>JALMGA010000005.1:10275000-10875000 GCA_023333525.1 Aspidoscelis tigris stejnegeri
TTTACATTAGTGACTTCTGTTGCTGAATTTCATTTGCTAAATCTTCAACTGAAAGTTGGGATTTCGTACACTTCAAGAACAAGCAAGCACTACATGCCCAGGTACCTGGGTGACCAGGTGTGTCACCCAAAAGGGCTTGGCGTGTCACCTGTGACACGCGTGTCATAGGTTGGCCATCACCGGTCTAGTGGTTAGGGCGCCGGACTCTTATCTGGGAATACCGGGTTCGATTCTGCCCTCCCCCATGAAGCCAGCTGGGTGACCTTGGGCTAGTCACAGCTCTCCTTTGAGCTCTCACAGGCCCACCCACAGGGTGTTCTGTTGTGGGGTGAAGAATAGAAAATCCTTGACAGCCGCTTTGAGTCCCCTTAAATGGATGAGAAAAGCGGGGCAGGAAAGCCACCTCTTCTTCTTCTGAATCATAGACCAATTCAAGGGAAGCTCCATCCATCAGTTTGCTCAGTCTTTTTAGACAAAGTATAATCCAGATCAAGTGGCCCTTCATCTGGACCACTGGTCAACCTGGGGCCTGTTCACACTTGGCTTTGTCTTATAATATATTCTGGAACAGGAGGCTGCTATCCACATGTTCATGCAGGGTACAACAGGCCACAAGTGAGGCCAGCAGAGTCTGCAAGACCATGTGGACAACTGAGTCCTTTCCTGAGATATCTCCCAGGGTACAGGCAAGTGCGAACAGGGCCCTGATTAAATAGGTCTGCCAGTGGAGCAGCGGACTCTGATCCAGAACCTGCAGGTTTGCAAAAGGCACACTTCCATTTTCTGGACTACTGAGGGACCAACTTCAGTGCTGCCCCAAAGCAGGCCACCAAAATTAGTTTGCCAAACTTGTGCGAGCTTCAGGGCTGGTATGTGGCCTGATCTGGACCATCACACAGAGGTCAGTGTTCCAGATCATGCTCTGTGATTATCTAAATCAGTGGCCCTGGCTAGTCCTCCATGCAACTTGGATGGAGGAGAGTGGATCATCTTGCCATTACTTTGTTATGAAGCGGTGCTTGGGATTAAACCTGTGACCTGTGCCTTCCAAACACAGCATGTCTGTGTGCTTCTCACCGCAATAAGCCATTAACAGATTTTCCAGTTCATAGTTTATTCATCGTCACTAATAGTGAACTGTATTGCAAAATCACACAGTACAGAGTATTGTCTTAATATCTGACAACCCACGGTGGTGCCCTTTTGCTCTCAGCTGCCTCATTTCCCTGGCAGCTAGTAACCTTACGCATGAATAGCAAGAAATACAGAATTACAATCTAGAACCTTTCTGGCATTCACATGTCCTCGATGCTGCACATCTCTTGATAACATGACAGGTGGGCACATGCCAGCCTGATGATTGACGGAAACACACTGTGTAGAGAGACCCAAAATCATTAAGGGGTTTCACCCAACAAGCTTGGCTTCTGTACATATGGAGTGTGCTCTGCTAGTATCTTCAGCTTTGGGGACAGGGCTGCATTTCGCTTACATGTGAGGTCATCACACAGGGAGATTGAGGCTGTCTGCACCATTCTGGTGATGTCACACACTAATGCAACACAGCTCTGCCCTTGAACCTAGAAATGTTGGCAGAGACTGCACAGTGGAGAGTAGGTGAATTCCCCACACATTTTCTGCATGCTCGCCTGCTCCCCACACATTCCTAAACACTTGGGATTGTTGGATGAAGGACTGGACACACCTTTAGTTTAGGGTGACTTTGGGTCATCTTCTGGTTGCATTACATTAGTTTGATTCAGTTCATTTTCCATGCTGGCCTACCCCCATTAGGTTGTTCTAACCAGAGTTCTCTTTTCCAGAGGACTCAGCACATCCTGGCATGCCAGGCCATCTTCACTTCCTCAGTGACTAGCTAAAGGAGGCTGAACTGTGCTGTGGTGGGTGGGGTCCACTCTTTCATTTCATCCAATGTCTAGGAGAGGGTGTCACACTCAGAGTTCATTAGGCACCTCCCCTTCTCTCCTCAGTTTATGTGTATGATTCCTCTATCTGGCATTTTTATGCAAATGTATTATTGTTATTATTTTAAAATTAATCACACAGAGAAGAAAAGCACATAACAAAAAAGGAAAAGGGCACGGAGGTGAGGGAGCAGGCTTAAAAAGAACCACAAGCACACACCCTCTCCTCCCTTATCTGGGTTTGAGTGAGCCAGTTTGATCTAGTGGTTAGGGAGCTGGACTCTTATCTGGGTATACCGAGTTCGATTCCACCCTCCCCCATGAAGCCAGCTGGGTGATCTTGGGCTAGTCACAGCTCTCTTCTGAGCTCTCACAGCCCTACCTACCTCACAGGGTGTTCAGTTGTGGGGAGAAGAACAGAAAGCTTTGTCAGCTGCTTTGAATCCCCTGAAATGGGTGAGAAAAGTGGGGTAGAAAAGCCAATTCTTCTTCTTCTTCTTCTTCTTCTTCTTCTTCTTCTTCTTCTTCTTCTTCTTCAGTGACACAACAGCATCCAATAAGAGAGGAGATAGATTTGATGCAGCAAAAAGGGGTGGAGAGCGATGCAGCCCAGAATGGGGATGGTCTGAAGATGACCTACAACAATCTAGGTGTGAACAGAACTGGTAGGACCTCAGTTAGAATTATGAACAGGACATCCTGTCTCATATAGGTGTGACCAGGGTCTAACAGCCCTGGGCTAGAGATATGCCACACTGGTTCAAATTGAACTATAGTTTTCAAAAAATTCAAGCATGAACTGAACATTCTGCCTGTTTGAAAACAGAGTTCAAATTTGAATTGAACAAAATTGTTCTAACAAATCTAACAAACGTATGATACAGACCAAGTTTGACTGAGGTTCAAAGGTGTCAAAAGGTGTTTGGATCAAACTGAAACCCCTGGTATCTTGGGCTGCTGTACTCAGTTTGCATCTGCCAAACTTTGGTTCCGCTCAGGCTTTATGCTGGCCTCCATGGCCATGGTCACACCATACTGTAATCCTTCTTCGATCCATCTTCAGACCCATCGCTCACACCTTTTAAGTCCAATCTATTTTACATGGGGACTTTCCTCCCTTCGGTGAGTCTTGATTTTTACAGGTCTCAAGCCATTAGAGAGCGTTAATCAGTTTTCATTTTGGGGGTGTGATCTGGGAAGAGGACTAAACGGGGATGAACCATGCTATAGTGGGCAGATACTGCAAGAATTTTCCTTCCTTTTCACCTAATGTGTGAATACCAAGTTTGACTCCACCCTCCCCCATGAAGCCAGCTGGATGACCTTGGGCTAGTCACAGCTCTCTGAGCTCTCACAGCCCCACCTACCTCACCGGGTATCTGTTGTGGAGAGAAGAACAGAAGGTTTGTCAGCTGCTTTGGGTCCCCTCCCTCCCTCCCTGTATTTTTCACACATGCAGCAAGCCATGCACCGCAGAGATCCCCCCTGGCCAGGAAAAAGCATTCTGGGCCAGGGATGTGCCAGACCAGGCATGACAACATTCTTCAGGAATGTGCCCGTCCCATCATCAGTTACAGTCTGGGAATATTTTCCCTTGGGCCCCAAAATGGCCTTTGAACACATTACTTTTTATACACTGCAGACTGCTGTTATATTTATTGTGCCCCAGAGGGGTGAATAATTGCTGTTGTTGCTGCTATCAAGTTCTGTAAAAGCTTAAGAAATGGTTAATTAAACACCAGAGATGTTTATCAAACGCAAAGTGTTAGAAATAAGTGCAAGATGACGTTTGTGCAAAATGCACTTTTGAACTTCATAGTCACTTTATTTTAAAGTGGCTCATTGTTACGTGTGTGATGGTGGCGATGGTGGTTGGTGATGCTGCTTTGCTTTGCTTTTTAATTTTTCTTCCGTCAAATTAATGTTCAATTTAATTCAAATTAGGGTCAAATGGAAATTAAGTTTGCAGCAAATGGTGGACCAGGAGTATTGCATTCTAGCAGTGTGCTGCTCTTCTGTGTAGCAAACTTTACTCCTTTCAAAAGAAACACCTTCTTCAATTGTACTGGATAGTGTTCGCAATAAAAAATAATGATGTTCTCTATTGTGATGAAGACTGGCATTTAATAATCTCCAAAGAGTGGAACCACCATCCTGGCGGCGCTGATACTGCTAAACAAATGGCAGCATTTGGAGTTGTTCACTAGTTTCTACGCAGGGCAGAGTGAAAGAAAAATAAACAATCGGGAAAACCAAAATCTTTTTTCAAGACAAATTGGGATATCTACAACTCAGCCAAAATAATATTAATCAGGGAAATTTACCTGTTATTTGTATTGTTCTGTTTCTGCAGACCATAAACATACACCTGCTCTGCTCTATTCCTCTGCTTTGAAACCTGCTGCTAACAGAAAAGCTTGCAGAGCAAGGGCATGGATGTATTTAAATAAAAAACAAAACTGATTCACGTTACAGGCTTTTAAGGTTTTTGCTGTTTCCATGTTCATCTTGCCTGGAGCAGTCCAACTGTCCCAGTCCAATCTGTCCCGGGGTGGGATATGAGGGTAGGGATGCTGTCTGCCTTAGCAAAGCAGGAGAGCAATGTAGAGATGCCTAACTGTATATCTCAGGCACCACCGATCCCTAACAGTGACTGGTCCCTCCTATGTTGCATCCAGTGCACAGGGGTGTGGCCAAACAAGACACTCTTCAAAGGCAATGCATCTACCTGCTGCCCTATACCTGAAGGTCTCCGGGCAGGTAACAACATCTAAAATCAAGCGTCATTAAAATGACAGTAGCATCTGCAAGTGGGAAGGGAAAGTGTATCCCCATTTAGCCAAAGGCCAGGGCAAAGAGGTGCGTCTTCACTGCCTTCCTAAATGTGTACAGTGAAGGTGATAGACTCACCTCAAAGGGGAGACTATTCCATAGCCTAGGGGCCAACACTGAGAAGTCCTCGGACGCCCACCCCTTTTGCTGACGAGGATGGTGGGACAACCAGGAGGGCCTCTCCGTCCAGATCTTAAAGCATGGTCAGGTCGATATGGGGGTAGGCGTTCCTCAGACATTTTGGGGCCAAGTCATTTAGGTTTTGGTAGAGAGCATAAGAACATAAGAGGAGCCATGCTGGATCGGGCCACAGCCCATCTAATCGAGCATCCTGGGCATCTTAAGTAGAATGCAAAGGCAAAACCTTCACCCCCTCTTGACTCCCTGCCACTGGCCTTGAGAGGAGTAGAACAGACAGCATGGGGTGGTTGTAGGCTGAAGAACAATGAGTAGCCGGCATCACTCATTGGTTTCATTGATTAGTTATTTAGGAGTCAACCCTGGTTTCCTGAGCTTTGGGGCCTTTCTTCCCTGAGCCAGTAGACCAATCATGGCACAAAAGCAAGTGATTGAGCCTACTGAAACCAAAAGGCCTGGTGCCATCGTACCAGCTATTGAGAGCAGCCCTGGGAGTGTGCCATTTCTGTGCATTTGGCCACAACAGCCTGGTTGGCAACTTTGGAGTAACTGTTGAAGCTGAGCCAGGATAGGTCACCCACAATAAGGATGGCCCTTAGTTGGGTGGGCCACATGTAGCCCAGTGCATCATGGGCCAGGCCATATTTTTGGGCCTAGCCCAGTGTGGGAAAGCCCAGTGTCAGATTCTTTTCTGCTAGCCTCCTGGTTTGATTCCACACTTCTCCACAAAGCCGGCTGGGTGACCTTGGGCGAGTCACAGCTCTCTTTCTGAGCTCTCACAGCCCCACCTACCTGACAGGGTCTCTGTTGTGGGGAGAAGAAGGTTTATCAGCCGCTTTGAGTCTCCTTAAGGATGAGAAAAGCTAACTTCCGCTCCTCTCCTCCTCCTCCTCTTCTTCTCCATGCATAGTACTCCTTTTTCACTCCCCCCAAAAGCCAGAGGAGCCAAAGAAAAATCAGGAGACAAAAATAAAGGAAACATTAACAAGGTCTGGTCTCCCACTATCTGCAGCTTAGAAGAGAGCGGAATATAATCAGCTCTTGTGACTGATAAATACCAGGCTGCGTGCAGACAAGATATCTGTGTGCTGTTTGTTTTGTATACAGAAATCTGCGTATCTCAGGTGCCATGTTACAGACAGAATTGGGGAATGTTATTTGGCAACTGATTGGAGTAATCTGATGGAAATGATGAGTTAATCACATGCCAGACTCCAAATGCCCTGATAGAATTCCAGTAGGTTAATTTAACCTTTCTTCCTTCTTCCCTTTCGTCTAGTGGTTAGGGAGCCAGACTCTTATCTGGGAATACCGGGTTTGATTCTGCCCTCCCCCATGAAGCCAGCTGGGTGACCTTGGGCTAGTCACAGCTCTCTTCTGAGCTCTCACAGTCCCACCTACCTCACAGGATGTCTGTCGTGGGGAGAAGAACAGAAGGTTTGTCAGCCGCTTTGCGTCCCTTAAATGGGTGAGAAAAGCGGGGTAGAAAAACCAACTCTTCTTCTTCCTCCTCCTCCTCCTCTTCCTCTTTTCCCTTCTTCTCTCTCTGTCTCTCTCCTCCCACAAATTCCTTCCTTCTTTAATATATGGTGAAACAGGCACAATTTCTAACCTTCACAATTTCAAAGCCAGGTTGGTTACCTTTATTCCAGTTTAGAAACTCTGGTAGTGACTAGAAGCAGCAGAGATCTTCCTGTGATGGCCCTGGCCCCTTTCTTCACTTACCTTAGATCTGGATTAAGTAGGCCTCCCCCCTCCACTGTCTACACTAGTTCAATAAACCCTCATTCTCAGCACAAGCTCCAATATTTCTTCTCATACAGTTGTGCAAATTGCTGCCATTGCAAAATAAGCCAAAACACACACTCACACAAATTGAGGCAGCTGAGGCCAAGTGGAGTCCAGAGCAGCTGACCAAAGACCCCAGTCCCACAAACAATCACCTCCTCCAAGATGTCCGTGCCCAGCCAGGCTGGAGAGTCTCCCAGAGGGCAGGGGGGTCTAGGCTGCCACTAGTAGACCACCCCTAGGAGGGATGGGATAAGCAGCTGTCCTTTATGGCCTCTGGTGTAGCTGAGACCAGGTAGAGTCCAGAGCAGCTGACAAGAGCAACCCAGTCCTGCAAGGAAGCAGCTCCAAATTATCAGGGCCCATCCAGGCTGGAGAGTCATCTAGAGGACAGGGTGGCCTTGGCTGCCATCACTAGACCACCACCCCTGGCAAGATTCTCCTCCTCCTCCTCCTCCTCAGGCAGAGCTTCCTATGGTTGGGAATACTAGGGCAGGAACAAAGTGGTCCATCCCAAGACTGAGGGCCAACATGGGGTGAGCTCTGAGGTAGAACATCTGCATGTGAAGGAAGGAACCATTTCCTAACCAGAAATGACTCCTTCTGCACAGGAGTCCAGCCCATGTTGACTACCCATGGTGCAGGTTGAAACCACACCACATATGCATTTTCCATTACCAAGTTGTGGACCCAGTAAGGCTCTGATGGGCCCATTCACACCTACACACTCATGTGACATGCCACACATGCACGCTGATGTGGCTTCTCTTGTGGTTGCCCTGATGGCGGTGCTGTGCACATGTGCTGGAGCTCGTACCAGGATTCAGACATGGCAGCCATCTGGGCAGCCTGATTTGCCTCTGCAGTGGAGAAGCAAGTGCCATGCTAAAGCTGAACTAGAGAAGGAGACAGTCAGTCCAGTCCATCCCAGTCCACCTGCCCCTCCAGAGGTGCAAGTACAAGTCAGTCCAGTCCTTCCCAGTCCAGCTGTCCCTCCAGAGGTGCAAGCACAAGGACATGTCAGTCCAGTCCAGCCCAGCCCAGCTGTCCCTCTAGAGATGCAAGTTTCAGGAAAAAGCCAGCAAGAACCTAGAGAAAACCAGCCTGCACCAGTAGGCCAGAATTGCTATCAGCCAGAAAAGCAGTCTGCACCATTGGGATCTACTAAGCATTGGTAAAGGCAGATGCTTAGTGCATTCCAGGCCATTTCACCCAAAGTTTCCCATGGCCAGGAAGCCAAGGGCAAAAAGGCTCTGAGACACATTGATCTGGGTACTAGAATGGATGCTCAGCTATATCCTCTAGACAGAGAAAATAGGCAGGATGCCTCCAAAGGCCATTTGCAGGGATTCAAGAACAGGTGACAGTTTTGCCTTTCTCTTCTGCTTGAGACAATGTGAGGGCCACTGTGAGACAGGATGTTCTCATGTTCTTTTCCACCAAAGCAAACCAGCCCTGAAGCTGCTGTGGCCCAGAACCTGGGTGCAAAAGAGGCCCAGATATTTTGTTTCACAGCTGTGAGGCATGGGACAATGAAGTGCTCAGCATTTGCTCACAGTGCCTCTTGCCTCCTCTCCTTGCTCCTTGTATTGAGTCGTCCCCTTATCTGGCCGCATCCTGCCCCCATGTGGATGCAGTGAAAAAAGAGTTAATGAGCTGTCTAAAAAAAGCTAATAAGGCGGCACCTATATCTGAATTTCTTATTTGTGCTGGAGAAAGAACACCGCTCTGTTTGTGCATTTAAAACATTTATGCACTGTTGTTCATTTAAAAAAAAACCTTCAAAGCAGTTTACAAAAATAAAAATTAAAAACAAACATAAAACACCACTTGAAATCATGTAACTGAAAGGCTTAGAGAAACCATCTATGCAAAGAATGCCCAAGTGAAGAAGAGTTGGCTTTTCTACCGGGCCTTCTCACTTTTCTCACGCGGCCTTCTTAGTGAGAAGGTGGGGTTGTGAGAGCTTTAGAAGGCAGCTGTGACTAGCCCAAGGTCACCCAGCTGATTTCATGGAGGATTGAGTAATCAAACCTGGTATTCCCAGATAAGAGTCTGGCTCCCTAACCACTAGACCAAACTGGCTCACAAGTATGTCTTCCATAGGTAACTCACAAATTTCAAAGGGGAAGGTGTTCCACAGTCAATAAGATTTTCTTCCCACTCCAGTGTCCACATCCTTCAAGGAATAGATTCATGGTGCCAGATTTTTGAGAGGTCTTCAACAAAGCTGTTGAGAGCTGGTTGGAGGCTTCCTCCCCCCCCCCTAAAATCTCATTGGAAATACTATTTGGATGCTGAGCTTGGCTAGGTTTGAGCTAATTCAAGCAACAGGCCCTTTCTGCACAAAGCATTCCAGATTATTTGCAAGAATATGGACCTGCTGTCCTCATGTTAGTGCAGGTTACAGCAGGGCCTGGGTGCACCATGTCATAGTCTGCACTACTATGCGGACAGCAGGTCCCTGTTCTAGGATATAATCCAGAATAAGGCCCAGTGCAGAAAGGGTCATAGCTTCTCAGCTGCTTGGAGCTGAAGTTTTAGATAGCTGGATGATTTCAATTATTAGTGTTTCGTTTCCTTATGTTTAGTTTCATTCTTCTCCCATAAATGGGGATTGTTATAAGGTCTTTCAGATTTGTGTCTGTGGATTCCTGGTGAACTGTACAATTTGTTTACTGCAACCTTCTTAGAGCTAAGAATTCCCCCCCAATGTATGTACTGAATGCATGCTGTCTGGGACCACAAGTCAAAAAGATAGGATAGGACATCTCCCTCTGCAATCTCGTAAGTGCATTTTGGTACTGAACTGCACTATGGGAAGATCTCCACATGGATTCTTAGATCTTATTGGCATCTCATCCATCCTGCAGTCCCAAACTCTGGTGTTCCTAGGCTTCCAATTGTTACAGGACTTGCAGTTGACATAAGAACATAAGAGGACCTCTGCTGGATCAGGCAACAGCCCATGTAGTCCAGCATCCTGTCTCACACAGTGGCCCACCAATTGCCCATGGGCATCTCAAGCAGAGACAAGAGCAAACCTTCTCCTGCTCTCGAATCCCAGCAAATGGCCTTAAAAGCATCCTGCTTGTCCCAGGACCATGGGACCATTCCTGTTACCAGAATTGCTCCAGCCTGGCCTGGTTCTGTTGGACCAGGCTAGCCCAGGAAAGCGCAGAAACAGCCTTTCTAATGCTCTAATGGGTAGGAGAGTCAGATCAGACAAGGGGAAGTATTTCTTCACCCAGAGGGTCATCCGTCTATGGAATTTGCTGCCAAGAAGAAGTGATAACAGCAGCCAGCCTGGATGGCTTTAAGGAAGAGTTAGACAAATTTATGGATGATAGATGTATCAATGGCTGCTAGAATGGATGCCTAAGTACATCTTTCAGGCTGCAGGGGGGGGGGGACAAACAGGATGCTTCTAAGTCCATTTTCTGGGATTCGAGAGCAGGAGATTTGCCCATGGGCAACTGGCGGACCACTGTGTGAGATAGGATGCTGGACTAGATGGGCTGTGGCCTGATCCAGCAGGGCTCCTCTTATATTCTTATGCTCGGGAGTTGCATGATCTTCTTATGAGAAGGAGCCTCACAGCTGCAAAGAGACTACCAAATGAGATTATTTATCCTAGTCCTGGCACACCTGGTATTTCCCAGAACATTATATCTGCCTCACTACAACCCTCCTGTCTGCTGCCTTCAGGAAATGGTTGGCAAGATGAGGTCAGGAAGAAAGAACTCGTCTTCTGCTGTTTTTCGAGCGCGGCAGCAGCGCATATTGAAAAATCACTTACCTAGAGAGATAACCATAAGTGCATTGCTTTATGATGTAGAACTACAGTAACTGCTTTTCTGATAAGATGTGATATCTCTGTGACACACTTCTGGTTGGTGACACCTCATCTGAAGCCAACCTTATATCATCTGTAATCGCTTTTGGGAAGACGTGAGGAGAGAAGAGACCTAGTTTATTATTTTATAGCCTACGGTAATACAAGAGGGATATAAAAAGCTTGGATTATTTCCCCATTGCAGAGCACAAGGAAAGCGAAGACTCACCCCCTTTACGCTATGCCCTGTTAATTTTCTTATTCATTGCACTCCTCTCCTAGATTCCTTTGACCCTCCTTTTCTCCTCGCGGATTGTCCCCCTGCTCCACACTCTTAAATATTTTATTGGCAGAGCACTTAGAATATGTACTGTCATGGTTTCAGTCTCCTGAGGTCACCCGTAGGTTTAATAATAAGATGTGAGTCAGCGACTCTGTAAAAATCTACTTTGAGTTCTCAATGGCGCATGTTTTATTGAATCCAGTGTTAAAGGCAGTTAACTTACCAACTGGTGATTGCAAAGGTTAAGGGAGCTTGTAACGTGAATTCTCTTATGTAAAGAAATGGAAGCCCAATTTGGATGTGATGTTAAGCGTGCATTCATCAGGTGAAAAGTCACTCCCCATAAAGGAGCTCCCTGGAGCCAGCGGCGTATGTTCAGGTATGCTTATGCAGTGCGCAAGTTCATGTGCAGGCAGCTATCAAAGCAGTAATGGCCAGTGGATCAGAAGGAGAGAGGAGGATATTGATTGGCTTTCAGCCTTTGATTTTCACAAACCATGTTTCGAAAGATCACAGTGGTCCAAAAGTGGTTTGCGAGTCTCAGAGGCTACAGATGACTCCCCTTCCCACAGTACAGTGCAGAATTATGTTGATACACCAATGCAGCCTTTTGGGGAGCCAGTTTGGTCTAGTGGTTAGGCAGTCAGACTCTTATCTGGGAATACCAGGTTTGATTCCTCCCTCCTCCACAAAGCCGGCTGGGTGACCTTGGGCTAGTCACAGCTCTCTTGTGAGTCTCACAGCCCCACCCACCTCACAGGGTGTTCTGTTGCGGGGAGAAGAATAGAAAAGCTTTGTCGGCCAATTTGAGTCCCCTTAAGAGTGAGACAAGCAGGGTAGAAAGGCCAACTCTTCTTCTTTCAAAAGTGCTTCTGTTCACCTGCCATCTACTGTCTAACTAAGGGCATGCAATACATCACGAGCACCACAGCTGTGCATGAGTGACAACATTGTTACAGCATCATAGGCTTGGTTGTGTTGGAAGACAAAACAACTTTGAAACCGAGACCGTTGGAGGGAGAGGCCATCAATTTTTAAATCAGTTCTGAAAGGCAATACACCATATCGAAGGTGATGGTGCAAAACATAGTGGCTGTAATGAATGCACTGCTGATCTACAGCAGTGTTAACATGCCTTGTAATAAAATGGCTCTGATCATGGCAAAGAAGATGGTCTCTTCCATCCGGCTCACAATCTCAAAAATGGGACACAAAAGGAAAAATGAAGGGGAGGGGAGATGGAAGCGGAAATACAGGTACCTTGTATAAAACTCCGGTGGGATAGAACCAACTCCAGGATGTAGTTTCAGAAGATACTATTAAACTGGTTTGCTCCTCAGACTGTCTTCCAAGAGAGACTTGCCAGCTGTGAGCTTGTTCACACTTCACTCACTGGAATGGTGTCATAGTGGTGTAATAATACCATTCCAGTCAGGCAAAGAGGCAGCTATCCACACTTCAAGTGCTGGTGTGGTCCAGGCGGCTGGATTGCCATGACAGCAGCCACAGTGACACCCAGGGCACACCCAGACTTTGGGTAATGGGAACTCGCCTTAATAGTGCTGAGCTCCATTGCTCTCAGCCCAACAGTGTTGACATAACTGTGACATTCTTCATCCTGAAGATATTTTTCTTCAGCCTTCTGAGCCTTTTACAAAATACTCATCTGTACAGCAGAGTTAGCTTTCCCTGTTTGCAATCAGGAATAAATAATCTGTTTTTAAAAAAACAGAAGCACACTATTCAGAGAATGCCATTAATATCTTTGTATGGAGGGAAAGCAGTTTTCCATAAATAAAAACTTGCCCTAGTATTGTTTAATCCTCATTGCTACAGGTGAAAAAAATATGCAATTTCTGAGCAATGGAGTTATTTTTACCCCACTTGAATACTCATTTTAAACTGCTTTAAAAAAAAAAACAAAAAATCTAAAATTTCTCTTGGCTGGGATACAAAATTACCCCACTTGAACTGACGAGGGTTAATTATTTTGTTCAGACGGTTATTTTCCCCCCGATCTGCCTAAGGTTTAAATAGAAAAATGTATTTTAAATAAACTAAATAAAATTTAACTCAGGTTTACCCCTGAAGAGCTTCAGAAAGTAATGTCCTGATAAATATGGATTGAATTTTCAATTGAACAGGTGAGATATGAATACAAATAGCTGTCATATTAAATAACACAAATGTATGGTTTGTTTTTAAAGCAAATCCTCAGAACCTATTATTGTCTCTAGCAGATACTCATCCATTTGAAGGTTTCGAAATATTTATCTTTGAGAACTACAATGCCTTTTGGTACAAAACTGTATTCAAATCTAACTAATCTAAGCAAAACGAAAAAGAGAGAGAAAGTTTCCCTAGACCATGTTGTGTTCCATAGACTTGACTTCTATAATAATGTAGAGGAAGAGTAAATAATTAGTGGAGTCATTTGGATCAGCCCATTAACACAGTCTTATACACATATATTTTTGAAAATTACATGTTGCTAAGGCTGCATAATTGATGTAAGAAGGTGGTTCCATTTCTACCATCCTTACCATCCCTATTCTTAGCCTCTACACTTGTGTCAAGCAAGAAGATCTGAACAATCTTTTAATTGGAAGAGCTTCCAAGATGAGTTTTCATCTCACTTGTTGCGGGTTTGGGGTGGTTATGGCTTATTCCTAAGCTTTTGGAAGTGGCTACAGTGTCCACCTTCTGACTGCTAAAATGCAACTGATGGTCTCAAGGCATGGCTATGATATTCAGCTTCAGAGAATCTGGCCGCTAAGTTTCATTTGACTCTCTAGCAGTCCTCTGAAGATCTTCTGAAGATTGATCCTCTGAAGATTGACAGCATAGCCATATCCAAAAGCTTAGATTTAAAACAGAACTAAGGAACATGGCATAACAACCCCAAAAGTGCAACAAGTGAGAATCTTCTGAACGTATTTGGCTGAAAACACACGTTTACCTGCCACTTCCTACCTGAAGCCTACTATAGAGAATTTAGAAGATTGAATACTGACTTTGGAGGGAAGAAAGAACCAGCAAAATTAAAGGAAGTAATTAAAGTAAAAATTAAAGTAATTTTCATAAAGCATTGATTGTGAACGCAAGGGAGATAAGGGCACGGAGATTCAGGTATACAAACAAATGATTTGCCAAAAAATAAAAAGTCATCTTTACCACCTCATTGTAGTTCCAAACACCAACTCTTTCACATTATACGAATATTTTGTTTTCAGAGTATCTTGGAGAGAGTTTTTTTTAATGCAGCAAAGGGTGGGTGGGTGGGTGGACGGACGGACGGATGGACGGATTGTACAAGGATTTATATCCCCCTCTTCACCCAAAGGTTGCAGGGCAGGTCTCAACAATGAAAACGTAACATATATAAAATATACCTAAAACATATTTAAAATATAACCCTTGCTACTGTTGTGGTAATTCCCAGAGGGCAGCTGTGTGTGGAAGGTGTACTGCATTGCCAGTTCTATCCCACAATTTTTTTAAAAAAATACCACATTGGCAGCTCCTTAGAGGTGCCTCGGAGAGAGAGTATATGGCCCTCAAGTTTCCAAACCTTCTCTAATCCACCTTTTCTAGCACAGAATATTTGGGAGAAAGGGGAGGGGCAGACTGGTGTGTGAACAATCCCACCTCAAAACCTTCTCTAAGTTGCCTCAGAGGCACCTCAGAGAGTCAGTGTGTAGCCATCATGTTCCCATGACTTCTCTAATCCACCTTTTCTAGCACTGGATGATCAGGAGAGGAGGGAAGGGGAGACTGGTGTGTGGACCATCCCTCCTTGAAGCCTCCTCTAAGCCACCTCAGAGGTACCTCAGAGAGACAGTGTGTGACCCTCATGTTCCCAAGCCTTCTCTAATCCATCTTTCCTAGCACAGAACATTTGGGAGAGCGAGGAGGGGCAGAGTGGGTGTGTGAACAGTCTCACATCAGACCCTTCTCTTAAGGAGGTGCTCCAGAGATGCTCTTTGTTCTGTTGTGTCTGATCACAGCCAAGGATAGACACCCTGAGAGACCCAGTCTTATCCGTGAAATTCTAAAATAGCAAGCTCTTTGTTATTCTCCAGATGAAACCACTGTGCTCTTAATCACATTTGTTGTGATTATTCACATTTGTCATTATCATCTTAGATCTCTTCTTGTCTGTTATCAAATTCATTTCTTCATTTATTGTCATCATCTTTCATCTGTACCTTGTCAGCTTCCGTAAATTATCAGTTTGCTATCTTTTATCACAAGAAACGGCCTGCCAATCACAAGAACACTGCGGGATCTTGTGGCTGACTGGCTTCTCAATATGTCAGTGAATTAAAACCTGTAATGATTACGGGGGCAATTTTGACCAATTGTGCCTTGTGGTTCCTCAGTGTTTACGGAAGAGGAACCCATGAGGAACAAGATCTCCTCAAAGCCATGATGCTCCATCTCAATGAAATAACAAAAAGAGGGGCGGGAGAAAAAGGAACCAATCTCCAGTATAGTTTGGAATCCACTGTGGTTTTCAAGTACCTAACCCTGAGAAATAACAAGGAATTACTCTTTAATTTTCCCCCTTTTTTGACAGCCAGATCTAATGATTCCCAGATCTAACACTTTTATTGTTATTTATTTATGACATTTTTAGACTGTTTTCTATTTTAAAAAAGAAATCAAAGCAGTTTACAGAACATTAAAAAATAAAGGTGAAAAACAGAACCAGCAGCAGATTTTACTTCAGTGTCTTTGGCTATTAGGGGTGTGTACAAATGTGTGTTTTTTTTAATTTGAATTTGAGTCAATTCAAATATCCAAACATTCAGTTCGATTCAAATGTTTAGAATACAAATGAAACAAAATCCGATTCGAATCAAATACATTTGAATCCGTTCTTTCGAATGCTAGATTTGAATCTGAAGATATGCATGTCGACAACATTTGTATGTGTTATATGTATTTGTACGCATTTCGTATGCATCCCATTTTATCCCTGTATGCATCCCGTTTTCATTCCGTACTGTCAGTACAAATGTGTACAGTTATGTATGAGATGCGTACAGATACGTATGTACATCTGTACATTCAAATGTTTCAAATAATTTGTTCAAATGTTTTGGAATATTTGAAATTCATTCAAATGTTTAAATTCAAATGTGTAGACCTTCTATTCAAGTCGAATGTCCACATTCAATCAGATTCAATTGAATTTCAAATGTTTAGAACATACCTGCACATACCTACTGTGTACAGGACAGCATGCAGAAAGCTGGGATTCTGTTCTTCGCTTGGCACAACTCTTCCACAGCTTTGGGGAGAGATAGGCTACTATAGGTTGCAACTATTTGCTCACTTCTACCTCAAAGAAATTAAAATTCCACATCTAGATCCAGCCCTGTCTGTATGCCTTTCTCTTTTAAATTACAGACGAAAAGGTGGGCAAGAGGCTGCCAGCTTTGATTGTTCTTGGCTTCCTTGGCCTAAGGAAATGGGTACTAGGCATCTCTGCACTGGATTTCATGTGGAACACATGGTTTTTTACATGGAGTACTTCCTGGCCTGAAACCACACCATGAGCAACGATTTAAAAATAAGGGTACAAATTAATTTAGATTCAAGCAAAGGGAGGCATTGTGCCAAAATGTTTTGGGGCTACTGATGCAGAGGATAGTTGAAACCATAAAAACCAAGTGAATATGATGGAACATTTTCTTTCTTCCTAATGGTGATGGTTTTAGGTGTGCTCCAAAACATGTGACTGGGGCAATGACATAATACTTCAGAATGCCATTTAGGTATGTGCTGATCCTGTTGAGGACCACTTCGTCTCCGTTCCTAAGGTGCCAATTTACTTGCACAAACAAGTCCAGTATTGACCCTCAGTGTGTGCTAATAACAATAATCAAAACCCGATCTGTTCGGATGAATCCTGTGGGCACCATAATTTGGGTTTGTTAAAAGCTTGTGAGTGATAAAACCTGTCTGCTAATGTTGCCTTTTAGCTGAAAAGCTGATGGTATTTGGAACAGATGTCTTTTGGATTGCCAGCCTGTTAAATAATATACATATTCTGTGGATCAAATTGCAGTCCCACCTTGCTGAATGATGTTTATGTTGACAGGCAGAAGCTCTTTGGGGTCTTTGTTGGGTTCCTTCCCCAGCCCTGCTGCCTGGGTTTTAAGATCTTTAGGGGGGGTCATTGTTTGGATCAAGGGCTGAGACGCAAAACATGTGGTCTGCCAACCAAATCCCTGCTCAGTATTTATCATTCTCCTGCGTAATTCTAGAAGTGACCGCAGAACCTCCAGGGTGAAAAATTAACTATTCTTGACTTGCATTACTCAAACCTGCTTTACTTTATTATTTTCTTTCGTTGTCTGTTGTTTCCAGATGCATCATCCTATTCAGATGAAACCAGCAGATAGTGAAAAGTCCAATGGTAAGTGATCGATTCATTTCATACTTCTCTGGTGCAATCTCTTATGGCTTGGAAATAGTACACTGATGGTGATTGGGCACATGGTCCTTCCATAACTATGTGACAATCTACAGGAAAAAATGACCTTATGTAAATTCCATTTATTTTAGCTATGGAAAGAACCATCCTTGGACCGTGCTACCTGCTAGATCACCTTACCTGCTGTAGATCATGACATCAGTCTGGGGAAATTCATGTGGCTGATATCACCAACTGTTGAATGTTATTTTGCAGTATCCTGCAACAGGGCCTTCTCTGTGGTGGTACACTTTAGAATGCTCTCCTCTTAGATATTTGTGAGGCACCTACTGCCACATCTTTGAGCTGCCTGCTGAAACAATATTTGTTCCATTTGCAGATTAGTAATATATATTAAAATAAATATATTCTAAATTTAATCAGATTAAAATCAAATAAGAACAGCTAAGAATAGCAGAATTAAAACTGGATCATGTAAGCAGACATCCATCTATCTATCTAGATCTATCTATCAAGATGATAGATAGATAGATGGATAGATGGATAGATGGATAGATGGATGGATAGATAGATAGATAGATAGATAGATAGATAGATAGATAGATAGATAGATAGATAGATAGATAGATAGATAGATAGATAGATAGATAGATAGATAGATAGATAGATAGATAGATAGATAGATGAAAGAAAGAGAGAGAAAGAAAGAAAAAAAGAAAGAAAGAAAGAAAGAAAGGGCCCATTTGCAGATTAGTAATATATATTAAAATAAATATATTCTAAATTTAATCAGATTAAAATCAAATAAGAACAGCTAAGTATTAATAGCAGAATTAAAACTGGATCATGTAAGCAGACATCCATCTATCTATCTAGATCTATCTATCTATCAAGATGATAGATAGATAGATAGATAGATAGATAGATAGATAGATAGATAGATAGATAGATAGATAGATAGATAGATAGATAGATAGATAGATAGATAGATGAAAGAGAGAGAGAGAAAGAAAGAAAGAAAGAAAGGGCCCATTTGCAGATTAGTAAAGTCATTAGAAAGGGCTCATTTGTGCGGTGGCATGCAATGCCCCGCATTACACAACACTATTCGTACTTTTTAGTTGATCTTCCCCCAAGAGGTCCTAGGGCAGTTGAAAAAGATTAAACCAAAGAAATTATGAAGTATGAGAAGCCGGGAGGCATTGACAATCAAAATTAAGCCAAATCAGAAAATGTGATGCACAAACACACTGTGGGGCGATTCCGTCCCATTCTGCAAGATGTTTTTTGAAACTGCTAAAGTTCTATGAAGCAACGTAGGGTGTTGTCTGCTTAATTTTTCAGTGGAATTCTCTGTTCTTTGTGTGTTTAGGTGCACTGCCTGTTCTTTAAAAAGAAAGATGGGAAAAAGTATTCTAATTCACCTCTGCATGGGTGTGAGGAAAGGGGTTTTTAGTTTGCTCACTCTAGCTCTACTGGACTTCTAGATGGTGGAGGTACCCCACTCTTCTCACAAGCCAATGAAGCTGTGTCTTCACTAGGTTGGTAGACTGGCCAGCAGATCCCAAAAACACTTCATCTGGCACAATCCAGGCCAGTCTACTGGGAGTAGGGATGTGCACAAATTTGTGTGTGTGTGTGTATGTGTATTCGATTCCTATCAAATCAAATGCAATAAAATTCGTATTTGTTTGAATAGATCCCCTTCTAATGTAGTGGGATTCAAATTCGATATGAATTTTCAATCCTATATAAATCCCCTATGAATCCCATACATATCCCATACAAATTTACAGAAACATTTGATTTGTATTCGGAGGTCGATATTCAAATGTGTGAACATTCAATTCGAATACGAATGTCCGAATTCGGCCAAATTCCTACAAATTTTGAATGTTATGAATCTTCATGAACATCCCTACCTGGGAGGCAAAGCAACCCTGACCAGCAGCTCCTGAGGCCAGGAACCTTCCTGCCCTCCAGAGTTGGGTCAGGCTAGGCCATCCGCAGTTCCAACAGCCCTTGGCATGTTCCTCTGGCCGCCCACCGTGTCATGGGCCAAGATCATCTAATTCAGCATAGCATTCTTACACTATGGAGAAATTGCCAAAGAGCCAAAAAAAAAGAACACTTACCTGTGATCTCAGATTAAAAGGAGAGATGTTACCCCTTCCTTGCACTTTGGAGCTGGCAACAGGCCACGTATGTCCTGCCAAAATGGGTTCCCAACTGTTCTGAGGCTAGAAACTTTTATTCCTACCCTTTTGGAGCACTTTTGGGGCTGGAGTTGGGGCTAGTCTGGACCAGTGCCATCATAGACACTACAACATTGCAGGCCATGCCTTTCTGTGGTCTGAACCAGTGGCCCTGGCTGGTCCAAACTCACTAGTTTGGACCATGGATAGGTAAGTGTAGAAAGGTGTGCAGGTCATTTCTGCACAGTGATACAGCAAGCCCCATATTTCATGCTCCCATATTTCAAAGATTTGACTGGGCCCATTAAGGGAAGGCTCCCTTCTTCTGCTCATTCTGAACCAGAGCTGGACACAGAACATGCCCAGTAACATTTTTGCCACTGCTGTCCCTCTGCATAGCCACAAGAGGAATAAACCTGGCCAGGGGTTTCCCTGTTCTGCAAAGACCACTTGTGAAAGCAGTTCCCACTCTCTGAGACAGGCTAGGGCAGTGATGGCCAACCTATGACACGCGTGTCACAGGTGACACGCCAAGCCCTTTTGGGTGACACACCTGGTCACCCTGGCAGCTGTGCATGTAGTGCTTGCTCTTTCTTGAAGTGTATGAAATACCAACTTTCAATTGAAGATTTAGCAAATGTAAAGAATTATTTGTTTTTGCTTTTAATAACATACATATATCAAAAATATAACTCTTTTACTGAGCTCAAAAGGTTTGCAATCACTGGGCTAGGGGCTCAATGGGTGCACTGATGTGCAGTCACCATGCTACGGAGGAGCAGTTTTTTTTGGGGGGGGGTTGCAGTACAGGTACATCCAGGGACTCATCTGTTTGCTGCTCCATCCATTCTCTTCCTGCCCCAGCCTGACATAGGCTGGGCAGCTCTCAGACACTGTGCTCTTTCCAAAGACAGCTCTTTATTGATTCAGCATCATTTCTGTGACACAGAGAACATGCACAGAGCTTAGATGTGTCTGAGTTGTGCTGAGAAGTCCTCTGGAAGCAGGGGCATGACTGCCTTCTGTGCTTGGTTTTCAATCTAGCACTGCAAGGCCCCTTGATTCCTATAATTTGCTAAGAGGCATGTCAAAGAAATCTTCCACCTTCTTAGGTTGCAAAAACTTTGCTTTTCCCACATGGCAGGAATAATCATAGCTGCTTCCTTCCAGCAGGCATCTTTGTTCTTCATTAATTAGTAATCAGGGCAGAAGCCATGCACTTGGAGATTTAAATACCTGTGTATGCAAATGATGATGGGCCCTAAATCTCTTTGCAGAAGAGGAGGGGATTCATTATCTTTTCTTTCTTTCTTTCTTTCTTTCTTTCTTTCTTTCTTTCTTTCTTTCTTTCTTTCTTTCTTTCTTTCTTTCTTTCTTTCTTTCTTTCTTTCTTTCTTTCTTTCTTTCTTTCTTATTCATTTCTCCATTCATTCATTATGACACATCCCTTTTGCCCATTTCCCTAAGGAGCTTGTAAAGTTTAGAAGAAAACGAAATCTTCTTCTTGTCTGCTAATATAGAAAGTGCTTGAACATCAACAAAACAATATTTGAAGGAACAGAATTGAACCACTGTTGGGTTTTGTTTTGTTTCCCACCCCCCCACCTGCTTGCTGCCTCAACATTTGCAGTACTGGCTACCCAAAAAGTTAAAACCATGACAGAGGTCTTTCTAGTTACCTGACAATGGCAAAAACCTCTATAGAACATTTGCTCTGAGTCAAAAGCTTTCCCTTTGTCTTTTGTTTGGGAAAGAGCAGAAGCAATTGATGGGCCACTGTGCAAGACAGGATGATGGGCTGTGGCCTGATCCAGCAGGGCATCTTTTATGTTCTTATAAACCAACCCATGGAGGACAGGTGTATCAATGGCTAATAGAATGCATACCTAGGTGCTACCTACAGGTGGGAGAGGCAAGCAGGATGCCTGTAACGGCTGTTTGCATGGAGTTGAGAGCAGGTGAAGGTTTGGCCTTTGTCTTCTGCTTGAGATGCCAATGACCAATTGGTGGGCCGCTGTGTGGGACAGGATGGTGGAATAGATGGGCTGAGGCCTGATGTGCTCTTATCTAGAAGGGATGCCTAGGTACTGCCTCCAAGTTGGAGAGGCAGGCAGGCTGCCTCTAAAGGCTGTTTGCCAAGTCAAGTGTATATCATGTGCTTGAGATGCCTAGAAGCAGTTAGTAGACCCTGTATGAGAAGGGATGCTGAATTAGACAGGCTGTGGCCTGATCCACCTGGGCTCCTCTTGTGTTCTCTTTGTTCTAAAGCATTTCAGAAAGTTCTTCCAGGCATAAGTCTGGACTGTCTGAGACTTTTCGGGAAGGGGAAGGCCTGCCTTGACTGTGAAGATGCACCTCTTTGCCCTAGACTTTGGCTAAATAAGGAAACAGTTTTTCCTCCCCACATTCAGGCATTGGCATGAACATAAGAACATAATAACATAAGAGAGGCCCTGCTGGATCAGGCCACAGCCCATCCAGTCCAGCATCCTGTCGCACACAGTGTCCTGCCAAATGCTCAAGCCTGACAAGCACGTAATATGCCACATTATGTGTGCTGAAGTGTCATGTGACACATCCCGTGATGCAGTTGCCTGGTTATGGTGCTGGGATCCAGAACATGAACATGGTGGCCATCTGGCAGCCATTCACATTTAAGGGAATTTTGGGAAAGGAATTGGGGAGGGTTTGAGTGCACTAAGCAGGTGCAGGTGCTCAGTGCACTCACGGCCATTTCGTCCAAGGTTCCTGGACAGCTGCCATGCCAGCCCAAAGGTCACATAATCTTTGGAGCCAGCCTCTGTGTTTTCTAATAGCTAAGAACTCATGTTCCCAGCCTTGCAGCTCCTGGGAGACCCATTTGGACACTGATTTTTTGTGCAGCACCAAAAATGAGTCCCCTGCTAAACTTCCCCATGGAGGCATGTGCCCATCCAATAGACCATTTTTAACATGTCTACCACTATACTAGACTAGGTGGCCATTTGGGATTTGGTACAGGCTCTGTCCAGTGCAGGGGTGGGGGTGGGGGGGGGTCTTTCTTTTCCTTCACAGTGCAGAATAAGAGCATAAGAGGAGCCCTGCTGGATCAGGCCACAGCCCATCTAGTCCAGCATCCTGTCTCACACAGTGGCCCACCAATTGCCCATGGGCATCTCAAGCAGGTACAAGGGCATAAGAACATAGGAAGAGCCCTGCTGCATCAGGCCACAGCCCATCTAGTCCAGCATCCTGTCTCACACAATGGCCCACCAATTGTCCATGGGCATCTCAAGCTGAGACAAGGGCAAACCTTCTCCTGCTCTTGAATCCTAGCAAATGGCCTTAGAAGCATCCTGCTTCCCACCCCCCCAGCTTGAAAGATGCACTTAGGCCTCCATTCTAGTAGCCATTGATACACTGGTAGAGTCCAAGAGGGGTCTAGGTTTTACACTATACCATATTACCAGTAAGTGCAGAAAGGCGCAGAGATGAGTGTAGAAATATGGATGTAGTTCAGGTAGCACACCAAAATCCCATTTTGCTGTGGGCCATTGTGTGCCTTTTCCATAACATCCCCTGTGGTTTCTTAAAGTACAGCACTCTGGGAACAAAAACAGGAGTCTTGCAAAACGCTCCCTGAAATTGTAAAACCTGCAGCGTGTTACAGTGTCATGCGTCTGAGCATCACAAAACCTTTCGCAGCATTTCCATATCAGTCGGCAGTTCTTTAGGAAACATTTAGTTGAACGTCGGCGGCTATTTTCACATGTGATTTTCTAATAAAGGCATCCTGTATAGTCTTGCCCATAAAGGTTGCTTCTGCAAGCAATTTTGCCTCATCTAAAACATTTTCGCCCACCATCTCCAGTGCTAAACACAGTTTTGCAATTTTTGTATACGTCACGAAATTTAGAAAAGAGCCCATTTCAAAGAACGGTTACATTTCCCTTCCCAAATTGGTTTGGGCATGTGGATGCAATGTCTTCTCATTAAAATATGAACTAAATGAATTTCCCTTTCATTCTTAGCAATGTGCATTCATAACGAAAGAGTTAACAGCTTTAATGTAAGCTAAAGGTTTGTTTTTTAAAAGAAAGAATTCAGAAGAAAGTGGTGAGGAAGAAAGGGAGGATATGTAAATCCTTCTTTTTAAGATTGCAAAAAATCCCTAGCGTACAATCTGTCCATGTCACACCTGGATCTAAAGCTGCCTGAATTAATTAGCAACTTTCTTCCCTATGTGTTAGTGCTAACATATGGCATTTAATTGCTACTTCCAACTCAGCATTTTGTTCCTTTTAAAATTTTGGGATTTTTTTTTTCTTTGCGCTTTCATGCAAAGCCTCAAAATGACAACACGGCAGGTCCCTACTCGTTTCCGTATCTTTTAGCAAAGAGTCTTTTGTTAGCCGGCGTGGCTTTGGAAGAATACCCTGGCTCACCAGGAGATGGACCGGAAACTGGTTATGTCAGAGAAAGCCATGACATCCCATTAAATTAATGAACTGTTGGGGAACAGGTAAATGTTCATCTGCATGGTCTCTTCATCTCATAAGAGCTCTTTGGTTGATAATCATCTTCACTAGGTTATTCGTTAAACTGGGGAAGTGAGAAAGCACCTGCACCAGTCATGTCTGAAACAGATCCGGATTGCATTTGACATGGATCGAGAGCAGATTGAAAGTGGATTCTGCTCAGATTGAAAGTGGATATTCAAGAGCAGATTGAAAGTGGATTCTGCTCAGATTTGACACTTTCAGAGTAGATATGTTACGGGATACGTATCACATCCAATACGTATCCAATACGTATTCATTCATATCAGATATTCAAGTAGAATCCTACCATATTCAAAGGGCATCTAGCTGAACAAATAAATTTTTCTAACATTCAGTTTGTTATGACAAAGCTTTCTATTCTTCTCCCCACAACAGAACACCATGTGAGATGGGTGGGGCTATGAGAGCTCACAAGAGAGCTATGGCTAGTCCAAGGTCACCCAGCTGGCTTCATGGAGGAGGGCGAAATCAAACCTGGTATTCCCAGATAAGAGTCTGGCTCCCTAACCACTAGACCAAACTAGCTCACCCAAACTGGCTCAACTGTAGAGTGATTCTGCCCTGGCCAGTACACCAGACTAGCAAGCATACTGAGAGACTCTCTTCTGCATGCTGGTGCTGTCTAAGGGGGAGTCCACTTGGGGACTCCTTGAATTGTACCACCATGTGGAAAGGAAACATCTAAGACACTCACTGGCCTAGTATACCAACCAGTGCAGAGTTGGGCATAGTTCTTCACTCATAAGGAAGGCCCTTCCTAGTTGCTAAGACCAGTGGGCAAGTCCTACCCGGTTTCAAAAGGGATCACATATCTTGCAGGATCCTGTTGTTTCAAGCAGATTTCCTTGCTCAGCCTGGGCGATCACCAAGAACTTCAGGCCCTTTCTGCATTTGACCTGAGTATATTCTGGAATAGGGCCCTGCCTTTCTCATGCAAATGCAGGCTATGGCACATTCTACTAGGGGCCTATCATAGCCTACACTAGCATGCGGCCAACTAGGGATGCAGTCGAGAATAGGGGCCAGTGCAGAAAAGGCCACAGTCTTCAGCTAGTTCTGGGTTAAATATTCAATCCAAGTTTGGCCCCTGTTCATTCCAACCTGGATCCCCAGTCTAATAGGTTGCATTCAGAAACAAACCATTGGGAACCTTTTGCTAACTCCCAAAATGTGGCATTTGAAGCAAAGGGGAATACACCCCACTCTCACGGCTGTCGGTTTTAAATCACAAGGCAGAGAACTTGAGTGGGAGAAGGTTGGTTAGTGTTGCATGCATTTTCCCCCCTGAAAATTGGTCCTTGTTGCTGTTCCCTTCCAGCCATAAATGGGACTGGTTGCCTCCGAAGATAAGTAGTAAGTGATGCATAGTTTAGTTTCATGAGTGTTTTTTTTTTTATTTAAACACCGAAGCAGTTCTCTTGAAGGCAGCGTTTTGTAGAAGATATACAGTATACGCGAGCTGGGTGCTTAATTTACTATAAAATCACCCTCCAGCTGAAAACCTGGGAAATTGTTTTAGTTAATTTGCCATATTTATCAGTTTGTCAGTGAAACTTGAGCAGGCCAGTAGAGGATCTGTCATCTGTAGCAGTTTGGAAAATTAAAAACCACGTGCATGCATCCAAACAAACATAAAGCTTTGTGATTTTGTTTTTGTCGTCCGTCCCCCCCCCCTCCCCAGGGCAAGGGGAAAGAATGTTAAATCAGCTCCACTTAGCAGATTCTTTCATTTATAGATCTCAAAATATATAGTGAGTTGGGGGGGGGGGTTGACTAGGGATGTGCATGAATATTTGAAATATTCATTATTTCTACAAATTCTTACGAATTTGGTCATTCAAATGTCCAGACATTCTAATTTCCAAATTTGAACGAATGCAAATATCTCGAGTTATTCGTACAAGTAATTCGGACATTCATATCTGTATGGGTATGTACGCATCACGTACGTATCTCTTGCGCATCCGTACGGCATGCGTAGCATTGGATATATATCGAATATTCAAATGAAAACATATGAATGTACTCTTATCAAATCTAATGTATGAACATTTTTTATTATTCAGAGAAATTCTGATTTTTTATTTTCGATGTGTTAGGAACTGAATGTCGGAAAATTGCCTTCATGCATACCCAGACTCAGGACGGGTTGCAATATATAAAACCAAATCTAAACATATTAAAATACTAAAAGTGTCTGAAAAATGGAGAGAGAAAACTATATCCCCATTTCGCCAAAGGCCAGGTGTGTCTTCACTACCCTCTTAAACATGTAATGTGAAGGTGCCTGATGTACCTCAAGGGGGAGGCTATTCCATAGCCTGGGGGCCATCACTGAGAAGGCCCTCACCCAGGTGACCACCCCTTTTGCTGCGGAGGGTGGTGGTACAACCGGTGACACCTGGAATTGACCATTTATGATGGTAAGTTCCTTTTCCTTACCCCTCCCCTCCTCCCCCAGGCCTATTTTTATAATCAGGACCAGCTAAAGGATTCCTGGTACCTTAGGGTGTTTCTGTATTGACTGCAGAAAACAGTTAACACACCAAAAGGACACTTACCTTGTGATCCTTCCACATTGCTGACACATTTCAGCGCGCTATACCGGTTTTTAAAATCGTGTTTGCCGCCGAAATCCATCTTAAATGTAAGCCCTGAAAAATCAGGTCTTGCATCTGTCACTTTCCCCTGGATGTGTGCAGAAGCAGGACGCTTCCACACACGGCCAGGCAAAGCCCTTCCCCCACGCGCCAGGTGCTGCCAGAAACACACAGTGACTGGCAGCTGCATGCTCCAGTCCTGTGGCTCTGGGGGCGGCGGCGGCGGCGGCGCGTGAGCCGGAGGACGCTTGGAATGGGTGCTGGTGCAGTCCACACAGCACCCACTCCAATCTGCCCTCTGGAATCCGCCCCCTCCACGTGTGTGCGGATGCACGGGGGTCTGGGGGAGGACAGATCGCCGAAAAGTGAATCTTTTTAGATCCCCTTTTCAGCGACAAATGCGGAAAGGCCCTTAGGCAAAATGGCATATTTGCAGATTTGCTTGGATCTTTTTTTGTGCCCTTCGTATAAAAATAAAGCAGTGGGGCCTTTTGGGGATTGTGGGGCAGAAGACAAGAGAGATTAAGGGAAGTGGTGGGAGGATAGAAAGAGGCAATGATAGGCAGGACATTGCAGTGCTGCAGTTTTCTGCAGCCACACACGAGAATTGCCCTTGCTTGAAAAGAGGTCATGAACAGCCGGGGTGTTTTGTGCATAATTATTGTGGAATTGCCATTGAATTGCTAGGCACGTTAACCTATCTCATGTAGCAGTTCTGAAAATTCAGTGTGAGGTCTGAAGATACGGAAGTCCTTGGCTGTATGTCATTGGTTCTCTATGTAGCCAGTGTTGAGGTGGGGTGGATCATGTGATGGGAGATTCCTGATATCATAGCATAACTGTCAGACTCTGCAAGGTCAAAACACACTACTTTATGATTGCATGAGGACAATATAGAGTGATTACCAAAGTGAGAAATTATGAAATAACAGAATATAGTGAAATAACTACTTGCAGTCTTTGGGCAGCCAGAATGAATTATGTGCACAGTAGCGGTCCTGACATGAGAGATGCAGTAGAAAGAAGGAGAAGGAATCAAACTCTGCTTCTCCATGGAGCATTTGGTGCAGTGGATGAGTGTGGTCTCCTCATGCTATCATAAGTGCTTCATAGGGTGTTTGAACGACAGAGATAGAGGAACAGTTCTAACAGCTCTGCCTTCCCACCCCATGTCAGTGGCCCTGCCTCTACTTCATCACCACCACCACTCAAGGAGACTTAACACCACCAGTTTTGGGGGGAAACCCACCAACCATCAAGATCAGAGCCGGGGAAAGAAAGTTCCCCAGCTGTGATCTTGATGGCTGGGGAGGGTTAGCAGCAGGTGCTCCTCTTAATTCACAGGAAGCACTATGCTTGCAATGCTTCTTTCTACCACCCCCAATGCAGATTTGACCTCAGAACATCTGTGTCTGGTGGGACATCATCCACTTTGTCTTTTGCGGCCATCCGACCCGGCATTAATCCACAAATAACTCACAGGGTTTAATTTGCTAAGAATATTAAATAGAATCAGAAATGCTGTCACTCAGTGGTAGAAGGACTACCTGGAAAGCAGAGGATCACAAATCCAGTCTCTTCCATCTCCTCAAAGAAGTTCCACTGTTGCATCTGTCACAAAAAAAACTGGATACCTTTATCTAGGCCTGACTTGAGAACACCTACCAACAACATTAAATGGGATGGAGTGCCATGGCCTGGCTTAGGGACTCGTCATCTGATGAAGTGGTGAAGAATTTCAGTTCCCATCAGGAACCTCAGCTGGCTTATGGGGAACAAGCTCTCCAGCAAGTCTAAGAGAACTTCAAATGAGGGGGCACAGTCAAATAGATGACTTTTGGATATCAGATGCAAACAAGTGCCTGGCCATTTAATTAGAAATACCAGAGAATCGTACATTGGGTGAGACCATCTGTGCACTGGGCACAGACCGTCTGATGTGTAATATAAATAGTGGCCTGCACATCTCTTCATAGTTGGCAATCTGACACTTAGGCAGCTCTTGAACCCTGGACTTTGAACTTGACTTCTCCTTGTCAGACTCTATGTATAGGATTGCAGTCTTTCTGCTAAAACTGCCTAAATAAATTTTAATCAGCCCTTTGAGCGACTACTACTAGAGGCATAGAGATTGTAGACTGGTCTCATCCAGGAGATATTCTAACCCCCTGACCATTCTGGTTATCCTTTTTCCGGTTCTACAATTTCTTTTCTGAAATGTGCTGACCAGAATTGCTCACAGTATTCCAAATGTGCCCTCCCCATAGGATTATAAAGAGACACAATGGTGCTTGCTGACCTGCTTTCTATCCCCCGCCTAATTCCCCTTAGTATGGGGCTGGTTTGCTTTTCATTGTTGCTGTGCACCAAGATGAGCTGTCCACCAGAAACCCAATATCCCTTTTCTGGTCTGTCACAGAAAGCTCAGACCTTATTGGTTTATAGGCACAATTGGTGTTCTTTGCCCCAGTGTGCATCACCTTGAACATATAAGATTGAAGGTCATTTGCCACTTGGTTCCCTACTCACCCAAAGTCAAAAAGTCCTTCTAGAGCACTTCATAATTTCAGTTTTAGCAACTCTGAATAAATTGGTGCCATCAGCAAACTTCGTTGTCTCAGTGAGCCAGTTTGGTCTTGTGACTGGGGAGCCGGACTCTTATCTGGGAATACTGGGTTCAATTCCACCCTCCCCCATGAAGCCAGCTGGGTGACCTTGGGCTAGCCCCAGCTCTCTTCTGAGCTCTCACAGCCCCGCCTGCCTCACAGGGTGTTCTGTTGTGGGGAGAATAGAAAAGCTTTGTCAGCCGCTTTGAGTCCCCTTGAATGGGTGAGAAAGGCGAGGTAGAAAAGCCAACTCTTCTTCTCCTAGATGGTTTATGAATAAAATAAAAAACACAGGTTCCAATATTCAACCAGTCTGGATGGCTTTAAGGTAGGGTTAGACAAATTTATGGATGACAGATGTATCAATGGCTACTAGAACGAATGCCTAGGTGCATCTTTCAGGCTGGGGGGGGGAGGAAATGGGGTGCTTCTAGGGCCATCTGCTGGGACTCGAGAGCAGGAGAAGGTTTGTCCTTGTCTCTGCTTGAGATGCCCATGAGCATTTGGTGGGCCACTGCGTGCGACAGGATGCTGGACTAGATGGGCTGTGGCCTGATCCAGCAAGGCTTCTCTTATGTTCTTATGTTCTTAACCTTGAGGGTCCCGACTTTTTACTTCCCACCACTCTTTGTCCATTTATAAGTTTCCTGTTCTTTAGCCAGTTACCAATCCAGGACAGAACCTGCCCTCTTCTTCCATGGTTGATGAGTTTATTCAAGGGCCTTTGATGAGGGACAACCCTTTATCCACGTGCTCATTAACACGCTAAAAGAATTCTAAAAGTAGTAAGCATGATTCACCTTTACAGAAGTCATGCTGATTATCCTTCAGTAATGCTTGCTCCTCTATGTGTGCATTAATTTTTATCATTAATTATGTTTTCCATCTCCTTACCTGAAACCGATGACTGGTCCAGGTAAGGAAAAGCTGACTGGGTTTGTAATTTCCTGCTTCGCTCTTGGATCTTCCAGTCTTCAGACAGAGAGTCTGATCTTAGGGAAAGTGTATATATTTTGGTTTGGCATTCAGCAATTTCACATTTGAGTTCTTTAAGAACTCTCAGAAGAATGCCATCTGGTCCCCGTGATTTGTTAGCAATAAAACTTTTACAATCTTATCAGCTCTTTTTTACGGCAAGTCTTCCAGAATAGCTGGAATAGTACAATGGTGCTTCTCTTTAATATGATATCCTCTTTAAGATCTGGCTACTTAGGTGAACCCCCTAGTCTGTCTAAATGATCAATCTGACTTGAGATGGCCCTCATCATAAGGTGTGCTCTTTCAAAAGAATTTGATGAATGCTCAGCAGCTCCATCAGAAGTATCTCAGAAATGAAGGACTACAGGTAAATGCCAGTTCAGGTTGCGTGCTGTGATACACCTGGGGCTGATGCCACAACAGACAAATGTAAATCCCTCCTCTCTGTAGTGCTATGAAGATTAATCCATGTGCTGGAGGCTTCCCTTTCTGCAGCCACCTTCAGGTATAGGGCGGGATAGAAATACAAATACAAATAATATTGGGCCTTTTAGAAAGGGTGGGGAAACGCAGACCAAATTGATGAAAACAATATAAAAGAAGCACGATGTTAAGACCTACCATTTTAAGTGGAACATTTTTCCTCCTACTGGCCACAGATCCATCTGAATTCCTTCCAAACCTGGTGCTTTTTTTTTTTGCCATTGCAGGCTACATCATCTGTGCTCCCTGATTTCTATCCAGGCTGACAGAGAAGTTTAACAACATCAAAAAAGCTACAGAGAGGAAAGGATGCCTCAGTGCATCCCCAGGTGTATAATCAGAGGTGACAAGAAACGTTAGGATAGCTGTTCTTTATTAGGTGCAAAAAAGGAGGTGCTCATGCATGCAGAGGAAGGGCCAGACTTTGCTGAGCAGCTGCATTTCTGACAATTATGGTCTTCAAAAGGAACCCATAGTGAGCCTTAATTGCTGGTTAGATTTTCCAAGCCTTTTCTAGCTACTGTCACCTGCCCCAGCCCATTCTATCACAGTTATTTTCCAGAGTATGTATTCAGACCACAGCTGTTCCTGCATGGGTTACTTAAGCACCAGCTGGTGGGAGTATTGGGGGGGGGTCTGCCCTGGAACAGGGAGGTTTAGGGTCTACACACCCCACAAGGCCCACTTATCGTAGCTTTCAGTCTTTAAAGCCGGGCAAAAAAGGTTCCTCAGCTTCGATGTTTCTGCTGGTTCCCAGTGACAACGTATGCAGGAAATGGTCCTGAAGGTAGGACATTTTCCGTGCATCCCTTAGGAGGGCTAATAGAAAACAGAGCAGGGAAGAAGAAGAAGAAGAAGAAGAAGAAGAAGAAGAAGAAGAAGAAGAAGAAGAAGAAGAAGAAGAAGAAGAAGAAGAAGAAGAAGAAGAAGAAGAAGAAGAAGAAGAAGAAGAAGAAGAAGAAGAAGAAGAAGAAGAAGAAGAAGAAGAAGAAGAAGAAGAAGAAGAAGAAGAGTTGGTTTTTCTACCCAGCTTTTCTCACCCATTTAAGGAGACTCAAAGCAGCTGACAAAGCAACGTGATCATAAGGTCCCTTTTCTATAACCAGGAATAGGCACCTTCCATCTTCATACTGGCACAAACTACAGAAGGCCCCTTGTGGGGCCTGCCATAGTCTGCACCAGCGTGTGGATGGCAGGTCTCAATTCCAATCTATAATCTGGAATAAGGCCCAGTGCAGAAAGGACCAAGTTTTGTCTGCACAGGGCAGAGTGTAGACCTCTTTTTCAAGGTTGCCTGGTGTACTTGGTGGTGGTATACTGGACCATAGAGACATGTGAACAGTATTGCTCCATGGTGTGGTATACCAATACAGGAGACCCATTTCAGCTGCAGAAATCCATCTGCCCAAGGATCCTGAAGGCCAGGAATTTTCACTCCTGGCTCTTGGGGCATTCAGAGGCACTCTATGCTAGCTTCAAAGCTGGCACAAGCTTTGGAAATGGCTCAAGGGCTGACCTGCTCCAGGCCAGCCCAGTGCAGACAGCCTTGTTCCACTCCAGAAGCAATCTGTCCAGACTTGGGATGGGTTGCTTATTCCTATGCTGTATAACCCACTCTCTACCACAGTAGTACAGATAAGTGCAGAAATGGCCTTAGATATGCAGTTCCTTTCCCACTAAGAATCTTCTATCAGTTCAGAGGATCAATATCTAGTATGAAGCTCATGATGCAATCAGTGATGGTTTAAGAGTTTGCAGCAACACATCTTATGTCCTGCCCAAGATGGCTGCATTAGCAAGTTCCTCAAAGCATCTTGCCCAAGTTCACATGCAAGGCTGAAAGGAGATGAAACTCTCACGCTACCCCTTGTGAACTGCAGGCGCAATAAGCTTATCAAAGTAACATGAATAAAGTAGTGTGGAGATCTGCTGGTTTCCTTTGTAGCCTGACTTGCAATATCCCCTAGCAAATACTTGCCAATATTTCAGAACGGTCTGAAGAGAAGCTATTGCGAGAAAGATGTTACCCCCCTTTGCCCTCCCCCCCCCATGCTCTTTTATTACAGAAATAATTTCCTCAATAGTAGAAATAAATAACAAAATGGCTGACTCTCTGGAGTAACAATTTTTCAGTGCTTGCCAGAGTATGTGCTCATTAAAAGCAGGCTGGATTTGCATGCCATTGAGTCAGACAGGAGCAAGATACCTGCCTCGTATTAAGCACTTGAGGTTTTCAGAAAGATGAACTATAGCGGTGGCTTGGTATTCTTCCAGAACTTTAAAGATCCATTATGCATTGGTCTACTCTTAAATGCCTGATATCTGACGTCCTTGACTGGTTGCTCAGTAACCCCTGCAGAGTTGCCTGGGATTTCTGAAGAAGCAAAAGACTAGATCAGTGCTTTCTGCAATGCCATGTTTGCCATGACATGGCAGCATGCCAGATCCAGAGCATTCTGCAGAATGGTGGGCTTGCGTTGTGCTAGGCATCACCGAGATCGATTGCATTTCACAGCTGCCCCCTCAATCATGATAATATCACGTCCTCAACATCTTCCTGGAGCCAAGTTTAAAGCTATACAATTTAGGTCAGGAGTCCACCAGAGGCACCTTCTAGATGGGAAGGAGAAGACCAAATACAAATGGCAGGTGGACGCCTGCCTCTCACCGTGGCCCACCAGACGTGCATGGGACTCTCTCGGCACGTAGATGAGATACGTCCTTCAGCACTGAGAAAGGCTTCCTGGAGTTCACCATCCACCACTCTCTTTTCTTTTTCCCCATGCAAGGGCAGAAACCTTTATTCTATCGCACACGATTGCTTTCACTTTTTGGAGGCTTCTGTGATGGACGAGGTCCAACTAGTGCAGGGGTTAGGAAAGGGAAACCAAACCGTTGCACGCACCTAGTCAGTTCTAACATCTTGAATGGAGACCAGAAGCCACTCTAGATCTCCGTAGAGTGACATGAGTCCTGAAAAGACATCTGACAACTTTTGTGGCTTCATTGTGTACTAGTTTCAACTAGTAGGCCCATGTAGAGTACATTGTTGTTGTTCAGTCATGTCCAGCTCTTTGTGACCCCATGGGCCACAGCACCCCAGGCCCTCCTGTCTTCCATTGTCTCCCAAAGTTTGCCCAAATCATGTTCATTGCTTCAATGGCATTATTAATCTATCTCATCCTCTGGCACCTCCTTCTCCTTTTGCCTTCAGTCTTTGTCACCATCAGGGTCTTTTCTATTGAGACCTTTTCCTCATTATGTAACCAAGGGATTTGAGCTTCAGCTTCACTATTTGTCCTTCCAACAAACAGGGTTGAAGTCCTTTAGTATTGACTGATTTGATATCATTGCAGTTCAAGGGACTCTCAGAAGACTTCTCCAACACTATCATTTGAAAGCATTAGTTCTTCAGCACTCAGCCTTCCTTATGATCCAACACTCACTGCCATATATTACTACAAGGAAAACCATAGTTTTGACTATACATACCTTTGTTAGCAAGGTGATGCCTCTGCTTTTCAAAACGCTGCCTAGGTTTGCCACAGCCTTTTTCCCCATCTTCTAATTTCATGGCTGCAGGCACCATCTGCAGTGATCTTTGAGCTCCAGAAAATAAAATCTGACACTGCTTTCATTTCTTCTCCCTCTGCTTGCCAGGAAGTGATGGGGCAGGATGCTATGACCACAGATATTTAATGTTGTTCTTCAAGCCAACTTTTGCAGTATCGACCTCACCAAAAGACTCCTTATCTCTTCTTCACTTTCTGCCATCAGTAGTCTAACCTAGGGATGTGCACAAATATTCAGAAACTTGAAAATCCGATTAAAATCCGATGAATATCGACATTTGAATTTGAATCAAATTTATTAACATTCGAATTTTGACATTCAGATGGATTTCAGATTTCCAAAAATCTGATATGAATATTTGAATGATTTGAATGTACAAATTGTATGTATTGCATACGAATTTGCATGACAATTATATGTATTTGCACTTATATTGCAGGATGAAAATGGGATAATAACAGGATGCATACAGGATAACAACAGGATGCATACAGAATACGCACAGATTCGTATAACAGATACGAATCTTGTCGACATTCGCATCTTTAAATACGAATCTAGTATTCAAATGTACAGATCAAATAATGCAGATTCGAATCGGATTTTCAGACATTCGGATTTTTAACATTCAAATCTAATTGAATTTTTGGATATTGCTTTGACTCTAATTTGAAGGCAAAAAAAAATCATGCACACCCCTAGTCTAACCTGGACATTACCAGAACATGTGTCACTCTGGCCAGATTGGCTCTATGTCTCGTACAAATAACTGACACATGAACTTCAAATGAAAGTGCTGCACCCAGGAACATTCCTAGATTGCACATCTGGTTCTTTCCTAGGGAATGCCCCCTTGATCCAAAACAAGATGACTTTTCACTTGCTGGTGTTTGCAACTTGCAAGTTGCTTACCAAGAAAGTGCAGCTGCATTTCTGAATTTCATTGAGAAAACTCACTCACATCCTGCGCTGGTGAGAAATCCTCACAGCGAGAAAATATGAACATAAAGGCAGGATAATAGATTCCTGTAGGAAAGAAGGAAAAAAACATATCAAACAGTTGGCTCTGTCCAACCTCCATAGTATCAAATCTGTCGACAGACACCAATCCACTTTCTAACCATTTCTGAGTTCTGTTGTTTCAAGACTTGCAAGCATGCGCGTGCTTAAACTCAATCTGATGTGTGCAGCTGCTGCCTTGACCTACTTTGTGAGCACCTCTGTAGAAGAGGAAATCATCTTGCAATAACTTGACCCCACATTCTCAAAAGAGTCTTTGGAAGTCCAGCATTACAGATCTACAGGGATTTGGTTTTCCTGAAGTAATCTCAAAATGCCTTTTACTGAAATATGTCCCGGAAGGGATTTGCTCACTTGTTTGGAGAAATAATTGCTATATCATTATTGGTAAAGACAGGAAAATCTTCCCTGGCATTTTGTCTTCAAAGCAGTTGCTGCCACTTGCTTTTTGAATGCTGCTCACTACAGCTGGTCGCAGTTGATGGTAGGAAATACAAATTTGCGCAAATTCAGACATTCATACATGAATCAAATGTTACAACATTCGTACAATAACATTCCTATGAATATGAATATTTCAGAACATTTTTACAAATAGTTTGGACATTTGTTAACCTAGATGCATTAAGTGCATCGGATATGTATACGAAAGGATATGTATCAAATATGAACAGATACATATCTGATACAAACAGATATGTATCCAATACGAACAGATATGTATCCAATACAAATGGACACGTATCTGATACAGATACGTATCCAAAACAAATAGATACATATCCAATACAAATGGATATGTATCCAGTATCTGATACAGATGGACACATATCTGAAACAAACAGATACATATCCAATACAAACAGATACATATCCAATACAAATAGATACATATCCAATACAAATGGATATGTATCCAGTACAAACGGATAAGTATCTGAAACAAATGGATACATATCCAATACAAACAGATATGTATCCAATACAAATGGATACATATCTGATACAAATGGAAACGTATCCAATAAAAATGGATACACATCCAATAAAAGATACGTATGCAATACAAACAGATACGTATCCAATACAAATGGATACATATCCGATACAAATGGATACATATCCAATAAAAATGGATACGCATCCAATAAAAGATATGTATCCAATACAAACAGATACGTATCCAATACAAATGGATACATATCCGATGCAAACGGATACGTATCCAATAAAAACAGATACGTATCTGATACAAATAGATATGTATCTGTTCATATCAGATACTCTTACAAATTCGTACAAATACATTTGTATTGAATAGAATCCTACCACATTCGAAGGGGATCTATTCGAACAAATACAAATTTTCTAAATTCAATTCACTACAAATCAAATGCCAAAAAAAAAAACCATTTGTGCACATCCTTAGTATGGAACCCATATGGCTTGCAAGCATTTCCTAGATAGATTTCTCTTCCACACCAACACCTCCCAATAAACCATTTCATTCCATACACTTTTGCTATTAGCACCCGTCCCTTCCTGTTTCCCTTTCACAAGTCTGGAAGCAGGTTGGGAGGAATTCTATCTAAATTAGAATCTGCGCTTCCAGCTTCCTGCTTGGCTTCCATCTAGCAACACTTGGGCTTGCATATAGGGCAGTTTTATATTCCTTCTTCTGAAGATAGCAAAATTGGAGGAAGGGGTGGCCAAAGTGACTGGTGCGTCTGGCCTGTGGGTGTCATTGGAACATCAAAGAGGAGTAAAAAGGATGGGAGGGGGCGTTTGAAGCTATCTCCAAAGAAAGACAGCAATTCAGAGAGAGAAACGAGGGGAAGGCTTGTGTGTGTGCAGTGTTTTCCACAGGAGTTGCCTTCAGTCACAGTGCCATGCTCACAGGACAGGCACTCGGTTTGATGTGGTAATGAAGCATTGATCAGAGACAAGGAAAGGGGGGGGAGAGAAAGAGAGGAAGACAGGCTGCCCTTTGCTCATTCATTATTTTTTATCTCCTAGCTGTGGAAGACAGAAAATTGTTCATAGGAATGGTTTCGAAGAAGTGTAATGAAAATGATATCAGGGTGATGTTTTCTCCGTTTGGCCAGATAGAAGAATGCCGAATCCTCCGGGGGCCAGACGGGCTGAGCAGAGGTGAGTGCAAGCTGTCTATATATAAAAACCCTCACCTTTTGAAGTGCTAATTGGAGCTGGATGCCGTGGCCAGAGGAGATGGGGCAGTGGTGGCCAGTTAGAGATAATACTTTCCGGAGCTTGCCACGTCACAGACTAACTCTTGGGGATTTGTTTCCTGTAGAACCTGAAATTGTCACCCTTTTTTTTCTTTTAACATCTGAAGGGTTTTCTGTGGCAACATGTTAACACAAACCTTGTGCCTGTTTGCCTGGTGAAATGACTCCGCTGTTGGCCGTTCCTCTCATAACTTTGTAGCTACTGTAGCTACCGTGTATCTCTGGATACTGAGTATGGTTCAGAGAGCGGAGTGACACCCGCTGTGCCTTGTAAGATACATGTGGCGAAATGGCTTTTGCATTGCAAGAACATCTGGAAAGAGTCAGTGCATGTCGTGTTGCTTGTCCACAGAATGCCTCTTCCTGCAACCTGGATGACCCAGGACCCAGGGATGCCTTTGCTTCCACAGCCCAGGTTGTCCCCAGGTCTTTCAAGGACTGGATGGCTACCAGTGGCTTCCACTGGAGAACCTAAGAGGACAATGCGCTTGGGGGCAGCTGAGCCCACTCCTTGCTTCCCTTCACTCCAGTGTGGTCCTGCCTGCACAGCTGTGCCCCTTCATCCACATAGCTTCACCCTTTGTTTTCATGTGACGTGAATGTTTTGAGCTAGCCATTCCATGCCCAATTGTTAGCAAAGTCCTGTGGGGTTGGAGCATGGCATGGTCATTTGAAAGCTTTCCTTTTCTGTGGTGGCAGTGGGGATGGGTGGGTGGGGGGAATGACCCCTACAGCTTCTTTGTGGATTTAAGACACGCAGAAGCATTTGTTTTAGTTATTACAGACTGCAAAATGGTGTACAGCTATAAATGCAGATAGTCACATGGTGCATAGGCATGTCTTGAGTAGGTACCAAAAGTTTAACAAAATTAATGCTTCCCTTATATCAGGGGTAGTTGGTCCAGGAGGGTGATGTGGCAGATCCCTCACCACACCACAATGACCATCCCAGAATGTGATTCCATTCTCCCTTTCTTCTTCATGAGTAGACTATGGTTGGCCAATATGTGAGGAATCCCATTATAAAATCTATGGGTGTTTTTCCACGATCACTTAGTACCCATTTTAGCACCCATTAAGGACCCATTTGGGTGAGAGCCGGATGACCCCATTTCCACCACGGCACCCATTAGGGACACATTTGTTTCCACTGCCCCTCGGGAAATCCACATCATATGGGTACTTTTTGACCTTTAATCCGGATTTTCTGTAGAACTCATTAATGGGGTCTACAATGGGGTCTTCAGCCAGAAAATCCAGTTTAAAGGGAGCCTGTTTCCATGTTAATTTGGCAATGGGGTCTAGAGGAGGCTAGGGGGAGGGGGCACCCTTGGGGGGGGGAGCCCCAAAACCTAAGCTTCAAAGTCATTTTGAAGTCACTCCGAAGTCACTTCAAAGTCACTTCAAAGTTTACTCCGAAGATCAGCACAGACTTCAAAGATGCTCCACTTCAAAGTGACTTCTGAGCTGCTTCAGAGATTGCACCCCCTGTCCACCCAAACACCTGGGGTGATAGGCATACCCCTCATGGGTAGATCCAGATTTCCAAATGGGTGCTCCAGTGTTTCCACAGCAGGGAGGCTAGCACCCATTGCTGTTGGGTGCTAAACCACCTATGGAAACACATTGGGTACTTCCCTAATTTCCTTCTCAAACTTTGCAAAAGATTGGACCAGGAGGTCCTTCCGGTCCCTTTCAATACCGAAGTTCTGTAGCATCTCATCCACAGTTAATTCTATTCTAATCCAAGATGCCACTTCCTTTTAGCTTCTTTAGACCCTTTCTCACAAGCCACAATGGGCACCAGCCCTACTGAGTGGAACAATGCAAAATCCACATAGCTGCAGAGACGCGCACCAAAGGGACTGGACTGGACTGGAGCACTTGCTTAGGCCCAGGAGTGAGATGGAGGGTCATATGATCAACCCATGTATTCTGACCTGTGCAGACTTTGAAATTGGGAACAGGAGGTCACTGGGACTGATGTTTCCATCAAGCCCAATGATATAAGTACTAGAAGTGGGTCATTTTCAACAGTTCATATCACGGAACCAGGAAAACCAGGCTCATCCAGCCTTTTGTAGAAGGAATACTCCCAAGAGTGGATCCTGCCCCAGAAGCAGGCTAGGTGCCAATACATCATCACACACACAGCCTTTTTTGGCGGGGACACCTGGTGACATGGTGGCTGCACTCCCAGTCCTATTTTAGCATGTCCTGAAGCCACCGTGAGGATCCTCTCCATAGAGACACACTATGCTCACCTCTGTGTGCATAGAGACACACATCATGCTCACCTCTGTGCACTAGTGTGCAGGTTTGGTGGAAATGTGCAAAGACGAAAATGTCTTGTCCGGGTTCAGTATCAAGAATGGAAGCCTTTTTTAACCTTGATTCAGAAGAACTGAAAAAGCAAAGTAAAGACCAGCACCAGGTTTCGGAAACGATAAGAGGAAGAGAAAAATTGGGAAAGAGAGTTTGCAAAAGTGACACACAGCAGGGACATTTGTTGGCCAGGATGCGTGCCAAGGCCTTAACTAGACGTAAAACAGGCAGGCCAGTTAATTAACACTCAAGCTGTATTTGCCCACTGAATAGCTGGCAAGCATGAACAGTTAACAAGGAATGTAAGGGGAAGTCATAACAGAGTCAGACAGCGCTACCCGAGGGAAAGCACTGCCCAGGTTGATCTCTACGCAACCAAATAGCATGGAGATCAATGGAGAACTGAAACTATATTGGGGATGTAAGAAACTAACCAAACCCATTCTACCCCCGGTCCCCATTCCAGTCTTCTCATCAACTTCTACCTTTCTCCTCAGCTGGATCAGAGCTGTGCAGCTGGTTGGTCTCTTTTTCATGACCAGACTCCACAACTCACACAAAATTAGAAAGTTTGCCAATATTAGGTGTTATCTGAGCAAATAAGCACACCTGTGGGGACAGGCAGGGGAAGGTATGGTGCTGAGAGCCAGGAAAGTCAGATTAGGAGAAGGAGTGCTAGATGTATTGAAGCTATCACTTCTGGTTTGCCTTCCAATGGGCAGGGTTTTGGGCCCGCTGCTCTGGTACTGCTGGTCTTGAATGCCGGTCAAGCCCAGAAAGAAACATCAAGTGCCTATAATTTGATTCTGGAGGAATGGGCTGATCTCATGAGTGTCACTGAGACACGGGTGGATGAACAGGTGAATGTTAACTTCAAGATATTCAGTGCAGCACCGTTCTGGAATGAGGGATAGGGGGTCACGCTGATCCATAATCTATGCCTTGATGCCTTCCAGGCTGGACTACTGTAAAGTGCTGTGTGTGGGACTGCCCTTGAAGATGGTTCAGAAGCTGCAGCTGGTGCAAAATTTAGGAGCTAAACTGCTGGCTGGAACTGTATCAAACTGATCTTAAAAGAGCTGCACTGACTGCCAGTTCACTTCTGAACCCACTACAAGGTATTAATCTTAACCTGCAAGACCCTAAATGGCTTGGGTCCCAAATATCTAAGGGAACACCTTCTCTCATATTGACTTGTGCCTTAAGATCTGTAGTTCAAGCCCTCCTAGTTGTACGACCACCTTCAATAGTTAAAAGTGTGGGGATGTGGGATAGGGCCTTCTCAGTGGTAGCCCTCAGCCTTTTCACATTCAGGTACTATTATTGTTTTTTGTGGGTTCACTTATTTTTTTGTTTTTACTGCTGTAACCCAACCTAAGACCTTTGGGTATAGGGAGAGATAAAATATATATATAAATAACTAAAATATGCAGCGCTGAGCTTGGTTAGCGCTTTGGTGACAGGCAATGTGAGGATGTGAAATGCTATAAACTAAACCGTGAATCCCAAAAAATATACTGGAAAGAAACAAGGAAATTGCCAAGGATACAACGTGGAGGTGTCCATGCAGTCAGTAGCAATCAAGCACTTTATCTTTGGTGTTACAAACATCTGGCCACATTTGTGCATATAGCATTAAATTGCAAAAAACAAAAAAAAAGGAAGGAAGGAAAATGGATGGTTTGATAAAGAAGCAACAAAAACAGAATGAAAGTCATCCATAAGTGAGAGTGTGGCCACAACTGTTCTAGTTTGGTGTCAGAATCACAACCCAGAGGCCCAGAACTCGAGAACAAGACACAGAGCTGCTTGTGGCAGGTTCTTTGGTCTATTGCTGATACCACAAGACAAGGAAATCTGGTGAAGACAAGAGTATATCACATTTATTTATTTATTTATTTATTTATTTATTTATTTATTTATTTGCATTTCTATCCCGCCCCATACCCAAAAGTCTCAGGGCAGATAACAACATTTAAAACCAGTGTAAAGGCTGCCTCTCCGCCCTTATCTATTTTATATCTATTTTTATCTTTATTTGGTAGTGTGGTAGCGTTTTGTTTACTTGTAAATCAAACTCTGTTATTTCCTTCCAAGAGGCGCACCTTCCATTTCCTTTTCCCTACTCTTTGGCTTGATAATAATGTTGCCTCCCTTCTGATGCTGCAGCAGACAGCACCCTGCCCCGACTCTGCCAATCTCCAGCAGTGGGTTGGATACAGTTACTGTTTAGAACTCAGGCCCTATTTGGCTCCCTTTATAAACAGAGAACTCGACGAGGCTTCTTTGAAACAACAAGAACATGTGTTTATTGAATACAGTTAAGTCTCAAGTCAGCTTCTTCTTCAAGTTACACTTTCAGCTTCTGTTGTCAAACAGTTCAGCCCCTAACTTTCACACTCAGTTCAAAGACTCTTAAACTTCTTGAGAAAACTCTCAACCAGTACAATATGTGTTTGCTTGCCCTTATATTTTCACCAGCAACATCAAACACGTATTAACAGACTCAGGACCCCAATTCCCAGCTTCCCTCAGGACAGCTTAAGGCCCGTTTCTCCCCTTCGTTAACCTCCCAGATTAACGACCCAAGGCAGAGAACCTCAAATTATCCCCTCAGGCTCCCTTTTATATGGGCTTGGCTGGCTTGCTTCGCCCTGATTGGCTGAGCTCCTCCAGCATTCTATTTCACCCCTCCCCTAGGAGTGCTCAACTAGCCCCTCCCTTAGGCTACTTACCCTTGACAAAAAACGCTTTGGTGACACTTTTAAACATCTGGACTTACCGTGTTCGCCACACTTTGCATTTTAAACCAAAATAACTTAATTTTGGGGTTGAGGGGTCCTAGTGGTCATCACAACCAGACATATATTAAAGCAACAACAGTATCTGTAAAGTGGGAAGAGACAGTATATTCCCATTTAGCCAAAGACCAGGGCAAAGAGGGGTGTCTTCACTGCCCTCCTAAACATATATAATGAAGGTGATTGAAGCACCTCAAGGGGGTGACTATTCCATAGCTTGGGAGCCATCACTGAGAAGGCCCTCTCCTGGGTGCCCACTCCCTTTATCGCTAAAGGTGGTGGGACAACCAGGAGGACCTTGTGGACAGCAGTCCCTGCACTGTTCCAGGCTGCCCCCATGGTCCAATATACCAAGGAGTGCAGAAAGGGCCAGAGATAAATAAATCAGCTTTCTGTTGTATGTTTCTTTAGTATTTGCACATCAGAAATACATTTAGTAGAGTTCTACCCCTCCCTAACAGTTGTAGTTCAGTCCATATCATAGCCTCAGGTACCAACCACAGTAAGGCATATTAAACATTTTAATTTTCTATGTTAATAGGACTTAATTGGATTAAATATGCAAGCTGGAAATGGTTGAGTGCAGGTATCTGGGCAATTAGTTAAATATTAATTGTGTCCAATGGAGAGTTGAGTGCTTTCGCTCGTAGGAGAGTTTTCCAAATCCTGGGTGTGTATTTTGGAAATTTGAGCAGCATCCGAGAGTTGCTTGTTTTTCTAAGCTTTGGCTTCTGTTGGAAAAATATGAGATTTGTCTGTACGTGTTGATCTGAACCTAGATTGCAAATACACAATGAACGGCAAAGTGATAGTGGGCAGTGCCATGAAATAGCCAGATGATGTCTATTACCGTGCCCTCCTCTAAGCAAAATGAAGATCGAAGTCTTGATTGAACACACAAACAGACTTACAAAATATGTTAGACTAGATGTGAAAGCTCAGAAACCACAGAGACCTTCTGCTGGCTTAGGGCTGAAGATAACCGAGCTGGCAGGAAGCAGAATGTTAACATCTGCAGAAAGCTGATCTATGGCTGCATCCCCAAAAGACTTATTTGCCTCTCTACTGTCCCTCTACTGTCACTCTATTGAAGTGGACTTTAAAAGTGCCGTGCAAATCAGGAATAAGCGTCCGCATGAGGCTCAGCAAAATGCGCATTTTTAACACACCTTCCGTCGCCATGGGAGCCGTGTTTTCTTTGTGCTCATCTTTTTCTCCCCGCCCCTGCTCTTGTTGATAGGGTGCCAGTGGGAATGGGGAGGGACTGCGCTCGGCGCGGCCACAACCAGGAAGACAATCCCTGACAAGTCCAAAGAAAAATAGCCATCGGTTCTCTGTTCATCTCCCTGATCTTCCGCCCACCCACCCACCCGCTGTCTCCTCCCCGTCCTCAGGCTTTTGCTGCAGAAGCTGCGTGACGATGGCTGCAAGGCGTTTTTACCTGTACAGCGCACGATCGCTCATTCACTCTCACCACTTTCCCATTATTGCTGTCAAAATCCACCCCATACAGTAGCAACAATCCACCCTCTTCACACCTGATAGTGATTGCAACAATGTTGCAATTCTTCATGATTCTGGCTCTTTAGTTCTGAGATTTAGAAAGGGAAGCTGCTTGTGTTACTGCTGTGTGTGCAGGCGGCAATCCCCGCCCCTTTTGCCACGGAGCATCCCCAAGGTAAATGTTGCGAGGAAAACCCGCAACTTCCAAAAAGAGCTCTGAAAGTCTTATTTAAAGGGCACTTTTTTTGTTGCGTGTTTTCCTCGTTTTGTAGCTCTGGAAGTTCATTAAAAACCCTGGCATGGGAGCGCTCAGAGGCAAAAGAAGAGTTTTAGCAGACTTTAAATTGTTTGGGGACAGGGCCTATGCAAGTTTGCAACAGATTAAGAGAGACCACCAAGCATAAAAACATTTTTATACCACTTCCCTTCCAGGACCCCAAAGTGCAAGGCATCCAAAATACATTACAGTATATTAAAACCAATTTCCCCTATATTTCCTTTTGTTCTTCTTCATCTGCTCACATAATAAGGCTCGATCCATCATAGACCACAGGTAATTTTTCAATTGCCTCTTTTAGAAAATGTGCCCCTTCTATAGATGAAAAAAATAAAAACAGGCATTCAAACAGTTAAATAAATAATCCTACTTCATGTTTCCATATGTTTCTCTTCCTTTGCCTTGAAGTCTGGCAATGTCTTCCTGACAACATGCTCACCTATCCAGATTTCCAGAGCCCTGATCAACTATTCATCTACAGCAGCCATTTCACACACATTGTAGCTTCCCTCACAATGTGACCAAAATAAGACTCACCCTGGGTGTTATTTTACCCAGTCTGGGCTCGTCATAGATTTATAGACAGCTTCCACACAGAAAACTGTGGTATATGATATGGAGAATGTTTCTGGCCAATAGGACTAGGAGTGGCGTGGCGTGGCGTGACATACGATGATAGCTCCACAACCTCTCAGGGAACATGCCATTATGTGCACCCTGTGGTCTGGTGTTAAAAACACTACCTGGGACCCAGAACTCAAGAGCAGGATAAAGATATTCTCATAGCAGGTTCCTCCATCTATTTTGATAACTGAAGACCAGAAGTATAGTTCCGACAGGGATGTATCATTCAGATTCTCTGCAACACTTTCCCATGGCTCCTGCAATCCCTCAAGGCCTTTCCTACTCTGCTGTTACTAAGATAACAATTCCACGGTCAGGTTGTCTTTGCTGAGTCTATGCTAGAACTAGAGGAAACACTGGATCCAAAAGTAATGAGATCAAGCAAGGTTGAATTTTAGCAAGGGTAAGCCAAGCTCACTTCAAAGCAAATCAAATGGGGGAATATTCTGCTTCGGTTGGATCCCCTGCCCAATGAATGGGGGTGCAAACATCCAATGAATATTCATGCACAAAGGGAACACCCCTCCCATCCTGCCTTGCCTCCCACCTGCCGCTGCCGCCGCCACCATCACAATACCTCCCCCATCTGGGAATTTCCAGGGGTGGCCAGATCTGGTCTTCATGAAAGCTTGAACAAAAGCTGCATCCATTCAATGCATGGGTGACTGGGTCCTACAAATGTGGGTCCCTTTCAATTCACCTGTGAATATTTAAATTCATACAAATTCATGCAAATTTTGAATTGTATGAACAGTTGCACACATCCCTAAGCAAGAGTACAAGATGGACATGCAGTGTCCCTTACATCTGGTTGGACATCTTGGGTTATGTCCAGACTGGGAGATACTGTGCATTCTGATGCGCAGTCGGTGCCTGGACGTCACACCTGGTGCCCGATAGTATGCTGCCGCTACTGCAGATTTGTTTGCTGCAGAACCATCAACACTCGCTCCACAGTATCAGGTAAATTTGAAGTTTCCCTCCATCCTAATAGGACAGCAAGAAACAGCCAACAAGAGCTGAGCCTGCATCTCAGCTCCCCTTGGCTGCCCTATCCCACGTGACACGTGCCTCACCTTACATGCCACAGAAGTCTTGCAGCTGCCAAAGAGGAAGTTGTGGACCTCCATTTCGACAACACATTGTGACTTTGCAGCCAGGTAAGCTGCGAATTTTTATATAACTGCAGATTTTTATCTGCTAGTCTGGAGGGGACCTTATATGGTCCACAAGAACCGTGTGAATAATACCACAGACTTACAAAACTGGAACAGGCCATGTAGGCTTTCAAACCACATCCCCAGGTCCATACAGCAATCTAAACCATTGTATCTCCAACAGTTGGCTGCCCAACCTCTTCTTTAACTCATCCAGTAAGGGAGACACAGTAATCTCTTACACAGATATGTCCTGCTTATAGATTCTGATGACCTTCTCATCACCCAAACTCAATCAAAGTAACCATTGATTGGTCTGACATTGTGGGTTCTCTCTCAGCCCTGAGGTATGGAACCGAATCTAATGTTCGGACTGGAAAAATCATTGCCTGGTGGCTTTTGTATCTCCTTGCTGTTCCAACACAGTTCTCAGTTCCAACACAATATCAAAATAGATGTTAAGATGTATATTTTGAGATGAAATAGACTTTTAAAATACTATTTAATGCCCATCTAATACTTTAAAAAGCACAGTATTTTATTTTATTTTTTAGCAAACTTTAAATAGAATGGGATTCCCAACACTAATTATTTTTGTCCTTCAGGATTCTTATCTAGTGTCATCTTCATAAGCCCTGGGTGGGAGACCACCTGGGAATTCCAAGCATTAGAGACTAAGGGCCTCTCTGCACTTGGCCTTTTTCTGGAGTATATCTCAGGACAAGGGTGTATGACCCACATGCTAATACAAACTCTGGTAGGCCTCACCTGGGGCCAGCTGTTACCTGCACTAGCATGTGAACAGCAGGCCTCTTCTCCATGATATATTCCAGAATAAAGCCAAGTGCGAATAGGCCCCATATTGGGAAGTCAAAAAAAAAAATTATGGAGAAAGACAATATCAAACTAATTTATAATTGCTCAGATCTCTCCATGCAGTTGCCAGGAACTAAAATGGACTTGGCAAGAGTTGCTCCCCTGCAACAATTGTTCTGGATAACATATATTTTCCCATCATTTACAATGGAATGGTGTTTGCAAAAATCAGGGATGTAGCAGGTAAAATAAAGCGGTTCCTTAAGAGTTGGATTTCTCTTGCATAATCCTGGAGATTTAATGACAAATTATATTTTACAATCCATAAATCTCTACACCAGTAGCCCTGATTGTATGATGGAAATATTTGCACATGCCATTGCATGTTTTTACCATGTTTGGCAATTCATGCAGTTATTTCTATTCCCAGCCTGCCTTTCTGAGTGCTTGGAGCCAGCCAGAGACGGACCCAGAATCATTTAAATGATGCAGGAACTTTAGTAGACCATATTTCAGCAAACGTCCAGGTAGATGAGAAAGGAGTTGAAAAATGCATAGGCTGAGAAGGGTGAATCTATTTAGATGAGCTCTTTTGCCATAAATATCTCTGCACCTGATTGTGGTCTAGATATACCATCATTTGTGAATGTCGCTGTTCCTCTCAAGACTTAAGACATACCAATTTACATCCAATTGCTTTCTGTAGTTCGACAGTGTAGATTCAAATCCCAAGATGAAGGCCCTTTTGAAAAGAAAATCTTCACTATTCAACAGAATACTTGTCTCGCTAATGTTTCTGTTTCCTCCTAGACGTGATCCATTGTTCCATTTTCCTCCTCAAGTTTTTCTCCTTTACTTTCTGAGACAATTAGCTAAACGTTAATCAAGTGAGGTCGAGGGTCCAGAAGAATATGTGATCCCTGCTGGATCAGGCCTGATAGTAGCTTGGGATTTCCCACTGGTGATCTGGCCAGGTGGGCAGGATTTCTCCCCCATTAATATTGTCACCAGTGAGTCCTTAGTGGTCACCTGATGGCCAAACATCCTGCCGCATTAAGAATAGTGTAGCACTGTTCTTAATCCACAGGAACTGGAGAAGGTGCAGAAAAGGGCAACCAGAATGATTGAGGGGCTGGAACACCTCCCTTGCTAAATCAGACTGCAAAGTCTAGGCCTCTTCATCCTGGAAAGATGGCGTTTGAGAGGGGACCTGGTTGAAGTATATAAAATCATGCAGACTTTTGAAAAGGTGGATAGAGAAAATTTATTTCCCCTATCACACAACACTAGAACCAGGAGGCATCTATGAAGCCGATGGGTAGGAGAGTCAGATCAGACAAGCGGAAGTATTTCTTCACCCAGAGGGTCATGGAATTTGCTGCCAGAAGAGGGGGTAACAGCAATCAGCCTAGATGGCTTCGAGGTTGGGTCAGACAAATTTATGGATGACCAATGTATCAATGGCTACTAGAATGGATGCCTAAGTACATCTTTTAGGCTAGGGAAACGAGCAGGATGCCTCTAAGACCATTTGCTGGGATTTGAGAGCTGGACGTTTGCCCTTGTCTCTGCTTGAGATGCCCATGAGCAACTGATGGGCCACTGGGTGGGATGGCATTCTGGACTAGATGGGCTGTGTCCTGATTCAGGAGGGCTCCTCTTACGTTCAGCTGTTCTTAACAGCTCTGTCATGCGCAGATCTAGCCTGGGTCAATCAAAAGCAATTGATCTTCACATATCTCCATACTCCCTTCCAAGGCCTTTAATTTTCTTGCTCGAACTGAGCTTAAGTCCAACATTTCATTTGCTCTCCATAACCAAACCAGTGGAAATTTTATTCCAAATAATGTTGCTTTAATGGGACATAGGAAACAACCCAGAAATACAGTGAGCTGTTGCAGAGCTGTTTACTGTTCTTGCATTTCCCAATTTGTAGCATAAGATTTTATTATTTCTACCTTAATGTGCTTAACTACAAATATTATTAATGGGCATAAAGCTGAGGTGGTACCTTCTGTATCCCAAATGACTGCTAAAAACTTATTGTTCTTCTCAGAAGGTCGTTCAGATATATGCCTCCCCCATTTTATAAGCTCAGAGAAGATTTTGGAGTTTTAAAAGCATGCCGTCCTGTTATTGACTCAATCATTAAGATGCATTTTAAAACTCTCCTCTAGCTCAGGCCTTCTTATTATAACACAAGCAGGGGATGGATTGATTTTTTTCTCTACATTATATGAACAACACACATGAATTACAGATGCCAGGAGACACAAAATCAAAGGATGCAAAATCCTATTTTGCTGTCTTTGCAAATCCCTAAGACCCTGTTAATGGATAAAGAGAGCCATTCCAGTTTGGGAGAGAGGTCTGAATACAGGTATCACTCACCCTTTGCAACTTTTCCTTGCACAAGTTGGGCCCAATGTTCACATACTGCCACATGCTCGCTGCACAATGTTTGTGCGGACTTTTTCTGTGCTTCACCAAGTTCTGTTTTTGCCAAGAAGAAGAAGAATTGGCTTTTTTTTTGTTGTTGTTGATGCTTCAAATACTGTACAGTTTGTTGTTGTTTTTGTTACCATTATTTGGTGAGGATATCAGGTTGGGTCACAATAAAAAAAAAGTACAAATATTACTATTAAACCAAAATGTCAAATCAACAGAAACAACCAATTTAAAGCAACAACTGCTGTTCCAAAATCGTGCAACAACATATTTTATTTATTTATGGTGCCCTTTGCAACAGTCTTGGGACGAAATACAAACTAAAACTATAAAAACTGGAAATGATGATAAAAAATGAAGTAAAATAAAATCAAAGCTCAGCGTACGGACATCTTCTCAGGGAGAAAATTATTCTGCAGTTCGGGGGACACCACAGAGAAAGCCCTCTCGCACATTAACAGGGTGACAGAACTACTTGGGTCTCTTCAACTTTTCATGGCTTTACATAGTACACACTCAGTAAAATGTGGCTTCTTTTGTGCATTGCACTCCTGGAAACTTGTGGTAATGCAACTTGACCTGTGAGACACAACTGACTTTCACTGGTAGAGTGGCTCTCCATTCACATGCTACTATGGTACACATGGTAGGCAGGGCTTCTGTAGTTCACTTGACCCCTAGTTTTCCATGGGCAGGAATAATTTGGCCAACAGTGTTTTGCAGTACATGGGAGTTTGCGGGGCCAGACCATAGCATTATTCAGGAGTGGCTCAAATGTTAAAGCCTGACAACCCCTGAAAATTAAACTGAATTGCTTCAGAAGGAGATGGGCAGGTATCTGACTTTTTTTGCACATGAGTCTTCTGTTTGGAAGTCATCAGCATATTGGTTCAAGCTGTGTTTCCTTGCAAATATGCATTTATTGCTGCTAAATATGGCCATCCGTCTTCTATTAAGGATGCGGTTTTGAATGGGAACTGGGTTTGAAAAAGGAGCTCTGTGATCCGTGATCAGAACAGGGTTCAAGCTTCGGCTGAGTCTGTCCATTCGCTTTTGAGCCATGTCTTCTGCAAATAATGGCGATGACCCTCGGTTTGGGAAACTGGGCATGGCTTGCCTTAGATCTCTCCTGCATGCTGCAAGGTGGGATGTGAGTTTGCAGTTGGTGCTTTCTGCATGCAGCAACCCCTTATTCTTCACCATGCTCCCCATACATATATGCTGTTAAAATGATGGTTTTTCTGCAGGGCAGAGATTATTGGTGTTGTTAAGTTGCAATGTTCAGCTGCTGCATGAGCAATATGTCTAGTGTCTTTTCTGTGGCTTCTCAGAGCACGTATCCCAGTCTTCAGATATCTCCTGTTCTAGCTAGTGTGCAGATCAATATCAACCAATAGAATCAAACACTTTGTTTCCCCCCTAAATTATTTGAACCCTTAAAATATGTTGTTTATTGAACTGCTAATGCTGTCTACCCCTACTCTCCTCTCACACACGTTTGAGTACAGTTGAACTCATAATGATTTCCGGAGTCTTTTCTCTTCCTTTTGGTTGCTTCAAAACGTAGACATGAAGGACAAGATAGATTATAGTGCAATTACTGATGATACACTGATTCATTCCCTAACAGATGTATGTGCCCACTAAGCACTGGTGGTCCATGGGTCTGAAACACCCATGTGGTCAAAGTGGAGGCCCAAGACACTGACTGAAACCCATTTTTTATCTCTCCCCACCACCGCGCTTTATCCCACCCCAAAGGTCTCAAGACACATTGCAGCAATAAAAACAAAATATAAAATGAGCCTGCTAAAAACAGAAATGGTCCTGAAAGTGGAAAGGGAAAGCTGTTTCCTCAACCTAATTTACACACACACACACACACACACACACACACACAAATAGGGATGTGCACTAATGTAAAACCAATGCTCATATTGCAACTGAATCAAATTTCCAAAAATTTGTTTCATCATCGAATTGTATGTTCCAGTGTTTGCATTTGCAGTTGAACCTTTTTTGGTGTGGCTTTTTTTCTATTGAAAAAGCCTCATTTTCATCAGTAAAATACTATGAGGCTGAGTCCCCAAAAGAGTTATATGCCTCTCTAGTTTTCCTCTACTGTCACTCTATTCATGCCATGCACTTCTGGAATAAGCGTCCACATGAGGCTCAGCAAAATGCATGTTTAAAACACACCTTCCATCCCCATGGAAGCGTGTTTTGCTTGTCTGCATCTTTTTCTCCCCGCCCCCTCTCTTGTTGATAGGGCAGGAACAGGGAGGGACTGTGCTCTGCACGGCCACAACCAGGAAGAAACCCCCAACAAGTTCAAAGGAAAAATAGCCATCGGTTTTCTGTTCATCTCTCAGATCTCTGTCCCCCAAAATGGCTTCCCATGTTGGCAAAGGCAGTGATCGCTTGCTCATTCACTCTCAGCACTTTCACAGATCACTGTCAAAATCCACCCAGTAGAGCAAAGGTAACTGTAGCAATCCACACACTTCACACCTGATAACAATTGCAACAATGTTGCAATTCTGCATGATTCTGACTCTTTGACAGTTCTGAGCTTTAGAAAGTGAAAGGAAGGGAAGCTGCTGCAGTTCTGGGAGATGTCTGAATGTTTTATAGCTGTGTGTGCAAGCGGCAATCCCTGCCCCTTTTGCCACGGAGCATCCCCATGCTGCCAGGAAAACCCGCAACTTCAAAAAAGAGCACTGGGACTCTTCTTTAAAGTGCACTTTTTTGTTGCAGATTTCCCTCCTTTTGTAGGCTGGAAGCTCATTGAAAAGCCAGGCATGGGGGCGCTCAGAGGCAAAGAAGATTTTTAGAGGGCTTTAAATTGCTTGGGGACAGGGCCTGAAAGTGCGAAAAGTTGATCAATTTTTTTTTACTTGCGAGCTGGGTTCATTTCATTTGAATTTCTGGACATTCAAATGTCAGTATGTTCATGTCAATGCAAACATTTGCAAATTTGAATATTCGATTGAATTTTTGGATGCAAATTCATTTGTGCACATCATTTGCATCACTCTGATGCCATAATAATCCCAACCAGTGGACCACCATTAGTTCTTGGAAGAACACGAAGTTACCAGAAAAACCTAATAGTAATAATCTGGACCTTTATTATGAAATTCAGCTGATGCACTCGTATAGGTAAAATGATTAGATGCTAGTTCATTGTGAGCTATCATTCAGCACTACAAATAAGTAATAATAGGCATTTTAGAAGCCAGTAACGTACTGTAAATGAATGCAAATTTAATTCAGTTGGGAAAGGAAGGTTTGTTAAAAGCAAAACAAAATTAGGGGAGAGAGGGGTCATATCAAAATGTTTGGGAACAACTGTAAAATAATATTATTTTTCTTGGGACGCATAGTTCTATGTGAACCAAACCTAATTATCTTTCTCCATAGAAAAATGAGTCATACAAGGATATCCAAACATGAAACCATCCTGATGATGAGAATTACACCTCTCACCATTCCTTGCTGGAAGTGTAGTTGAGACTTCTCCATAGAGCAGCATATTGGATACTCTGGATGGCTTTGTGAGATACCCCGTGTCCCCATGATAAGGATACTCTGAGGAAAACGTGACTTTGCCTCAGGAGAGTCCCCACGCAAAGCCCTAATTTGGGCTACATGAAGGACAAAATCCCCAGAAGCAAAGTAAAAAACAAAAACCCTTTATAACTGTTCTCACCCTGAGTTAGCGGGCAAGAACAGGTTATTCTCAGGGCATGGGGACACTCCCGGGTTATGATTGCAGCATTAGCAGGTGGGGTTTCGCTGTCACCATCGCTAATGCTGTGATCACAACTGTCCCCTCTTGCCTGAGCACGCTGTCACCTAGGTAAGGGCTTGTTTTACCCCCAAACGACCACCTGACAGCTTCCTTGCAGTCAGGTGAGCAGCTGTCAGGCAGGTATAGGGGCTGTCATGAGCACAAGCAGAGCTCAGGTAAAATTATTAAAACAGCAGCAGCTAAGTCTAAGTAGCACTTCAATATATTCCTCCAAACAAAGAGCAACAGGAAATGAGTGAAAGGGAGATGGTAGATCTCAGTTGGTCCATTTTGATTGGGAACAGCTACCGCTGAGTCTTTCTTTGATATTAGTATCCAGTTTCCTCCAGAAGAAAAAACCTAAAGAATGGTAAACTTTGCTTATTTGCTTTTAATGAGTTATGTTTTAAAGATAGATTACTTTTGAGATTGATGGTAAATTTGGACCTCTTTAATTTTAGTGCACAGCCTCAATATGGAATCTAGCCGAGGTACTGTAGACTATTTAACATTCTACTACTGAACCTGTTTGTCTAGAATGATTTTCAGAAAGTTTTTGCCTTGAGTTGCCTTTTTATTCCCTTTTCTTCTTACTGTTTCTCCCTCCCCCACCCCCCAAAAAGTCTCCTGGATTATACAGTAATTGTCTCTTACCTGTATGGCTTTGTTTGAAAAATGCAAATTAGAATCATCCAGCAAATCACTTAGATATTCAGAATTTATAAACTATAGCATTAAGACTTACAAGCATATTGATTTCTCTGGTGTTTAAGAACTGCCATTTAATGACCACAAACACGCACAGGATGAAACAAGACTCTTTGCTAGAAAAGGGTAACTTGGTTTCAGGCAGACAGCTCTGATAAGATCCCATACATATGTTAACTGGCAAACCATTGTTTACAAAGCAAGAGCCAGCATTAGAGATGTTCACAGTTAATAATAATGTTTATTTATATCACCCTTTCCACCAAAGGGCAGTGCAGAGATACAATCTAAAACTACAGAATACAAAATACCGTCTAAGGGTACATCCCCATGCATGTTTGGTCCCAATGCGAAATTGGGTTAGGTAGGAGCTGTCCCCATGCACTTTTTGTTTGGCCCGATTTCCTTGGACCAAATTGCCCAAACCAGGACCAGATTTGGTTCTGGAAAAAACAAGTCTGGGCACGGTTTGGGAAATTTGCCCCGAGCCAAGCCTGCGCATGGGTGCAGTCCCTTGGGTTTACTCCCTTTTCCAGGCAAATGAGTGACTTCCCTGGGAAAGGAAGTATGTAAGCCTGTCAGCTGGCTGACAGGCTTGCTTTTACTCCCCTTTCAAGGCAAGCAAGCGGCTTGCCTGGGAAAGGGAGTAAAACCACGATCCTGGCACGGTTTGCATGGGGACGGCTGAATCTGCCCCCAGCCCACGTTACCAGGAATCGGCGCCAAATGGCTTGCATGGGAACGCAGCCTAATACTACAAAACACAGATTACAAATAAATAATAGCCTACAAATACAACTTCTTCTATTCCTAAGACATGTCATAATGGGTGAGACTAGACAGTGACCATAAGTTCCCAATCCTCTTTTACTAATTAAAGGTAGGATACTAATTGTTCCAAGGATTACACTTCTTCAGGTGTTAAAAGGAAAGATTTTCGGACCCTCACGAAATTTGACTAACTCTTTTTCTGATCTAATAACTGGTAGTAGACTATTCCAGAGATGTGGAACCAGGTCTTGAAAACCTTGGAGCCTGGAGGCTGCAATATGTGTTTGAGATAAAGCCAGAAGGTTTCCTAGCTGGGCTGTACCAAGCCAATTTAGATGCTGGGTAACCTGGAGGTCTCTAATGGCCTTAAATGCCAGTAGTAATGTTTTAAAATGAATCCTAGGGCGAATGGGAGGCCAATGCAACGCTCTCCTTGAGGCTGAAATATGGGACTCCTAGTCAAGTTCATCACTATTCTAACCGCCGAGTTTTGTACTAAAGTTAGGGGAAGTAAGGAACTTTTAAGGAAGCCGGCTAGGAGACTGTTACAATACTCAAGCCTTGAGCCTACTAAAGCTTGTGCCAGTAACTGAGCTGTATCAATTATTTCTCCCTCTTCCAGAGAAAAACCCACCATTCTTTCCTTTGCCTACCTTCTCTTATGGCCAGTTTTCTCTCTCAGCCAAAATTTGAAGCCCATATTGGCTATGGTTTTGTAGCCCCTGATCTGAGATGACCAAGATTGGTGACGCAAACACTAAACTGTCACAGCACTCCATGTGATGAATTGCCAATTGCAGTTAAGCCTCAACCAGAAACCTCTTAACCCAGAGTCCACACGGGAGGAATTCAGTGAGGACTGGCTCTGATCCAGAAGCATCATGTCAGGATGCCAGAGTTGCATTTCCAGCAGTCTATTCTGCTGTTCAATTAAAATGTTAATGCATTCTTCACTTGATATTCCTGCCAGGTAGGTGAGGAGAGAAAGATAACACAAAGCAAGTGATGTTTCAGATTCGCAAATTGATTTCCATAAAACAGCGTTTGATTGCAAAACGTATTCTTCGTTTTGCTTATTGACCACGGGGGCAAGCTTATTGAAACTTTAAAAATTGCCTCAGTTTGCTGTAACCTCAGCTCCGTAATGACAATATGTTACAGCCTCTGTGTGTTTAGATTTGTTTCATTTGGAAACCTTTTTAAAAATCATAGCAGTGATAATAATCATAATGCTTAGAAGAAATTGAGTGGAACATGCTGTTATTTTATTTTATATATATATATATAAATCTGAGTTTCAAACAATGCCAGCTTGGCAGAGGTAGAGATCGATGCATTTTTAAAGGCCTTAAAGATCGCAAGCAAAATGAGGTTAAGCAGTGTTAGCTAAGCTTTTGCTAAGCATCAGTATTGATAGCCTATCATTCTGAATCTCCCTTATTGCACAAGTGATTTTTTTTTCTCTAAGACACATCTAAAGAACGGAAGAGCAAAAATGGAATTTTCAAAGGGTAGTTAAAAGCAAACAAAAAAGTTAAAAGCTGCCTTATACATCGACCCGCAAAACAACAAACTGATACTGTTTTAACTGGCTGCTAAAGAAAAGGTTCTTTGAGGACGTCCCATATACTGCATTTTGCTGCAGTAACAGTTTCTTGAGGTTTTCCCCAGGTGGTAATGCAGTGCGCACTGGGCACCCTCGCCCTAGATGCCACCTCAGTACAGGTGAAGCCCCAGGTGTTCATTTGACTAGGATTCCATGCCTTTGTATGCAACAGTTAATAGCTACTTCTTAATCCAGCTTTGCAGTCATTGGTAGTAAAAAGTCTGTCTCGAGGGATTGGTAAAGATGTCCTCAAGACATGTTTTGTGACTGCTAGCTCCTTGGACAGAATCCATGCAGCTTTCTTGGCAAGGATGTAGAAATGGTGTGCCATCGGCCTTCTTCCATGGAGACACTGGGAAAGGAACCTGGAGCTTTCTGCATATTAATTAGATACTCTTTACCACTGAGCTGTGGCTATAATAATAATAATAATAATAATAATAATAATAATAATAATAATAATAATAATAATAATAATAATAATAATAATAATAATAATAATAATAATAATAATAATAATAATAATAATAATATTTATTTGTATACTGCCCTCTGGCGAACCAATCCGGGCGGTTAACAACAATAAATATAAAAAACATCATATAAGAATAAAACATTATGGTCCCTCCCCCCCTTAAAAAGTATTAAACAATATGACAAGTTAAAATACAGTATCAAAAATATAAAACAAAATATAAAACATAATTAAATGGGCTAACAGCCCTAATATCCCTACGGAGCTCCTCAACCAACATTTATTATGGGTCCACGAGGGGAATGAGGGGGTCAGGGAGCCCGAGCCGGGATGGTTGATCTGGAGAAAATTAATCTGGAAAGGCCTGCCGGAAGAGAACCATCTTGACAGCTTTTTTAAAGCTGTCTAGTGATGTCAACTGACGGATCTCATCCGGCAGGTCGTTCCAGAGTTTGGGGGCGACAGAAGAGAACGCCCTCTGGGAGGTCGCCGCAAGCCTGGATTTTAAAGGCTGCAGTAAGTTCCTCCCAGAGGAGCGGAGAGCGCGGGGAGGATTGTACGGGAAGAGGCGGTCCCTGAGATAGCTTGGACCCAAGCCATTTAGGGCTTTAAAGGTAATAACCAACACCTTGTACCGGGACCGGAAGCTAATAGGCAGCCAGTGTAAGGACCTAAGAACCGGAGTAATGTGGTCCCTCCTAGATGTACCAGAAACAAGCCTGGCTGCCATGTTTTGAACCAGCTGAAGTGTCCGAACCAAGTACAGGGGTAGCCCCAAGTAGAGCGGGTTACAGAAGTCCACCATAAGTATATAGCACATGCATCAATGTAGGGATGAATATAAAGAGAAGTTGGGCAGTACTGAAACGCATTTCCACTCTAACCAGATTTGGTGCATATGGTGGACTTTCATCTCCTCAGTTCATCCCAACAAGCTTCATATCAGGAGTAAACAGTGTAGTCCGCCCTTCCTCACACTGGACTGGGATAAAAAATGGAGAGGAGAAAGTATCAGACGGTGTATCAAAAAGACTCCCAAGGCTGGATTCTTCAACCTACCACCCTCATGTGGCCCAAGCAAGACAGAAACCAGGGCTGAATTTGCACTTAGGTCTCTGGTATGCAATTAGGACAGCTCTGGTACAGCTGAGTAAAGTCTCAGTAAAGTCTCCGGTAAAGTCTTAATTGCATACCAAATATCCCAGTGATGGCGAACCTTATGAGCTCGGTGTGTCAAAATTTGCAAGAAAACCTAGCTTAACTTGGGTGCTGTGTCACATCTAGAAATATCCATAATTCTGTGATATTTGTAGCTCTAGTAAAAAGGTTATATTTTTCATATATGCATTTTATTAAAAGCAAAAACAAATAATTCTTTACATTTGCTAAATCTTCAATTGAAAGTTGGTATTTCGTACACTTCAAGAACAAGCAAGCACTACACGCCCAGGTGCCAGGGTGACCAGGTGTGTCACCCGAAAGGGCTTGGCGTGTCACCTGTGACACGCGCGTCAAAGGTTGGCCATCACTGAAATATCCCAATATCCAGCCTGTCACTGTCAATCTCTGTGGGCTTTTCTGCTATGTTAGCAAGATAATTACAACAGATGGAGGCCTAGTCTCCATTTTGCCCAACAGAGCTGCCTAGACAGATGTCTCCAGCATGGCTTCACTTAGGTTGTGCAACACATTGCTTCAGCTCCATTTTCACCATGTGAGGCTACGCTGGGCAGTCTTTGGGCCTGAGCCCAGAGGCCAGTGTCGGCTTTCGTGGGTATGTGCAGTCATCGTTGAATCACGGCTGCCCATTTTTTTCAGTATTGCTCCTCTCACGATGTGCTGTAGGATCCTTTGATATCTCCCTAAAGCATTGCACCTTCCCCCAGATTCCTCAGTGGAGGGTCATAGAGAGTGGTCACCCTGTGGGCCCATCAAAGGTATCTGAGCTCTGTAGTAGAGACACGGCCCTAGCATCATGCAGCCATCTCCTTGCAAGACATGCGGAGTACATGTATAGCGCTTTAGAAATAAACTAATAATAATAATAATAACTAATAATAAGACATGGCTGTCGAAGATGACTCCCATACTCCTTGGCACAAAATGTTGGGAGAATAATGTGATGAAAAGCCCCAGGAGAATCTGACAGTGCAGGGCACACGAGAAACCTCTGGTACACGATGCTTCTGATTCTGCTCATGTTTGCTAGACACTCCTGAGGTGGCACAGAACTTAAAACGGTGGCCGAGTGCTTCCAGACTGCCCTTTAAGTAAAAACTCCTTCAAACATTTTTTGAAGTGATGAGGCTTACTAAAGCTTTAACAGTACAAAGACTTTGCATAAATATATTGCAAGCTTTTAGACTTTTCAAGATCCTTCCCATGGCATGGGTGATATAAATGTTATGATGGAGAATTACTCTGTATAACATACATTTCCATGGAATCTGATATTTCCATGTATGCAGGTGGCTTAAAGCTTCACCGATTTTTGAGGAATATATACATACAATAGATCTATGTGACTTGAGGCGTTCGAAAAAGTTTGTCTCGCTGTTTTGAAAAAATTCAATGAAATCTGAGTATTAAGTTTGAACTTCTCCAACTGCCCAAGGTGTCAGTGTTCTAGATTTTTTTTGGAAACATAACCACTTTTCCCCAGGCATGGTCCAGATGGGGAGGCTTCTGTTTCAAGGCCACTGCAGAAAACCTTGCAATTGATATGGGATTCAAGAGCTCCAAGTCATAAGCAGATTTCATGTGCTATTCTTACGGCTCCCCTATTCACTTTTACGGAGTGAGCAATGTTTCTGCATCTCTCTCTGATGTACAGGGCTGCTCCATTCATTGGAATGATTAAAGGACTGCGTGCATACAGGAAGACGGAGGTGAAGCTGAGTAGAAGAAGGCACCCTAATAAGAATGAACCCACCCATACATGAATACTTTCACATTAATATCAAGAGAATCAGTCTCAGAACTGCCGTACTCTGGTTTTTTTGCAATCAAAAATGATATTTTATTTTCAAGAATAAGCAATATCTTTTAGGCTGGGGCCACCACCACCACCTATTCCAGAATTAAATGGTGACATTTCATAACATCACCAGCTAATCTAATGTCTGTATTTCACTCCTTCACACTCTGTAATACAGTCGGACCCCCGAATCCACTGGGGAGATGGTTTGGCTCCTAATTGCGAACAGGCCTTCTGGTTCTGGGGTCGTGCAGCCCCAGAACTGCAAGTGATTTTTTTTTTTGGCCTCTAGAAGGCCTATTTCGGCCTACAGAGAGTGTTGGAATAGGCATGCGACACCACTGGATGCCTCCTGCCCACCTCCCACATGCCCCCTTACATTTTGGTACAGGCTTCGGTGGTGTCACGCGCCTATTCCAACACTCTGTGGAGGCCGAAATAGGCCTTCTGGTTCTGGGTGATTTTCCCTTATGGTGCCCGTGGGGGGTGAGGGGCCTGATCCAGTAGCAAAAGACCAAACAGGGGTACTATATCAGAAATATAATATAAAATAATTACTAAAAGGGTAAGGTAACCCCACTAATAGAAAAATATATAAATGATAAAATACACAGTACTCAAAAGGAAATAAAGAAAATTCAGCTGCAAACAAAGCAGCAAAGATAATAGATTGTAAATACATCAGATTAAAAAACACACACCAGAGCAAAAATCAAGCTATAAATATAAACCAGCTAATACAAACAAAGAGTTAAGGGCCATACGCGTTTCGACTGTAATGTCTTCCTCAGTGGCCTATAGATAAAATATAACTAAAAATGCTGTGTGTTAAACTTCTCTGGTCTTTTGCTTTTGGCATTTTTGGGTTCTATTAGGGATTTTCGGTTGCTTCAAGGCTTGATCCAGTAACAGTGGTTAACTGAAACCACGGTTACCGAATCAGTGGATATGGGGGTGCGACTGTATATCCTAATGTATAGTCAGTTTGCGTAGCTGATCTTGTGGGTAGTGGGCAGTGAGTTCTCACACAACCTTGCAAGGAGCTGACCACACAGTCAGTGTGTCCTTACTTGGCTGGCCACACCGGTCCCCAGAAACATTCTGCTGCATGTGTCCAAGGTTCCACTGATTTTAGTGCAGCAGGAGTGCATAGTAGGTTCATTCCGAGTCTTATTTCTCCTGGAGCTTTTGCGGTCCTATTGGCCAGTGCTTATATTGGCTTAGTTTGTTCCTCAGCCCACGTACAGCATAACCCAATGATGTATGCGGACTTTTCACCGAGCTTCTAGGAAGTACCTTTAATACTCCTAAACACTTAGCAAAGGTTCAGGGAATGGAGGATGCCTCTCAGAAAGTTTTACCTGCAATCAGCTCTCTGGTGCATGCGTAAAGGTTGGGGAAGCATCTCCCATAGCATTTCCTCTCACTTGAACTGAGGGTTCTTATTATTGTTGCTGTTATTTCCCTTTGCTTTTTCTCTCTCTCTCTCTCTCTTTCTTTCTTTCTTTCTCTCTTTCTCTTTCCTCCCTCCTTCCCCTGCCCTCTGCAATCGACAACCAGCTTACTGTACCAGCTCTACTGAGCTCCAGAAAGTAGAGAAGGGGAGTTTTGTTTTTGTTTTTTGTTTTTGTTTTTAATTTACGTACTACGGAGAACAGTGTCGTCTTGTGGCCGTTCTCGTAGACTGTGTTGGTTTAACAAGCGTCCAACCCTTTTGTCTTCTTGTTTTCTTGTCTTTCCTGCCCCCCGTCCCCTTGTTCCCACAGGCTGTGCGTTTGTCACGTTTTCGGCAAGGTTAATGGCACAGAACGCCATCAAAGCTATGCACCAGTCTCAAACCATGGAGGTATAGTACTGTATCATCTGCCCTTTCTTTGTTTCCTTTGTGCAAATGATTGAGAGCGCCAAGCCATGCTTTCCTGAGGAACATCGAAGCATGACAAACACAGAACAGACAGATCCATCCACTGACCTCCAACCCACCCTCTCTCTTCCATCTCCTCATCTCTGTGGCATTTTATTTCCCTTAATTGTCGGGGAAGACCGGGTGGCGTTCCCTCGCTTGTTTCACAAGATGGTGACATTCAACAGAGCTCCCTCTTCCCCCCTTTCTCCCCTGTTCAAACTGCCTAGAAGTTCTGTTCTGCCAGCTGGTAAAATATTTATTTGGCATATGGAAGTGTCCTTTCTATATTGTTTTAAAGCCATCCAGGCTCTGCACACGCCACAGTTATAAATTTAAATTGGCCAAGTTGCATGGAGAAGGGCAGATGGTTTTGGGGTGTTCTGGGTCCATCCCTTCACCCCACCCACACTGGCATACCAGCATCCATTACTCCAAACAGCCAATAAAGATTCATATGATAGCAAAATACAATGTGGCTCTTCACAATAGAACAAACTTCCACACGTTTTTTTAGTAGTTCTGAGAGAAAGCCAATAGTTAAATCCAGGTAAATATCTACTGTAACTTGGAGTGGTTGCTCACTTCATACTATACACACACATCCATGCACATGAGCAAGGACACACACACACACACACACACACACACCTCAGTCTGTGATTTATGTCATGGTCTTTCAGAATTTTGCACAAAAAAAGCCTCAAAAGTCAACTATGTCTTTTTTCTAGATCTTCTAATTTAATCATTTCAGAATGCATGTTATATTGTACTATGTATACTGTATCTATGTATTGATTATTTCCACTAAAGCAGCATTTTGATGTAATGTGGAGTTGTTCCTTGCCCTTATTTATTTATCTATTTATTGTGTTTTCCTTTCTTTGAAAATGAGGGTTGTTCAACTTTCTTTTCTTTCTTCCCTTTGCAATGCTGTATTATCCCAAAGCATGCTGGGTTGTTTTTTTAAAAAAAACAAACCTTTTCTCCATGTCATTGAACTGCTATGTGTAAAAAAAAAAAAGGAAAGGAAAGGAAAGGAAAGGAATATAAAAATGCATGAAAATGTCACTGTTCTCTGTATTTTCCAGAAATATTGATATTGGCATTGCAAAGTTACTTGTCTTTCCAATCTCTTCTAACTTTAGTTGAGATCATTCTTTGGTATTTTATAATCAATGTGTTTTTCCTTTCAGTGCCATCCATTTTTATGCATTGAGAATATGTTAGCTGTGACATGCCACAGAAAGGAACCCAAATTTTCTTCACTATTGTATGATACTTAAAGAGATACAGTATATGCCTCTATATATGTGTGTAATGTATTAATAGGAAAAAATAGGAACAATTTCAAGAACTCTTGTTCAGTTCAGTGAGGTCCCTCCTTGCGGCTCTCATGATGTTGATAAATCTAATTAAAAATGCTTTTCATGAGGACAAAAAGGGAGAAAGTCACTATATTTAAATAGACTACTATATATACAATTTAAACAGCAAGATGAATGGCTAGAATGAGCAAAATTGCTGGTTCTAGCTAACCGTATAACTAGAGCAATTCCACTCCAGCTAATACACTGAACCAGCAAGTGCATTAGGAATCTCTCTGGTGTGGTCTAAGGATGCCTTGTGCGGAAGGCATGGTTCTAATTCCTGTTGCTCATCTGGTAATCCTAAAAGGTCTGAAACAGGAATATATTGAAGGCGTTAAAGAGATTTGTTCTCTGCAACTACTTAATTTGTAGGATTTAGTTGGTAGAAATCGCTTCAGATGTGAGCAGAGATTGGGGTGTTTGTGGGTCACTTAGGTTTAATTGGACTTAGGTTTTAATTGGTAGTGTAAAGGCCCTCTCTTTATGTATGTTACTTATTTCAAGCCAATCCTCATGTTTATTAACTACACTTTGTGGATCTTAATGTTTGTTTTATTTGCCAACCATACTCTGGGGATCTCAGCCTTTGTAATTCTACTGACTGCTTATTGTTAATAATATCAAGTTCCATAACCCCACCAACCTGGGTGGAACACCCTTGTACAGCCAGTTAGCCAAACCTTCTCCTACTGAAAATATTGCTATCACCTGCTCCATTGAAAGTTGTGCACTGAAGCTGGTATTACCATGAAGTCTTCAGTGTCACCCACAGGGGATGCTTTAAGTCTTAGTCCTTCATCAGGAGCCCCTCCCAATTTTATGATACCCATGCAAAGAGTTTACAGTTCCTCTTAAGTCATACTGCACACACCAATATTCCATTCTGCTCTTTAAACAAGTGTCACTAGAGAAATTCCTCTGTTACGTCCTGCCCAGATTTCCTTGAGTTTCCATCACGCCAACTTGATCCCTGTGTTTTTCCATAATCGTTTCTGATCAAAACCATTTTGGGGTGAAACCAGCTGAACTTGTAGGGCTTGGAAAGAAACCCACAACTGATGGATATAACAAAATAACATTAGCAGGCCTCAGATTGCGATCCCAGGAGAATGGAGGTGGCAAAATTCATTACTGCAAGCTTGGCTTTTGTGAGTCCAAGCCTTATCCCAGTGCACAACAGACCAGAACCTGAACTGGGAAAATGATATCAAGGCTTTCCTTTGTACCACTACTCTCCTGCTGTCGGTCTCTGGCTTTGATTGATGGACTGCTGCTGCCAAAGCAAGAAATACTCAACTGAATGATTGCTGAAAGATTATATTAAGAGTCTAGGTCTTTGTGCACTCAGTGATCCAGATTAAGGAGTTCTTTAATCTGGATCACAGGCCTCCTGATCAGCATGCTTGTCTGGCTCCATCTGCATTTGCTAGAGCCAGATCCCATTTGATGAGTCTACAACCAGACCAAGGGCTTAATCCAAATCACAAGGGGTGTACAGATGGCACGCCTCCATGATCTGGAACTGCCAGGAGGTGCTTTTCAGTGGCATGCCATAGTGTACTGCTGAAAAACACACACACACTTGACTCTGAGGCTAGGAACTGCTTGTTCCTAGTCTTCAGAGGAGTGCGGAGCAGCTGCAAAACCTTCATGAGCTTTCAGCAACACAGAGACACGGAGCAGATCAGTGCCATTGTCAGTGGAGATGGCTCAGATCTGACCCATGCTTCCAAGTAAACCAGACCAGTAGGCCTCCCTGTAGTCCCTGTCGGTGGGACACCCTGATCCATATTAACAGAAGGTAAGTGCAGAAAAGGCCTCATTCTTCACTCTTGCTTCAAAGAGGAGAAGTAGAACTAATGGACTTTAGTTACAGAAGAATAGATTTTGGTTCATCGGATAAGAATGGGAAGGGGCATTCTTCAGTGGTGCCAAAGACCTCTCTAAAGGTCTTAAAGCCGCCATCTGTAGGACATCTCTAACTATAGATTTACCATGCTTAGCAGGGGCTTGATGCAGATGGTACAGAGATCCATCTGGCACTCCATAATTCCATTTCATTCCATATTTTGTGCACAGCTTAATGTATTTAGTGCACAATTCTCCTCCTTTGCATTTACTTGGGAAGCATGAATTGAGGACGTGTGATTCACTCGTACGCTCCCTCCTGCAATGTGCAAAACAGCTTCAGTTGTATTTGCTCACTCTCCGCTATATCCATACTAGGACATTTTTAATGCCCAAAATCATGTGTGCCATTATGTCCTGTTTTCCATTTACTGTACCCTTTGGGTCCAATTATATTTACATCTTGGAACATGAAAAATTATCCAACTGTGCACAAACATATAGAATGTGCTGTCGTAACAAAGTAACCAGCTTTCAATTAGCAGAATCTCCAGGTAAACATGTTCCAAGCCAATGATGCTAAAATCTAACCTAATTGGGTCCAGCATTGATCCCAGGGAGAAGCAATGAATCAGAAAGTAAAAGCATATTAAAAGCCCATACAGCAGCAAGCAGGTAGATTAAGGTGTTTCTAGGTGGTGAGTAGGGGTGTGCACAGATATTTGAAATATTTGAAATCCGATCAAATTCGATCGAATGTGGACATTCGAATTTGAGTCGCATGTCTTCACATTCAGACATTCAAACAGATTTCGAATGTTCCAAAAAATTCATTCGAATCCTTTGAATGTACAGATATGCATGTATTACATACCTATCTGTACAAATATTATATGCATCTTTATGCATTTGCGCTTATAATATGGAACGTAAACAGGATGCATATGAAATGTGTACAGATGCATATAACACATACAAATGCTGTCAACATTCGTATCTTTAGATTCGTATCCAACATTTGAACAAATAGGGTGCTTCCGCATTTACCTTTGTAAATCCAGATCTACCTCTTCTGGATTTAGTAAATCCGGTTTAGAATAGATCTGGATTTACTAAATCCAGATGCACGGTAGATCCAGATTTACAGAGGAAGATCCGTATCTAATAGATACGAATCTACCCCCCCCCCATCCTTCCACACACGGATTTGAGGTGGGTGCTGTCCAGAGCCAAGCATGGCGAGCCGGGGATCTCCACTGCCGTGGCTTGCCCTCACCCTAGAAGTGGCAGATCGCCTCTTCTGGAGCCAAGGGGAGCTTCTCCAAAGCCCTCCCTAGCCCCCCCAGGGGAGAGCCTGAGCGATCCCCTCCTTACCTCTTTGGCGTCGCCCCAATTCTGGCTGTGGGGTCCCAGGAGGCTGTGCACCTACGTCCTGCGCACTTCCTGATTGGCCAGGGCGATCCGCCACTTCTGGGGCGAGGGCGAGCAATTCATGGCGGGCCGGGGGAGGGCCCCGGGTAGGCACGGTTTCTCTGTGCGGTCGCATTCTAAACGGATGTGTTTTCACAGCGAAACACCCATTAAGACTACCATGTATGTAGTCTTTTTTAAACACCCATTAAACACACATTAGGGACAGATAGGTGCAGACACGGACGCCCCTATCTGTCTCTAATGGGTACCGCTGTGCGGACGCGGTTCATCCATTCCATTCTTAATGGGTGCCGCTGTGCGGACGTGGTTTCCCACATGTGTGCTTAATGGGTGTTACTTTGTCAATGCTCCGTCGTAAAAGCGGCTTAAAAAGGTGCCACTGTGTGGCTGCATGCTTCCACATGTGTCCTTAATGGGTGTCTAAGGCCATTCACGGAAGCACCCATAGATTCCAATGTAACGGATTCGAATTGGTGTGGGTTTTGTTTTTGTTTTTGTTTTTTGATACTTTATTTATTAAAAGCATTTTCAAACATGGATTCAAATCAGTTTTTGCTGCTTTTGGATTTTAAACATTCAAATTGAATAGAATGTTTTAACATTCAATTCAGCTCGAATTCAGATGCACAAAAAATCATGCGCACTCCTACTTGTGAATGTGTCAAACCCAGGAGAACCTCCTCTAAACGTAAGACAAATATTGGTTCTCATGAGCCTCTGAGAAAGATTTGGTATGTTCTACAAATTACATCTGTGTCTGAAGGCTTATTTAAATATATAGCAAAGCCTACATGTTGTTCATTTTTGTACTGTTAATTTTACTTTTTGCTTTCTCACATATCTTCAGACATGGATGTGACACCTGAGAACATATCGATGTCTTCAGAAAGAAGTCTACAACATGGTTTGTGTTGTGCTGCTGAAGGGAAATGTAGAAGGGGCTCAATTTGACAGAGAGAAAATTAATGAGACAGAGACCAACTGGAAACCAGAGAATAATGAAAGACGAAAACGCCTGCTCATTTTAAGATAGTGTGAATAGCGTAGAGAAAAGGAGCAGTATATTGGTTTAGGTCAATATACTATTATGTTTCACGCTCTTTGTCAATGCTATTATGATAAAGAGTTGCCTTTTAATACCTAATATTAGATCTGGACACTCAACCTGAAGCCGTAATGTTCCCAGGCATTTTGATTTCATGTTTAATGCAAAGAAAACACTTTTCAAATGGAAGATTATATATTATGCAATCAGGTTGCAATTGAAATAGTGACGTTATTTTCTGCCGCTGATTTCATTATTTCTCACTTCATCGTTCATCAGCCCTCTCTGCTAGGGCACATCTTTGATGAAAGTGCAAAATCCAAAATGATGAGTACAAAACTGTTCAAGAAACAAGGACCCTCCGAAATTAATGGCTTCTTAGATTGCTATTTGTAAAACCATATTCTGCACAAACTTTGTTTTTTAGAAAGCTGCGATAACCATCACATCGTAACCTGTGGCGTGTATTTGTATATCTATGTGTGTGTGAGAGAGAGAGAAAGGTTGTGCTCAAGTTTTTCTATGTTAGAGAGGTCCTTGTTTTAGATTTTCTCTTTTATCATGTAACAAATTAGCCAGGGCGATAACAATTCTTTTCTTGTATAAGCCTCCCTTCATATGTATGATTTCAGTCTTGTTTCTGGTGTTTGTTCTCTTGAAATTGCTGCCCTGATGAAATATGAAGAAGACAAGGGGGGAATTACCAGTTCATAAACTGCTGCAATATTGTTATACAATTTACAGCCAGTTAAGTATTCATAAATACAATATTAGCTGCCATGTGGATCTCCGAGTTTCCTATTCCTATACTTAAAATTTATTTCTGCTCCTATTGGCAAAAGGTTTAAAGAGTTTCGTTCGCATGTATTGGGAGCATGCAATGAAGCCTCTTGCTTCTCCTGCAGAACCCAGCAGACAACACAATGCAAGTTTTGGTGTTGCTTATTCTATCCCTTCAGGTCAGAGGAGAAAATCACTTGTCTGTGTTTAGCCATTTGGGTGCAGAGCGCCTTTCCATTAACTCTTTGCACCCAAATAAGGAGAGAGATTTTTCTACAAATTAGCAAGCAAACTGACAAGAGACAAATCAGTACTTCAAAGCGATAACCGTCTGAAAACATTCTAAGCAATGGGCATTTCCAAGTAAAACTGAGTGTGATCTAGATTGCATTCTTCACCCTCGTAAGCTATTTCTAAGTGCAGTCATCCAGAAGCCAACCTATTGCAGAAATTCCAATCACTGCTCCACACTGGAATATTTCTGACAGTACAGTTATATATGTTGTTTGTTTCTTTATTTTGGTGGCAAAAAAAAAAAAGAGAGAGAGAGAGAGAGAGAGATGGAGAAGAATAAAAATAAATATATTCTCAACAGTGATTTATAGCTCAGTCCAGAAAGCATGCCTGCTGAGTTCAGTGGGGCATGCAAGTCATATGAGGACTTCAGGCTGCAAACTTACCCAGCTTCAAAATCCTCCTTCGCGGGAGCTCTGTCTTTTCCGTGGTGCTTTCCAGTATGATGAACCACAGAAAGGACCCAGGTTTTTCAAAAGTGCTCTGCAGTGAAACCCCTGAAATGTGCAAAGCCTGCAGAAAACAGCATTATGTGGACATTGCCCAGAGTCTATACAAATGCTGTGCATAACTTGTCAGTGGGAACAAGCTGTTCCACTTCTCAAAGATGCGTTTAAGAATAAACTTGGTCCCAATGAAAGCTCATGCCCATCACGAGAGAGGAAGAGCAATTTGATGGTCACCTCAAACCATGGTTCTATATTATGTGGAAAAGCTGAGAAAGAGTCATGCATGCATGTGGCTCCGTCTCTTAGCATAGTTTTTATTTGCTTTCTTATTTATTATATTTCTGTTGTAGCTTTCTTTAAAGGAGTTTGTGTGGCTTTCTCTCCACTGCCAAATTATTCCCCTGATGACCCTGGGAAATGGGTTGGACAATGAGACAGTGACCGGTGCAGAGTCATTGGGTAAACCTCATGTTCTTCTGGGTTCCGGTCCAATTCTGGTGCTACACTCACGTTGGCATCTCCACTAGTCAACAGAGCATCTGCTTTTAACAATAGTCTAACCTGTTTCCTTTATTCTGCCTTAAATGGGATGATACCAATCATGGCAAAAATTGATGGGAGACCTACTACTCTCCACGTATTTTTAGATACGGCTACCATTGCTTATGCTCAAGGGAGCCATAATGACAATTGAAAGTGGTAGCGAATGACAACTGGGCAGGATGAAATCGACAGCCTAGGAGTCATCCTGCTTACCTGTCTGAGAAAACTCTAGAAGCTCTAGAAGCCCTAGAACCTAGTATGGCCAAGTAAGCTAGGCCAGTTGCCCTTGTCTGTCAATGAAGATCATCCCCATCATGTTCATTAATTAGTAAGCAAAGGTGTGCCCAGACTGGTTAATAGCGCGCAGCAGAATGCGCAGTTGCTGTGTGAGTGTCACACATGATGATTAATGGCTCCTCGTGGTGACACGTTATCCCATAGCTACTGTGCATTTACGTTAGTGCTGATTTAACAGCACTTGCAGTGCAGTATTAAGAAAATACGAATCTTCCTGCCAGTCTGGACGGAATGGTGAGAAGAGCTGATGAGAACAGGGAGGGCAGCTCAATTCCAATTGGGTATCTCACCCCATGTGACCACATGCGCTGGCTCAAGCTCCTGCAGCTTCCAACGAGGAAGCTACAGGAGGTTGCTCTAGTCCGGACACCCAGTCGCCGCTTCGCAGCAGGTAAGCTGCAATTTCCCCCTTAACTGCGGGTTTATTCCGCTAGTCTGGAAGGAGCCCCAGTTCTGTTCATAAAAGCTACCTGGTTACCTAATTATTCAGTTCCCCCAGTTGTGAATTTGGACAAACTTGAAAGTGTACTAGGCATTAAAATGTTGAAACAAACAAACCCAGAAAAACACAAGGGGGAAATTCTCATCTGCCGTTATTTTCTTCCATTGTTCTAAATCAGCATGATTTGCCGCTCCTTACGTCAAAGGAAAACTAATACTAACGTCAAAAACAACTTTTATGTCATCTCTTGAGCAGTATTGATAGGGAGTGCTGATCTGGGGCTAAGATGGAATAAGCCCTCTGCTTCTGTAACTACTTGGTTCAAACTTCGACACACCTTTACATGAGTCATCCCATCGCTTGAATTACCCAAAGAACCTCTCACATGCTTCCCAGGTGGAAAAAGGCTCATGTAAATGTGTGTTTGAATGATTTTTTTTCCCCCACCAATTTATCCAATCGCAGGGTTGTTCTTCACCAATAGTCGTGAAATTTGCCGATACCCAAAAGGACAAAGAGCAGAGACGTTTACAACAGCAGCTGGCCCAGCAAATGCAACAGCTCAATACTGCCACCTGGGGGAATCTTACAGGGCTTGGAGGACTTACACCTCAGTACCTGGCTGTAAGTAATCTTCAAATTTAATTATAAAAGAAGGTCTGTCAAAAGAAACTTGCACTGCTTTGTACAATATGTTTGAAGTGTGGCAGATGTATTTCACTGAAGTGTTATATAAAGTAAAAGAGCTGAGTTAAGAAAACTCTCTGCAGCTGTGCAATGCATTTTGAAAGAGGGGGTTATAATAAAGCTTTGGAAATGATGAGCACCATTCGGTTTTGTAGGGGCCCACATGGCCAGTGTGCAGAAAAAGCAAAACAGTGATTCACTGGCAGCCTTTGATTTCAGACACCCATGACAGATAGAACAGTGACATGTCATGGAAGAAAGTTCAATTTGCAATGCCTTCCATCATCAGAGGCTAAAAGGGAATTGCCACCTTGCCTTTCTCCTGCATTCTGCACATTGGGCAGCACTGACGCGCTTTTCAAATCCAGTGTCCACATGCTAATAATGTTAATTATCAGGTTTCAGCTAATGAATCGATCCAAAAATCAGATGGCAGAACAGTTTGAAAATAGGGATGTGCAAGAATGTTGTGGGGTTTTTTTGCATTTGAATTCGATTCAAATCAAATGTCAAAACATTCAATTTGATTTGAATGTTTAGAATCGGAATGCAACAAAATCCGTTCCTAATCGAATACATTCGAATCTATTTGTCCAAATGTTAGATTCGAATCTGAAGATACGAATGTCAACAACATTCGTATTTGAAGGCACGGATGTTGACAACATTCGTATGTGCCATTTGTATCTGTACACATTTTGTATGCAAATGCATACAGATACGTATGTGTACATTCGTATCTGTACATACGTATCTGGGCATTTGAATGTTTCAAATCATTCAAACAAATGTTTCAGAACATTTGAAATTCATTCAAATGTTTACATTTAAATGTGTAGATATTCTATTCAAATGTCCACATTCTGTCAAATTCGAACGAATTTCAAATGTTTAGAATTTTCGTGCACATACTATTTGAAAACTCCACTATTCCAATGACAAAAGGTTACCTGTAGAACCACTTACTTCCCTTATTATCTGTTGTCTTTTTAAAAAACCCTCAGGTGTGCATGATTCCCACTCCAAGACTTTATTTATTTTTTTAAAAAAATGGGTAGCCAGAGTCAGTTCACAAATTAGCGAGACAGTTCATGCTCTTACCCACAAACACTTGGGCGAGCAATTAACAATTTCGCTTTTGGCTCCACTAGGCTTACTGGAATTAATTGGAATTCCACTGAAATCCCGGGGAAAGATGATAGGGCTGTCAGTCAGATATTTGATATGTGTGTGCAGCTGAGAGGTCAGTGGGGCTAAAACACCATTTGTGGGATTACGACTGAATGTTGCTAATCCTCCGTAAATATAGGATAGGTGTTGTGATAGTACTGTACCGGGGTACAAAAAACAGCAGTCTCCAAAATCCTGAAAGTTGATGCCAAACTTTTAAGAGAAACCAAAACCGTGTTGGTTAAATTCTCAGTTCCAGCTTCCAAGTGCCCCATATTTTTCTATCATCCTCCTTGATGAATTCCCTTGCTCTCATTCCACAGTTCAAATGTTCTGTGATCCTGTGCATAAACCTACTTAGAAGTAAATCTGATTGGGTATAGTGGTGTTTATGCAAGTCAAAGCAGATTGGTCTGGGGGGAAGTTGCACTGAACTCAAAAGTTATGCACTTTGGGTGCATCCCCATGCAGGTTTTTTAGTCCTGGTTTAGTTTGGACTATCTTGGGGGACTATTTTTAATCAGAATAGAGTTCCTGTAAATTAATCCAAATATAGCTATCCCCATGCAGCTTTTTTAGTCCTGGTTAAGTCCTGCTTGGGGACTATTTTTAAACATAACAAACAGGACTTTTAAACCCCACCTCACCCCACCCCATGCAAGCCCTGCCTGCAATAAAAGCAACAAAAGCTTCCCCTGTCTTTTTCACACCTCTCCTTTTTTACATTACCGGGAACTGTGCGCTCAAGCAGATCAGTGAAGAAGCCAGCACAGTGCAATAAAATGTATCTTTTTTAAGAAGCATCAGAAAAGATACAAACTTTTCCTGCAAAATTGTTTTAAAAGGCAGATCTGCACCAAGCAGATCTCATGCCTTTTTGCCTTTTTTGTACAGAGCTTTAGCCATTGCGAGCATGGCAAGGGATAGGGGAGCTTTGCCTCTGTAAAATTCCACCTACAGCTGGCTGTCATTGGCCACATTTTTAGAGATCTGTATTCATTTGACTAGATCTCCACCCCAAATAGCCCGGTACTGTCTCCATAAGCAGACTTGGCTTCAACAGGGGACTGAGTCTTGTTTTAATCAGGACTTTTTTTCTCCAGATTTTGGCAGGATAGTCCTCATAAAATCTGGAAATAAGAAATTGCATGGGGATGCCTGGATGCCGAATTTGGATTAATTACATAAGTCATGGGGAGAGTCCTTCCCGAATTCGGATTCAATTTGGATTAAAATGCCCATGGGGACAATTCTTTGAGTAGAACATACTAAGAATGGCACTACTGATTTTGCAGTACTTCACCCTGCAAGGTCCACATTCTGTTATATAAAAAGGAGTAAATAGCCAAATGTTCATCTGGACTATATAAGAAAAAGAGGAAAGATTGTGTTTTTTAGGAAAAGCAGTTAGGAGGAAATTCCTGTTTCTGTAGTAGAGATATGGGCCAGGTCATACATTTGCAGGATCTGCTGAGAAGAGCACTATAAGTAGAGATATGCGCAAATATTTGAAGATATTCAATATCTGATTGAAAATTCATCCGAATTTGGACATTCGAATTCAAATCAAATGTCTTGATGTGCATTTGCATGTACGCATCTTTCCTACATCTGTAAGCATTTGTACGGATCCGTACAGGACAAAAACAGGTTGCAATACTGGATAAATACAGGATGCATACAGATGTGTACGGATGCGTACAGATGCATATGTGATGCGTAACAATGCGTACAGGCACATAAGAATGTTGTCTACATCCATAAGTGCAAATTCAAACCAAAAATTCAAACAAATAGATTCGAATTTGCTTAATTTGAATCGAATTTGGGTAAATTCAATCTTTAAAGATTTGAATCAAATTGAATTTTTGAATATTAAAATTGAAACAAATCCCCAAAACTGCATTCATGCATTCCCCTAACTATGACCATAGCCCTCTTCTCAAAAGCAGCAGTGTGCTGTTAACACACCTGCCACTGCTCTAAGCCATACATATACTGCAATTGGGAAAGTTTTGTTACCTGGCTATGATGTTTTAAACTGTAGGTGTTAGAACTCTCATTTCCTGGCTGTGATATTTCCAACCGGAAATGCTGGAACTTTTGTTCCCTGGCTATGGCATTTAAGAACTTAAGAGAAGCCTTGCTGGATCAGGCCACAGCCCATCTAATCCAGCATCCTGTCGCGCACAGTGGCCCGCCAAATGCCCATGGGCATCTCAAGCAGAGACAAGGACAAACCTATTCCTGCTCTAGAATCCCAGCAAATGGCCTTAGAAGCGCCCCCGTTTTCCAGGTGAAGATACTGGAACATTTGTTCCTCAGCTCTGATGTTTCCAACTGGACATGTTTTCAAAAACGTAGGAAGTTAGCCATTTCCTGTGTTCCTGAAAACAGAACCATGTAATACAGCCCCAGCAGAGGGGACATGTAAGTCCACACAAGCCATTGTGGCCGTGGGATAGCAAAAGAGTGGAAATAAGCATTGTCATAGCACTTTTACAGCAGTTTAAAATACTCTTTCAGAATACCCACTACACCATGAGGACACAGGATTAGTGGTTAGGAAGCCGGATTCTTATCTGGGAATCCCAGGTTTGATTCCACCCTCCCCCATGAAGCCATCTGGGTGACCTTGGACTAGCCACAGCTCTCTTCTGAGCTCTCACAGCCCCACCTATCTCACAGGGTTTTGTGTTGTGGTTGTGGGCAGAAGAACAGAAAAGCAGGATAGGAAATCCAACTCCTACTCCTCTTTCTTCTTCAAGGGTCCATAGTAGCACTCTACAGGTGGTAGCACATTCTTATTGCGATGTCATTACAAACGACTGTCTGCACATTGTGAGAGCATGCATGTGGGCATAAAGGCCATCTAGAAAAGGCCACTGAAGCCTGAATGCTTGAATGTGGACAATTAGGGACACTCGGTGGGATTAGTCTGGTAGTATCACGGCAAAATGAGGACATGGCCCTTATCTCTTTTACAGATCTAACCAAGGAAAGCTTGACAAATTTGCTTTAGGGACTTTGGTGTGGCTTCAGAGGGTTCCTGACCCATCGCTTTCCTGCTTATACTAGGAATTTTACCTAGCTCAGGATTCCCAAATATGTGCATTTCCCATGTTCTGGTGAATGCAGTTGCGTGTGGGAGAGTTTCACATTCTAAATAATTCCCTTGATGTGCCAGGGTCAGTGTAAGCCATGACAGAACCAGGGCTTTGTTGATTTCAGAGGAAATAGGGCAGGGGCCATTTTTGCCCTTGGATCCAATGTTGCCCTCAGGCCTCTGGAATAACACAAACCTGAGCACTTACCTTAACATGCCAACTGCTTTCCCAAAAAAGCGTCTGATTGAAGTAGAGAGCTGGAAAAATAGATGGTGATTGACATAGATGAGTTATGGTAACTGCTATACTGCAGAGGGCAATGATTAGTCACGCTACGTCGAGCTGAAATAGATTTAACACCTGGCTGTTAAAAAGAGTAAATTGATTAATTGTTTTAAAGCAGCAATGTTATTGAGTTTCCCCAGTGTCTGTGTGTTTCTTAATAGAGATTAGACATTAATATGGATTTACAGCACCGGCTCTGGGGACCTTCATTCCAACACCAGGCAGAAGCAAGAGACTGTATAAATGTAAAGGCAAATATAAGTATCCCAAATTTAATTTGATTCAGATAATTTTGCTTTAATCTTTAACTTGTTGCGTTATTAACCTCATTAATACTGTTGTTCTTGTTGTTGTTGTTAATTTGCAGCTTTTGCAGCAAGCGACTTCTTCCAGTAATTTGGGTGCCTTCAGCGGCATTCAGCAAATGGCTGGTGAGTTGTGAACTTAGTCCCCTCTCTGTCCCATCTCCATTTAAGTTGCTCCTTTGCAGATCTTTAATGATGTTCAATCATTGCAGCTTGTAGCTTGATTAATTCAGGATGCACATAAGCAACAGGGTGGACATCCATAGGTCTACATCCTGAGTCAGGATGGACCTCCTTAGATCTACATTCTGAATCAGAATGGATCTGAGTCCAGATGGACCTCCTTAGATTTACAACCTGAGTCAAGATGGATCTGAGTCTGGATAGACCTCCTTAGATTTACAGCCTGAGTCAGGATGGATCTCCTTAGATCTGCATCCTGAGTCAGGATGGGTCTGAGTTGGGATTGACCTCCTTAGATCTACTTCCTGAGGATGGATCTGAATTAAGATGGACCTCCTTAGATCTAGAACCTGAGTCAGGATGGATCTGAGTCAGGACGGAACTGCTTAGATCTACATTCTGCAAACACTAGTGTTTTGTTTTCAGGATTGTGTCTTTTAAGGTACTGTTTCATAACCAGAAGTGCTGTGCTGGATCAGGTCAAAGTTCTGTCTAGTCCAGTCTCCAGGGACATTCCAAATGCCTTTGGGAAACCCACAAGTACAATTTGGATAAAAATTAATTTCCTTACTGTTGCACTGGTACTATTAAGTGGCACCTAGGATGAAGGACACCCAGTTCTGTCTGCAGGTTGGGTTCTTCTGCCCCCACCCACCCCAGGCTCATCTTCTGCTCTGGAAGGTTGCCTAGAGCAGAATGTCAGAGAAGCTGGCAGCCACAGAGGGAGAAGAATTCCTATGTTGCAAGTGAAGCTCTGGTTGCATGGCTGGGGATTTATAATACTATCTTTATTAATAGTTATTAAGAGGCTTTTGCAATACCATCTAATTGCATCAAAAAGCAGTTTTGGCTAGCATGCATTGTGAAATCTTGGACCCATTCACACTTAACTGCCTGGGATGATATATTATTCCAGCAGTTATGTTCAGGGATGTTAGCCTTTATTTGCATCACGAGCACCAGCACCGGCTCCAACTTAACTACATGCGCCCGCAGTGTGGACCTTCTTAGGTCTAGAACCTGAATCAGGATGGATCTGAGTCAGGATGGAGCTCCTTAGCTCTACACCGGCTCCAACTTAACTAAATGTGCCTCACTGTGGACCTCCTTAGATCTACATGCACTCGCAGTGTGGACCATCTATCCCAGACCATCTGTATCACCATACCTTGGCAACTTCCACCATGCACCTGGCGTCAGCCATGGCGATTGCAATGAAGTGTGCATTGGCGCAGTCACCTCCACACACCCTGGCATTTTGGCACCCTGATGATGGTCCAGCTCAAACTGTGGAGATGTTTTTACTTCTCCGTAGCTATGGAGGGTTGGGGCACTCTGGGATGCTCCTGGACTCCCTGGGATGGGCAGAGCATCCTAGAACATTCCCGTATGGTAGTCACAAACAGGTCCTTTGTCTCTTTCCAGCAAAAGGCTTGCCATTGCTGTGCAATTGAAACCTCTGCCATAATCTAGGGATGTGCACGAAAATTCAAAAATTCGAATATTCAATTCAAATCCGATGAATTCCAACATTCGAGCTCGAATTGGATTTTTGGAAATCTGAATTTGCATATTTGAACTCAAATACGGATTTTTGAAAATCCGATATGGATTTTTGAATGATTCAAATGTGTAGATTCGTATCTGTCGTATACAAATCTGCCTGAAAATTAGCCGTATCTTGTGCATAAGATACGGGATTAAAACGGGATGTGTATGGGATAATACAGGATGCACATGGATTTTTCCGGCATGCACACAAATACACATAACAGATACGAATGTTGTCGACATTCATATCTTTAAATACGAATCTAACATCCGTATGGATTCGAATGTTACGGATTCGAATCGGATTTGAATGTCTAAAATACATTCATGCGCATCTCTACCATAAACTGTTTCCAAATAATAGCTTTAAAAAATTCAGAGGCTTGGGCATTGTCAACAGAACAATTTCTCTCTCTTTAACCAAGCAAGGCTACAATGTTCTGCAAAATCTGCACTGTTTCCAAAGGGGTTTGGCTGTCAGGTCTCAGGTCTGCCTAGAAAAGTACAAATTGGAGGCATATCTCTTCTCTAATATTTATTTATTTGGTTTATATCCTACCCCATTGCCCATTGGCCTCAGGGCGGCTCACGGCAAAAGACAAGTACAAAAGACAACATACCTTATGGCAAAAAAAAAGAGGCTTTCCTAAAAACACATGTAAAAAAACACAGTTGAAGCAAAGATTAAAAATTCAGTAAAACAGCTACAATTAAAAATAACCACACTCAGGAGTAGAGATGTAGCACTATTGTAGGAAAATGCTAATTTGATGGAATAGATCCCCTTTGAATGTGGTAGGATTCTATTCAATATGATTGTATTTGTACAAATTCATACAAATATCCAATACGAACACATACGTATCTGATACGTATCCCATAACATATCTGCTCTGAAAGCGTCAAATCTGCCCTGAATCCACTTTGAATCCACTCTCAATCCGTGTCGAATGCACTCTGGATCCGTTGCAGATGTGACTGGCACAGCTGCTTTCCCACTTCCTTGGTTCACGGATGTTCTGAAGCATTCATACAAATGATAAGCTTTCGAATTCCTCTGAAAGACCATTAACCCTGACCTTGATGATAAGGAGCAGGCATTACCAAGCTAGGGAGAAGCTACTGAGAAGCCCTGTCCCATTGGTCATCAGCCATCCTTCCTTTGCATGGAGTAGGGCCCCTTGGATTGGTCTGCTAATCCTTGTAAACAAAAGATCATTATGATTTGCCTTTTAGATTTCTACTTGCCGCTGCAGTGCCTTGATTTCCAGCGCTCTCTCATATTAGTTTGGATATTATTTACTTTTTCTAAAACTCATATTTTGGAAGACACAACAAGCAGTAGAAATGAAAAGCTCCCTTCTCCTATATTATGGTCACCTGGCAATGTCGACAGCATTTTAGAAAGAGATGTACTTCATAGCTGTGGAGAAGTAAAAAGCTCCCAGACTCAGCATTCATGCTACTTTCTGGTGCCAATGCTGCGTGGGGCAGGGCGTCACAGCTATAGCTGTGCAGTCTTATGCCACATCATGGAATCATAGAGTTGGAAGGGACCTCTAGGGTCATCAAGTCCAACTCCATACTCAATGCAGGATATCCTAAACCATCCAGACAGATGTAGGTCCAGCCTCTGCTTGAAGACCTCTAGTGAAGGAGAACTTGCTACCTCCTGTGGCAACCTATTCCACTAACTGATCACCCTTATTGTCAGGAAGTTTTTCCTAATATCTAGTCTGTATTGACTCCCTTGAAGTTTTATCCCATTGTTTCTAGTCCTCCCATCTTGTGCAAGTGAGAATAGGGATGATCCTTCTGCACTGTGACAGCCCTTCAGATACTTGAAGACGGCTATCATGTCTCCTCTCAGCCTTCTCTTCTGTAGGCTAAACGTTCCTAGATCCTTCAACCGCCCCTCATAGGACATGGTTTCCAGACCACCAACCATTTTGGTGGCCCTCCTTTGGACTTGCTCTAGTTTGTCAATGTCTTTTTTTAAATTGGGGGGGGGGGCAGAACTGGACACACAGTACTCTAGATGAGCTCTAACCAAGGTAAAGAGGAATCATTACTTCTCGTGATCTAGATCGTGCTCGCCACAGCAACCGCCTGGTACGCAACGGAAGTTGCCACAGCCATTGCTGTGGTGGTGCAGACTGTCAAGGACAGACTGGCTACACTGCACAAGCCAGTAGGTAAATTGGGGACGATAGTGGTGCTCCTATCCCACGAGTGTGAAGTGTGAAAAGGCCCTAAGAGATTGGTAAATGCGGAAATGGCCTCAGTTAAAAAGTACATTTGAGCGGCATTGAGTTAGACAGCTGCTCTGTAATGAGCAGCGTGGTTGCAGTAACTGATGGACAGTGATTAATAAAAGGTCATTCCTGCTGGGTAACCTACCGTGTTAGCCCTCTAGGTTAACATCAAGATAGCAAATCTAAATCCAGATGTACATTATTTACAGAATCAGTGGAAAAACTTCTCCTTCCCTCCCTTGTTTGGGTTCCTTTCTTTTTTTAAGGAAAGGAAAAAATCTTATAAAAGCCTGACCCATTTCCTTGTCCCCATTGTCATCAAATTGGCATGGTAGTTTTATTTTTAATTATGCCCTGACTAAATCAGCAAATTAGCTATGCTTTCCTCCTGCCTTGCGGCACACACAAGAAAAGGGACTTAAGCTGTCCATACGTTCGTCTTTGTGTTTCCTTCTTTCCTCCTTTCCTTTCCTTCTTTTTTTTTATTAGTGGTCCATTTTTGAATGGATCTTGAAGTGCGCCTATGAAAAAGAGATGAGCTACTCCCCATAGGCGCTGTGCGCTTCATCCTTACAATATGCCATTATTACATTGGCACAAGAGACTAATGCAGAATCCGCTGTCTGACAATATAAATTGGCCCACAGATGACAATATCTCTGAGTTATTTTCTCTGGCTCAGATCGGTTGGCAAGCGCTTGGAGGCTTCTATTATGTTACACTCATAATCTAGAAGCATTTTTTTCCTCATCAAAAATATATCTTAATATGATAAACAACATTTTCACAGTTGGCGGGGGGGGGAGGGTTGGAACTGCTTTTGCGCTGTAAGGGCTCCTAGCAATGTTTTGCTTTGGTTACTGCTCCAGAGCGGATGAAGGAATTGGGAGAGATTGAAATAGAGCAGAATGGAAGGAAAGAATGCAGGATTTTCTTGCTTCCAAACCTTCACCACCCACATCACAGCAATGCAGTCATGTTGCGTTGTTCCTGGGACAGATTTTTCCCCGTCCATCCACCCTGCCAAATAATTGTGAGTTGTGGCTGGATCATTCTTCTACATGAGGAATGTCAGGGCCTTCGTGCACTTGGCTCCCAGGGATGGTCAAGGACGCTCCACCATGGAGCGTCCACACACCATGTAGTAGATCCATCAACCAGGAGGTCACTTCTCTGTGCGCAACATCTGACTGTTGGTGACATATAAAAGAAGAATCCAACGTCAAGACTTGATATATTGTGGAATTGTCTTTGGGAAGTCATGCAAGAAATTTCAAGTAAGTTCAAGACTGAACTTAATTGTGTGTTTCCTTTACATAAGGAGTTTTTACGTGGCATTTTATACTTTCATTTAATCACCATTAGCATCATGTTGTGGGGGGGGGGAAGCTTATTGCATTTAATTTTCCTTCTCAGTTTTGGCCTAGAACAGGGCAGATCTAGGGGAAACAAAAGATTTGTTCCTTTTCTTGGTCCCCATTACCTGTTTGAACCTGTCTCCTTTGCTCACTGTCCATGGCAGTAACATTGGCCTCTTCCAATGTCAGCCAGTTTGGTCTAGTGCTTAGGGAGCTGTACTCTTATCTGGGAATACCAGGTTCAATTCTGCCCTCCCCCATGAAGCCAGCTCGGTGGACCTTTGGCTAGTTATAGCTCTCTTCTGAGCTCTCATAGCCCCATCTACCTCACAGGGTGTTCTGTTGTAGGGAGAAGTGAGGAGAAGAATAGAAAGCTTTGTTAGCCACTTTGAGTCCCCTTAAATGGGTGAGAAAAGCAGGGAAGAAAACACAACTCTTACTCCTACTCCTCCTCTTCTTCTTCTTCTTCTTCTTCATCGGACCTTGGATCAAAACCTATTCTGATTCAAGACCCAACTTTCCCATACCTGTTATGGACCTGCAGAAGCCCTGGGCCCCTTAGCACACTTCATCCACATGGGATGAAACAGTAGACCTCTCTAAAGACCAGGGACCTTAGTCCAGACAATGAAGGGCATGCAGACAGCAGGTCCTCATAAGCCAGAATGTCATGAGAGGGAACCCATTTTGGTGGTGGTCCAGGAAGCACCAAGATAAATGATGCCAAAATTCAGTGCACCTCTAAAATGGACCTCCCTGCAACAGGAAAAGGCCAAAAATGGGCTACTGCTACCCCTCTCAGGATGGCCGTGCTGACTTATGTGAGCCAGAACTGCCCATGTAGTGCAGAAAGAGCCATAAATTCTAGAAGCAAAAAATACTAATTTCACTCTTCCCATCCAGTTATTTCAGTCATCAGGAGCTTGTTAGTTAACATATTGAAACACCTTCAGGTATCAATGCTTACTGCAAGGACTATGGCATTTTACTATGGCTCGGTAAAACTGATAGAAGCTTCAAGATTAAGAGGCAGACTTATACCAGCCATTGTTTTTCAACCTCATCTTCGCATCTGCTGTAGGCAAAAATCTCCTTATCCCAAAATCTGCAGGCGTATTTCGCTTAAATAGCATCTACACAGACGCTTCTGGTTTCAAACTGGTGGCTTTACCTCTGAACTTCTGCATGCAAATAGGATTTTAGTCCCTCTAAAATAAAAACCTCAGTGTGTTCCCGCAACCTAGTCCAGAACATGGAGATATGCAGAAGGTTTGCTTCCATCTCCTAGGCTACCAAGGGGCACATTTTGGTGGTGCGCCAAAGTGTGCCACTGTAATGGTTTCCCCAATGGCTCTGAGGGTCTGAACTTTCATTCCTAGTCCTTCAGAGTGCTTGGAAGCGGCACCCCTTTCCATGTTCCAGACCTGTGGGCCTGGCTGGTACAACCCCACTGGTTTTGCTCACGGAAGGGTGAATGCAGAAAGACCCACAGATAAAAACAAATCCACAGGTCGAAGTGGAAGAAAGCCATATTCGTTCGGCCCTTTTCTCTTAAAAAGAAAACGTGTTTTCAAAAGGCACTGATGCCCCTGTATTTGAAACAGATGCAGTTGTATAAATAGAGGTAGCTCAGCATACTTCACTATAGCGTGAAACAGACCAAAGCGGCGATCGGCGGGTGGACTGCTGCTTCTATAGCTCAAGGAACAATGACTGGCGTAGTGATTTCAGCCTCCCTGAAAGCGGTTTTGCCCTACAGGCATCGCAGCATGATCTCAGATCTCCAGATTTACTTGTTTCTTAACAGGTCTGCATGTGTGATGATGCAGTTGGGTGCTGTACGGCCGTCCTGTGAATGTGCTAATAGGCCTGATGAGAGAGAGAGAGAGAGAGGCAACCATCCATCTGCCAGTTTCTAACAGGGCTGATTGGCAAGCGACTATAACAACTGACATCTGTTCTTGCTTATTGATATGTAGATTTATGGTAATTGCTCTGAACAATAAGACATGAAATTACCTAAGGTGAACATTAAATTAAATTTTCATGGCCCTCTCTCCTTATAAATATGTTGGATTTTAAAAAAAAATTATTACATTTCAAGCAGGCATATTGTGCATCTGTTATGAACATAATTTAATTGTATTTTAAATCTGCCAAGCAGCAAAATCAAAGTTGGAATTCTGCCGTCCGGAATATTAGTCAAGTCTGATAGCTTACCAGTATATACAGATTACAGAGAGCGGAGTCAAATTCCACTTTTATTCACAACGTTTTTCTCCATCATAAAGATTAAGAGTGATTTCATTTCCAGCAACTCGTTCCTAGAGGAATCTCTCCCCCCACCCTTACACTTCTTTTTAATGCCACTCTGGCTGTGCTTTTGAGTTTAAGTGATTTGCATTTCTTCAGAGAGCATGGTAATTGTGGAATGTTCAACAGTTTCAAAGAAAAATGATCAAATTATTTTCTATCTGTTTCTGCTGTGAGTTGTCTGGGAGAAGGAAACAAAAACAACACTCTGTCCTCAGAAAGAGAGACAGTCCACCATGGCAAACCAAAGAAGTACAATATGGACAAATTTCAGAAATCTTGGGCAGTCCTGCACTGGTCGGTATACCAGACCAGCCACACAATGCTGAAGCGGTCTGAGGGAGGCTGCTTCGCTATGGGCAAGGTCTAAGGGGTCAGGGCCTCCCTACCATTGCACCAGTGGGCAGAAGAGAAACCCACTAGCATGCTTGCTGGTCTGGTGTAGAAGAAGGAGAAGGAGAAGGAGAAGGAGAAGGAGAAGAAGAAGAAGAAGAAGAAGAAGAAGAAGAAGAAGAAGAAGAAGAAGAAGAAGAAGAAGAAGAAGAAGAAGAAGAAGAAGAAGAAGAAGAAGAAGAAGAAGAAGAAGAAGAAGAAGAAGAAGAAGAAGAGTTGGCTTTTCTACCCCGCTTTTCTCACCCATTTAAGGGGACTCAGAGCAGCTAACAAAGCTTTCTGGTCTTTTCTCCACAACAGAAGACCCTGTGAGGTGGGTGGGGCTGTGAGAGCTCAGAAGAGAGCTGTGACTAGCCCAAGATCACCCAGCCGGCTTCATGGGGGAGCGCAGAATCAAACCCAGTATTCCCAGATAAGAGTCCAGCTCCCTAACCACTGGACCAAACTAGCCATAGAGCAGGGGGGTGGACTTGATGACCCTAGAGGTCCCTTCCAACTCTGTGGTTCTATGATTCTATGAAATGAAAACAAGCTTCCTTGCATATCAAGTCCTTTTAATATCACTTTTGTCTGATTCATTCTCTTTTTGAAACTGGAGCTGATTGTCTGAAGCTCTGGATTGGGACTCTCTTGGTACATCTCATAGGAAGGACTAAGGTCCATTTCAGTCATTATGCAGTTTTTGAGAATATTTTGAATTTCAAAAGGTGGTCTGCCTCCAAAGGCCAGCTGCTGGGAGACTTCCAAGGAGAGCAAGCTCCTATACTTGTATCCACCTGGTGGGCTTCCTTGTAAAGCTGGCTGGCCACTGTGTGAGGAGGCTGCTGGGCTAGATGGAGCATGGCTCTGATCCAGTGGAACATTTTCAGATATTCCATGGAAATCAAGGCTATGAATGGCTGACAGCAGTACGAGGTGGCTTGCCTCCCAAGGCCAGCTGCTGGAAAGCTTGTAAGCTTATATCCTACTTGTGGACTTCCTTGTGCAGCTAGTTAGCCACTGTGAGAGCAGACTGCTAGGCCAGATAGCCCATGGGACCAATGCAATGGGGCACTCCTTATGTTCTTCATGTTGACGGATGTCAGGGCTATCACTTCTTGTTAGCCCTGATAGCAACAGGAGGTGGTGTGCTTCCAAAGACCAGCTCCTGGGAGAATGCAACCAGAGAGAAAGTATTTCTTCACCTTGAGGGTCTTCAGTCTATGCAATTTGCTGCCAGAAGAGCTCGTAACAGCAACCAGCCTAGATGGCGTTAAGGAAGGGCTAGACAAATGTATGGATGATGGATGTATCAATAGCTACTGGAATGGATGCCTACATCTTTCAGGCCATGGGGACGAGCAGGATGCTTCTAAGGCCATTTTGTGCGATTCGAGAGCAGGAGAAGGTTTTGCCCTTAGGCCTTTTCGCACAGGCCTTTCCGGTACGTGTGGAAGACAGCTCCGGACGAGGCATTCGCATTGCCCGAGCGGGGCTTGCGCCGCCTCGTGTCCGGAGCTGTCTTCCACGCGTTCCAGATGTAGAGCATTTTAAAGTGCTCTGCATCCGTTCCAACGCGTACGAGCCGCCCCGGCGCGTTCCGGGAGAGAAGCGTTCGCACGCTTCTCTCCCTGACAGCCGTCAGCACGCCCCCAGGGCCCAACTTGCCGGGCCGGCGATCGCGCCGGCCCGGCGAAGCCGGTAGACGGGACCCACCGAATTGGGGTTCCCCTTTCCCATCTGCCTGGGTCAGTGACCCTGGCAGATGGGACAGGGGTACCCCGATTCGGTGCGTCCCGTCTGTCGCCTCCGACGGCCGCCGGGACGTGGCTCCTTCCCGGGTCCGGCAGCCCGAATCGGGCTGCCGAAGCCGGGGAGCCACCAGCATCAGCTTCCTGCAGCCCCATTCCGGGGTGGCAGGAGGCCGATGTTGGGCTGGCTGGGGGCGAGGAACGCCTTGGTCGACCGGAGCGCATCGCTCCGGTCCCTCAAGGGTCCCTCCCGCCCCCATCGTGGCCTCGATGTAGGCACCCACAGAGCGAAGATGGGCCCGAATCGGGCTGCCGAAGCCGGGGAGCCACCAGCATCAGCTTCCTGCAGCCCCATTCCGGGGTGGCAGGAGGCCGATGTTGGGCTGGCTGGGGGCGAGGAACGCCTTGGTCGACCGGAGCGCATCGCTCCGGTCCCTCAAGGGTCCCTCCCGCCCCCATCGTGGCCTCGATGTAGGCACCCACAGAGCGAAGATGGGCCCGATCCGGGCCGGAGGGTGGTTGGGGGTGGGGGTTTTGGGGACTGGGGGTGGCGGGGGACTCATCTGCGGGCTGGAGGCGCCTAGATCCAGGCGCCTGCAGCCCGTAGATGGGCGAGATTGGGGCACGGGGCTCTGATCTTCAAAGGGGTCCTGCCCCATAGGGGCCTTGCCCCAGGCCCCATGATGGGTGCCCGGGTGCCCGGGCATCTTCGTGCCAGGTCCCGCAGGCCCGATCTGGGCCCGTAGAGCTGGCACGAAGCGCGGGGCGGTGGCTTGACAGCGCTGCCCGCCCCTTGGGTGCTCTCACCCAATGGGCGGCAGCGCTGCCCGCCGAATCCCCGCCCCTGGCCGGCCTTTGCCGGGCCAAGACAGTTCCGGGCGCTTTTACCGTTCACACACAGGCGCACCGGAACGCGTTCCGGCGCGCCTGTGTGTGAATGGTAAAAGTGCCCGGAAGTGTCTTAAGCTTCCCGCCTGCACGCGTTCCACACGGAACGCGTTGCAGTGCGAAAATCCCTCTGGTCTCTGCTTGAGATGCCCATGGGCAATTGGTGGGCCACTGTGTACAACAGGATGCTGGACCAGATGGGCTGTGGCCCTATCCAGCAGGGCTCCTCTTATATTCTTATATCCTTATGAGCAAGTTATGTGCTCATGTCCTGTTGGTTGGCTTCTCTGTACAGTTGCATGGCCTGTGCAAGAGCCAACAGCTGGATTAGATGGGCAACAGGTGGGGCATTTCTTCTTTTTTTACTAGTCAGAAGTGCTTTCCAATACCACAGTTATTCTAACATTCTGTTAATGGAGCACTTGCTTTGCTGTCTTGCTTCTGCCTGAAAAATGATGTGAAGCCCATAACCGAGTTTGTTGGGTTTTCTTGATGAACTGGGCCCAAAATCCCTAGCAAATAACTGCCACTTATCTGGTAGCAGTTCCTTTTCACAGCATCACATGCAAAGAAACTCACCCATATTTTAGCAGTTCATTTTTTAAAAGGTGGGGGAGGGGGAATACAGCAAGGACTCTCTATCCTTTCATTCCATCAACCCCTTTTGCAGGTTCTTGCTAAATGTGCCGCTTCCGAAAGAGCTTAAGAGCATCAGGAAAAGTCTTTGGCGCCCCCCAGTGTACAGTAATTTCTAAACTTGTGTCCAGGAGGGGATCGTTCTGTTCTTGACCGGACCATTCATCTCATAGTGGTCTCAGACAAACTGTCGTCTCTGACCACCACACCACATGATTTATTGGTCTGTTGCCAGGCCCGCCCTTTGTTTTATTTTGCAGCAAAAGGGTTCAATTTTAAATTTCAGGAGTGGAAAATTACAGGAAGCTTTGCTGTGTATATTCTGTATACTCAACCAGCTTATTAAACATTTCCTACAGCTTCATTATGAGGCTTTTTATTTGATGCATCCATTAGTGTACTTTGATGAGCAGCTCCAAGGGCTGTTTCACACTTATCTGACCGGTGTGTAAAAAAGGGGATGTAGTAGCACCTTAAAGACTAACAGAGAGAAGATGTTGTGGCATGAGCTTTCATAGACTAGTCCTACTTCATCAGTTGTCTAATAATACTATTCCAGTTAGGTCAGGTAGTAGTGCAGCAGCGACTATCTGCACTTCGAGTGCTGGAAAAGCCCAATACCAGGCCAGCAGCATTTGAAGTGTGAATGGGCAGGGCAGGGCAGGGCAGGCAACATCTGTGACAATATACAGCACATGCTCAGACATGCCATGGCAAACTGGCTGCTGCACACAGTTGCTCAGCTGAAGTCACGTTGCCACACCCCCTCGCCATAACATACCCGGGAGAGGGTACAGATGCAGTGTTCAGGAGCAAGCTCCTGTGAGTTGCCACAGCTCCCTGATGCAGATGGGCCTCTCTAGTGAGCAGACTGCCACTCACTAAAAAGCAAGTGCAAACTTGGCTGCTGCACCCACAAGCACGGAAGGAGCCATTTCTGGCTTGGAAATGACTCCTTGAAGTACAGATGGTTCGTCTTGAAGTGCACTGCAAGGGGACCGCCAGGCCAAGCACAGAAAGGCCCCAGGTATGTCACACAAAGCTCAGCCCCCCATCAGTTTGTAGGTGTAACTAGGGATTCTTCGCTCCCATGGGCACTCGCTGAGACTGAAGCACATTGGCCACTTCATTGCCCACTCACCCATGTCAAGAGATCCCTCTGCAGCTCTTTGCAAACTCTTTCAGTTTTTAGCACCCTGATTAAGGTAGTGCCATCAGCAAACTTTATTATCTCACAGCTCACCCCTACTTCTAGATCATTTATTAATAAATTTAAAAGCACCAGTTCCACTTCAGCACATCCAGCAGAAGGAAATCAGTTTAACTGTCCCATTACTCTCACTTTCTCACCTCCTTTCCAGAAACTGGAAATCTTACTTAGACTCCGTAAGGGATAGTGAGTTATATAGTCCAACATAGGAAGACTCTGGGAGGATAAAGTAAGTAGCAAAATTCAGCTGATGGATCACCAGTAGAACCCAATGGGGAAAGGCTATCATGCCACTGTATCCTCTTTTATGTACCCAACAGAGGTTGCCAGAACACAGCAAATTATTTGCCGTTGCATGTTGATTAGGGATGTGAACGAATGTTTGTTTTGCATTTGAATTCAAATCGGATTGAATATCCAAACATTCAGTTTGATTCGAATATTTAGAATCCGAATGCAACAAAATGCGATTCAAATTGAATACATTTGAATCTATTTGTTTGAATGTTAGGGTCAAATCTGAAGATACACATGGCGGCAACATTCATATGTGTTATACATATCTGTACGCATTTCGTACACATACCGTTTTATCTCGTATGCATCCCATCTCCATCCCGTACTATCAGCGCAAATGCGTACAGATACGTATGAGATGCATACCAGTATCTGTACATTCCAATCATCAGAATGAATTTTTTGGAACATTCAAAATTCTATTTGAATTTGAATGTCCATAATGGATTGGATTCAATCAAATTTCGAATGTTTAGAACATTACCTCCCTAATGTTGACATCTGCTAACTATAGCAAACAGGGCTCCAATGTGGAAGAAAGCCCTGTTTGCTGCAGTCCTGAGCCTGGACACCTTCTGCTTTCATTGCACACATCCCACAATAAGATATGATGGAGTTTCATTGCTTTAGAATATTATGACTTGGGTTTTGTAATGAAACTCCTAACTGCCCTTCCTTTATGCCTCCTCTGCAGGAATGAATGCTTTACAGCTACAGAATTTAGCGACTTTAGCAGCTGCGGCCGCCGCCGCCCAAACCTCAGCTACTACCACCAATGCAAATCCTCTGTCTACAACAACTGGCGCTCTTGGTGCACTCACAAGTCCAGGTAGGACGGAACTGGAAGGCGGGGCTCCATATGTATTAGAGGTAGATATACTGTATGTAGATACAATGCACAGAAAGGAAATGGCTGTACAATGGATGCATTATCAAAACTGGTCAAGTTCCATGTGAAATGCAGATCTGCAAACACGCACTCCAGACTTGTTTGGGTTCTTAAAAGGTGTTCCACAGCAGGGTCCTTCTGGCCAGGTGGAACCTAGAGCCAGTACCTGAAAATTCCCAAACAATCAAAATGACTGCCACAGATACCTTGGCTTGGTTTGAATATCCGGGCCTACATTTCCCACAATTTTTTCTATTTTTCCAGAGTCTTCTTTTCTATATTTGTTTCATGCCTTTGGTATATCCCCCTGAAAATATTTCTTTGGGGAAAGATGGGAAAGCAGTTGTTATATTAGGAATTTCTGTGTAAATTGAAAAGTCTATGCTATGGCTTTGCATTTCCAGCATTTAAAATAATAATAAGGAATAAGGAGGGGCCGAGATGGGGTAGAAAATTACCTAGTTCACGTATCAATCTGCCTTCCTGAACCAATATGTGAACAAATGTTCAAGTACATTAGTAAAAACAGCATAGGAAAACCTATTTAGTCTACAGCTGAACCTTGTTCGGTGATTTCTGAAATTTCAGGCCCTTTCTGCATGTACATTTATTTATTTATTTATTTATTTATTTATTTATTTATTTATTTATTTATTTATTTATTTATTTATTTATTTATTTATTTATTTATTTATTTATTTAAAGAAATTTATACCTCGCCCTTCACCAGATGGTCCCAGGGCAGGTTACAATAAGAAAAACTTCTCAAATATTAAAGCATAATTAACCCTCCCTCCCTCTTACTCAGCTAGATCTGGATTGGAAAGATCCCTCTAATAATGAGATCTGGATCAACTAGATCTGGATCTACAGAACACCACAGTATCTGCATTGCATTAGAATTTAGAACAGCAAATATGTGCTAAAGAGTGATGCAATGCAGATGCCTATGCCCAGTTCCGCATCCAGGGATGCATGCTACCTCCATACGAATGGCTCACACTGTCCTGAGATTGGCCCACAGCACTAGAATCATAGAATCATAGAATGGTAGAGTTGGAGGGGACCTCCTGGGTCATCGAGTCCAACCCCCTGCTCAAGGCAGGATCTCCTAAACCATCTCAGACAGATGGCTGTCCAGTCTCTGCTTGAAGACCTCCAACGAAGGGGAACCAACCACCTCCCGTGGCAGCCTGTTCCACTGGTTGATCACTCTTACTGTTAGAAATTTTTTCCTAACATCTAAACTAAATCTTTTCCCCTGCAGTTTCACCCCATTGTTTCTAGTCCTTCCTTGAGAGAGTGAGAACAGGGCTGATCCCTCTGCCCTGTGACAACCCTTGAGGTATTTGTAGACAGCTATCATGTCACCTCTCAGTCTTCTTTTTGGTAGACTAAACATTCCTAGTTCCTTAAGCCGTTCCTCATAGGACATGGTTTGCAGACCGTTCACCATCTTGGTAGCTCTCCTTTGAACCTGCTCCAGCTTGTCAGTGTCTCTTTTAAACTGGGGTGACCAGAACTGGACACAGTACTCCAGATGAGGTCTGACCAAGGTAGAGTAGAGGGGGATAATAACTTCAACACCCAATGGATTTTGCTGCATCCCTGCCAATCAAACTTTACATCTGGGTGGGAAAGCGGTGCATCTGAAAGCACTGCAAAAGCACAAACATTCAAATGCATGCAAAATTCAATCAAATCAACAGAATTTCGACATTCAAATTAGAATTGAATGGCCTTAAATTTGAATTTAAAGATTTGATTCAAATTTCAAACTTCGGATATATTTGTTTGAATTATTCGGACATTTATATGTGTACGGGCTCGTACACGATACATACTTGAAGATCCGCATCTTTCCCACATCTGTACACATTTGTACAGATCCGTACAGGATGCAAACAGGTTGCATACAGGATAACTACAGGATGCATACAGACATGTACAGATGCATACAGTTGTGTATGGACCCGGGAAAGATGTGTACGGGCATCTGTGAATGTTGTCAACATCCGTAAGTGCATATTCGAATAAAAAATTCAAACGAATAGATTCAAATTTATTTAATTCAAATCAAATTTGGTTAAATTCAAATCTAACAGATTCGAATCAAATTTTCAAGTATTCGAACCAAATCCCAAAAATTGAATTTGTGCACACCCCTATTGCAGAGGCACTTCAGAGGCATCTTCACAGTTACGACTCCATTGCACATGTTGCCTGTTACCATGCGCACAAAGTCCCCATTTCCATTCTCTGTGCCTGCAGATGTTGCTCCCTTGGTACAGATCAGGAAGTGCTAGCATGGACTGTAGACCACATTTATCAGGTCAGCCACTGCTCCAGATCAACACACCAATTCCAAATCTACTCGACTCCCATACAGATGATATGTACGAAGCAGCTCCTTGATCTGGATCGCTGTGCAGATGGTGCATCCTTAGCAGCTCCTTGATCCAGATTAGCACCTAAGGGCCAACTGGTCTTCACTGTGGTTGCAGTGGCTGCATATCTGTGCACAAGGAAGGGAGGCTCCTAGCATGCTTGCTGGGCCGGTATGGCTAGTGCAGGATCACCCTGAACTATCCTGATTTCCATTCTGATAACGGCCCATCAGGACTGTGCATCAGCAGAGGAGACAGGATCTGTAGTTGAAGTGCTGATTTGAATGACTCTGGTGCTGGCCTCAGACATGTTTCAAGATGATAGTTTTGGGGACCAGGCATGCAAGAGACCTGTACTCTTACCTCCAATTTCTGAAACAGGGCATATATTTACCGCGGTGTGCAACCAATTCCCTGCCAGCATATTTCCGTGGTGCGGTTTCAGCTCAGTTGTGAAGTGTTATGATTTGTGGCAGCCATGCAGAAAACGAGTGTCTGTTTGCTTTTCATTTCGTGAATACGAATAGCTGAGGCTCATGTAGTTCTGCCACAGCAAGAAAACAAAGGATTCTGTCACAAGTCCTTCTCGGTAGTTAGTGAAAGAGGAGAATTTGTGCCCACCACTTCCTTCCATCTCAACTAGCAACCTTCTCCTTCTTTATCTCTCAGCTCCAGAGCTGGGCAAATGCTTAGTGACCAGTAGAGCTTCGTATCTGTGAAGGCCTGGTGATGAAGCAGACACTTTTCTTGCCTTGTCACCAAGGTCCAAGGGAGATGCTTGGTTGCACATCTCACAATTTTATTGGCGTTTTGTGAATTTTGACCCTAGAGAGAGAGAGAGAGAGAGAGAGAGATGGATGGGATAAAAACAGGATGTGTACGAATCCATACGGATCCATACAGACACATACAAATGTTGTGGACGTTGATCACCAAATACAAATCGAATATTCATACAAATAGATACGAATGTATTAGAATCGGTTCAGATTTGGTGCGTTCTAAGGGAAGCCGTGAGTACCTTTGCAGAATCACCTTTGGATTATTTCCACCCTCTTTGAGTCAAGCTGTCAGCCTCAAACTTTGTTTTAATCGCTCCTTTCCACTTTACAAACTCTACAACTAACCCAGAAACAACCCTTGTTAAGATGCTCTTTGATTTCAACTTTCTTATCTGGCTCTACATTTTCCACTCCATTAAATACTTTGTAAACCTGAATAAAAGCTTTTTCCCGCTTGTTCCCCGCTCTGTGGAGTACACATTAGTTCTATAAAGCCTCATGTACCGTCTCTAAAGCATTTCCATTAAAAACAAGATTATAATGGAACATGTATCTTTGCCTTTCGGTAATGCACTGGGGCGGGGAGGGTCCCCCATCTGTTTATCCATGTTCCTTCTTTCATAAGAATAATTTTGGTGCTTATTTATTATTTATTGTATTTAGTCGGTTTAATTAGATATCCCATTGTCTCGGGGAAAAAAAATAACAAATCTCTTTTTCATCTTAAGTGGATAGACACTTGAGAGAGAAACGGTTCTTGACTTAATGGGGCAAAATAAACTGTGATTAATGAAAGCATACAATTGAAATGTTCAGTTTGATACGGCTTGCTAGACTAGTTGACGGTAGCAACCTACAGATTAGAACTTGGGGAGGAAATGCAATGGGGGAGAATCTTTGGTTTGAAGCTCGATTTCCCAAATCCTCGCCCTCTCTCTGTTACCGACACAGGTAACAAATGAAAAGATTAAGGCAAGGGGCCTTTTCATGCTAAGTTTTCCAGGATAATCTGAGATGCTGTGGGGAACTCCATCTGCATGCTGTGGTGCCAGAACAACTCGGGGGGTGCAAGAGTGTCCCAATCCTCTAAATCTATGGAGAAGTAAGAAGTATGCTTGCAGTCGGCAGCATTTGCATGCATATCCACATGCAAAGCTCTCAGGTGGTGGGGCAGCGCAGCTGGAGCTGCACAAACGCACCCTGTGCCGCAGTCGGCATGGTAAACAGCCAGGCATGCGGCAGAAGTTGCTGTGGCGGCTGCTAGGGAGATTCAGACAATCTACCATGGACAATCTGGGAAGTGTATAATATCATGCACGGTATATGTAGAAAAGGTGGACAGAGAAAATGTTTTTTCTCTGTCACACAACACTAGAACCAGGGGGCATCTATGAAGCTGATGGGTAGGAGAGTCAAATCAGACAAGGGGAAGTGTTTCTTCACCCAGAGGGTCATCGGTCTATGGAATTGGCTGCAGGAAGAGGTGGTAACAGCAACCACCCTAGATGGCTTTAAGGAAGGGCTAGACAAATTTATGGATGATGGATGTATCAATAGCTACTAGAATGGATGCCTACATCTTTCAGGCTGTGGGGACAAGCAGGATACTTCTAAGGTTTGAGTCCCCTTAAATGGTTGAGAAAAGTGGTGTAGAAAAGCCAACTCTTCTTCTTCTCTTTTGGGCCACCTCCATCAGTAAGTGAGGACATGGTCTCAGGGTAGAGCAGCCAGTGAGTTCTTACCTGTAAGATGCAGCACCCAGGTTTATTTCCCCTCTCTAGGAGTAAATTCAGAACTCTTATGGAATCTCGTCTAGCAGGTCACATGGCCACCTTCCTGCACTCTCCAGGAATCAGGTATCAGTGGCTGCTATGGCCAAAATTGGATCACCTGCACCTGACCTTCATTAACATATGCCCATCTCAACCTGCACGTGATCATATCACATTTCTTCACCCAGGCCTTGGATTCTTCCTTCCTATGACTGCAGTCTTACCAGGGTGGAAGGGAGGTTTGGGTGGGTAATATTTGAAATATGATTTAGTATGTGTTTTTTGTCACGTGATATAACCAGCTCTGGGACCTCCAGGTAACAGGTGGGATTCAAATGATATAAATAAGTGAATAAATAAATAAGAGATGCAAAAAGTGAAAGGGAGAAGTGCAAATTCTGGTCAGTTATAATGGAATGAAGTGTTTGAGCCATATCACCCACCTCAAAAGCATTGCTTATTTATTTTTAAACAATTTTCTACTGTTTGCCATATTTATTTATTTATTTAAAACCTTTTAGTACTACTTCCCATAAGCCTTTAAAATATATATTTGTGAACAACAAAATGAAACAGAAGGAAGGAAGGAAAAGGAAGGGAAGAAGGGAGGAAAGAAAGAAAGAGGAAGGAAGGAAGGAAAAGGAAGGAAAGAAAGAGGAAGGAAGAAGGAAAGAAAGAAAGAGAGAGAGAGCGCTTGGAAACTGATAGAATGAACATCACTCCTGCTAATTCACTGGGGAAATCAGTCAGATTAATGGAGTGAAGATAGAGCTTGTCCCAGTCCGGCTGGGCTATATTTATAGCTGAGACCAGGGGCCAGGTGGCTAGAGTCTTCCAAAATGCTGAGGGGGAGACAGCGAACAACTGCAAAGCTACAAAGCTGAATGAGAAAGAAGAGAGAGGAGGACTCAGCAACCAGCTACAGCTTCTTGCTTGCTGTACTGGAGGGAGGGAGAGATGAGCCAAGAAGCACTTGGCTGAGAGCTAATAAAAGGAGACAATCAAAACAACATATAGTTCCAGTTTAGAAGAGAAAGGTTGAACTCAGGGACTTAGAGACCAGGGAAATTAACCTGTAGTCATCTTGTTCAGGCTTTTTCATCAAAGAACCGCATCACAGAGAATGTTTGGGAAGTGTCTTGAGTTGGCTGCGTTGATCTAGATAGTGTTGCATGTCTCAATTTAAAATTTGCTACGATGGCAGTGTTCCTCAGTGGTACCTGCTGAAGGCCCTTTCTGCACTAAAGACCTTTTCACACTACAGTTGAACGGCTGTAGTGAACAAAGGCTAGGACCCGCGGGGACGGGTTCCCCTTTCGTATCCAAGCAGGTAAGGAAGGCGTAGGGATGCATTCCTTCCTGCTTAGGTGTGAAAGGGAAATCTGTCCCCGTGTGGCCTAGCCTGAAAAAGCCGGCGCAGGGGTGGGATGCTCCTCCCAGGTTTCCCGCCATTGGGTCGAATTTGACCCAGGGGTGGACAGGCCAGTCCTGTTCCTTCCCCAGGTCCCTGTGGACTCTAGGTGACTTGATTGGGTCACCTAGAGCCCACAGGGACCCACTCCCAGGCACCCCCCACCCCAAGCTGGGACCTACCCAGGGTTGTGCACGCAGACACGCAACTTACCTCAGCACTGCCGGGTTCAAAGTGGCAGGCCTGGCCAGCATCATTGCGCTTCTGCGCGCACTGCCAGCTCTGATTGGCCAGTTACTCGCACCTGCGCAGAACTGGAACTCACACAAGCTTCGGAGGCAGGCTCTGTAAAAGACTAGGGACAAAGGTTCCTAGCCTCAGAGCCATTTTGGTGGTGCAGGACGATGGAGGCATGCTTTTTGGATGCCTCCATGTTTTGGACTTGGCTCTGCTGATCCACAAGTACCTAGAGCCTCCCTGATCAGGATTATGCTCCATCTATCAGAGCCAGAGCATACCAGCAATGGAGACTAGAGATGTACACAAATGAGTTGTTTAACATTCAATTCATAATGAATCAAATGTTAGAAAATTCATATTTGTTGGAACAGATCCCCTTCGAATGTGGAAGGATTCTATTTGATACAAATGTATTTGTACAAATTTGTACGCATATCCAATACGAATGCATTCATATCCTGGATACAGATCCTGCATACAGATCTGATACAAGCACATACATATTGGATATGCTCCTCTTTGCCCAGGCCTTTGGCTAAATGTTAGTCATGTTACCCACCCTGAGACCTTCAGGTATAGGGCAAGATGGATGGATGGATGGATGGATGGATGGATGGATGGATGGATGGATGGATGGATGGATGGATGGATGGATGGATGGATGGATGGATGGATGGATGGATGATATATAGAGAGAGATGATAGAGAGAGGGAGAGAGATGATAGGTAGGTAGGTAGGTACAGATAGATAGATTGATTGATACCTATCCTATATGAATGCATATGTATCGATACGCATCCCCAGTTTAACGAATATACAGACTATTTGTTCAAGTGTTCCAAAGCATTTGTATTCATATGAATGTTAATGTACACATTTGTATGAATTTGTATGGATGATTGTTACAAATATTCATGCACAGTGCGGACTGATGATGTTCAAATGTGGACTTTGCGCCCCCTTTGTATCAAACTAAAGTTCGTGTCCAGAAAGGACCTTTATTACAGAACACAGGTATCTGTTAAGCTGGCGACTATTATTTTGCACCTTATTAATATGAGTAGTTGTCGCTTGCTTTGTTACTATTGATTTACCCGAGATCTTAAGCAACTATGGAAGACTCTCTGTGGTGCTGACAAACTTAGGAATTCAAAATCTGTTTGCGTGGATAAAATATCTTTTTCTCATCTGTGGAATCCTCCAGTTAAATGATTTATGGGTTATTCATTATGTTACTCATATCACACAAAGGGTGGTCTTTGTTAAGAAGAAACATTCAGGTTGGCAATACAAATGTTTGAAGCCAAAGGCATTTTTAACAACAAAAAATGCCGTTGCTGCAGGACAGAAGCATCACAAAATGTCTAAGCCAGACATTCTTTAAAACCTTTTCCTTTATGTGTTCACTTGAGCACAATGCGCAGCCTTCCAGTAGATAATGCAATCCTGCTACGGTGACATTTTGTTATAGGCCAGTTCACCCACTGAGCTATGATTTACTTCTTTAAAGTAAATCCAAAAATACCTCTACATGCAGGATAGCTTTCTAAATGAATTGCTGCGGATGAATTGATAGATCTTGGAATGCAACCATTTTTAAAAACCCGACTCTTATCCCTCTGAAAGTTCACCGTTTATTTTGCTGGCACATAGAGTATGAAACTCAGCGATGCCACTGGTATCGTACCAGCATGCCTAACTGAGGCTGTTTAGAAAAGGTATGAAATAAATAATAATAACAACAACTTTACATCCTGATGATTTCCTGTGAAATACTCCCCCAGATCTTGAAAGCTGAAAGTAGATGTGTGCACCGTTTTCTCAGGCTGCATCCAACCAGGGTGTAGAGCCAGGGATGATGCTAGCATTACATAAGAACATAAGAACATAAGAGAAGCCTTGCTGGATCAGGCCACAGCCCATCTAGTCCAGCATCCTGTCGCACACAGTGGCCCACCAAATGCTCATGGGCATCTCAAGCAGAGACAAGGACATTAGGTTGGGATTGCAACCAGAAACATGAAGAAGGCGCCTTCAGGGCTGGGAATGGAGCCTACAAGCTCTTTCTGAGGCTGCCTGGAGCAGCCAGGAGATCTGATCTGGCACAATGCATACATCTCCATTTTTAGCAGCACCAGCCCCCCTCCATAGTACCTGCACCCCCACCCAAGGTGGCTGGAGGTGGGGGTGCAAAACATGCACAGATGATGAGCACTTTGGCCCTTCCCCAGAAGTTCCCTAATTATTCTCTACCACACAACACTAGAACCAGGGGGCATTCTATGAAGGTGATGGGTAGGAGAGTCGGATCAGACAAGGGGAATGATTTCTTCACCCAGAGGGTCATCGGTCTATGGAATTTGCTGTTGGAAGAGGCGGTAACAGCTACCAGTCTAGATGGCTTTAAGGAAGGGCTAGACAAATTTATGGATGATGGATGTATCAATAGCTACTGGAATGGATGCCTACATCTTTCAGGCCGTGGGGACAAGCAGGATACTTCTAAGGCCATTTGCTGGGATTCGAGAGCAAGAGAGGGTTTGCCCTTGTCTGTGCTTGAGGTGCTCATGGGCAATTGGTGGGCCACTGTGTGAGACAGGATGCTGGACTAGATGGGCTGTGGCCTGATCCAGCAGGGATCCCCTTATGTTCTTATTATTCACTACTGGCCTACGTGCAAAAAGGCCTCAGCTTTCACCATCTGCCTGACTGGGTTTACCGGAAGCCAGGCAGGCAAGCAGCTGGCCACTTCCTTTTCTTCTTTTTTGCACAATTGGTTGGTTTCCGGTAAACCCAGTCAGGCCAATTTCAAGAGCTTCTCACCAGACACAAAGGTAAGCAGTTATCATGGAAGCCCTTGCAGCATTGTGGGATTTCCATGGTTAGCACTGCAGTGTGATCTTTGCTTGTCGCAGTGAAGCACTATCCGGTGAATGCCTGAGGTATGCCTGGCATTCCCAATATAGTGCAGAGAGAACCCCAGGATCTGGAGACATCTGGAGACAATCATCTTCACCTGTTAGCACATGCAGGAAGCATGCAATCTTGTATTCCTCTTTGAATTAAGAAAAGCGCTGACCAGGAGTAGCCCCTGTGAGGTCTAGGTAGTCAGAATTAATTTATAGCTCAATAAACTACACACCTGGAAGAGTTTTAATATTAAGGGGCTGACTGCAACCACAAGCATCAGGCCTCACAGTTCACTCCCTTTGTTGCTGCCGTTTTGGGCACCTCGATGCTTGGTGCCATGTTCAACAGTATCTAATCCATCAAATGCTAATTAACAGAGTTGTTAGGAAAAGGACTGTAATGTAATAGGGGCATTAGTTATTTACGGCATGCCAGCTCAGAATGAAAGAGAGGCTGCCTGATAAGGTTAGTGACACTTTACTTGCTTTATATAGAATGTCCCAAGATGAATGTAAGTGAAAGAAACACTTTTTCATTTAGTGTGAAAGTTGGCACCTGGAACCAATTTACATCAGAGGCTGTGAAAGCAAGTAGTTCAAGTTGATTTAAAGAGGCAAAAAATAGACCATTGTGGGCAGTGATTATATTAGCCACCGTTAGCCATTCAGATCTGGCCCAAGATGTTTTTCTGCCTGAGACAATCAACAAGGTGTTTCCCCTCTTTCAGTTCATATAACCAAACCATCAGCTGAATCTAAAGGTGCGATCAGACGGGGCTTTTTCAGTCACCCTTTTCTTAGGAAACGCATCCCTTCCGCAATTGCAGAAAAGAGCAGGCATTCAAAATGTTAAATAAGGAAGAAAAAGATACTTGGACTATGAAAAACATTCATCAGGATATTTTCTCTTTCATTCACATCTTTAGCCAGCCAACTATCGTAATTTTTATATAATCTGCAACAGATGAACTGAAGAAGGAAGAAGTCAAAGTAAGGCGTGGACTCTGGCAGGCAACAAACAAACCTTATTGTCTCTACTGAGCCGTTGGACTCAAACAGCTGCTCCCTCCAGCCAATGGACAGGAGGAGAATATCATGAAGAAGGCATGATATTAATACAACAAGCCCACCCAGCCCTTTCGCTAGGCACAAGCCACAGCAGGTTTCCTGAAGAAGGCAGGAGACAAAACAAGGAATAGACTCAAGCAGGTAGCAAACAAACCGAGTTTCTGTCCACTGAACCTTGAAATCAGGCAACCACGACTCTCCTGGCTGTTGTTAATATAGACTGCAGCAGGTTACTTGAAGATGGAATGAGTCAAAATAAGGAATAGCCTCAGGCAGGCAACAAACCCAGGGAGAAGAAGAAGAGCTGGCTTTTCAACCCTGCTTTCTCACCCATTTGAGGGGACTCAAAGCAGCTGACAAACCTTCTGTTCTTCTGCCCACAACAGACACCCTGTGAGGAAGTTGGGGCTCTGAGAGCTCAGAAAAGTAGGAGTGTGGAAGAATATTCTAAACATTTGAAATTTGATCAAATTCGGACATTTGAATTCAAATCGAATGTCTATACATTCGTTTTTTTAACATTTGAACATATCCGTACGCATCTTATTTGTATCTGTAGGAGAAACTTATGGGATAAAAACGGGGTGTGTACGGGTGCATACAGATGTGTACGGACCCATATGAATGTTGTTGACATTCGTATATTCAAATATGAATCGAGTATTCATGCACCTGTATTTGAATCGGATTCAGATTTGAATACATTCTTTTCTTACCCTATTAGTTTTAATTCAAACATTCAAATACGTGATTCCAAAAAAAATCCGAAAATTGCATTCATACCCCTACATAAGAGAGCTGTGACTAGCCCAAGGTCACCCAGCTAGCTTCGTGGGGGAGTGCGGAATCAAACCCGGTATTCCCAGATAAGAGTCTGGCTCCCTAACCACTTGACCAAAGTGGAGAGAAAACAAGGCATGGACTCAGGCAGGCAACAGACAATGGGTGCCCAATCAGCGCCAGTCGGCTTGCATGGGGCCGCGACCAAAGTCAGCTCTTTCCACTGATCCACTGCCTATGGTCAAATGGAGAGCCACAGTGTGCACTGAATTGAACTCCCTGGAGGAGTTCTCAGGAGTGGTTTAATTTGCTTTCCCCAAAACTGCCAGTGGACTGGGTGGTCCTTGTGATCCCTATCAACTCCACATTTCAGTGATCCTGTGATTACTTAGACCATGAATTTAGAGAAAGGTCCAATGCCACCCAATGAAATGGAAGGGTCGGGGGGGGGGTCATGGTGATGGTGGTGCAAATGCGGTACCACACTATTTGCCTGTTGTGATTGATGTCAGGAAACCCAGTTCTAATCTGGATTGTAACCAGGCTAAGGAGAAGGGAAATGGATCAAAACAATGCAGATCTTGGCTAAGTTTCTAATCAAGCAGATGGGGCAGAAACCCAGACTCTTTTCTCTGTGCTGCCCTTCTGTCGTACAGACCTGTTAAGATGAATAGTGTGGGATCCACACATGTTGCTTGTAACATGAACTGCAGAAAATGGTCCTGGCACAGGAAAGGTTCTCCAGCATGGAATAGAGTGGAGTGGAATAGACTGGAAGTCATCTCCTTGGATGGATGGACAGATGGACCAACCTAAATTCAAAGCCAGGGAAGCAGAGTTCCCCAGCATTGAAGTTGCACACTGAGGACATTTCAGCCACAGCCTCAGAGATGGCTCTGGAACTGCCCATGAGTCACTGTTGCTACTGCCACCTTTCTGTACAGCAGCAGCAGGAACTGGGAGCCGACCTGGCCCACACTGGGTCTGCTTTTCAGCCCTCTACCAGCAGAGTATTCCCAGGCACGGATTCCATGCGATTGAGCAGGCCAGGCATGGGTGCCATGCAGACACTGTGTGCCAAAGGATGGTCTAGCCTTCTTTGGTGTCTAGTGAGCTGTGGACACTGCATGCCAATGTTTCCACTGAGCCTGTAGACACACAGCACACAAATGGTGCAGCAGGTGTTGCCATATCATTAATGACAACAATAATAGAAAGCAAGCAGGCGATGGCACCATAGATGGCCTTTTTTAGCCACAGAACCCTGTGGGATTTCATTAGTATTGCACAGGGCTTAACCAAACGTATAGCTGGGTAGAGTGCTTCAAGTTTATTTTCCCTTTGAATCCCAGCTCTTTTCACAGAAGTTGATGGCCTGGTGTCAGTGACAGAATGGTTCTCCCATGCTGAAACAAGAACAAAAGCTCTGCACAGAGAAGGCTAGCATGTCAAGGAAAGAGAACATAAACAAGCAATTCAGTATCAGGGCCCAGTGACAAACTAGCAATAGATAGAGTCACTGTAGCTCAGTGATAAAGCAAACTGCCTGGAAAGCAGAGACTTGTTGGTTCAATCCCTAGCTTCTCCATGGAAATGCACAATAACAAACCACTCCTGTATCTGTGTCGAGAAAATGACACAATGGTACACAACTACAACCACAATAACAACATCAGTGGGCACAACACAAGCTTGGGCAGGACCAATCAAATTCTCCTATGTCACTGAAGTTGCATCCCTATGCAGCTTTTTTAGTCCTGGTTTAGGCCTGCTTGGACTATTTTGGGAACTATTTTTAAACATAAAAAACAGGACTTTTACATTCCCCCCCCCCCAGTGCAAACCCTGCCTGCAATAAAAGCACCCAAAGCTTCCCCTGCCTTTTGCTGAAGGCAATTTTTAAAAAAGGAATTCTAAACACACATACTTTCTTTTCACACTTCTCCCTTTTGAGATTACCGACAAATGTGCACTCAAGCAGATCAGTGAAGGGCCAAGCACAGCATGATAAAATGTATCTTTGCAAAGCATTTTGAAGTATTTCAAGTATTTAAAAGCACTGCAAAGCTTCTCAAATGTATCCTTTCTGATCACTATACAAAAATGATACAAATGTTTCCATCAAAACTGTTTTAAAAAGCAAGCAGCTCTCCCCCCTTTTTGCTTTATCAAATGAGGCTCTAGCATTGCAAGCTTGGCAAGGGAGGAGGGGAGCTTTGATTCTGTAAAAAAAACACCCACAGCTGGCTGCCATTGGCCAGATGGCTAGACCTCCACCCCACATAGCCTGGTATCATCCCCATGTGGGGGAAAATAAGTGGACTCGGCTCCAAAAAGGGGACTGAGTCCTGTTTTCATCTGGACTTTTTTTTCCTCCAGATTTAAGCAGGAGAATCCTCATAAAATCTGGGAATAAGGAATTGCATGGGGATGCCTGAATGCCGAGTTCAGATTAATTACTAAGTCATGGGGATGGTCCTTCCCGAATTTGAATTGAATTCAGATTAAAATGCCCATGGGGATGCACCCTGAGGGACCTTTGGGCTTGGGTCATGATGTATGTATGTATGTATGTATGTATGTATGTATGTATGTATGTATGTATGTATGTATGTATGTATGTATGTATGTATGTATGTATGTATGTATGTATGTATGTATGCATGTATGCATGAATGAATGAATGAATGAATGAATGAATGAATGAATGAGAAAGAAGGCTATGTCTGAGAGCAACCCCTGAGGAACACAGGAAGACTTACCCTCTAAAGTCAGTCACCCCTGGTTTGGAAGGCTGGGAGGAAGAAAAAGGGCTCAGGCACTGAGCTTCTGGCTTCAGTGAAGTCCTGCAGTTTATGCTCTCACAGGCCAGAAATCCCTGCCTACACTCCCTTTGAGCATGTACAGCTGCACCATTATGATGCATGCATTGTTTTCTGAATAGTGGCCTTTTGTAGCACATCGATTTTCAGCCCCTGTTTCCAGCACACAGCCGAGGAGCGAATCCTCTGTTTGCTATGATCAAGACAAAATGCTACCAGAACGCGACTGCCGGAGACCAAACTCCTGGACGTTCAAATGTTATAGATTTCATCTTTTCTGACAATTAGGCTCACCCACAAAGGTGCAGCAGCATCAAGGAAGGCAACTAATAGCATTACGCCGTCAGCACAACAGGTTTAGTAACCATGACTGTGAGGCTATATAATTCAAAACGACAGAGTTCCTTTATCTGTTTGATTTGCTGTGGTGAGAAATATATATATATAACTTTCCCCTCCAGTATCTAATAGATTTTTAGAATCCACCCTGGCAATTAATGAGCCAGTATCAAAAGATGGCTCTCCTATAAAAGATTGTCCACAGCAATACCAACTATTTTTTAACTAATGCTGGGTGAAGGTCACCCCATATTTCTTTCACAGCTCCTTGTCCTGAGGAGCTCTTTCCCATAATTTACCAGCACCCTAAATAAGGGATTTATTTATTTATTTATTTATTTATTTATTTATTTATTTATTTATTTATTTATTTATTTATTTATTTATTTATTTATTTATTTACATTCTATCCCACCCTATACCCAAAGGTAATCAGAGTAATCCGGATTCACGCCAGGTTGGCCTGTGGGTGGGAACGCGCCCTGAGAAGGCCCACTCCCAGGTGCCCACTACTTTTGCTGCTGAGGGTGGTAAGACAACTAGGAGGGCCTCCCCTCCGGATCTTACAGCACAGGCCTAGGTTGATATGCTTAAAATGCCAGCATATTGCTGGTTTCCCAACTGGACTCATAGAGGCATCCAAGCACCCTTGCTGCCATTATGTGGCCCTTTGTGGGCAGGCCTGCAGCGCACATCAGCATGCATGAGTCTGATGTCACTTCATATGTGCAAAGAGCCTCAGCAGACATCCGTTCATGCGCAATGGTATCATGAAGTTTCTGGCCATTCTTTATAATATCTGCACGCATTGCTTCAGTCCTCATACACATTCAAATGCTGTTATTTTGATGTTATTTGTATATTTACCTGGCTAAGTAATCACATTTTGGGATTTCTATAGGTAGAGATCAGTAGATTATATAATTGTAGAAGATTTAGTATTATTTTAGCTGATTAGAGGAATTGTTTTGTTTTCTTAATTTTGAGGCCAATGATGAAGAACTCAGTGTCAAAATGTCTATAGCTTTTTTAGGTTGTGATCAGATACACGTAAAGAAGTGCCCTCTGGGCAAATTTGAGTTTGATGCAATAGACATTTTTGGCCTGCATTCAACTTAACCCTTCTCAAAGCCTCAGACAAATCACCTCTTCATCATTCAGAATTTCATTCAGCACCAGAGGTGTCTCTTTCTTTAGGCCAGGTTGAATAGGAAACTATGTAAGCAAAGAGGTGGGGGTTTCCTGCCAAGTGACCATTCAGTGGGTGGCACCTGTAGTCAGGGTAAGTGTTGCCTAACTTGGAAGTGAATGTTGGCTGCAGTGTGGCAAAAAAGGTAGGTTCCTAGCTATATATTTGGGCAACTGTTTGCAAGACTTTTTTGGGGAGATGTATCTTGGAATGGAAGGCTTTTTCTTAAAGGGATGACTTTAAAAAGCCCTGCCTGACTGCACCCACGGTCCAACCCATACACCATGCATTTGCAAGCCTTCTCTCCTATCACAGAAAGAAGAGTTCTGTCCATACGTCATTTTTAAACAATGTGCATTTGAGAGAAGTAGAGGAGGCAGGCTGATTACTGACGGAAAAGAACTACTTTTAAAAGCATATTAATCTTGTAATATTGTTTACATAGGATACCTTATCTATTATTTCAATATTGGGCTCCTTATCAGTGTGATTGAACTGAGACCAGACACATTCTTAGCCTACTCAGAAATAAAAGCCTTTGCATTGACTCTTCCAGTGAAACATATGAACAGGGGCAAATTTGCCCTTCCCATCCTATCCGGGGACAGGAAGGGTGAACCTGCTCATGTGTGTGCTAGCATTTGCCCTCACAAATGCTAGTATGTGCCACCACCATCCACATGCCACTTACCTTGGTACGGATGCATGTCTGGGCATTGCCATCTTTGCTCCCTATGCCAGCACAAGTGTGCTGGTGTCATCACCAGGACAACAATGATGCACCACGCACATGCACTGGTGGTGGCACATCCTGCTTGTCTCCATGGCCTGAAAGATGTACTTAGGCATCCATTCTAGGAGCCATTGATAGATCTGTCATCCATAATTTGTCATGTAGCCTCTCCCATGATTTCTGTGCCATAGGTTTTTGTAACCTGTATTATCCAATCAAGTGCTGGAGGTTTTCTACCTCCTTATTACTGCTGCAAGGATTTTGAGAGCCCTGATTTCCAGTTGCATGTGCCCAACCATCTAAAATGCTCCATGAATCCATCACACTTTTGTTCCCTTTAGTGGCTGCGTCTACGGCAAATTCCACAGCTGGGGCGGCCATGAATTCTTTGACTTCTTTGGGGACTCTCCAAGGACTGGCTGGAGCTACTGTTGGACTGAATAATATTAATGCACTAGCAGGTACCGTAAACAGTGAGTATTTAATGCTGTGGTTGACACTCCAGCAATTTCCCTGTAATCACTGTAGGAACCCGAACAGTTACAATATAGTGAATGTTACTATGAAATATACTTATGCAAAGTTACAAATGGGTCTGTAAAATGGGCAAAGTTCTGTTCCAGGCATCTGTAATGTCGGGACTGGGGCAGTTTCCGCACTTAACTTGTTAAATCCAGATTAAGGAGGACCGGATCTTTGGCATCTGATCCTTGGGGAACCTGGTCCATTGTATTCCAGATCATATGTCTGCACCCAATAGCAATGGGTGCTAAACAGGGCTACCATGTGGCCACCATAGAACCCTTCCCTAGGCCCCATGGCACGGTGTGATTGGCCAACGTATACGCCACTCAGGGGTCGCTTCATCTACACCCCACTGGCCTGAGGCGCATGCAGAAGCATGCTCTACAATCTAGTCTTCATGATGGAAGACCGGATTGAAGACATCATTAAAGGGGTCTACCGAGAATCTGGATCTAAGGGCCCGTAGACCCCATTAGGACTGGAATTGGGAGCCAGTTGTGCAGACAACGTGTCCCTCATGAGGTCTTCATGGGGTCATCCGTGTGAAAGGTAGGTGGAGGATCTGCTCCACATGGGTCCCTATCGGGTTCCTCAGAGGGTCTTCAAGGCCTGTGCAGAAATGGCCCTAGACTATCTGTAGGGGGGCTCTAGGATGCCCCCCAGCCAAGCCAGGAGCAGGGCATCCACATATGAAGGACTGGCTTCTCCCATATAGATCTGCCCAAGCATTGAGACCTCAAGGAGAGGGCCTTCTTGCTGTTCTTCTTCTCTCAGAGGTGGAAGGAGCATGGGCATGCAGGAAAGCCTTTTCTGTGGTAGCCCCCAAACTCTAAAACAGCCTTGGAGGTTCACCAGGCACCTACACTATATGCCTTTCAGCAGCTGGTTCAATATAACTCTTAGTCAAGGCTTTTGATATTTACTGTCCTTGTCCAGACAGGGGGAAGGAGAGGGAGAATTATATTTTAAATATGTTTTAAGAACGCTTTATATTTTTTATCTTTATTATTATGACACACCCTATGGATGTTTTGGTAAAGGGCAAGATATAAATTATTAAAATACTAATTTATATTGCTGAGCATTGCCCCATGTTCCAGGAATGTTGTGAAGCATGCACACACATGCGCGCACACACAGAGAGAAGCTCCAAGACTAGGAACCTTCCTTCTTAGGTCTCAGAGGCATGGCGGTGTGGCCTCAAAGTGAACTGTGAGTCCATGCAGCATGGGTAATCCAGATCAGTGCAGACAGTGCTAATCCAAATGGCACCATTCAGTGATCCAGATCAGTAGACCAAGCTAATCTGGACCTACTGATCCAAATCTACTGCAGGAAAGTATAGAAAGGGCCTCTCCTTTCCTATGTGAATGGACAGTTGGAGGAGGAGGTGACTTACTGGACCAGTTTCCAGCACTGTAGCTTTTGTCCCAGTTCAAAAATGGCTGACATCTGGGGCCATTTCTGGCAGCAGGCAAATGTAGCCTATGCATAAACTTCACTGCTCCAAGAGGGGTTCTCTGCAGCAAGCAATTCTGTGGGGCTGGGGGCCAGATCAGTGTGCTGTTGCCACAGCAGTGATTCATATGCAAGGCTTGAGGCTAAATCACACCCCCATGGGTAAGATACAGCCCTAAAGTGAGCCAGTTTGGTCTTGGGGTTAGAGTGTGGGACTCATATCTCATAGTCACCAGATTTGGTTTACCCAGAAAATTGCATGGACTTGTTCGTCTGGTCCCCAGGAACTGAACTGAGTGGGCTATTTGCATTTATCGCAGCAATGTGGGATGAAAAGACAGCTGGAGGATGTGCCAATTGAGTTGGATATGGAGCAGATCCAAGACAAAGGGCTCTCAATCTTGTCCTGATAGAATGGCTGCTGTCATGCTACCTTAGCTCCTGTGATTGTTCTATATCAGCATGCCACTGTAACCCTTATCCTAACGCTATGGGCCATCCTTAAAGTAAAGCCTGTGGTAAAGGAAGTTGGCTTGATATTGGATCAAACTTATGATGCAGGAAGGGAAGTTCTTCAACTCTGATCAGAAGAGGGGCAGCACTTAGACAGCTACAAGTTTGTGAAGTTCATCATCCCCATTATGGACTGTACAGACTCTGCAAGTCGCCTAGTCCAGGCCAGCTACAGAGGACAGGGACAATTTTGACCAGGCGCCCAGAAGCGTTGCACTTACAGTGCCACTTAATGGGTGCTCAGCACATTTTGCTGCACATGAGCTGCACACGATCTGGTGGTCTGATACATTACCCAGAACACTATATGCATTGATTACAAACGGCCCACATTTGGATTATTGTAGGTGGAGCGGTCGTTCAGGCATAGGGATGTACACAAATATTCGAAGACGTTTGAAATTTGATCAAATTCATCTGAATTTCGACATTTGAATTTGAGTCAAATGTCCACAAATTCTAATTTAAAAATTCAAACAAATTTCAAATTTCAAATCTATTTGTTCGAATTATTTGGGCATTCATCTGTATACGGGTTCACACACAAAGCGTACATGCATGTACACATCTTTCCCGCATCCATAAGTATTTATACCGATCCGTACATGGGTTGCATACAGGATGCATACGGACATGTATGGACGCGTACGGGATGCATAATTATGCGTAGGGAGACATACAAATATTGTGGACATTCATAAGTGCAAATTAGAATAAAAAATTTGAACGAATAGACTCAAATTTGCTTAATTTGAATTGAATTTGGGTAAATTCAGATTTTAAAGATTGGAATCGAATTTTTGGATACTCGATTTGAATCAAATCGAATCCTGAAAATTGCATTTGTGCACACCCCTATTCAGGAGACGTGACCTTCTGGTAGACCAGTGCATAGTGAAGGTGAGATGTTCCAGATACTCTGCTGACTTGGCATGGAGAAGGACCTACCTCTTTAGGTTTTCTCTTTATCGCTTTCTGCAGCTGGGTCTAGCTATTTCTTCATATCCCCTCCCCAGAAAAGGACTGTACACAGTGAAAAAAATCAGTATCCCAAGACCTCTGGCAAGAACCTGGTGACCTTCCAAAATATTCTTCCACTATATGAAGCCACAGCTACAGTCACCCTGGATAGGCACATCCTAGCCTAGATTCATGACCTCAGGGCTTGCCACAAATGCCCTGTGCATGAAACTGAGTCAATGCTCAAATTATTCTTAACCAAAGCCTTTGCGTGTGCGGTTTTGCTGTTTTATGTTGTTGTTCATTAACTGCTGTTGTTTCTCTCTGTGCCATCTAGTGAAAGTGTCCGAATTTTTTTGCATGCATGACCATTGTCCTTGGTGTCATATTAATGCCACTGACGTTTGGAAAGCACTAATGAATAAGTGCAATTTTTTTTCTCTATTGTTGGGTTTTTTGTAAAGTTGCTCAAATGCTCTCAGGTATGGCCGCCCTGAATGGAGGACTTGGTGCCACAGGCCTGGCGAATGGTACAGCTGGCACAATGGATGCCCTCACCCAAGCCTACTCAGGAATTCAGCAGTATGCCGCTGCGGCGCTGCCAACATTGTACAGTCAGAGTCTGTTACAACAACAAAGTGCTGCAGGCAGCCAGAAAGAAGGCAAGTACTACTAATAATAATATTTAAAATAATATTAGTAATAACCAACATGCCCAAACGTGTTTTTTCCAGTACCAAATGGGCATGGGTTTGGGCGATTTGGTCCAACTCCCCTTGCCAGACCCTATTTCAGTACCAGAGCAAACACTCATGGGGACACACCCAGAGATGCTTCTATACTAGAAGAGAAATTGTCAGTGTATGAATCCTGAACCAAAGTTCAGAGATGGTTTAAACCCATGAAGAGAGCTGTGGCTGTTAGGCGACTTCCTGGTTCCCAAAGTCTGGATGCGGACAGGGCTACATCTCTGGGATGTTGTTTGTAACTATAATGTGCTCATGCCCACTCTCATGCCCAGGAGGAGTGGTGAAGGATACATGATAAAAATATAAGAAATTTAGAGTAACCCTTCTGAACCATCTGGTCCAGCATCCTGTCTCACATGGTGGCCCATCAATTGCTTCTGGGCGTTCTCAAGCAGAAGACAAAAGGTGAAAAGGGACACTCCGGGCGTGCTCCCAGATGGAGCATGCACGTTGCACAGAAGCTGCATCTCCATGCAAGCTGTTTGGATCTGACTGGGCACACATGGGACCAGAAGCATGTTTGAGATCAAATTTTGCCCGTACCCATGCCATTCCCGGTAATGCACGCTGGGTACGGGTTGGGTGTGGATGCAGCCGACCCCATGCAAACCATGCCAAACCCTGGCACGGCAGAGCAGCGCCATCTCCTCTCCGCCCCTTCTCTCCTCATTGGAAGCCAGATTGATGTCACCCCACCCTTGTGCTGCCAACTGCAAATGCCGCACCCCTCCCCTTAGCAGCACAGAAGCCAGGGCCACACGGAAAAAAATAATTTAAGTTTAATAAAATTTTAAACAATTTTTTAAAAACTAAAGTCACTACGAGATTTGGCAGCAGTTAAGCGGTTGAGCAGTTTTGTGCACCTCTGCTCCATCTGGGAACTGCGAGAACACCCAGCAAGCTTTAAAGGGGAAAAAATAAGACATTCTCATGCTCGCCTTGGCAATCGGGAAATGGGAGTGGAATATTTGCCATGGAAAAGAAACAGAAATCAAGCCATTATCCTGCCTGCCTTGGCGATCGGGAAACAGGGTGGAAGATTTGCCGTGCAAAAGGGACAAAAATCAAGCCATTATCCTGCCTGCCTTGGTGATCAGGATATTTTTACTCCAAAAAAATCTCAGTGGTTGCGATCTCCAATGCACAGTGCAGGAATGGGCATGCCCCACCTCCCAGTGATGTGAGCGCCAATCTCCTCCCCAAATAGCCCGGGACCATCCCCATGCACAGGCTTGGCTCGCAAATGCAATGCATGCTGGACCCCCAAACCATGCCCAAACGTGTTTTTTCCAGTACCAAATGGGCATGGGTTTGGGTGATTTGGTCCAACTCCCCTTGCCAAACCCTATATCAGTACCGGAGCAAACACGCATGGGGACACGCCCAGAGATGCTCCTATACTAGAAGCACCTCTGCATTTCCCAGAGTGTCCCACAGCCAGGATAGAAATGGGACACATTTTCATGCTCCACAACTTACCTAGCCACCAGCCAGGAAACACCTGCACACTCCATTCACACCTCCTCCATGTAGGAGAAGTTCAGATGGTGCTTGTGACTGGACGGTGCAGATGCAGTTGTGTGCTGCATCATCCAATCACCACGGCAACAGCTCTGCGCATGCTGGTTGGCACCGTTGCCATGGCACCATAATCTCCTCCTCATTGGAGGCAATTTGTAGTCAGCTGGTACAAAGTCAGGAGCCAGATAAGTTTCAAGTTGGTTCAGCATCCTGAAGTGCAGAAGTCCAAACTATTCCACAAGTTTACCCCCCTGGGACATTTTCCAAGGTAAGGCTCAGTGTGAAAAGGCTAAAAGGCCAAAACTTCACCTGCTCTCGACTCCCTGCAAATGACTTTGAGAGGCGCCCCGCTTGTCTCTCCCACCTGGACGTATCTCTTCATAAGAACATAGAGAGCAGGGGTGTGATCCTACCATTTCCTTCATCCTTTCCTGCCCCTTTCCACCTTCACCTGGCTGCTGTTAGAGGGGCAGAGCCTGCAGTATAGCACAGCCAAGAATCCCAGAGTTCAATAAGAGCTGAGCGTCTGCTCAATACAAGTCTTGTAAGAACAAGATTTACTCTTGAGGCACAAATGAGCCCCTCTCTAGATGGATCATAGTTTTTAAGTAGATTTCCTAGTGCTGCCCAGTACTTTTATTAGAAATGTTACAGCAGAATGTACCGCTGAACTGTGATGGCAGGGGCATAAGGAAATGGCACCAGGACATCACAATAGGTTGGCGAGCCTGCAATTCTGTTTAAAGGCATGTAAAAATTGACTTCACTGCACATATCAAATATGTTATTACAGCCAGCAGAGCAGGAAATTGAATGTAGTAAATGATGCACCCATTAGCCAGCCATGAATTGATGTACGAATGAAGGAGAAAAACCGGGCGGCCTCAAGCGCAGGTCACTGGCAAAGGAGGTGCTCCCTTTCTTAAGAACATAAGAGGAGCCCTGCTGGATCCAGCCACAGCCCATCTAGTCCAGCATCCTGGCCCGCACAGTGGCCCACCAATTGCCCATAGGCATCTCAAGCTGAGAGAAGGGCAAACCTTGCTTAAAGGTACCAAGTGCACTGCAGAAGGGCTTCTTTCTGAACATCTCACAGCCTGCAGACGAAGCAGTAGTGGTGAGGATGCAACAAAAGAAAAGCCATGAACCAGCATGCCATAGAGGAGATGTTTCCATTGGTGACCCCTTCACTTAGTGGCAGGAACTGAGCTACTAGGCATGCTGGGATGCCGTCCTAATGGCAAACCACTACTTCCCCTTTCATACCCTTCATTTCCACATATTGAATTTTTCTGTCTGTATTAGGGAAGTGCATGAATTTTTGTTTTGCATTCAAATTTGAGTCGAATATCCAAACATTCAACTTGATTTGAATGTTTAGAATCCAAATGCAAAAAAAATCAGATTCAAATCCAATACATTTGAAGCTATTTGTTCGAATGCTAGATTTGAATCTGAAGATACGAATGTTGACAACATTCGTATGTGTTATATATATCTGTACACGTATTTTACACAACCCATTTTATCCCGTATGCATCTTGTTTTTGTCCTGTATTATAAGTGCAATGCGTGCAGAAACATATGAGATTGGTGCAGATACGGATGTAATACATACATATCTGTACTTTCAAATGTTTTGAATCATTCAAACAAATGTTTAAATCAAACACATGTTTAAATCTGAACGTGAAGACATTCTATTTGAATTTGAATGTCCACATTCTATCGAATTCAATTGAATTTTGAATGTTCAGACCATTTGTGTGCATCCCTAGTCTGTATCATTCCTCATTGGGGAAGGAGAGACTTCCTCTCCACGGGTCACTCAAAGCAGAAGCTTAAGGTAAGTGCAGTATGTTCCACGTGTAGATATGTGCATGGATGAATCTGCGGGTCTTTCTGCATTGGCCACTGAAAAACTGATCTAAGAAGATCTGTTTTTCGGTGAACCGTCCTCAGTCCAAAGGTATGTGTTCTTGGTGACAGACACTATATTGGATAACTTTAAGAAGAGGCTGGACAAGTTCATGGAGGATAGGTGTGTACCAACGGTTATTAAAATGGGTGCCTAAATAACACCTCCAGATCAGAGAGACAGGCAGGATGCTTCTAAATTCCATATGTAGGGAGTTACCCTTCTCTTCTGCATGAGAAATCCAAAAGCAATTGGTGGGCCATTGTATGAGACAGGATGCTGGACTAGATGGGCTGTGGTCTCATCCAGCAGGGCTTTCCTTATGTTCCTATATAAAACTAGAGGACAGGTGTGTCAATGGCTACTAGGTACTGCCTCCAGGTTGGAGAGACAATCAGGATGCCTCTAAAGACCACTTGCAGGGAGTTGAGAGCAGGTGAAGGTTTTGCCTTTGTCTTCTGCTTGAGATGCCCAGAAGCAAATGTGTGAAATAGGATGCTGGACTCGATGGTGCTGATCCAGCAAGGCTTATCTTATGTTCTTACATTCTTATATCATGCTTTCCAGTCTATTCATGACCCCTCAGCTCACTCTTTTGTTCATCTCTTTCATCTCCTGGATATCTTGTCCATTTTTGATGCCTGATTTTGGGTTATCAGACTCTTTCCAAACCAAGCCAGTAAGCAAACAGGCAGAGATTGGGGGCAAGTAAACAGCAGAAGGAATGAGGAGGAGGCTGGGGGGGAAAGACGTTGCAAAAGGGAATTCCGCAGTGAGAGTTGCTGTCTCAAGATGGAGTCAACCTTGTTCCTCCCGCCTTAGAGGATACATTGCTTCAGGTTAGATTGCATTGGCCTGTTCCAGCAGGAGGTTGCCAGTGTTCAATTGCCAATGGGAATTGGCCTAAACTGTACCAGCTAGAGGTGTGCATGAATGCAATTTTTGACATTCTGTTCAATTCAGATTGAATATTCGAACGTCCAAATTCGTACGAATAGAGAAAAAATGAATGTATTACAATTTAAAGTGCTTTGAATGCATTCATATCTATTCGTACAAATATTTGATTTGTATTTGATGATACAAATATCGACAACATTCGTATGTGTCTGTACGCATCCATTCACATCCATACGCATCCTGTTTTTATCCTGTATGCATCCCATTTTCAGCCTGTATGGATATACAAATGCATATGGATATGAATAAGATACATACGAATGTCTGAATAATTTGTACGAGTGATTTGAAACATTTGAATTCATTTAAATGTTGAAAAAGGAATTTGAATATTCTTGCACATCCCTAGTACCAGCTTTCTAGAATATTTGCCGAATCATTGGACCTTTTTGCACCTTTGCTACCAGGAGAGAACCTCCCTGGGAAGCAAAGACCAAGGACAGTTCCGGTGTCTTCATTTTGGGTGCCGGTTCTCTCCCTAACCTCACCAACTCGTTACTGAGTGCTGATGAGGCGTGAATTTCCGCCATTCTAGCAGCGATCGAAGGTCCACACCAATGGCAGCAACACACCTGCGTTGTGCGGTTACCCCGGTGATGGGGCCACAAGGCACTAACCATATGTGTGTTGTTCCTCTCCAGGCTCTCTTCAGACCACTCCCAGCAAGGAGAGCTGCAAAGGAGTCTACACTTGCTGGTGTGGAGCATAGATGTAGAGCAGTTGGAACTGCTTTACATCTAGACACTCTGGGGAACTCCTGCATGCGTAGAGCTATGCATGGGAAAATAGCAACCCTGTGACATGCGGATGCTGCATTCAGGGCTTCCCACGAAGTTCCCTAATATGTCAATTTCAAAAAGGCTCATTGTATCACTAAGAAAAACACTGCAAGAAATAACTGGTTTAATTTCTTACAAAATTCATGCCCACATTTGGATTAAGAGCAAACTTATTTTTGAGACAGTTGGTTGCAACCTTCTGTTGAAGACAGAAATGGAAGCATAGTAGGAATGTACAAGAATAGTCGAAATATTCATTATGTGATTGAATTCGGCCGAATTCGAACATTAGAATTCGAATCAAATGTCCAGACATTCATTTTTTAATACTTGAATGAATATGAATATTTTGAATCATTCATACGGATAATTCAGACATGCATATATGTACGGATCTGTACTCGTTACATACATATCCGTACGCTTTTTATTCATATCCATATGCATTTGTACAGATATGTACAGGATGCGTACGGGATAAAAACGGGATGCATACAGGTGCGTACGAATGCGTACGGACACATACAAACGTTGTTGACATCTGTATCATCAAATACGTATTGAATATTTGTATGAATAGATACAAATGTATTGAATTTGGTTCAAATTTTAATACATTTGTTTTTCTCTATTTGTATGAATTCGGACATTCGAATATTTGATTTGAATAAAGGGTGTTTTTCCACTAGAGGTAAGAACCCTTTCAAGAGCCCATTAGGAACCCATTTGATACCTGATTGGTACCAACTGGGAAGGCCCTGTCCCTACCTGAACCCCATTGAAGGACCCATCTGCAAGGCCATGTCCCCACAAGGGCAAGGGAAATCTGGATTTAATGTGTCCTTCAGGCCCTTAAATCTGGATTTCATGTAGACCTGATTAAAGGTGTCCGCAATGGGGTCTTCAAGCATTTTCAAGATCCGGATCTCCAGGAGGACCCCATCTCAAAGATCTGGATCTCAAAGATCTGGATTTTGGACTTTGTGTGGGAAAAGGGAGTTAATCAAATGTCAAAAATTGCATTCATGCACACCCCTAAAGCATAGATTGAAGAAAATAGCATTGTGGTTGATATCTCTTTGTTGTTGTTCTTTTCACAAAGGTCCAGAAGGAGCAAACCTCTTCATTTATCACCTCCCACAAGAGTTTGGAGACCAGGACATTCTACAGATGTTCATGCCTTTTGGGAATGTTATTTCTGCTAAAGTATTCATCGACAAACAGACCAATTTGAGCAAGTGCTTTGGTATGTAGTGCTGACTGTGTTGTTTGTCATCCTTCAAGCGGGTACCTTGTGGTCCAAATGATGATTTTACAATGCAGACCTGAAAATACTGTATGTCTGCATTCACACCTGAGTTTTAATTCAGTTTCAGTCCACTGTACACATCAGCAAAGTGACTAGCCGTTTCCTTTATGCTTTATCTAACCAAAAGGTAGATTTACTGAGTTAGATAATGCTGAAAGAAAACAGCTTGGCGTGTTGCTGTTGTGTTCTCTCACTCTGAAAGTAGACTGAAACTGGATTAAAATGTAGGTGTGAACACATATTTCTGTCTGTACTTTGTTAATGAGGTTTCATGCTGCCTTATTTGAGACAGAGAATATTCTTGGCAATGCAGCCACGGACAAATCATTGCTGTGCCTCACATGTGTGTCTGATTCGATTGTGTTCTGAACATTTTTGCTCAGTCTTTATTTTGTCTTTAGTATTTTCATACCACCTATTCATACACATAGTGCAGAATTAAAAGTAGAAATAAAACAGATCTTAAAAAATAAAACAACCCTGAAGATATTTCTGGGGAAAAAAGGTCTATCCAAAGTCTAACCAAAATACCTGGATAAAGAAAAACCTTGTAACTGGGTCACAGAATTAAACAAGATCGTACCTGGTGGATCTGTAGGAGGAAGGTTGCCCCATTGTCTAGACAATCCAGAAAGAAAGTCCTCCTACAAGCAACTCTTCAGAGGAAGGCCCTTCAAGAGGATCAGAGCTGTGTGGCAAGAATATATGGGGGAAAGCTTCCTTCAGATAACTGAGATCCTAGAATCCATTAGGGTTGCACTATATGCCAGAACTCATTGGGTTCGTATTATTTGCTAGAACCCTTTGGGGTTGCACTATTTGCTAGAACCCATCAGCTTTGCATTATTTGCTAGAACCCATCAGGGTTGCATTATTTGCTAGAACCCATTGGGTTTGCATTGTTTGCTAGAACTCATCGGGGTTGCATTATTTGCTAGAACCCATCAGGTTTGCACTATTTGCTAGAACCCATTGGGTTTGCATTATTTGCTAGAACCCATTGGGTTTGCATTATTTGCTAGAACCCATCAGGGTTGCATTATTTGCTAGAACCCATCAGGGTTGCATTATTTGCTAGAACCCATCAGGGTTGCATTATTTGCTAGAACTCATCAGGGTTGCATTATTTGCTAGAACCCATTGGGTTTGCACTATTTGCTACAGCCCATCAGGGTTGTACTGTATGCTAGAACCCATCAGGTTGCACTATTTGCTAAAACCCATTGGGTTTGCATTGTATGCCTTTTCATATCAGAAACTGAACACAACAGAAAGTAAGAACACCTCAGCAACAATTCAAGGGTGATTTTGATATACCAGACCAGTAAATATAATAGGAGCTTCCCTGCCACAGCCTGGTGTGGTCTAAGGGAGTGACTGTCCCAGGAGGCCAAGTCTAAGAGGGTGGGCTGTTTCTTAAACCACAGCAGTGTGTGGAAAAGATGCTCCTAGTACACTTGCTGCTCCAGTATAGTTGCAGATCAAAAGTACCTCAAAGAGGGCAGCGTGTGGCAGATTGTTCTCATCCCATCTCTAACCCACCTTTTCTAGCCTAGAATGATCATGGCGTTGGTGGCAGACTGGAAAGTGAATGATCCCACCTGTGAACCGTCTCTGATCCATATCTAAGCTGCATTATGCAATCACACCTAGGATGTAATCCAGCTTCTTTCAGCTTTCAGAGTGAGAAAACATATCTGTAAAGTGACTAGTCATTTTCTTCCCACATGATTTAACCCAGCTGAGGATTTTATGAGTAGATAATGAGGGAAGAAAAGAGCTAGTCACTTCGCTGATATGTTCTCTCACTCTGAAAGTGGATTGAAGCTGAATTAAAACTTCGGTGTGAATGCAGCCTCCATCCAATCAGGGGGTGAACGGGAGATACTTTTTATTACGCATTACTTAATTACCTGCTGTAGAAGAAAACTCCTTATTTAATTAGTTATTTGCAGATTGCATGGTGTGTCTGATATTTGCCTTGGCAGGGTTTAGCTCAAACCACACCCTAACCCCACCCCACTCACACATATCTCTCGGTTGCTATGTAAGCAAAGATTTGAATATTTTTTTCAAAAATTCTTTGTATGGACCAGGACAACATAGAATTGCTCTTTACCTACTAGCAGTACATTAGACACAAAGAGAGAATTAATTTAATTTAATATCGGGGAACTTGGTTGCACAGAGACTTCTAGGTAGATCCAGCCAAGCATAGAAAAGCACACAAACGCTTGTTTATATAGGAGTTGATACATATGGGATGATTAAAAGGTCATGCATGTTCAAACCATGCCCCTCTATGTGATTTTTATGCTCATATGTTCAGTCAAACATCTAATGAAGGGTAATGGGAACAAAACAGGAAAGCTGTCCAGTGGCAGAAAGTAACAAAACACAATAAACTGTCCATTCAGAAGCACCGAGTAATGGAAACCTTAGTGCATTTCTTGTCTAATTTATCTCTACAGGTTGGACTCCTTAAGAAAATGGTAAACATAAAGAGGTCGTCAAGCTGGGATTGACTCTTTGGGCAATTCAGGCTGGTATAGGCTGCACACTGATTCAGTCTAAGAGAGGTCACTCCCCCAGGGGTACACTGGGAGGCGGGGTCCCTTAGAACAGACCAGCAGATGTACGTCCAGTATACCAGCCAGTGCACGTCCAGTATACCAGCCAGTGCAGAATCTCACTTTGGGGTTGTCCAGAAGGGGAAAATGTAGTGCCATTACATACCTGTACCCCCACTCTGCCCCCCCCCACACACACACAAAAAAGCACTAAAAGCTATTGCTGGTAAACCCAGCGTTGACTGCGGGTTTTTCTATTGTGGGAACAAAGCTGCCATTGTCACCCCATCCGCCGTGCATGCATGGAGGCAGAAACTGGCAGCCACACATGCACGGTGGTGGTGAGACATCAATATCCAGGTATTTGGCACTGACCATATACCACTAAAATGGACAAAGGTAATGCCACAGTTTGTGCTGTCTGATAAGGAAGCAATAATGGTGGGAGATCAATACCCTGCATTATCACTTCCTGGTGGGTTACCCATCTGCCATCTGGGAGTGTGGCCTTTGTCTGCAGAATGTGCCCGCCTAGGCAGCTTTCTTGGCCACAGTGGTTATGGTGTGAGTCAAGGCCATAGGACAATGTTTGCCAACATGTGGTACACATTCCGCTGATTGTAGATGAGCTAACTGTAATTGGTAGGCATGCAAACGTTTCTACTTTTAATGTGTTTATTTATTAATCCCTATGGGTACCATGAATTATTGAATGCCATCTTGGGAACACCTACAGTCAACCCTTCTCTGCCATACATAGTCCGTATCATCTGGAACAGCCTCCCTTCTGTTATTTATGGGATGCTTACATCTTTGGCTTTAAGGTCCTGGGTAAAGACCTTATATCTTCCTGCAGGTCTTTCAGGCATGAATGTTTCTGTTTTGCTTTGCTGTTTCTATCCTTGATTTTAATAACTTTTTAATATAACCGATGGCTTTAGCTGTTCTTATGCTCACTGTTCTTCTATAGATCATTTCAATGGTGTATTTTTTAATAGGAAGAGATATGTAATTTTTTAAAGTAATCAATTTAGGTACTGTATTTGGAGGTAAGTAAAAGGAGAGGTGGGTATGTGGAAATGGCAAAAACTGAAAATGGTGCACAAAGGACTGTTTTCTTTTATTTGTATTGAACTGAATGCAAGGAAATTTGTATTCATTCGAATACATCCCCTTCTAATGTGTTGGAATTCGAATTCAAGATGAATGTTCAATCCCATACGAATCCCATACAAAGTTTTATACAAATGTATCCAAACATTCATTTTGAATACAAATGTCCGTATTCGTACAAATTTGTCCAAATTTCAAACGTTGTGAATATTCGTGCAGATCTCTACAAGGGTCTGAAATTTGTGTGGGGACCAGGGTGAACTCAAATGTGTGCACACTTCTGAAGCGTCTACACAGGTCTTCCACTTGTGACCCAAGAGCTGGCTGCTACTTAGAACTCCACATAGTTGTATATCCCACTAGCAAACTAGACTGAGGAGCAAAATCACCTTTGTAAGCAATGGAGAAGAAATCAGTGGGAAAGGAAGATCGGCTGAATGGCATTATTGGAAAGGAAATGGAAGAAAGATGTTTCTGTCCCCATCTTTCTTCCTTTTGCACCAAATCATTTGATTGTATTTTATTTTTAACAATTCTGCACTGGCCAGTATACTGAACCAGAAATTGTACTAGGAAGAAGAGGAGGAAAAAGAAGAAGAATTGGTTTTTATACGTTGCTTTTCTCACCCCTAAGGAGACGCAAAGAAGCTGACAAACCTTCAGTTCTTCTCCCCACAACATACACCCCTGTGAAGGTGGTGGGGCTGTGAGAGCGCAGAAAGAGAGCTGTGACCAGTCCAAGGTCACCCAGCTGGTTTAGTGTAGGGGTGCGAAATTGAACCAGGAGAATAGGAGATAAGAGTCTGACAGTCTAAACACAAGATCAAACTGGCTCGCTGGTTCAGTCTAAGGGAGGCTTTGCCCCCAGGGAAAAGACTAACAAGTTGGGGATTAAGGGGGGGGGCAGAAAGGAAGGTCTTGGTACACTTGCTAGTCCAGTATACCGGCCAGTGTGAAATCGCCCTTAGACTATTTCATGCTCACTTGCTGATTCTAATGCCTTTTTCTCTCCCCACCAACTTTTTCGTTTGTTTGTGTGCATTGTAGGTTTTGTTAGCTATGACAATCCCGTCTCTGCTCAAGCTGCTATACAGGCTATGAACGGCTTTCAGATTGGCATGAAACGCTTGAAAGTTCAACTGAAGCGCTCCAAAAACGACAGCAAACCTTACTGATCAAAACCCCAGAAGCATACTGCTATTAATTTAGATTTCGTAGGGTAAGTCCCGTGAGCAAACCCACCCTCCTCTGGGGCAGGGGTTCAGAACGAACATAAGAACGCATTGCCAACTCACGCCAAGAGGCCGCTACTTTAACAAAAACTGCTTCCATTGTCCCCAAGTGCTGTAAGGAAAACTTGGCGAGTCTAATCACTTCACTCTTGAGTCATGTTATTTCGTCTGAATTTGCAACTTGAGGTTTTCTTTTGGTTTGTAGTATTTATTTTTGCTGAAAGTAAAGCACAACACAAAGAGAGAGAAAAGCCCTTAAAAATTACAATTGTCAAGAAAACAAATGTGCGATTCAACTTTCTCGGCCTGGTGTCCTTTCAATGGGGATAATGAAAGCGGTTGTACAGATGGGCCTAGATTTATCGAATGGCACCAGCAGTTTGTAGGTAGTATAATGACCCCGGGCCAGGAGAACAACTCGTTTAGAAGTGACACTCAGTAATTCTTTCCATTACTTCAGTTTAGATTTTTTTAAAAAAATTAAGGGGCTTGTATAATTTTTGTTCTTAGCATTTCAGATCGAGATGATGTCATATTATCCTGTTAAAACACTGGTCGTCTTTATATATATATAAATATTTATATATATATATATATATAAACATATATATATAAATATTTATGTTTATATATATATATATACATATTTATATATATATATATTTCACTTGGCTGGTTGTCTTGTTCTTATTTTATCCATTTTTTAAAGTTCTTAGGGGATTTATTTTTAAGAGTATCAGTGTAAAAAAAAAGACATAGAGATCTGTTTCTAAAGCTACAGGGTTTAAAATAAATAAATAAAAAGAATGACAATACTTGATGTTTCTTGAAAGATAAAAATTTAATAATAATAATAATATTAATAATAATAAAAATAATAATAATAATAGATAACAAAAGAAAGCCACAGGCCTGTAAATTTTATTTGTAAAAAGCATTTCTATTTTTATACAAAAATTTTTACTGCCTCAGAAATAATGGAAGTTATTTATTGCCTATTGTTAACTTATTGGATATCTAAAGAGCAGCTGTCTCTGCTAGCTAGATGCTTTTGAAGTAGTCTCTGGAATATATGTGCCAAGAATGGGTACTTTTTTCACCGTTGAATCCTACATCTTTTATGGTTCATGCTTCGTATCCTCCTCCCCTTTGTATTTTGTCTGATTATCTCGTTTGTAGTTTCCATTATCTAGTTTAAAGTTTGGTTGTCTCAGACTATTCTCTCTCTATTTCGCCTCCCCAACCTGACCCCCCCGACCCCTTCTACACTGCGCCTCTTCTGTCACATTTGTTTAAACTGGTTCTTTATCTCTTCCCCACTCTCTGTTCCCGCCTCCCCAAATAAAGCAGGAATCCATCTTCTCTAACTCTTTCCAGATGGATTCCTTTTGGGGGTCTTTCCATTGTCCAGTCGTCCTCTGTTGACCAAGTGTACCGTTAATGCAAATTGTGTGAATGGCTGAAATTCTAATTGTGAAAGATTTGCATTAGTGCTCTCCTGCACCCATTAAAAATGATTTTGTTTCTGCTGCATAGATTCTCCGTAACTTTTTTCCTCTTCCTTGTTTTTCCCTAGACATCTTCATGCCCGTTAGCTCATCGTTTGCCTAGCATGTCCCTGTGGCGTCTAAAAAAAAAAAAAGTTTCATCGTCCCGTCATTGTTTCTGATGTCTTTCTGACCTCACATCATAATTTGGTTCTCCTACCTACTGACCTTTGATCTATAGTTTAAACCTTTGAAATTTGCATGTGACCTCATCTAGCTATGTGAATTCTGGGAAGTCAATGTGAAAAGCATTGCTGCATTTATGCAAGATCAAAATTTATTACTAGTCAAGTTAAGGATAGGATTATTTAAAAAAAACACACACACAACCTGTGGCAAAATGTTTTGTTAGGGTTTTTTGTGTTTTTTGTTTTGTTTTTAGTTAATTTTTTTCTTTTTTCCTTTCCTTCTTTTTTCCTTTCTGTGTTTAATAAAAAAACAAAAAAAACAGACTTGAAAGTATTATAAGGGATTGGCATTCTGGATAGTCACTGATGACAATAGCAATATATGTCCAGAGGCACCGAATGTTAGATTCTACCGGACTACTTCCAAAACAGTTTGAAATGAAGAACTGTCTGATTTTAAGTCTCTAGAGGTCTGTAATAGTTTTTACATTTTTCAGGCAGTGTAAAGTTTTTTGATAAGGCCATTTTAGGTGGCTCACTTTCTCATTAAGAATATATATATAAGAACCACTTTTTGTAGATTAGTATAACAAAAGAAGATATTTACCCTGTTTTAGGGCAAATACTACCTATTTGTGTCACCTTTTGCTGAACTGACTCACAAGTTAGACAATCCATGAATTAATGCACATGAAAATTACCTATATTTTATACTGTTTCAATGTACAGGAGAAAGGTTACTGTAAGCTGTTGTTCCATTGGTGCTTCTGTGAATTAAGTTGTGGTTTCACCATGGGTCTTATGGTCTTTAAGTGTTCCATGTTTATAAACAACAGGTTTGAAATTGGTTTTTACTTGAACATCAACAGCAGAACAAAAAGCTAAAAAAAGAAAAACAAATTTCAAAAAATGAAAAAAAAGGTGTTTGCTTAAAATTAAAAAAAAAATAAGAAAATAAAAAACGTTTTCATGTGAAAAATAAAAACTATTCCAGACTAAGTTTGTGTTGGCTTCTGTGAGGCATTGGTGTCAATTTTTCTTTCTTTCTTTCTTTAATTACTATTGTGCGCAATTTAGACGTGTTTGTGTTCAGCAAAATGTGATCAGTTTTTATTTTAAAGAAATAATAATAATAAAAAAAAGAAATCAGTGAAAAATCGTAGTGCCAAATTCCAAAGGTACTTTCTTCCTAGAGTTTCAGTGTGTTTCTTGTGTGAAGTAATTTGATAACATGGGTATTTTACTATGTGTTTTGTATAAATCCCTAATATTTAAAGGAAAAAAGAGGTTAAAAAGTTTGTTAACTTGCTATTCTGTGGTCTTGTTGCCTGAAGTTGTTGTTTGTTATTTCTCTTGGATGTTTTTTGTAAAACATTGTATAAGTGCCCATGTTTCACTTTTCTAACCACTCTGTGCATCAATGCTGTGAAAGGAAACCTCACAATGTAATTTCTTCATAATGTATGAAAACCTCTAAGGTGAGAAAGTTTTGAACTTTTAACCCTTTCCACCCAGAGCTGTCTTGAGTGTTAATACTTTTATACATTCACCATTTTGCTGTTTATTTTTATATATACATATATATATATATCTATAGCTATAAATATATATATACTTACTTTTTGTGGTTTATTTAATACATGTTTGAAATCCGAAAAATGCACAGGGCAGACCTGAAGGACAAAAAAAGAAAAATATTTTACTGCTGTCTAAATTTCTTCTGTATCTATGACTAAAAAAGAAAAAAATATTTAAAATAGTAATTGTAGATCTCCTTTTTAGGTCTTTGAGTTTTTTTGTCTTTTCTTAAAAGAGCTTTTAATATGCTGCTGGAAGATGCTATTCAGTATTAGTAAGATTAAATAAAATAAAATCTTTAATTATGTATTGTATGACCAGTCCTAGACAGGAGAGGTAAACCCAACCATTCAAAATCATTAAAGAAAAAAATATTTTTGTAATGAAATAAAATTAACTTTGTTTAAATCCAATGCACTAGAATTTCCTGGATGAAACTTCATTGTGCACTGCTGATTAAACTACATTTTATGGGTGAGGTTTACACAGGTCGTAATGCTTTGATGCGTTTATCTGCTACTATCTATAATATATTGCTAGAGATGTTACAGATACAAAGTAGGCGTGGCAATATCTTTGGATACCTCAATTTCTGTGGATGGGAACATGCAAACCTTTGAACTGCAGGACTATGGGTGAGCAGAAGGAAAATGACACCTTCGCTTGGCTATGTTCGGAGAGCATTTGGCAGAAATGTTGACCTTGGCTCCGTTCAGACATAACAAAGGGGGCACCTCAGATGATGTGTGGCCCTCATGTTCCCAGGACCTCTCTAATCCACCTTTTCTAGCACAGAATGTTCAGGAGAGGTGAGAGAGGCAGGCTGGTGCATGAACAATGACACCTTAGACCTTCCTTTAAGGCCAAAGGGGTGCCTCAGAGATACCTTAGAGGTGCCACAGAGAAACAGGGTGTGAATATTGTGTTCTACCACCCATGTCCTTTTCTTTTCTTTTCCCTGTCTCTCTTTTAAACTCAGTTTCATGTAAGTTTCACAGACTTCATATAAAATTCCCTTTCTACGAAAGGTGTCTGGAAAGTCTGAGTAGCTTTCTCCCAGCATCTGGAAAGCATTTGCTTAACACAGGTAGCATCAAGCATGACCTAAAAGCTGAGATTATCTTGGGGCTATAGTAGAATTGCCATAGATCTGCCTGGCAATCCCAACTTAACCCTAGGAAATAAGGGTGAAATTTTGCCATATTGCTATTCTGGGAAAATCACTTCCCTACCTGGATTTTCCACAAAGAGTGCTATGGCTTACCTTGCCCAGATGGGTGCTCATCATGAAGAAAATGGTCACTGCACATGCACAGGGGCAAAACTGTGCCAAAAAAGCCCACTGCGTAAGCACAAGGACCAGTGCTTGAACAGTTCTGGATATTTTGTGCCATCCAAGTACCCAGGCATACTGTCACACCATCACAGGAGCAACACCCGATGAGATAAGGGCCTAGGGTTGCCCCCCAATTTTACCCTGTGTTATTTAGCCTGACTAGTTGAGAGAAAATTTCAGAATCTAAACAAGATCCCATGTTTTTCTCTCCATGCCTGGAGGCAGCCACACTTTAGAGCCAGCGACAACTCTGGTTGCACTGCAAATAAAACAGAGTCATTCTCCATCCCTTTTTAAGGGCCTTGATTTTCAGGCCCTCCACATTCTTGGAGCACAAGAAGCCATTGCCAATAAACCGTATTGTTAGAAAATCCCATGGCGTAGATGCTGGATTTGTATCCTTTAAGAGGTCTGCAGATAAAGCAATAAATTAAATAATGGCACACTCCACTGATCTAGCACAGCTCACGTCTGATACTCACGCCAACACCCTTGCAGTTATCCAGGGTTTGCGTGTTCCTGACTTACACATTCTTCAGCCAAGCCACAACAACTTTCAGTGTGAAGCTCCCAGACACCAAAGCCCTTTTTTGCACTGAGTCCTATTCCAGGTTATATCCCAGAGTACCTGTTGTAGTTTACACCAGTGTGCGGGTGGCAAGTTCATATTCCAGGATATAATCCAGAGTCAGTCCCAGTGCAAAAAGGGCCCAGGAGTTAATCCAAATTTTTGTGGCTCAATCCCAGAAGATAACTCCAGACTCCTACAGCACTTCTGACTTCATTTAGGGTGTTTTTTCCACTGCAGCCCTTAGATCTGGATCTAAGAAGATCCGGATCTAAGGAATGGGTACATTTCTTAATCCAGATCTAGAAGATCCAGATTAGTAGATCCAGATTAAGGGAAGCACCCAATGTGTTTCCACGGGAGGTGTAGCACACCCCTGCTGTGGAAACAGCTTTGCACCCATCTGGGTGACCTGGATTGGCCCACAAGGGGTCGGTCCATTACCCCAGGTGTTTTGGGGGGCAGGTGGGGCAGTCTTCAAAGCAACTTCGAAGTGATTTCAAAGTGACTTCAAAGTCAGCTTCAAAGTCACTTCGAAGCATGACCTCAACTTTCGAAGTTGAGCTCATGCTTTGAAGTCACTTCGAAGTGAATGTGAAGTTAACTTCGAAGTGACTTCGAAGCCAATGTTGGGGGGGTCCCAAAGGTGCAACCCCTCCCCCTAGCCTCCTTTGGACCCCATTGCCTGTTTCCAGTGGAAACAGCCTCCCTTTAATCCAGATTTTCTGGGAGAAGACCCCATTGTAGACTCCTTTAATGGGGTCTACAGAAAATCCTGATTAAAGGCCAAAATGTACCCATTAGATCTGGATTTCCCCAATGGCAGTGGAAACAATCAGGTCCCAAATGGGTGCCGTAGTGGAAATGGGGTCATCCAGCTCACACCCAAATTGGTCCGAAATGGGTGCAAAAATGGGTACTTTTGACAGTGGAAAAACACCCATAGTACCATAGTACTTTGCTGTTCCCTCTTCCCTCCCACACCATTTTCCTTTTGTTTCTTGTCTCTTTAGATTGTAAGCCTGAGGGCAGGGACCGGTCTAAGATTAATATAATATTGTACAGCGCTGAGTACATGTTCAGCGCTTTAGAAATAAACTATAATAATAATAATAACCATTTCCCCTTCCCATCCTACAATGAATGACAAATCAATTCAGAACAGGTCCGGTTGGGTGGGAAAGAAGCAGACCCTGAGAGCATACCTAAAATATGCTCTTAAAGAGCGCGGGTCAAAATTTGTACATGGCATTTTACAGGTTTTTCGTAGTTTTGTGCCACAGTCTAGTTTAATGTGTCACATCTATGCTTGACATCACTTAAAAGCATATGGAAGACCTCTGGGCCTGCCCCTGTGGAATTAGGAACATGCCTTTTTCTTCCCCATTTGACAAGCATGCATATTGCAGCTATGCTAAACTGTCTCACCATAAAGCTGCAAATCACAAAGGATAGTCACACCTGCTTAAACATGGATCAGTAACAATGGAAGCCCTTCCCACATAGCAGACTAGTTTCCCCCTTTTTTCTTTTTCTTTTAAAACAAAAATCTTTATTGGATTTTTGTACATATTCTGATTATCAATAATATACATATGAGTAGTTTCTCCTATGTACAATATGCACTTCACCCATGACCCTCGCCCTACCCTACCACCGCCTAATCCCTTCATGAGCTCCAAAATTTAATTTAACATGTAATATTTCCAATCTATTTCATTAGAAATTCTCTTTCTGGTAGTGTTGAATTCGTAATTGTTAACATTTCATCCATACATATTGTCCATGTGTATAGAGTCTTGTTAACATCCAGACCCCTCTAATAGCTTTGCCCTTGGTCATTCATGATTTAGCATAATATACCAAAGTTCCTGGAACCACCTGCCTATATTTAAATTATCTGTGTACTTCTAACTTATAACAATTCTATGGTGGGCAGCAAAAATTAACCAGTGTAACAACGAGTGTAGGTGTTGTAGTATACTGATGTCCCGAAATGACTGCAATATACAAATTTCTGGCTGAAGAGGAATTACTTTATTAAGCATTATATTTATTCTTGTACATTTTTTTCAAAGCTCACACCTCTGCAAGAGATTCAAAAAAAAAAAAAGAAAAGAAAAGGAGGCAGATTCAGAAAAGAGGGTGAATCGAGGCAGCCGAGGGGAAGGGCTTCTGTCCACCTTCAGCTGCCAACCAATCAGAGATCTTGAAGTGCCTGGGACTTCCTGGCTTGTGCATTCAGCATCTCCCTTTAAATGTCATGCATTTCCTCTGGAAGGCATCGATTCAACACTCACAGTCCAGTATGCCACACGAAAAGCATTCCCGGGCAACTCTTCCAGTTGTGAAACAACATGTTTCATCCATCACCCACTTTTTTGCTTTCTGTTCATTTTACCATAGCCATAGCATTCCGTCTGGTGTGATTACAACGCTCTGCTCTACTCAGAAGTTTGCATGCTCCATTCAACGGCAAGCGATCCAGTTTTGAAGGTTATTGCTCTCTCTACTTTGTATCTCTTCTCCTCCATTCTGACGATATACAGGTTTCACCCTGCAGACATTTACTATGGAGAAATTCTAGTCATATGGGGGTGAGGAGGGATTCTGAAGCTCTTAAGTGTTTGCAGAAAGGAGCCCAGCGAAACGGCTGTGGGGTGGGTGGAGGTGAAGCTGTCCATCACGCTTCATTGCCGGGCTTCATTGCCTCTGAAACCAAATTTAGATCTTCTCTACTGTCAAACAAAACTTTTCCCAAGCCAGTATGTTTCAGCAGCCTCCTATGCTAACTGATCAAAGTGCCATAGTGAATTTCTAGCCCTGCTGTCATCCGATCCTCTTCCCCCAAGTTTTGCCTTGTTAAAAATTTTTTTTAAAAAAATCACTCTACAAATTTTATTAACTAAAATTTGGCAATGGTCAACCTCCAGCCAACCACCTTTCACTCTTAAATAATTGATTTGTAAAAAAAGTAGCCCTGGGATGGAAAGGACTAGACTCCAAAAAGCAAATAAAAATAAAAAGGTTTATTATAGCACATGCACTTGTAAGTAATACTCTGTGTTATGCTCAAATGTTTATACTACTGCTGGCGCCTCCTGGAAACTTTTGAGGGCTATTTTGTACATCTTGCAGCAATTTCTGCCTAGTAAATGATGGGAGTATTTCAACCCATCATATGAGACTATCATATATGTCTTTCCGGGACTTATTGTTATTTGGCATTTAAATTTCCAAAATAATTCTGGATTGATAGTGAACTTCTCAGATCACTGTCATATTGAGAAGCTCAATAACGCAATGCACTTGCTTGCTCGCTTTGCCCAAAGCCTCATAAAAGCCCTGTTCAGATGGCAGCCATGTGTAGCAGATTGCATGCAGAATGGGAGAAACCATTGAGGTATATGTATATATAATATCAGGCACTGCCAACTCCCATAAATTATTTCAATTGACTTTAAAGAGAAATCTGCCATCCAGAACAAAAGCTGGGTTTGAGAGCAAAGTCATCCATACATGTGGGCACTGGAAGGTATCGACAGGGCTAGAGTCTTTCTAGCTCCATTCCTCTTACCGAAGAGGCAACCTGGTAGGCTTTTGAAATTGGCTTCCCTTTTTGGCAGTAGAAACTGCCGCAGAAAAGAATAGACATCAAAGTAGGAGCTACACCAGCAGAGCCTTTAATTTCTATGTAGCTTTCGCCTTCCCTTGCGTTCCCATATTGACTCTCTGTCAATGATCTGTGATATCTAAAGTAGTGGAACAAAGCATCAAAAGTACACAGAGAAATAATAATAATGATAACAGGGAAATTGCTTTTCAAAAATTCAATGCCAAAAGCACAAAGAAGTCATTTTCCAACCAAATTAAACTAATTTATACAAAATGGCCATATCTAAAGGTGTAATAAGTTCATCTTTCTTTCACCATAGGGGTTGTTATTCCTTGGCTTGTGCTACTTTTCTGGAACCGTTTTAATGTTTTTGTTTTTATTAACGAAAGTGCTAATTAACAAAAGCTTTTTTAAAAAAAAATCTGTAGTTTTATTATCCTTCTGAACAATGTCATGAGAAAAAAAAAGAAAGTAATCCTATGTACCCTATGTGAGAATTCGTTGTTTGTAGACTAAAGAATAACTTGTTTAGTTGAGCTCATCAAAAACTTGGGACATGGTCAAAGGACATCATGGGATGGTATCCATGTATGGAGGATGACCACTGACTTATGAAGGCCATTCTCTCCTAGCCCCTGCCTATGGAAAAGTGCCTCCCATACACCATTCTAACCTTTCCTCTGCCCACTGCCAGTTAATTATGCACACGTACATTGTCCGAAGGTAAGAGGAAGGCTGGAGTGACATATGAGAGTTTCGCTTAGGTCTCCTATCCCACTGGGTCTCATTGCACTATATGCGCAACATAGATAAGGGAGAAACATGGGGGTGGGTGGGATTCAATCCCACGGGAATCCTCCATGCATGGTATTGAACCTGTGACTGATACGGATTGTACCCTGGGTTTTATGTTCAAGTTTTTGTCAGAGAAAAGCCAAAGTTACTGCAACGTAGTGAAAACTGTAAGACCATTCTTTCTGTTCTGTTGATGCATTTGGATTTGCTGTTTGATGGAATTTGAGCCAAAAAGAAAAAAAAAAGGCTTTCCTATTTCTAAAACTTGATTGTACTTTATGCATTTTGTACCAGTGGAACTCTTTTTATACTGGAGATTTAAAAATAATAATAATAATAAGTGGAAATTTTTGTGGCTTACGCTGGTAGGCCTACAGGTCATGGCTGATTTTCAAGTTTGATTTCCTGTTGGTAGAAAGAACGTTGGTTTTGTTTAGATAAAAATTAAAAAACAAACTTTGGCTTGGTTTGATTCTATCCCTTTGCTTATATTTAGTGTTTAGAATTTTGTCTTTAAAACAAGCGATAAGTTTCACTTTTTATTCTGTATTGTGCAGTTACACAATATAAAGATAAATTAGAATTTAGGAGTACACAGTCACTTTATGTGGATAAATGTATTAGTTAAAAAAAAGTAGGGGGTTTGCTTTTTGGCTGTTTAGATCAAAAGTTTTTTCTGATTCTTCTGTCTTCATTGTGAACATAACTGTGTAGTTGAAACAGTCAAACTTATTTTTGTAACGTATGTTATTGTGTGATGCCAGTTTTTTGCTTCTGTCTCCAATATTAAACCATTTTCCTAATACTTGTCTCTCTTTCTCTCTGTGTTGTGATGTTGGTAGTCATTCCGTGTTGGTAATACATCTACACACCTCACTGTTTGCCGTCCCTGTTGATTTTTTTTCTATTTGTTGTGTAAAATACAGTCGATTCCACCTAAGTGAAAATCAGTGAACGCAGATTTGTAGACAACTTTGGTCTATTTTCCTCCATCCTGTTTCCCTTTCTTCCGGCCCCTAGCCTCTTGACCATTTTGATAATTGAAGCAAGAGATGATTAAACTGTTGTCCGCAGCAATATGGGAGAGTCCTTTCTTGCAGAAGAAAGGAGGAGAAAAGAAAATCTTATCTGCCCAAATTAAAACTTTTCTCTAATTAATGTGTACAAAGGGATATGTGCTTTGCAGAGCCATTTGTACGTTTCCTGCCTAAAAGAAGTTACTTGAGCGGCAGTTAAGTGAGGAATGTCCTGAGTTTCTTTCTAGAACTCTGCAGTCCATTGGCAGCCTGTAGAGCAGTAGTTCTCAACCTCCCTAATGCCGAGACCCTTTAATATAGTTCCTCATGTTGTGGTGACCCCCAACCTAATCCTAACCCTAGCCCCCAACCATGAAATTATTTTCGCTGCTACTTCATAACGACCCCTGTGAAAGAGTTGATCAACCCCCAAAGGGGTCGCGACCCGCAGGTTGAGAACCACTGGCTGTAGAGCAAGAACAGTGCTTTTAAGAATAGTGTTTTCACTACAAGTAGGAGAACTTGAGCCAAAATGCCACCAGCTGAGTAAGCAAATTATAGAAATCTACAGATCTGTGTGGGGTGTGGCTGTACCTCTGTGCTAGAGAAAACTGCCTGCAAAACAGAGGGTTGCTGGTTCAATACCTAGCCTGTCCCCAGAAGTCAGCAGTGGCAAACCACTCCTGTATTCCGGCCAAGAAAACTGCACAGAAGTGCCCATGCAGGTGCCCATGCAGTTAACCAGGAGCTGGCTACAATTTGATGGTACCCAACAGCAACAGATCTGTTTGAGCTTGGAGGAGATTTAAAAACTTAAACTAATAGAAGCCAACGCTAAGGGACTTTTCGCACTTCATTTCCATAGGGCATTGTCTCACAGAAGTTAAATATAGGGGCAGTCCCAAAATTCACCCAGTAGGGGTGTGCACGAATGCAATTTTTGACATTCGTTCTGAACCGAATATTCAAATATCTGAATTCTTACAAATAAAGAAAAATGAATGTTTGGACATTCGAACCAGTACAAATACATTCGTATCTATTCATACAAATGCTCGATATGTATCCAATGATACGAATCTTGTATGCATCCCATGTTCATCCCGTACACATCCCGTTTTCATCACGTACAATGCTTACTGATACATATGCGATGCATACGTATCCGTAACAGACGAATGTCCAAATTATTCATACGAATAACTCGAAATATTTGTATCCATAGGAATACTAAAAAACGAATGCCTGTACATTCAACTTGTACAGGAACGTCCGAATCCGTCCAAATAACAAATAATTTGAATATTCGTACACATCCCTCTCACCCAGACCTACCTGGGTCTGGGTGAAGTGTGAATGATCCTGCCTGTGACCATTCGCTTTGCCATAGCAATAGCCATGCGTCCCAGGTCCTTGCTACAGCAACAGCCAATGGAGCATGAGACTGCACAGCTGCAGCCGCACCACGCTGCCCACATCCAGCCTTCACATGGAAGTAGTGCAAAGGCCGGGTTCGGGGCTGTACTGCTCCACAGCTTCTGAAGACTGAGGACAGCCACACAACACTGGGAGCCCCTTGAAGGCCAAAGTGACTCCGTGAGGTGTGCATGCTCCATGCTGGTGTGTCCCTGCCAATTATCGAGGGCCAGGGGCAAAAAGGAAACCGAAGCAGGATACTTGCACTGCTTGGTTCTAGGCCACAGGTCAGATTTTGTTTAGCGATGACAAGTAAAACAAATCTCATTGGCTATGTCAAGTATTATTCCTTTGGATATGGAGCAGCTGTATATTTCAGCTCACAAGTACAAACTTCTTATTGGCAAAAAACTGCCACACAAAAAAAGAAAAGATGTCCCTCTGATGCTATTTTGTTCATGCTCAGTGTTCATGCAAATTTTATCTCCATTTCACCAGCCAACGATTTTGGTGGGCTTTGCATTATTATCATAAGATCTTTTTACACGTGGTAAAAATGGACACTCTTGGTATGCTCCCAGACGGAGCATACACATTGCGTGGAGACGCTTCTATACTAGAAGAGTCTCCACACATGCTGGAATGTCCCACAACCAGGATAGGTCTGGAGTACACTATCATGTTCCACAACTTACCTAGCCGGCAGCTGGGAGACCCCTGACCACCCCATTTGCACCTCATCCAGGTAGAAAAGGTGAAATGGAGTCTGTGACCAGGCAATTTGCACTTAGCTGGTGCATGGTAAAGTTGCCAGCAAGTTACCTGACCCTCGTGCCTCATCAAGGTGCGAACTGGCCCATAGATATGATTCAGTTGAGCAAAGTTTTAAATTTGTCAGGTGTAGGAGGGAGTTTACAGTTAAAGGTTCTACCCCATGCTTTTTGGAATTCAAGCCATATGCCTGTTGCTCTGTCCCAAACTCAGGAACTGAAGGCCACTTCAAAGTGCTCTTATGAGATGGAGTCCACCAACTTTCCTTGTGGCTATTATTTTCTGGTCTTGACTTGTGTGAGCCAACCACACTCAATCTAAAATGGCAACCTCTCCAAAATGAAAGCATTGTGCAACAAGCATCCTCCTCTCACAACGCTAGCGACTTTTTTTTTCTGGTGATCCATGTTGAATTTTCTCCCCTCCTTTGTGAAGCTTTTTTTTTCACAAGTTTGTGTGGATTCCAACAAAAGTGGTGCAATTTTTAGGGAGGGGGGAGTGCCCTCTTCCTTTGGGCTTCTTCTTGCGGCCTTTTACGTGGCTTCACCGGTGCCTACTTTCCACAACCCTATCCCCTGATTTTGCTTTCTAGTTACCTCATGAGTACAGTTGCATCATGGGAATGTATCACATGATGCAACAGGGTGCCTGTTCGGTCACAAGGTAGTGGACACTCTTGAAACAAATATATATATTTATATTTGCATTTATATTTAAATATATATATTTAAATATATATATATATATATATTTAAATTAAAGAAAAAATAAGGAAATGCTGGGAACTCATTCATCTTCCCAGGAGCCTTAATTGTGATAACTGTTGACAATCATGATATTCCAAGCATTTACAATGAATGCCTATTTGTTAATGTATTTTTGACCAAAAGTAAAAGGAGTCGGGGTAGGCGGTTGAGAATTCAAAACAATATGGTTCGGCAATCAGAGTGGCAGACACATGTGGATTCCTTTTGCCCAAATTCCATTCTGTCACCTTGGCTGAGCCATTCATTGGCTATCTGCTATACGTTTTGTGAAATGCAATGGACTGGTTTAGGCAAGGCGTTGTTCCTTGTTAGCCCCATTAATAACTTACCTGTCTATTCAGATGGGAAAGTTAAGGATGAGGTCAGCAATGGTTTAGAAAGTCATGGCCTTCCATCTGCTATTTATTGATTTAATATGCTACATTGTTTGCCGAATGTTATTCGAAATGGTAAACTTCCCCCCCCCACACACACACACACACACAAAAGTGCCTCTCTAGTACCCCAGGATAAATTACCAAGTATACAATAGCAAGTTAAGTTAGTCAAGATGGCAATCAATGGGTCACTAGAGTCTGCCCATCTCCAAGAGCAGCCCACCTTGAGAAGACCTGTAGGGGCTTCAATACTCCTTCAGGGTGTGTGGAGAGACTTCAATGCCCTTCAGAGATAGCACTGAAATAATCAAACTCCTCTCTGAGGCCACAAGGACATCTCAGTGTGGCAGAGGGGCTGGTGCAATGGAGAGATGCCCTTGATAAGTGTCAACTCGATGCCACAAAGATGCAGATGCTCAGGTACACTGAGTGAATAGGCTCTGTGCTGAGGGATAGCTGTTTTTCTGAAGGATGTAATATTGTTCTCCTAGTCCTGAGGAAACTGCTGGGCCATCCTAGAAGTGCTAAGCTAGATTAGGCCTGGTGGGTCACGCTGTGTAGGCCTGAGGCAAAAGCAGAAAGCAAAATACCATAATTATCAAACCAAATATCTGTTCCTGCATCCATGTTTGGTAAGATAGCCCATAACTAGCCCAAATTTCTGCCTCTAGAGATGAGCAGAGAAATAAATACTCTGGAGCAGATGTGCAAAGACATGGGGGTGCATGCGTGAGAGCATATGCTCTTATACCCTCTCCACCTAGGTTCTACCTATATGGCCACTATACACCATCTTCTGGGTGACTAGGGGATCAGACATCCAAATCCTTGTAGCCCCATCCAACATCTCATACTCCTAAGCCCCCAGGAAGAACCACCTATTGGTAAACTGGCACAGAAAATAATCCATGGATGCAGTCACCTCTTTACCACCATCTCTATGTGTGTAGAGTCAAGGAGATGACTCTGAGAGCCACAATCTTTGCTGGAGACTTGGAGCTGCAATGCTCATCCTGACGCATGTCTGGTCCTCATGTGCAATTCCAGCCAGGAATCTTGCCACTACCCATTTCATTGGTGGTGGCACACTGGCATTTTATGTTCAGTGACACAAGCTGTTTGGAGATATTTTGGATGCTACAAAGCTTCCGTATCTCATCATCTCTTCTTCTTCTCATTGGTCCAGCGGCTGCGTTTCTTGTCTACCCACTAATCTCACACCATAGTATCTCAAAATCGCTTATCTGCTTGAAGTCCCTCTTCTAGAATATATACTTTATAGAAATAGTCTGATAAGTTCTACAGCAAAGTATCAGCATCTCATTTCAATGGTGCAGACACGGATCCTGGGTTTAATGCTAACTCTTCTGGTACTTAGATATCTGTGTCGCTACCACCAGATCCAGCATGTTTTTAATGTCGTATATCTTGCAATTCACTTCCAATATGCCCAGGTGATGTTAGGGACCAATTTTAAAATTTATTTATTTATTTATTTATTTATTTATTTATTTATTTATTTATTTATTTATTTATTTGTGTCTTTGTGCTTTTGACAGCAAAGGTCTCTCTGCTGCTAGCATCTCTCTCGTTACGGAAGCTTTATTTTGACGTGCAAAATATTTCTGAATATCTTGCTGGTGGAGGGAGCAAAACTTTTCTTGGAAGCCCACTGTGGTGGTCCTTAGGTATTAGGAAACGGGCTGGGGAGGAACAATGTACTCTTGTTTCATTCCTGGTAAGTGAATAAAGCCTTGTGAACTAACCATCACGTTATTCACTTGTCAGGAATCGACTGTACTGCTGGTTTGGCTGTTTCCGTTCTTCATTCTTTGTTGTAATCTCACAACTTTGCTGTGTCCTTTTTGTTTCTTCCTTCCTTTTTTCTTCCTCTCTCTCTCTCTCTTCTTCTTCTTCTTCTTTCTCTCTCCTTCCTCTCTTTTTGGGCAATTCTGCACTCCCCAGTATACTGGACCATCAAAGGTACTGTGAGTCTCCCTTCTGCATGCTGCTGGTGCATCTAACAGAGGTCCTGCCCCTTTTTAGACCCTGTCCCCTTAGACCTCCCCCTGGGTGTGGGGCCTCCTTTAAACCACCCCCAGGGGGCAGGACCTCCATTAGCCCAACCCCTGGAATGCAGGCACCCTTAGATCACACCATGCAGAAGGAAGGATTCAGGCATGCTTGCTGCTCAAGTGGTATTCTGGTCATTGTGGAATTGCTCGTTCTCTTTTTCAAATTCTCATATGCTCTAGCACAATCACTGGGAGCTCTCCCTCCTTTTGACCATAAAATATGCTCTCAAAGTAGGGAACAAAAATCTCAACAAAATCTATGCACTCGCTATCAGGAACACAATATTGCATGTGTCTTATATCTATTTAGTGCGTGATTTCTTAAAACTACTGAAGGGATGCTTTTGTCTGTAAAAAAAAAACTGAGAGGTTAAAAAAAGTTTCTAGGGTCAGGATTTTATTTTTGTTAAACTGAAAAAGGGGATGCAAAGTCTTAAATTCCTCCATGCCAAATGATTTTTCCTTTTTTTTTTCCTCTTTTTTTTGTATGATAGATTTATTCTATCCATGAAACTTTGGGGGGAAATGGACTTACAGGAAAGTTAGGGAGGTGTTAATTCTTTGGGTACCAAGCAAAAATTTCCTGAAAGCCAAGATTGTTATCTAAACGTGTTCCTTTTACAATGTAAAGGCTATTTAAGGGGAAATACTATTTTTCTTACTAAATATGAAGCCATTTTGGACACCAGAGAACAGTTAAAAGTGTCTGATGTTTGCCATTTACCATAATAAACTTATTATGTGTCTGAATCTTTCGTCTGTGCTTTAATCACGTTTATATATAGGGGAAAGGAATGCCCGCTTTCTGCTGTTAACTCTGCCATAAAGGTTGAAGTATTTAAGGAGAAAGAATGTCCATTTCAATCATATGTTTTCATACATACATAGAGGCACACAGCCCTCCCCCCTCCAATATATATTATATATAAATGAGAAGACATCTATTCATTGACAACAGAAACTATGGCTTATGTTCTAATCAACATGTGATCTAGAGACACAGGAGTTGGGGTGCCCATGAGTCACGGCCAGGAAGCACTACAGAACGGATGAGGGGGAAACTGGAAAGCTCATTTGAGTCACACCACACAGCTTTCAAACCAGCTTGGAAGCACACTGAAAGTCTGCACATCTCCACAGCACACACACCCCAAAAAAAGGGGGTGCAAGGGCATGTGTTAGGGAGTTCAATACCCACTCCAAGTCAAGAAAACTTTGGGGTGTGGAAACCATCTCCAGGAGACACCTTTAAGGAAACCTGATCCAGCACTGAGACTAAGGCCCTGGTCACACCTTTAGTTTAGGATGACTTCAGGTTGCGTTACAATATTTTTATTCAATTCGTTTTCCAAGCTGACCTACCCCTCATTAGATCATTTTAACCAAAGTCCCCTTTTCCAGAGGACTCAGCCCATATCCATCTTTGCTTACTCAGTGAGAGCTGGGGGGGGGGCTAAAAGAGGCTGAACCGTGCTATGGTGGGTGGGGCCAGTCTTTCTTTTCAGCCAACGTGCACACACAGAGTTCATGAGGCACCTTCCCTTCTCTCCTCAGTCTATGTGTATGATGACCCTATCTAGTGTTTTCCCCCAAATTTACTATTATTTTTTTAAAAATTAATTGCACAAAGAAAAACACATAAAAAAAAAAGAAAGGGGGCATGGAGGTGGAGGCCAGGCTTAAAGAAATTGGCAACCATACACCCTCATTCCCCTTGAGTGACACAATGGCAACCAATAAGAAAGGAGATAGATTTGATGCAGCAAAAGGGATGGAGAGCCAAGAGTTACGTCAAGGAGGCTCAGGTTGATCATGGAGAAAGATGTGAGTGATGCAGCCCAGACGAAGGACGGTCTGAGGACAACCTATAATCTAGGTGTGAAGAGAACTGATATGACCTCAGTTCGAATTATGAATAGGACATCCCATCTCATAGAGGTGCGAGCAGGGCCTAAGAGACTTTCCATAGTATGTGTGAGGGGAAACTCCTGGATTGTCCCTGGGTGGAAGAGCTTCCATTGGAGCCCATGCAGGGGCAGCACAGGCTAGGTTGCATGCTGCGTTGCCTGTCACCGTGGCAATGGCACTGCATATCCTCATTGGTGCCATTGCCACGGTGATGTGCCTGACTCCAGCATAGGGCAATCACAGAGCCTTGCACCTTGCCAGCACTTAGGGAAGTGATGGTGAGATTTGGGATAGATCCAGCATCCTACAGTACAGATGCCAGATCGATCCCCCATCTTCAGTGACCTGTTACCTTCTTGTCAGGCCCGTCTTCTGGATTCAGGATCAAGGAATACATGAGGAGTCGTTATACATTTAACTCTACACAAGTTGCGCATGAGCACCTGTTCTCTTTATTAGATTCAAGGTAACACTATCAGTGAGCCAGCTCTGGCTAGTTTGGTTCACACCAAACCCAGTCACAGAATCACCAGGCCAGCTCAGACTACCTCCTTGAAGCATCCAGCTGCCTCATTGGGGCACCCAGCGTAGTGGGGTTCAGCTCAATCTAGCTCGAGCAGGGTTGCCAACTGGCTGGCACTGCTCCCTGCTTAAGTCCAGGCATCTAGCAGAAGTGCCACAACGTTAAAAATGTGTCTTTCTAGGGCTGGCTGGTACCTTGGGAAACGTTCCAAGAGAAGAAGTCGTTGCTGGCCTCCAGAGATGCTCACAAGCACACCACTTCACTTTTTTTCACGTGGGCAGCCCCATCTTGCTCATAAAGTATATGTCAAGCACGCCAAGGGCTGTTTCAGAGAATTTGAGCACCAGAGATTGCAAGCAAAGATTCACAATTCAGAATCAATTCAGGTCATCAAGAACTGAACCATCTGCAATTTCCTGCCCCTTTACCACATCCCCATTAAGGTCATGTTTCATCGTATAGCACCATCCTTGTCACTGATATTGATAAAGAAAACACTGAATATGATTTTTGAAAACCAGCAATGGTTGGAAAATTAGAAGTGGGGGAAAGGTGGTGATTTGGTAAGCAAAAACACATGGACCCCCCTCGATCATGGCGATCAGACATTAAAATCCATTCTGGACCACTTTCAGCCCATCACTGGTCATAACTGAGGATGTGCACGAATATTCGTAACATTCTATATTCATACAAATTCGTATGAATTTGGACATTCGTATAGGAATAGAATGTTACAACATTCGTACATTGACAGTCTTACGAATACAAATGTTTCAGGACATTCTTACGAAGCTTCAGAACATTTGTGAAATGGGGAGGCGGGAAAACAGCTGCGCCAGTCACATCTGCAACACATCCAGAGTGAATTCGACATGGTTTGGGGCTAGATTCAAAGTGGATTCAGCACAGATTTGATGCTTTTAGAGCGGATGTGTTATGGGATACATATCGGGTACATATGCATTCATATCAGATGTCCGTACAAAATTTGTACAAATACATTTGTACCGATTAGAATCCTACCACGTTCAAAGGGGATCTATTCAAACGAATATTAATTTTCTTACATTCGGTTCGATATGAACTGAATGCAAACAAACCCATTCGTGCACATTCCTATTCATAACTACAGGAAGATCAACAACGTTGTTGTGGGGCCTGGAGTCTATGCAAGACAGTGGTCCTTCGCTCACAATGCTGATCCCATTTTACTCAAGACAACTGCGTGTATTTACTGATGGGCTTCATCCAATGATCATATCCTTCATTCCCTGAAGAAGCAAAACAAAATTGGTCAAGGTGGTGGAAAACATGCACAGTAAGTAAGAAAGGTTATGCGTTGCCAGAAGGCATTGTGGGATACTCCTTTCCAAAGATGCAAACATCATTATGAGGTGCCAGCGGGCAACCAGTCCCAACCTTGAACAACAAGTGGGATACATATAAGATAAGCTACAGGTTTCTTCTCCTTGCATGGTTTTCCTTTCAGTAATTCTCAAACTCCTACTACTTATTCTTTTCATCAACAATATTTAATTTGCATACAGTCTACAGTTTGGTCTAGTGGTTAGGGAGCCAGACTCTTATCTGGAAATAACGGGTTTGATTCTGCCCTCCCCCATGAAGCCAGCTGGGTGACTTTGGGCTAGTCACAGCTCTCCTCTGAGCTCTCACGGCCCCACCTGCCTCACAGGGTGTTCTGTTGTGGGGAGAAGAATAGAAGCTTTGTCAGCCACTTTGAGTCCCCTTCAATGGGTGAGAAAAGCAGGGTAAAAAAGCCAACTCTTCTTCTTCTTCTTCTTCAAGTCTTTGATGACTGGTTTTGTAATCTAACCACCAGATCCTTCCCAAAGATCTAGGGCAACCAGAGGTATCAACCCAGAATGCATGGTCTTCCCAGTAGTTTTGCCTTCTTTAATAGATGAATATTGAAAATCTATCTACTCCCGTACAGTTTCATCCTGTTGTTTCTTCCTTCTTGTGCAAATGGGAATAGGGACAATCCCCCTGCACCACCATGACAGCCCTTCAGATACTTGAAGACCGCCATCAAGTCTCCCCTCAGCATTGGAAGTGTAACCAGGAAGAAATGAGCCTCACCTCTTCCATCCACTTTCAAGAACAGCAAAAGCACAACCTGCAGTTTCTCAGAAGGAGAAACTCTCGCTTGAGTTGGTCACTTACTTAATACACTGATGACCTAGCAAAGAGATCAAAGGCTCCATTACTTGGGGAAGTGGCAGCCATTTTCTATTGTTGAGGCTTGCTTCCAGCTAGGTCTGCACAGTAAGGAGCCTGCCTCTGTATATACGCAGGCTTTCTACCTTGATCTTCCAAGTTTAAGAGCACAGCAAACAAAATGAAGATGAAAGAGAAGAATATTGCCTTTTAAAGGACACTGCCGTGTGAGATCCCTCACAGCTAGGACTGGGGGAAGACAGAGGAGACAACACTTCACGGCTGCTTTCTGGCCTTTTGCAACCATGGGGCGCACCATCCAGCTAAAAACTTTGCCTTTTCTGCACTTGGCCTCATTCTGGAATGCAAACAGTCTGCTGGCCACAAGATAATGTAGACCATGGCAGGCCTCACCTAGGGCCTTCTATAGTTTGCACTAGCATGCGAATAGAAGGTCCCTATTCTGGGATATATTCCAGAATAAGACCAAGTGCAGAAAGGCCAAGTATGCATCCCGTCGCATACGGTGGCCCACCAAATGCTCATGGGCATCTCAAGCAGAGACAAGAACAAACCTTTTCCTGCTCTCGAATCCCAGCAAATGACCTTAGAAGTGTCCTGCTTGTCCCCCCAGCCTGAAAGATGTACTTAGGCATTCATTCTAGTAGCCACTGATACATCTGTCATCCATAAATTTGTCTAACCCTACCTTAAAGCCATCTAGGCTGGTAGCTGTTACCACCTCTTCTGGCAGCAAATTCCATAAACCGACGACCCTCTGAGAAACTTTCTCTATCCACCTTTTCTATACCATGCATAATTTTATATACTTCAATCAGGTCCCCTCTTAAACGCCGTCTCTCCAAACTGAAGAGGCCTAGACTCTGCAGCCTGATTTCGTAAGGGAGGTGTTCCAGTCCCTTCATCATTCTGGTTGCCCTTTTCTGCACCTTTTCCAGTTCCATCTCATGGCATGCCTTGTTGCACACCATCTCATGGCCTCGTTGCGCCTCCCACATGCTTCCCCAGAGCTCTGTTGATGAAGAATCTTTGTTCCTGGTTGTCTGAGCTTTCCAAGGCTGGATTCAAAGTGGGCACAAGCTTTAGAGCTGGCCCGGGGGCTGTGCTGACACAACTGTCCCAGTGTGGACAGCCTTGTTCCAGTCCAGGGAGAGATTCATGTGCTTTAGGGATGAATCATTCATTCTAGCATAGGGCAGCAGCCCTAGACCCAAACAAGTAAGACGACTAACATCAGTAGAGTCCACATGTTGGTCAAAAAAGGAATGTCCGAATAATTTGTAGGAATGATTTGAAAGATTCAAAAATTTGTTTGAATGTTACATTTGGACATATAGACATTTGATTTGAATTCTGAATGTTTCGAATATTCGTGCATATCCCTAGTGCAGATGCAGCCTTAGGTTTTGCAGTTTTAGCAAACAGACATGCTTTCTTGTTCTTTCATTCTCTTATTCTGCCTCCCACTTGCAGGGGGTCCTTCCATTTCCTCTTCTGCTTGCCCCCCCCCACACGCACACCCTCCGCCAAAACCACTGCCTGCGAGATGAGACAGCCTTATCTCCCACAGTGGCTGAAAGGGGCTGGTAGTGCAGAAAAGACACAAATTCTCCTTGACCCCCAGCAGGATGTCATCAGCCATTGTGAGATATTAAAAATAATAAATCAGGCTGGTGTCACAGGCAGAACATCTGGTGATGATGCTACCGTGTGTGTGTGTGCGTGTGTCTGTGTGCGTGTGTGCGTGCGTGTTTTGTGCCCCAGAGAGACTTTGCTAAAGCCTTAATATGCTAGCCGTTTCTCATTCCAACTCTGTGTATCAAAAGGTAATTAATTTAAGGAAGCATGATAGCTTTGAGTACATATTTTAAGAAAGGTCTTTTATTTTACCCTCTTTGCTTTTTGTTTTTGTCTGCTTTGTTTTAACAGAAAAGAGTTTAGAGAGTGATTAGGTCATCTGTGCACGATCTTCTCCCTAAAAGGCCTGTCCTGTTATCACCAACTGCAGGCAGAAAAGCCTCATCCTGCCATGAATTGGAGCAGGTCAAACAGAGGTTTTTAAATACTCTTAACTGCTGCAGGGCCCATCTTCAGTTGACTGCAGATAGTAAGCGTAGTCCATTCATTCCAAGACATCCATAGGTATAAAGCTTGCATGTTTTGTATATAAGAAACTGGCCCTGGTAACACCTGTATAAGACACGATGTCCTATTAATCATTCGAACTGAGGCCGTTACAACTCTGTTCACACCTAGGTCATCCTCAGGCCCTCTTCATTCAGGTGATTTGCCTGCCATGTGCAAACATTACCAATGCCATACATAACCTACATAGGCTGCTAAAGAGTGCCAGGGAGGAGCCAGTGATCATGGTGGTGCATGTGGACACCTATGAGAGACAAGAGTCTAAATTCAGGTTGCTGGGAAGGAAGCTGAAATTTCAAGGTGGCGTTCTCCAAAATCTTCCCTTTCCACAAAACAAACTCAAGTAGATGAAAATAGCTGCCCAGAGAACTAATGTGCCTTTGTGAAACACTTAAGGACCATTGGGGAGCAGGCTAGACTTGTACATGAGAGATGGCCTCTGGTTGACTCACAAAGGAACCAAACTGTTGGTGCTTAAAGCCTGAAAGGTGTGGGGCAGGTTATGCCTATCGAGTACCAGAGGCTGTGAGGTCCACAGCACCAGAGGCTGTGAAGGAAAGATGGCGGCAAGATCCTTTAGAAGACTCTACCTTGGTCAAATCTCATCTAGAGTACTGTGTCCAGTTCTGGGCACCCCAGTTCAAAAAAGACATTGACAAACTAGAGCAAGTCCAAAGGAGGGCTACCAAAATCATTACTGGTCTGGAAAGCATGTCTTACGAGGAACGGTTGAAGGATCTAGGAATGTTTAGCCTACAGAAAAGAAGACTGAGAAGAGACATGATAGCGGTCTTCAAGTATCTGAAGGGCTGTCATAGTGCAAAGGGATTGTGCCTATTCTCACTTTCACAAGATGGGAGGACTAGAAAGAATGGGATGAAACTTCGAAGGAGTCAATACACATTAGATATTAGGAAAAACGTCCTGACAGTGAGGGTGAATAATCAGTGGAATAGGTTGCCGCAGGAGGTAGTGGGTTCTTTTTCACTGGTGGTCTTCAAGCAGAGGCTGGACCTACATCTTTCTGGGATGGTTTAGGAAACCCTGCATTAAGCAGGAGGCTGGACTCGATGTCCCCGGAGGTCCCTTCAGGTTCTATGATTCTATGATTCGAATTACAAGCAGCAAACCAAGGCCATCCCTTTATTTATCCCAGAATCCACGCAAAGCTTCCTATTTGTGTTTCACGGCAGCACATGAAATACTGTACTTCCTGTGTTGAGAAGGCTTCTGTTTTACAAAAAGAAAGGAAGGAAGGAATTGCATTGTGGTGGCAGCCGGCAAGTTTTTTATTGTCCACTCAACACAATATGTAAGACGAAGAGAACGCACCGGTCCTTGAACCCTTCTATTATTCCTGAAATTAAGTACCACAATCCACTGTGAATACTCCACAACAGACACATGCCAAAATGAGGGTTTAGATTTTATTTTATTTTTTAAAGCCACAGCTCACAAAGGCCCTTAAGTCCTTTTTATCCCTATGGTAACCGCCAGCCATTCATTTATGGTACATGACAACCTTAACTGCAAAACACTGTTATGAATCTTACAAGCTCTTTGGAAATTCACTTGTATACATCAGTAAGCTACCTGGAGCAAAGAAAGTAATACAGCAAGGGGCCTGTTAGGGGAGGTTCAATTTTACTGCTGTAAATAAATAAAAAAAGGAAGGAAGGAAGGAAGGAAGGAAGGAAGGAAGGAAGGAAGGAAGGAAGGAAGGAAGGAAGGAAGGAAGGAAGGAAGGAAGGAAGGAAGGAAGGAAGGAAGGAAGGAAGGGCTTTATTCTGAGATCTTTAAAAGGGAAAATTATTCATTCTTATTAGGGTTGTGCTGCTTAGTCAGTGCAACTAAATAATTAAACATGAAATCAAAGGGTCCCTCAATTAGTCACCTGGTGTAATTTATTTATTTTTAAAGGTTAACTATTTATCATGTTGAAGTCTTTTCTGTATAAGGTGCAATGATGACTGCTAACAGATACTGTTGATAGGGTTGATAAGAACATAAGAGGAGCCCTGCTGAATCAGGCCACAGCCCATCTAGTCCAGTATCTTGTCACACACAGTCACTCACCAAATGCTCATGGGCATCTCAAGCAGAGACAAAGGCAAACCTTCTCCTGCTCTCAAATCCCAGCAAATGGCCTTAATGCTTCATAATAATTGCCCAGTCTCCCATCTTGGGTAATTCTGAATCGGCTGGTATACCGGACCAGCAAACACATTGGAGCCTCCCTTGAGCATGCTGGTGTGATGGTGTAAGGGAGGCTCTGCCTCCAGTAAGAATGTGGACATTCAAACTCAAATTGAATGTCTTCACATTCAAATTTAAACATTCGAACAGATTTCGAATGTTCCGAAACATTCGTTCGAATCATTTGAATCATTCGAATTTACAGATTACATACGTGTCTGTACAAATATTGTACATATCTGTACGCATTTGCGCTTATAATATGGGATGAAACCGGGATGCATACGGGATAAAACGGGATGAATATGAAATGCGTACAGATATGTATAACACATAGGAATGTTGTTGACATTCGTATCTTTAAATACGAATCTAAGATTCGAACAAATAGATTCAAATTTAACGGATTCGAAATGGGTTTTTTAGCATTTGGATTTTAAACGTTCGAATGCAAAAAAATAAAGTATAGTATAATAATAAAGTACAGTACTTAAGATACATCTCAGCTGGGAAACTGTGTCTTGGAAACTGATAAGATACTATCTTCTATAAACACGGGAAGAAATACCTCATTCCAGAATGTCTTTATCATGAAAAGTAGCCATCAAAAAAGAAATATGAAGATTCTTCTTTGGAGATGGCAAGTTATCATAGATCTGTGGATCAGTCAGTTGCAACAGAACCCAAAAAGGCTTACAAGGAATGAACAAGGAAATAAGTTCCAGTAAATTCACCAGGGCTTATTTCTCAACTGACCTTTATTGAACTGCATTTTAAAACCTTCATGCAGAATCCATTTCTTTCACTAGAGCCCCTGGGGGAAGAAGTATAAGGTTCCTAACCCACTTTGCATCTTCTGAATCTGGTTTTTAGAGGTTTCAGAGTGGCTTCCTCTCTAAGACACCACATGTGCCTGGCCTGGACCACCCAAACAGTTTCCAGTTGGAGCAGTCCAACTGTCCCAGAACGAGGCTGTCCGTACTTGAACAGCCTGTTCCGGTCCAGCCCCTGTGCCTCTTTGAAGCTCATATGAGCTTCAGAGACTTCTGCGAGGGCTTCAACTGCTAGGAGCTAAAGTTCCTGGCCTCTTAGTCCCCAGAGGACCCATTTCAGTGGTGCAATCTGGTGCATCACCAAAATGGGTACCATCGCTAATCTGCCCCACGGAGACATACACCTTTACGTATGCCACCCTGAGACCATCTATTTGTGGGTCTACCACAATAACAGATTAGGTGGCCATTTTGGGCTACCTAGACCAGTACGTGTTGCATTCAGTGCAGATGGAGCACACTAGCATTGGGTGGGGCCTTTCTGTTCCACATTAGAGTTTAGAAGAAAGGGGGCAAGAAGCAGTGTAGGTTTTGGACTAAACTGAATTATCAGTAAGTGGGGAAAGACCCTTTCATGGTTCAATGAAAATACCTTAGTTAAATGAGATACAGATGAGGGTCAGCAGCTGAAAGCACACTCCATTTTTTTAAAAAATGTAGCAAATACAAATATTTGCATTTGTGTGCATTGCCTCTTCCATGCCAGTATTTCTTCCAGTGCTTGCCTTACAGCAGAAAGGCAGAAGGAGGAGGAAGTGAACAGAGCAGTGAAAAGCCTTCCATCTCTCTCATTTAAATATAATTCTTGCTTGAACCATTATGGGCAGAACAAAAAGGTCTACCTAACTGGAAAGGTATAAGTTTCTTTGAAAACTGAAGGCTGGGTTGGTGGAGATCTCTAAGCTGTGAATTCCATTTGCAGTCATTTCAGAATCCAATTAGGTAGTATTGTATGACTATGTATGTACTATGGAGCATTGGCTACCTAGATGTAAAGCTGATGCTAAGGTAAATTGTTATCTAATGAACCATACCTGGAATGAGTAATTGATTCCTATTTTGTGGAGCATTATAAAATAAAGCTTTTGATATCGGACCTGTAAGGTCTCTGTGTGTTTATTGAAACATGGGCGTTGGATGGTGTCAGTTGAAGCCTCCCAAAAATGTCTGGTGGAAATGTTTGCAGAAGACTAGTGAAGGTAGGAACAGAGGGCCTTTTTGCACTTTGTCTCCCATCCCAGGGAGGTGGAGTCCTGGAATGGCGCACTTAGGGACACACAAATCATTCAAAACTTAGTCAGCACCTACAAAGCAGGGATGTGCGCGAATGCAATTTTTGGGATTCGATCCAATTCAGTTTGAAGATTCAGATCGATTTGAATGTTTAAATTTTTAATGTATTCGCAGTCGATTAGAATTGAATACATTCGAATCTATTCCTACGAATTTTCAATTTGTATTTGAAGATAATGTCATCAACATTCAAATGTGTCAGTGCATATCGGCACGCATCCCATTTTTATCCCTTATGCATCATGTTTTCATCCCGTACGTATCCGTACAAATGCGTACGGATACCAAAAAGATGCATATGGATAGAAACGTAATGCATACATATCCGTAACCATACGGACGTCCAAATAATTCATATGAATGGTTTGAAATATTCAAAAATTCATTCAAATGTTAAATTCGAATTTAGAGACACGAGATTCGAATTTGAATGTCCAAATTCGATCAAATTTGATCAAATTTTGAATGTTTCAAATATCCGTGCGCAACCCTAGTAAAAAGCTATATTAGCCCTGCCACTACTATGTGTGCGGAACAGTTTTAACTGCTCTGCACCTATATGCATGGGGGGGGGAGGAGACCTCTGGCAGATGCAGAGCCATTTCTAGTAAAGAAGCAGCTCCAAAACATGTGGGAATTCCCCCCATTTTTACCACAAAGGTAAGTGCAAAAAGGCCCAGAGGTTTGAGCTTTACCAAGTGGTGAGAGCAGCACGTAAGAAGAGTGAAAGATTCCAAATGGTGTAACTACCACCTGTTGCAGGAGAAGAATCCACTGAGGTATTTAGCACCTTCCAGTTTGATGAGGAAGCAGACCAACACAAGCTATTGGTTGTGCTTGATAAATCTGACACATATTGTGCACCAAAGAAAAATGTTACTTATGAGAGGCATATATTTTTGGTACTACCATGCATCAGGAAGGAGAAAATATAGATCCTTATGTAACTGACTTGAAATTATTGGCTCCAACCTGTGAGTTTGGCCAAACTGAATGTCTTGTTGATTAAGGACCATATTGTCTGTAGAATACAATCAGGAAACAGTAAGTACAGGACCGTTGAGAGACAGCAATTTAACCCTTGAAAGAGCTGTGGATATATGCCAAGCAGAAGTAGCAGCACAGAATCAGCTAAAAGACCTTGGAGGTAAGGAAATATAGATGGACATCCTGCAAGCTAAGAGCTAAAATAAACGCCTGCATAGTTACAACAAGGAGGAATATTTAATGCATTAATGCCAAGGTTTTGTTCTACGTGTCGTTGAAATCATAATGAAAGACCATGCCCAGTACAGGAGAAAAACTGTAGACGTTGCGGAAAACATAATCACTTTGCAAAGGCGTGTAAAACAAGAAAATGAGACATGGATTAAAGACAAGTTGCAGGATAAAGACATTTGTGTGTTATAGGGGGAAAAAGATACAGCTGAAGACCTTTTTGTGGAGGCATGAGCAGCAAATTTCTGGAGGTGGAACAGCATGCGTTACTGTCTTTAAATGGCAGGAAATTGATAAAATTCAAACTTGATACTGGAGCACAAGGCAACGTATTGCTTTTAAGTGTTTATAAATCATTGCATGTAGCTCCTTTGGAAGATACGAGCTCGAGGTAGATCTCTGATAGGGGACAGAACGTAGAACTAAAGGGCAAGTGCAAATTGCAACATAAATATCAAGATGTTAGTTGGATGTTGGAATTTCAGGTGATGGATTTAGATATGAAACCTATATTGGGTCTAAAGGCAGTTACTGATTTGGAATTCATACAATGAATTCATGTTGTTAATGAGAAGGGTGATAACTTTGAGGAATTTTGGAATATTTTTCAAAGTTTAGGTTGTGTGCCAGGTTATTGGATTATCAAAATAAACCCATGTGTTCTACCAGTAATTAAACCACCAAGAAAGATTCCTCTATTTATGACTGAGATTAAAGTCATTTTCTTCCACCTTAACTATTTTTCTGAGTTAGATAATACCAAAAGCAAACTGCTGGTCACTTTGTTGATGGATTTTCGCACTCAAAAAGGGAACTGAAGCTAGATTAAAAGTTAGGTGTAGACAGGCTTTCTGATTCACACAGTACCTAGGAGGCTTTCTTAATGTATTCCTGGCTTGATAGCAGCCCTCCTTTCAACTACCATCCTGCCCAAATTCTTGTGTTGAGGAGGCTGCATTCCGCTGCTGTATTTAGCTGATCTAGATTATTTTGTTGAAATAATCCATTTTATTAAGAAACAGGACTCAAAATGCACTAAATCTGAACACATCCAATACCTGACAATCCTTCCTCAGTTTGTCCTCAGTTTGGGTCACTATGCTCACACCTTTCTGTTCCCATCCTGGGACTCCATTGTGAGATGTTTCTAGATCTCCACCCCAATTTACCATCACAATACTCCCAGCGATCTGATAGGATAAAAGTTCTGTCAGTCACCAGTGTGTAATCACACACTGGGTAAAAGGGAAGGCAAATTCATGCAGTATCCACCCACTATAGCACAGTTCAGCCCCCTTTAGTCCTCTTCACAGATCACACCCAAAAAAGTGAAAGATTAACACTCTCTAACAGCTTGAGACCTGTAAAAATCAGAACTCAGGGAGGAAGAAGAAGAAGAAGAAGAGTTGGCTTTTCTACCTTGCTTTTCTCACCCATTTAAGGGGACTCAAAGCGGCTGACAAAGCTTTTCTATTGTTCTCCCCACAACAGAACACCCTGCGAGGAATGTGGGGCTATGAGAGCTCAGAAGAGAGCTGTGACTAGGCCAAGGTCACGCAGCTGGCTTCATGGGGGAGGGTAGAATCGAACCCAGTATTCCCAGATAAGAGTCCAGCCCCCTAACCACTAGACCAAATTTCCTCCCTTCTGGTTTGAAGAGAGAAAAGTCCACAAAGAAAATGGATAAGACTAAAAAGCTGTGAGTAGTGGGACCTGAAGATGGACTGAAGGATTTAAGGTGTGACCACAGCCTTGGTGGCAGCAGAAACTAGCTGGCTTCAAACTGAGTTTGGGTGGGACAGATCTCTAATCTTGTCTGCTGCCACCCACCTAGCACACCCTCATGGTCAGGTCATTGCTAGTCCCAAGGGAACATTTAGGGTCGGCCAGACCACCTGATTGAAATTCCAGTTGGTAACTGAGATGCCCATATCAGGGATGTGCATGAATATTTGTATCATTCATTATTCGTATGAATTCGGACAAATTCAGACATTCGTACACAAGTCAAGTGTCACAACATTCAAGCATTAACATTCGGATGAATACAAATATTCCGGACATTTGTTTGAATAGTTTGGAAATATGTTAAACTGCGGGGGGGGGGGGCTCAGGGGGGAGCCAGATGGGAGAAGCAGAGAGGGAGGCAAAGGGTGTCTTTGAGAGAGGAGGGGGAAGCAGGATTGGGGGAGGAGAGAGGGAGGCAAAGGCTGTGTGTAAGACAGGAGGAGGATCTGTATCCATTACATATGCTTTTATATAGGATCCGTATGCATTCGTTATCATATTTGTATGAACGCCTATGAATACATTTGTATCTCGTAGAATCCTACCACATTTGAAGCGGATCTATTCGAAGGAATACAAATTTTCTAACATTCAATTACCTGACTGAAGTATATAAAATTATGCATGGTATAGAAAAGGTGGATAGAGAATATTTCTTTTTTCTATCACACAAGACTAGAACCAGGGGGCATCTATGAAGCTGATGGGTAGGCGAGTCGGATCCGACAAGGGGAAGTATTTCTTCACCCAGAGGGTCATCGGCTTATGGGACGTGCTGCCGGAAGAGGTGGTGACAGCTACCAGCCTAGATGGCTTTAAGGTAGGGTTAGACAAATTTACGGATGACAGATGTATCAATGGCTACTAGAATGAATGCCTAGGTACATCTTTCAGGATGGGGAGGAAAGCAGGATGCTTCTAAGGCCATTTGCTGGAATTCGAGAACAGGAAAAAGTTTGTTCTACTCTCTGCTTGAGATGCCCATGAGCATTTGGTGGGCCACCATGTGTGACGGGATGCTGGACTAGATGGGCTGTGGCCTGATCCAGCAGGGCTTCTCTTATGTTCTCTTAATTCCTTACAAATCAAATGCCAAAAACCTCATTCGTGCGCATCCCTAGGCCATATGTGAGCTTCCAATGCCGATCTCCACAGTCTAAATCTTTCCTCCCAATCTGTATATTTGGAAGGAGGATTACTCTGTTAGTGGGAGGGGGCTTTGAAAACACAAGCATGGAGCCTGATGAACTGACTTAATATAAAGATTTAACGAAATTACAGGGGGGAAAAAAAGCAATCCAATTGAGGCAAAATATGACCATGTATTCCTATTTTCCACTGACCTTGATTCTTTTATCAAGTTTATGATCAGTAAATTAAATAAAGCGCTTCTGAAAACTGGCTGTTACACAAACTAGCTTGCACTAGCTCACCCTCCTAAAATTAAAATGTATGCATTTTCCTATTAAAAAAAAAATAGAAATAAGAATTCACGTATTATGAAAGCAATATAAAACTCAGCAAGAGAAGAACCGGGCAAAAGGAGTCACCTCACAGCTAACATCCAGCTTTAAAAGCTATTTTAAAAATTCTACTTTAGGAAATGCCACATGAATAGTTTATCAGATAATGGAATTAAATGTACAGAAATTGTTTTCTTTGGCTTCAGTGTGTGGAAAAGAAATGAAGGCAGCTTCCATTAATTTAATATAATTTGATTATGGAAAGCTGTATCGCAGCTTCTTCATCAGCTTGTTTTGTTGAGCAACATTTTTGATAATAAATAAAAAGCATGGGAAAAAAGATGATGGGAGACCCTTTAACTAGGGTTTACAATGGCAGTTTAGCATGTGAGCAGAAAGAGGGGGGATTCAATTCACAGAGGCAATTGGTGTATCTGTTCATTTAATCTGCATTTCTGTTTTAACTCCTGCACAATGAAAGCTGTACTCATAAGGAGAAAAATAACTTTGCAGGATAGAATGTGGTGTCTATTTTCTCTCTAAGAGCTTTTTGTGCACCTGTATGCACAGGTGTGTGTGTGTATCACAGTGACAGCTGCAACACAATTTACATCATAATCAACAACTGAAAGGCAGAATCAATTTTGCATAAACACAGAGGCGATAGGTATGCAGAGCAGTCAGGTAGCACAATACCTTTAGCTCTGTAGACTGCAGGTGAATGGTTTGCAATTATTTCCAGCTGTGGTTCCAGGTGTCTCATTTGAAGAGAGGAACTGTACTGATCCACCTCCAAGCTACCAATCAATTGTTGCCTCCCTTGATTACTGTCTTGCTAGGAATGGCTGTAGCTCAATGGTGAAGCAAATAGCCTGGGAAACAGAAGGTTGCTGGTTCAAATCCCCAACCTCTCCCCAGAAGTAGCCAATGGCAAACCACTTCTGTATCTTTGCGAAGAAAGCTGCACAGATGGGCACATTGGAGGATTCAGCCATGACTCAATGGCAACAATTATGAAACAGTCTGGTTTTTTCTTGCCCTAAAAGTCAGTGCAAACCGACCAATACCCTAGATTCCAGTTCAGAAGCCTCACAGAGACACCATAATAAGCAACCAAGAATAGGTTGGTATGCACCACAAACAAACAGGATATTTCACTAACAAACCCTGACCCCAGAGTATGTTAATTTAGCAAAAATAACAAAGAAAGGCCACCAATGCACAAAGGTGGATTTATATGCATGCAGGTAAATATATGTACAAGGACTAGGAGATATGATAAAAATGCAGAATTCACCAGTGGGAAGGAAGGGATCAGCAACTTCCTGCCCATAAGATGAGCCAGTCTGGTCTTGTAGTCAGAGTGCTGGACTCATATCTCACAGTCATGGGATTTGATTCCACACTCCTCCATGAAGCCAGTTGGGTGACATTGGACTAGTCACAACTCTTTTCTGAACTCTCACAGTCTCGCCTACCTCATAGGGTGTTCTGTTGTGGGAGGAGAATAGAAAGCTGTCAGGCACTTTGAGTCCCCTTAAATGTGTGAGAAAAGCCAGGTAGAAAAACCAACTCTTCTTCTTCTTCTATAGGCATGGTGGGACATGAAGGAGCCCATGTAGCTGCAGTGGCAAGGGGTGGTATGGTGGTGATGTACACATGGACAGGTGGAAGTGGCAGCAATAGTTGGAGCAGCAGCCATAGGCAGCAGCAGTGGTACTGAGTGGGCCAGCCAAGCTTGCATGCAGCAGCTCCGGCTCTGGCTCCAGTTCCATGTCTCCTTCAACATGGTGCTCTGGCAGTGGAACACCTGAAGTAGACAGGCTGTATCCCACAAGAGGAACCTTGAGATGAAGAGTGGGAGCTCCTCCTTGGCCACTGCTGCCTCCCCACCTGTCCTGACCCTCCCGCCTCAAAGGTACAAGGAACTAAAGGGTAAAAAATGTGTAATTCCATTCAGGCCTACCTCCCCCAGGTGACATGAAGGACCCTGGGAGGCAAAGAGAGGAGGCAGAGGTGAGAGGCTCTCCAGGCTCAGGAGCAGGAGAGGCAAGAAGCCGGCCAAGTATGGGGGCAAGAGGTCAATTCTCTGGTTCTATGGATTCACCCAAAATCTAGCTACCAGTCTCTTTCACTTGTCTGGCTGGTTTGGAGAACCTTCCCACTTGCTCTTTGTAATCAAGCCTTTAAAAAGTCCCTCAAAAACCCCATGAAGGAGAAGAAGAACAGGAGGAGGAGGAGTTGGCTCTTCTACCACTCTTTTCTCACCCATTCAAGGGGACTCAAAGCAGGTGACCCTGTGGAGTAGTCCAAGAGCTCGAAAGAGAGCTGTGACTAGCCCAAGGTCACCCAGCTGGCTTTGTGGAAGAGTGTGGAATCAAAGCCGGTATTCCCAGATAGGAGCCCGGCTCCCTAACCACAAGGCCAAACTGGCTCCGGGACAAGAATGAAGACAAAATGGCTGCCCAAGAGCAGAGAATACAATGGAAGGAAATGAGCTTCTGCTATACCATTGCCCAGACCCTAAAATGGCCTGGAATCTGATTAAAAGTCATGTCTGCCCCTGGCCCATGTGTGTCACATGTTCACCAAAGGCAAAAGTCAAGTGTCTGTCTTGGGCACTCTCCCCATGTTCGTTATAGCCAAATGTGAATTCGCCTCAGAGTGGTTTCTTTTCTTTTCTTTTCTTTCTCTCTCAGCAGCCAGCCATGTAACACAGAGGCTTTAGGGTCACACTCTAAGAAGCTTTTTGTCTCGTTTTAATCATATATATATTCCTGGTGTCTTAACAGTAATGAACCCCGCGCACATAACTTCAGTTTAGCATTATTCTTCCCAGCAAGGGCCCACATTTCAGAACTTAATCTGTTACTTCAACCCACATAGCCTGCGCTTGGTTTCCTAGGTTACAGCTTGGTTCCTCCGTCTCCTACACTTTACAACCTTATAATTAGGGTCAGTTTGTACAATTCCCAGTTGGAAATCCTACATATATGGATCCAAGCAGATTGCTACTTTCCTTCCCATTTTCCATTTTGAATGTGCCAATTTCATCTAAAACCTACAAAATACCTCTTGTTTCTTTGGCCTTTTGTTGTTATTGCTAATTATCAGATGGAAAAAGTACTAAAATGCATTAGAATGGCCATTTAAGATCTACACTATACAGCACTTGAAAATCAGAATTTGGGAGTATGTACATATGTACGGATGGACAGACGGACGGATGGATGGATGGATGGATGGATGGATGGATTGGCAACTAGACAGCTTCCCAACATAGTATAGAGTCAAAATAGATATTCCATACCCAAATCTAGGCTACAAGGAGGTGGACTGTCCATCTTGAATTTCTGGGGGGTTGATCAGAAAGGGCTTTCTAAAATCATCTTTTAAAGAAAAAGCATCCTATCCCCAGGTGTATAAAAACTGCCTAACAAACAGTTGTCCAAATATACATATAAGAAGAAGAGTTGGCTTTTCTACCCCGCTTTTCTCACCCATTTAAGGGGATTCAAAGTGGCTGATGAACCTTCTGTTCTTCTCCCCACAACAGAGCACCCTGTGAGGTAGGTGGGGCTGTGAGAGCTCAGAAGAGAGCTGAGACTAGCCTAAGGTCACCCAGCTGGCTTCAGGGGGAAGGGCGGAATTGAACCTGGAAATCAAACCTGGTATTCCCAAATAAGAGTCTGGCTCCCTAACCACTAGACCAAACTGGATCACCTTTTGCCACACACTAGCCTATATTTGTATTCAGGTCGGGCAACAACTACCCTGACTATGGGTACTACCCACTGATTCGCACCTCAGCAGGAAAACCTCTTTTTCATACAATCACTGGTCTCATTCAATTTTATATAGTAGCTGGCGTCATTGAATTTAATAATCTTACTCACATCCATATCTATCTATGTGTGTCCCACCCTTCCTCTACTGATTTGATTAAGAACCTACAATGTACCCCTCAGGTAGCCACAGGTGGACTTCTCAGGAATGCCCTCCCCTCTGATATTCAGGAGATGACTAGCATTACGTTATCTAGATACCTCTTGACAAACTGACTTTACACATGGGCTTTCTGGTGTGAATAATGGACTTTTGCTGTTTTCGTTTTTCCTGCCCATCTCTGCATCCATCTTTGCATTCTGGAATCCTGCCTCGTAAAAAGTAATAGCTCCACCACAAACACTGTGCAGTTGTACACAATTTGTAACATTCAAAATTCATACGAATTTGGCTGAATTCGGAGATTCGAATTCAAATTGGATGTTGGCACATTTGAAGATTGACAGTCAATTTCAAATCAACTGTTTCGATATATTTGTACGAAGCTTCGTTATGGATTTGTATGGGATTCATATGGGATTCGTATATAACGCTCTTCATCAAATTCAAATCCCACCACATTCAAAGGGATTTCCATAAGCAAGTGAAGATACTCTGGCTACAGGGATTGTGTGACAACCCCCCCCCCCCCCGTTAAAACAGCTGCACTGGCTACAGCTTCATTTCCGGGCAGAATTCAAAGTGCATGTCTTGACCTATAAAGCCCTAAACAGTTTAGGTCCAGGTTATTTGAAGGATTGTATCTCCATCTATAACCCAGTACAGGCTTTAAGGTCCACTGGGGCGGGCCTTCTCTCAGTCCCACTACCTTCTCAGGTACAATTGGTGAGGACTTGGGAAAGGGCTTCTCTGAGGCTGCTCCCAAATTGTGGAACTCCCTCCCATCGGAGGTCCGCGGGGCCCCCTCTCTCCTCTCCTTTCGTCAGCAGGTTAAGGCGGTGCTATTCAGGCAGGCCTTTAAGTAACCTTTAACTCATTTGAATGATGTTCTAGCTGTTTTTTGGTTGTTTATGCTGATTATAGTTGTAATGGCTGTTTAATTCTATTTTAATGTTTGCACTATGGTATTTTAAAATATGGATTTTTTTAGTGTTGTGAGCTGCCCTGGGTCCCATCATGAGAGAAGGATGGGATAAAAATAAAATAAATAAATAAAATAAATACTGTCCATCCATATGAATTTCCTCCTCATGGTCCAAGGTGGATCTAGATGTTCAAGATATAAACATTTGCTGGGATTCGAGAGCAGGAAAAGGTTTGCCCTTGTCTCTGCTTGAGATGCCCATGAGCATTTGGTGGGCCACCATGTGCAACAGGACACTGGACTAGATGGGCTGTGGTCTGATCCAGCAGGGCTTCTCTTATGTTCTTATGTTCTTATGAAATGCCTATGCAAAGTTTTCAAAATAACAAAAAGGTCTCAAGCACATAGCTATTAGGGCCAAAATAGCTGCATAGTCCAGAATGCTGGTGCGTACAAGGATACCCTTGGACTTCCACTGAAGGAAGAGGCAAAGAAGAGAAATAAATCTAAAGTTCTTTGCATTCAATACTGGAGAAGCGCCAATAAACACAAAGCAAAGGTCGGCCTACATCATTCCCCTTTGCTCTGCTAGAAAAGCAAGATATATATTGGGAAGCCATTATGCAGGGAAAGATGAAAGGATGGATAGAAAGGGAAAAAGGTTGAAAACAGCATTTAAGAAGCAGCAGAGAGAGGTGATATCACAAAGGGGTCAAAATGGCACCTGCAGAGAGATCTCCGGGACGGAAGGAGGGAGGGAAGGCGGATCAAACGAGCAAAAGCCAATTAGTCAATCAAAGGGAAAGAAGCCCAGTGTTGAGATTACTGGGAAGCCGTGAGACAAGGTTCCCCTTTAGGCAAACATTAGAAAATGGAGAGTGTGAAGGTAAGCTTTAGATGTTTTCCTCCACCAAGAACACCATCAACATGCAGCTGCTTTAAACTGGTAAGTCGGAAATGAGTCAATAATAAAGAACACGGCACTGGACCTTATTTTGGATTATATCCTGGAATAAAGGCCTGCCATTTGCATGCCACACCTCCTGAACTCTGAACTCCTTTGTTGTGCAAATCGTTTGTGATCACCACCCTGTCTATCCTAAGCTCGGGGTCTTTTTCACTCCAAGGCTCCTGGGTTCTTGGACATGAAGGCCCAGGGTCCCCATGTGGATGCAGCCTAACACTGCAATACACTTTCTATGCCACTCTTGAGGTCTATAGGGCAGGATAAAATGTAAACAAACAAATAAATAAATAAACTGAAGCTGAATCCAGACAAGACAGAGGTGCTGTGTGTCACAGGCTCTTGGGTCCGGGTAGTTGGAAGACACCCTGTCATCAATGGGGTTGCAATGCCATGGAAGGGACAGGTGTGAAATTTGGGGATGCTGTTGGACTCTACGCTGATGCTTGAAGCTCAGGTGGAGGTCGTGGCCAAGAGTGCCTATTCCCAAGTACAGCAGGTGGACAAGTTGAAGCCTTTTCTGGACAGAGATGACTTGGCCACAGTTATCCATGCTCTGGTAACCTCCAGACAAGACTATTGAAATGTACTCTACATGGGGCTGCCTTTGAAGATGGTTCAGAAGCTGCAGCTAGTGCAAAATGCAGCTTCTAGATTGCTGACCGGGACAGCTGGCCAGATACACATCATGCCGATCTTAAAAGAGTTGCACTGGCTGTCGATTCGATTCTGAGCCCAATTCATGGTGTTAACTCTGACTTACAAGGCCCTAAATGACTTGGTCCCCAAGTATTTAAAGGAACGCCTACTCCCATATCAACCTGCCTTAAAATCTGGAGGGGAGGCCCTCCTGGTTGTCCCCCCCACCCTTAACAGCAAAAAGGGTGGGCACCCAGGAGAGGACCTTCTCAGTGTTGGCCCCTAGGCTATGGAATAGTTTCTCCCTTGAGGTGTGTCAGTCATCTTCATTGTACACATTTCGGAAAGCAGTGAAGACTCCCCTCTTTGCCCTGGTCTTTGGTTAAATGGGGATACACGTTCCTCTTCCCACTTGCAGATGCTATTGTTTTAATACATACTGTTATTGTTTTGATAATGTTTGATTTTAAATGTTGTTACCCACCCAGAGACGTCCGGGTATGTATGTATGTATGTATGTATGTATGCATGTATGCATGTATGCATGTATGCATGTATGCATGTGTGAATGAATGAATGAATGAATGAATGAATGAATGAATACGCCTGGTTGCCAAACAAGACAGCTCACCTGAGTGAAGTGACCTCAGTTCTTCTCACTGTTTCCTCTGTTTCCACAACCAGAATCTTTCCTTTCCCGCAGACTAAAAATTTAATTGCACAACAGGGAGAAAATGGGGTGGGGAATCCACTGAAAGATTGTTGTTAATTAAGTGTTTTTCAATCTATTTCCCACAATTTGCAAAAAAAAAAAAAAACCACGATACAGGCTGCCAGAACTCATGCTTCTGGCTTGGTAGAATTTTGGTTTTTTGTGGTACAAAAGTCACAGAAGCTTGGTAACTGAAAGAACCGATAAGCTTATATTCTATAATCCACTGAGCTGTGGCTTGTTTATTATCTGGGCATGAGTTTGGGCATGGGTGGGGTGGGATGGAAGAAGCTATCCAGTCCTACTATTTGCTAGTGCAATAGTACTGGAAGAAATGGCTCTAGCCATTAATTTGCTGAACACAGAGCTGGCTGGCTTGAGTTGGCTTCCTATCACAGTTTAAGCCACATTAATTACGCTTCTTTGAGAAGTGAATTCAGTAATTATATACTTTTACAAATGGGACAGCTGTAATTGCTTTCCTTAGAATATAACATACAAAGAGAAGAAATCAGAGTTCACAGTACGCATTTTCTTATGTTTATCTGTTCCTAAGTCTCACCAGATGGAAAAGATCTTTCTTCCAGGTCAATAGATTTGTGAAATGCTATTTTTAAAAATTATTTCTTTATTTGAAAAATGAAACAAAACCTCAATACCTTGTCATTTCAGGGAATTTGCTAGCCGTGGTTCTCATATATTACAGAGACATGCCGAGCCAGTTCTGTATGAAGTGGGTTTGTACAGAACCAGGAGGAGAGGTTCATGGGCTATGTTTTCACATGGAATCCCACTAAAAATTTGGATTTTTGTTTGCAAATGATTTGTCAGATTCCTTCTGTCATGCCTCATGCCATCAACACCTCCTCCAAGGATGCAAAGGTTGTCAGCAAAGCCAGGAAAGCTGAGACTAGATTCCCTGCCGACCAGAGCGACAAAGACGTGCTACAAAGATCAAACATGCCCATTGATCCCACCTCCCACGATGGGGACAGGTCAGATTTGGACGCTAGTCAACGCCCATCTCAGAGCACTCTCAGGCAACAGCAAGAACACCTGAGACATTCAGCACGTTTGCATCCCAAACAACTGCACCAGAGAGGGCACAGCTCACTTTCCCCTACTTAAGGACACCCAAACCCAGCATGCCCCATTGCAGACAGTGGATCTTTCCGTGCAACCTCGGCCCTTGAACTTCCTGTGCTCCTGAACTGACTTACGACAACAAAGACTCTCTGGAAACTCTGAGCCTGGCACTCCTGACTCCGATTCCATGCTTTCCTCTACAAGGACTTTGTAACCTGATCCAGCTACTTGCTTTTGCTTGCCTGGCACACATATGTGTCAAGGCCGGTCCCGCCACCAAAGACCCGACACACGCTGACTGGAGTTACCACACTTTATTCGGCGTATGTCACTGTGTGACCAGCTAAAGCTGGCAAGCAGAGTCGGGGTCGTCCGGAAATGGGTCAGTGGGCACGAGCAGTTCGGGGAGACCAAATACCTTTCCGGGAACCAGAGCTACACGCAGCAAGAGTCGTCAAAGGGGCAGTCCAAGAGTCAAAGGCACAGGTAAACAAACGTAGTCCGAAGGCAGTCCTAGGGTCAAAGGCATAGGCAAACAAACGTAGTCCGAAGGCAGTCCAAGGGTCAAAGGCACGTCAGGATACTGAGCCGAAAACAAGCCGAGGCAGAAGCAGAACCGGCAAGAGACGCTTTGCTACCTGCAAAGAGTCCACTGACCCTGCAACTCCTTTTCAAGGAGTTGGAGGCCCTCCTTCCAGGCGTTGCCCCTGAAGCCGACGCCTGAGCCGCGCCTCTCTGCGCCTTTGCTGCAGCTGCTGTCTCCTGACAACCCTGGTGGCCTCCCCAGGGTCCTGCTGCTCCCCCGGCATCTCTGGCTCATGAGAAGCCTCTTCCAGCACAGGCTCCACAACTGGAGTCTCTACCGGAGTCTCTTCAGACTCAGGGCCAGCCCTGGCTTGGCCCTGATCCCCACCTAACTCCGACTCCTGGAAGCCGTGCCAGGAGCTTTCAGAATCAGAGTCTGATTCAAACACCTCCTCAAGAGAAGGACAGCCCTGTCGTGACTCTCGAGGAGGTTCCTGAGGCCCTGCTGCAGGCTCGCCCATGACACATATGTGTGCTTGTTTGCTTACTAGACGCTGCCAACTTGAGACAGGACACCTTCCACATCATACCCCATCCTCTCCCTGCTTTCCCAGCTGGACCCCAGGAAGCCTACCAGGCTCACACTTTCCCTTTAAACCTTCCTCATTTCCTCTTCAGGCCTGACTGCTCACACCTTTTCATTTCTACCTGTTTTATTTGTGGGCTTTCCATTCGGGAAAGTCCAAATGGAGGTTGGAAAATCCACAAACAAAATGGACAGAAATGGAAAGGTGTGAGCAATCAGGCCTGAGGAGGAACTGAAGAAGGCTTAAAGTGAAGGTGTCACCACGGACTGTTTCAGAAGGAGAGAACACATCAGGCAAGAGACCAGTCATGTTCTCTCCATATTATCTCACCCCAAAGTAGATTTTCTGGGTTAAATAATATTGAAAGAAAAGAGCTTATGATGTTGCTTATGTGATATTTAACTCCAAAAGTGGACTGAAGCTGAATTAAAACTTAGGTGTGGATGCAGCCTCATTCTCTCCTTCCCTAATCATGCCCTGCTAACCTCTAGATTGCACATTGGCTTCACCTTTGTTCTAGTGGGTGATCCAGTTTGGTCTAGTGGTTAGGGAGCTAGAGTCTTATCTGGGAATACCGGGTTCAATTCCACCCTCCCATATGAAGCCAGGGTGACCTTGGGCTAGTCACTGCTCTCTTCTGAGCTCTCACAGCCCCACCTATCTCACAGGGTGTTCTGTTGTGGGGAGAAGAATAGAAAAGCTTTGTCAGCCGCTTTGAGTCCCCTTAAATGGGTGGGGAAAGTGAGGTAAAAAAGCCAACTCTTCTTCTTTCCTGTTTGTGTCCTGCCAACCCCCATGGCATGCCCACCACCACCCCCTTGCCATCATGGGGCTTACTAGGTCCCCATGGGGGCCACGCCACTCTGCTATCTGTAGCCTGTTAGGCAATTTCTCAGTTCAACATCTCTGTGCATAGTGGACATTCCCATATCCATGTGCAAAGCCTTCTAGGAAACTCTTTGCTCCTCCATACCAGAAAGTCAAAGAAGAGGGGACTACCAGATAAGAGTCTGCTGCATTTTCCCCTAGACCATGCACCAGTGATAATAGAGCTGCCTGAGCCCTTGGGCACCAGGTCAGAACCTGCAGATATAATGGGGAAATAGCAAAGCATGACCTAGGAGTTCATGGGATGCAATCAGGGGGAAAGGAGAGACCAGGGCACAACCTGGGTCTACCACAGTAAGACTAAGGAAGCAGATAGAACTCTGGATATGTGGCAGGTAGCTAGTAGACATAATAGGGAACGAGACACTGGTAGTTTGAAGCTATGATTCTAGAACTGTCATTTTTAACTAAATGATTCCATTATGTCAGTCAGCTGAAATTTTCAAAATGCAAACATCTGGTTCTATGTGGCTGATAGAAACTGACAACTACCTCCAAAAAATGAAGGAGGGCAGCTGTCAAGTAAATTAAATTATGACGTCTGCTGCCCGGGGAAGTGGAAGTTACAGGTAAAACTTAAATCTTTCACCAAAGATAAGGCCGGCAGCAAGGAACTGCCAGCTGCTATAAAAGCAGCTCGATTCAAGTACAGAGACAGGTCACTTTGGCCTTTTTGCAGTGTGGACAGCAAGACACAAAAGGTGAAGCTCCATCTTCCGTGAGATGTTGGGAAGCCAAAGAGTCCATTTAGAATCTGGACACAGCCCATCTAGTCCAGCATCCTGCCTCACATAGTGGCCAACCAATTGCTTCTGAGCATCACTAAGGCAAGGCCTTCATCTGCTTTCAACTCGCTGCAAATGGCCTTTAGAGGCATCCTGACAGATACTCCAGCCTTGAGGTGGTACCTCGGCATCCATTCTAGCAGCCATTGGAACATCAATTGACACACCAATGACTGCCTAATAGGGCAGACTGAGACAAGTAAATTGTCAGTTATCTAACCAAATATGATTTCTCTCCTTCCTCGCCCAACTCAGAAAAGGTTGCACCACTTTTACTTTTCAAAATACCATGGGCTGCTGGCACCTTCAAATACCACCCATGGACTTAATATTATGTTTTTCCTCCAACTCTCTAATCACGTATAATGAACTGCTTTGGATGCTTATATGTGCTTCTGCACACTGACAAAGATGCATCACAACTCTGAAACAGTTTTGAGAATACACATCGGCCAAACAAGGTTGTGGGATGAAACAAAATAAAATGTTCCTTTTCTTTTTTGGCACGGCATCTCCCAAAGCCCTTAGCCAAAATACATTTTTCCAAACTCTAAACAAAATGGTTCACCAGGCAAAGGCTATTTCCAACTGCTTCTCGATTTGTTCTGCCACTAATTGCCATCTCAAATACAATTGGGACCCCTATCAAGGGTGGAAAGAAGGAGGAGGAGGAGGAGGAGGAGAAGAAGAAGAAGAAAGAGTTGGTTTTTCTACCCCGCTTTTCTCACCCATTTAAGGGGACTCAAAGTGGCTGACAAAGCTTTTCTAGTCTTCTCCCAACAAAAGAACACCCTTTGAGGTAGGTGGGGCTGTGAGATCTCAGAAGAGAGCTGTGACTAGCCCAAGGTCACCCAGCTGGCTTCATGGGGGAGGGCGAAATTGAACCTGGTATTCCCAGATAAGAGTCTGGCTGCCTAACCACTAGACCAAACTGGCTCACCAGTTCCTACCAGTTCCTACTGCGGTTATGGGAAACCGTGGATACTCCTAGGAAATTGCATGAGATTTCTCATGATTCCCAGGAAATCATGTGAGATTTCCCAGGAATCGTGGGAAAGTGCACATGATTCCATATTACTTCCGACTAAGGATGTGCACAAATGTTCTAAACATTCAAAATTCGATCGAATATGGATATTTGAATTCAAATAAAATGTCTTCACATTTGAATTTAAACAATTGAATGAATTTCAAATGTTCCAAAACATTTGTTCAAATGATTCAAATGTACATACATCTCTGTATGAATATCATACGTATCTGTACACATTTGCACTTATAATACGGAGTGAAAACGGGATGCATATGGGATAAAACAGGATGTGTATGAAGTGCGTACAGATACGTATAACACATATGAATGATGTAGACATTCGTATCTTTAAATACGAATCTAACATTCGAATGAACAGATTGGAATGTATTGGATTTGAGTCAGTTTTTGTTGCATTCAGATTCTAAACATTCAAATTTGAATGGAATGTTTTGATATTTCAATCGACTTGAATTTGAATGCAAAAAAAAAAAAAAAAATCCATGCACTTCCCTACTTCCAACTGCCCCAGGCCTCCAGGAAGTCTCCAAAGGCTGGTCCAGTTGACCGCAGTTACCCGATCATTGGATATGGATGCCCTACTGTACAGCAAAATGAGCAATTCCATCACGTTGGAGCAGGTTATGCCTGCACACTAACAACAAACAATGGAAGATTTGGACCTGTCTCAGGCCCCATCTGCACTGGGGATTATTCTACATTATATTCCAGAATCAGGCTCTGAAGACTATGCATGCAGAATATGGTAGGACTCTATTCTGTACAAATGCATTCGTACGGATTCATATGAATATCTGATATGACTGAATACATATCCGATATGTATCCTATATGAACATATGCATATCCGATACGAATTTATATATATCCGGTACGTATCTGATATGTATCCCCAGTTTAACTAATGTCTGAACTATTTGTATGAATGTTAATATATGAATGTCGTATCATTTGATCCATTTGTGAATGTTCAAATTCATCCGAATTCGTATAAATAATGAATGTTACAAATATTCGCGCCCATCCCTAGGTCAGATTACTTGAAACAAAGAGCAACAGCAAGAATTCTGCATGAGTCTGCAGACGGCCAGATTTAATCCCCTAGTCAATTAAAACGCCCAGCCCTAAAGGCCTTTTGAAAATGAGGTTTTTCGATGGAAATGCCAACCAAACAGGCCGTCCTCTGTCAAAGCTCTGCTGGCACCTCCAAAATATAAATGCAAAACAGGAAAGGAGGCTGGCAGAGTCCCTGCTCCAGCAATTGAAATACTTGCTTGGTGCCATCTCTCCCTGCTAATTGCTGTGTGACAAACAGTCCCTCCACAAGCTCTTTATCTTTATGCTTCAGGAGCATTGCCTATTTCCACAATCACTCATGAGGATCAGTTAAGTGGGATGCCAAAATCCAAGCGGCAAGGCCGCGGCAGAGAAGGGGGTAGCTGTGTTCCCCTCCCTGCCGGCTCCAGCCACCATGACCGTCTCCTCCTGTTTTCCTCTAGCAATGACATCTAGATTTTCGTCTGGCTTCTTCTCCGGGTTCTTGGCAGCCATTGCTTTTGGCCCCAAATGAAGTGGGAAACAGCTTGTCGGTTCCATACTGGAAAACCTTGCTGCTGTTTGGTTTGTTTCAGAATTATCGTCACCAGCCTTGCTGTTATCATATCATTAATGTTGACTGGACTAGGCTGGATCAAGTCATTCCCAAAATGCCACACCCATTTAGGATTATTCTGTTATCCAGTATCTGAGCATCATCTAAGAAAGGAGGGAGGAATAGGTAGGTAGGTAGGTAGTTAGGTAGGTAGGTAAGCAGCTAATTTTAGTAGTGGCTCAGTAGGTTGGTGCACCATATAAGCTGCTGCAAATATGAGAAGGAATTGATAATCAATACTACTAGACCACAGATGTGCACACAAACCCACTTGGAGTTCCCCCAAGACAGATAACATCTCGTTATTCCACCAAAAGGTTTTTTTAAAATCTTACCATTAGGCTCCAGATCCATTCTTTGGATCTCCCTATTTTGCTTTTCTCAATAACGAAACAGCAACTACTTCTTCAAAATGCACAGATTCCATGGAGAAGGGAAAATAAGCAACACTTGATGTATGCCAACCACATTCTTTGAAGTTTTCAAGGTACTGCTTCAATCAGAGACCTTGGAAACCCTGGGAAGTTGAGTAGCTTCAACAGCACCGCTGAGTGTAAAAATAAATTTAAGGTTGCTTGCTGCTAGTTAAGTCTGTTGGTCCACAGCCTGGCCTTCAACAAACCCACAAACATCTCCTGGAATGAACCGGTTAATTGTAGTCAGCAAGATTTTTGCCTAGAGGTTTTAGCGCATGCATTATGCAAGATTTTCATCTGGATTTTTGAATAGGACTGCTTAGATAAATCTGTATTTTTAAAGGGGGCTCTTGGCCTCCGTTTCCCCAAGATGATTTCTATGTAATATCGAAAGATGTTTATTCCACTGTCTGTAGAATGAACTCTTTACAAAAAATGTATGCAATGAAGGCAAGCAGTGTAATGAATTGCATCATTCAACTGAAAATTCCCCGTGCATTTCTGTCCCTAGGGGGCACTGTCACTTTCACAAAAACGAGAGAGCTGTGACTAACCCAGGGTCACCCAGCTGACTTCATGGAGGAGTGCAGAATCAAACCCGGTGACTATGAGATACGAGTCTGGCACTCTAACCACAAGACGAGACTGACTTATATGAAACACACACCCAGCTTTCTTCGCCACATCTCTTGCCACCTCAGCTCACATAGGCCGTGTCCCCAGCTACCGTGAATCTGGAACAAATCCGGATTACTCTGATCCGGGTTTGCTCCGGGTTCTGCTGAGGGTTGGGTTGGAGGCCGGGAACAGCACTGAGTGCGTGTCAGGATGTTCCCACAGAGCCCACAGGTGCGCATAAGCACACCTGTGAGCCACCGCGGCTGCCAGCCTCATCCTCGTCCTAAGCCGAGCGAAGGACAGCCAGTGGCCGGGTAACTGAGCAAGGGGGTGCTGCATCCTCGCTCACTTACCCAGGCCATCTTCACTTCCTTAAGTGTGAGTGGAGGGACAAGCTAAAGGAGACTGAACTGTGCTGTGGTGGGTGGAGTCCAGTATTTCCTTTTGGCCAATGTCTGGGGGGGGCGTGGAACACATGGAGTTCATGAGGCACCTCCCTTTCTCTCCTCAGTTGATGTGTGTGATTCCTCTATCTAGCATTTTTCTGCAAATTTATTATTTTTTAAAATTAATTGCACGGAGAAGAAAAGCATATAAAAAAGGAGGGGGCATGGAGGATGGAGCAGGCTTTTAAAAAACTGCAAAGACACACCCTTGCCTTCCTTGAAAGACACAAGGGGATTCAATAAGAAAGGAGGAAGATTTGACGCAGCAAAAAGGGTGGAGAGCCAAGAGTTTCATGGAGGAGGGTCAGGTTGATTGTGGAGACAGGCATGAGGGATGCAGCCCAAAGCAAGGGTGGCCTGAGGATGACCTATAAGAAGAAGAGTTGGCTTTTCTACCCCACTTTTCTCATCCATTTAAGGGGACTCAAAGCGGCTCACCAAGCTTTTCTATTATTCTCCCCACAACAGACACCCTGTGAGGTAGGTGGGGCTGTGAGAGCTCAGCAGAGAGCTGTGACTAGGCCAAGGCCACCCAGCTGGCTTCATGGGGGAGGGCGGAATCGAACCCAGTATTCCCAGGTAAGAGTCCGGCTCCCTAACCACTAGACCAAACTGGCTCACAGAACAGAACTGGAACGACCTCAGTTTGAATTATGAATAGGACATCCTGTCTCATCTAGGTGTGACCAGGGCCTTTGAGTCCCCTTAAATGGGTGAGAAAAGTGGGGTATAAAAGCCAACTCCTCCTCTTCCTCCTCAAGGCACAGAAGATTTAGGCACCACCTACAGCAATAATGAGTCAGCCATTCCAGCATGGCTTCAAAATTTGTGGAAGATCATCTCTAGGCCTGCCCACATAGATTCAGCTTCTGTGCCTCTCTCAGACACATGAGAAGTTGGCAGATTCAGCATTGCCTCCAGCAATTCCCTCCACCAATTAATTCCAACCAGGTAAATTTTCATTAGTCATGACAGTTGACACAGCATGCTATGGGCTGGGAATTAGATCATAATATAGCCTAGCACAAATTGGTACCTCCAAAATGTTTTAGATTATGATTTACATTAACTCCAGCCGGAACTCCCATTGCCTCTAAGGGGAGAAATGTGATTGCTAATAGTAGTTGCAGTGACAGTGGTAACCACAGTCAGAGATACCAACCCTATGAGTCAGCTGTCTGGATTGATTGATTGATTGATTGATTGATTGATTGATTGATTGATTGATTGAATGAATGAATGAATGAATGAATATCTCCCCTTCATGAAAAGGTCTCATGGTTTGGCTTCATGAATGAAGATTTAGGAAGGGCTCAACCCAAGCTTGCTGCATTCATGCTGATGGCTGAACATTTATTACGTTTATAAATTCACTACCGAGCCCAATTCAAGGTGCTAACTCTGACTTATAAGGCCCTAAATGACTTGGGCCCCAGATATCTAAAGGAGCGCCTTCTCCCATATCGACCTGCCCACCTTTTAAGATCTGCAGGAGAGGCCCTCCTGGTTATCCCACCACCTTCAGCGGCTAGGTGGGTGGGCACCCGGGAGAGGGCCTTTTCAGTAGTGGCCCCCAGGCTGTGGAATGGCCTCCCCTTGGAGGTGTGTCAGGCCCCTTCTCTGTTTATGTTCAGGAAGGTGGTGAAGACGCACCTCTTCACTGAGGCCTTTGGCTAAATGCCCTCTACGCTTCCCCCCTGCAAAAACTATTGTTTTTTAAACTGGTTTTGTATCATTATCATTATTATTATTATTATGCTGGATTTTAAACTTTGTATGGGTTTTAGCATAGTCTGATACAGTTTTAATATGTTTGTTTTTAACTGTTGTGAGCCGCCCAGAGACCCTTGGGTATGGGGCGGGATATAAAAATAAATAAATAAATAAATAAATAAATAAATAAATAAATAAATAAATAAATAAATAAATAAATAAAAACAGGCCAAAGCAGGATGGACAAGTCTAGTTGCAGAAGGTACAGAGAAAGGTCTCCTTGAGCAGTACTGTAAAAGCACGGTTCCTTCTGTGTTGTCTTCTCAAGACTGGTTCTATGAGCACTCTCAAAGGAGGCAGCAGCGTTGTGGATGGTACATCTCCCGGACCACTCCTCTTTGTCCGTTCAGCAGCACAAGAGGTCAAAAGTATCTCCCACAAAATCTGTGGCTGCATTCATACCTAAGTTTTAATCCAGCTTCAGTCTGTTTTCATGATGAGAAAACACATCAGTGAAGAGGCAAGCTGATTCCCTTCAGCCTTATCTAACTCAGAAGATCCACTTCTGGGTGAAATAACCTGGAAAGAAAATGACTGTCGACTTTGCTGATGTGTTCTTCTGCTCTGAAAGTGGATTGAAGCTGGATTAAAACTTAGGTTTGAACGCAGCCTGTGTCTTCACTGTCAACTGTAAATTTACTGTGGATACAAGTTGTCTTCTCAAAAATTAGTGCTAATCATATTTTGAACTTTGTTTTCACATTCATAATGATTTTTACATAATGATTTCTTCATGTGTTCATCTCCAAATCTCAACCTATTGCAATTTGAATCCCAGCTGCCATATCTTCCAATACTGCCGTTATAATGATACTTTTGGTACATTATGTAAATGGTTACAGAAACAATATGCATCATTGTTTCACTCCTTTTTTTGTTCAGAACCCTTCTATAATCTAAATTCAGTTATTAACAGTAGCTTTTCATTTGTCGCAAATATTTTTCAGAACAGTAATCTGGCACACTCATTAGTCTTAATTGGTATCCCTTTATTATATGATCTACAGAGTCAAAAGCCTTGAGAAAGTCCATTGTAGAAAGATAAACCTTTATCTAGCATTCTCTTGCACTTTTCATCTTAGGCTATCTCACCTTCCCCCCATCTCTACCTGAATGGAAGTTACAGAGAAGAGAAGAGAATCGTGACTTGTTCTTCATCATTCTAGAACTCGGAACAAGGAATAACCGACTTACATTACAAGAAGAAAGAGTTCAGCTGATGTCGGAACCAAACAGGGTCACGGTAAAAATCAGCCCCAAAAGTGGAACCCATAGTCCGGGGAGGGGGTGATGTCTCTGGGCCAATTCGCATCTTTATTAAGTAAGATGACCCGGTAATTCTGGAACAGATCAGGCATCCATGTTTTCCTACGTCTGATCCATTCCAAACTTAGCCAACACTTCCCACAAGTGATTGGCACCTTTCCTGAGTACACAGTTGAAGAAGCACTCATCTGGTAGCAGAACAGGTTGTTTGGAGGCGATTGTGTCACCATGGCAAATGGCGGCAATGGGCATGTGCAGTGCCATTTCCACACCAACTGGGCTAAACAAGCCAGTGGCCAGTATAACTGTAGACAACCGGTTGCTGGCAATCTGCATGATGTACACAGCAACAGCTAACAGTGTTAGTCTTTTTAATGCAGTTTTCTTCTTGTAATGGTTTGGCAACTGTTTCATATATACCTGTTCTGCTACATGATGAGTCCTTCTTCAACTGTGTGCCCAGGAAAGGTGCCAAAGGCCAAATCAGCCCGCCCCCAATCATTGATGGAATGTTGACCGGATCTGCATCACACACATTACCCTGTGCCACGCAGTCCCGGTCTTGGGCTGGACTAAATGATCTGGCACAATACTGGAGGGCAACCAGTGGGCTATGCCCAGGACAATCTGCATTACAGACAGCCCATTCTGGCCCAACTTCAAAGGATGGGAATGAAAGCCAAGAACGTAAGAGGAACCCAGCAGGGTCAGGCCACAGCCCATCTAGTGCAACATCCTATCACACACAGTGGCTCACCAAGTGCTTCTGGGCCTTCTAAAGAAGAAAACAAGGGCAGAACTCTCACCTGCTCCTGACTTGATGCAAATGGCCTTTAGAGCCATCCTGCCCCTCTTTCCAACCTGGAGGTGGTAACTAGTTCCCAGCCTCTGAAGTTGGCATCCAAGGCTTTACCAGCCAGGTGCCATTTCTGGTAGCTCAAAGAAATGGCACTGCACTTCTTCTTCTGGCTGGTAGCCCAACCCAAGTGCTCATCAATGTGTAAATGCTGGAGCTGCCTACCAACAGGAAACACTTCTGAGATCTCTCGTAATCTGACTCCCTTTGGAGTGGACGACAGTGAGATTGCCACACTGACTGGTGTCCACTCCAGTGCCACATCTGTGCAGATACCCCAGTCTAGCGGGAAGTTGTGCTTCCTGGTAGACCAATCTGCAGCCCAACCTCCACTGACCTGGGGCCCATCCAGGATTGTCTGCAGCACTGTAGCAACAGCCATGAGCACCGGGCCATTGCTATGGCAATCGCCAGTGCACAGCCATAGCCACGCTGCCCATAAGCAGTATTTGCATATGGAAGTAATTCAAGCATTGCCTAGGTGGGTTTACCAGGAGTGTCTTAGATGCTCCTGAAAAAGCTGTGGAGGAGTCTTTACTACTTAGGGTGCTTCCGCACAGGCCTTTTAACACCCATTAAGCACACATTCAGAAACACGAGTCCGCACATACGTACCTATTTAGCACACTTCTGGTGAGGCGCGTCCGCAGAGCAACACCCATTAAGCACACATTGGGAAACCCGCGTCCGCTTAGGTGGAACTATTTAGCACACTTCCGGCGAGGCGCGTCCACACAGCGGCACCCATTAAGCACACATTTGGAAACCTGCATCCGCACAGGCGGACTTGTTTAGCGCACTTCTGGTGAGGCGCATCCGCACATATGTGTCTCTAATGTGTGCTTAATGGGTTTTAACTGCACACCACATTCAAGGCGGTCTTAATGGGTGTTTTTGGGTGAAAACCGGATTACCCAGACCCATGTCCACATACGGGACGGAGAAAGAGCACATGAGGCGGGACAGGAAGTCGCCATGTTGAGCTATGCAACGTGGGGGGAGCCGACTTCTGCGGATGGGAGGCAGGGGCCAGGCGCGGCTCCACCCTAAAGTCCATCCCCCTTACTGGTTGCCGAGCTCCTCATCACCCAGCCTCGCCAGCCGCCGGCCAAGCGCCATCCCCGGGCGCGGCAACCCACCCCAGGGCCTCCTCCTGCCATCGCTGCGTCCGAGCACATAACTCTGCGGCTCAGTTGGTGCCACTTGGGCGCCCGCTGGGCTGCACCAGCGCATGCCCGGTGACGAAAGGCAGCGGCTGTGTCGGGCGGGCGCATGGGGTCTGCAGTGGTGCGGTGCCCAGCTCCGCTCGGCACCTGGATCAAGGCCCCCGTTACAAGCGGCGTCCGAGCACTCAGGTTTACATGCGTGGCAGCCCATCCCGTATGTGTGGGGCATGTCACAAGCCATGTCGGCCGGGCACTGATCCGGGGCCACAGCAACTGTTCCCTTCCCGAACAAGGTTGCCATCGGCATCCATTGCCGTACCCTGGGAGATCGTGGTGGGCGCGAGAAGTGCCCTAATGCCGATCTGGCTACCAGATCCTTAAACATACAGAGTAGGCCATGGTGCCCTGGCAGTGGAGGCGGCACTCGCCGCGGCCGCCATTTGCAAGGGGCGTGTTCTGGGCTTAGCATTAAATGGAGGCCGGGCAAGCCGCTGCGCGTCTATCATGACAGAGAGCTCACAGGAGGCCGCAGCCAGGCCGTCGGCACCAAAACCAAAGAAGGCTCGGGCGAAGGCCTGGCGCCCGACCACATCATCGTCCTCGCGGCCAGTGCTAGGGCCCCGGTGCCACACGAGGCTGTCAAACACACCGATGTCTTCCTCGGCAACCGGCTTTGCCACCAGCCGGCCATGCCCCCTGTGCGCTTGGCGGCCCGTCGGTGGCACGCGCGCCAGCGGCCAGGAGTTAGGGTAGAGTGACAGCTGCCCGCACCAATCATGGAGCTCTCAGGATAGCTGCCTGCAAATGTATGCTACTGCGTCCGCATGGCGAGGGCAGAATCCATGCCCTGCTAGCACCCCTTCCCACGCGTGTGCGGACAAAAGGGGTGCAGGTTGATCTGTATCTCTTAGATAAGGATCTACCAAGATCCAGGTCTAGTAAAACCGGATGGCCAGGAACCGCATATATTACATCCGCATCTAGTCTAATCCGGATTCCGTACATCCACATCTACTAGAAACCGTCTTTAACAAATCCCCCTCTATTCTGAACCGGTTTTCATAAATCCGGGTGCAGGAGATCCGGATTTATTTGCCCCTGTGCGGAAGCAGCCTTAGTTACCTACTTAGTTAGATAGCTCCTCTCGTGCTAAGTAGCATATTGGGCAAATAGATTATTCCAGTGACTCCAGTCAGCAGGCACATTTGTGGCTTCATCCCATTTTACATTCATCTGTTCAAGATCTTTTAGAAATGTTTGACGCCGGGTGTTTCATGGCCTCCCTCTTTTCCTGCGACCACCTGGTGGTACTCACGTCATTGCCGTTTGGGGGACTTGCTCCTTGTCCATCTGAAGAACATGCTTATTCCACAGCTAATGCCAATCAGGGCAGATTTGGGATGCTCTGGGACAGAGGCAGCACCACATTGTGCATATGCTTTGGCCCAAATTGTGCCAAGCTGATCACTTCAGTGTGAACAGGACCTTCCTTCCTTCCTTCCTTCCTTCCTTCCTTCCTTCCTTCCTTCCTTCCTTCCGGCCAATCACAGTGCAGCTCGCTGGATCCCCGGTTGTTTTGTTTTGCAAAACAAAAGGGGCCTAAGATAGGCAGCTTGTATTTACTCAACTGTTTCTCTCATTTTTTAGTGTCTAGGAGCAACATGAACCTACATGGATAGTCTCTCTCTCTCTCTCTCTCTCTCTCTCTCTCTCTCTCTCTCACACACACACACACACACACACACACACACACACACACACACACACACACCTGTGGCAGCCCAAACACTCAGCTCAGATTTTAAGCAGTTTTCTTCCTTGCATTATTTTTTATTTCCCCACCACCACGTTCCTTCTCTGGCTCAAAAAGTTGTGAATTTGGTTTCATGGCTCCAATTGTGTTCCATCTCCCATGTACTGCTGTGATTCAGTTCCCCACTGAGAAAGGGGAGAGGTAGCACCAGTGATGCAGCACAGGTGTGTGCCAGAGCAAACCGAAGGCACTGCAGGGAAGCTGATTCTAACAATCCCCCCCCCCCCGCCAATCAGAGCACAGTCCCTGAGCCAAAAGGTAACCTTGATCCCATTATGGTGGTGGGGAATTCCTGGTCCAAACCTGCTACATCTGCAAATGGCCTTGCTTTGTTTCTAAATAACAAGTACAAAAATCACTTCTGTGGACAGAAATACAGGTAGTACCTTTCTTCTTCTTCAAATTTTGCAGTGATCCACTGCTGTGAGAAAAATACATTTTCAAAAGAGTGTATTATAATGGAAGGAAGGAGAACGCTCTCATGTCAGTGAAAAGGATCCTTTTTAAAAACTTCCATTACATTTACAAAATGCTGCTTATATAAACTGCCTATATTGAGTAAATTTATTTTCAGATATAAATGTATCAGAAATGTTTTTTTCTTTTTCTTTTTTCTTTCTTTCTGGTTTCAGAGAATAAGTAATCTTTATAAATACTATTAAAGAAAGGGGACAAGTCAAAGTTTAAAAAGGTAGTAAGAGAAGCTGTTTGAGCTATGTAAGAGTTCTTCATTTCAGAATGGATAGTGAGGATATTCATGAACGTAAATCACACATTCATTTCATGTTCGAAACCAAACACCCATGTGTTCTATTTGATGGCAAAGTGGTTAAGTGAACAATAACTATTGTTCACATGTGTTTACAAACTTGTTCAAAAATAAAAAAATCAATAATAAAAAATAAAAAACCCTTTTCAATGGCAACAGCACAGCAAATTGTTGAATCAATTTGTTCAGGTTCACAAATGGCAGATTGATCGTTTGATCAAATTTCCAGATATTCAAACATTCATCAACACGTACTGTACCATTGAATTTTTAAACATGAACCAAACTTGGCACACGCCTGACACATAGCTTTGCTTTTGTCTTCTAATTGAGAATGCCCAGGGTCATTGTGTGAGACAAGATGATGGACTAGAAGGGCTGAGGCCTGATCCAGCAGGACTTCCCTGATGTTCTTATGAGATCTTTGGATATAGAAGAAGAAGAAGAAGAGTTGGCTTTTCTACTCCACTTTTCTCACCCATTCAAGGGGACTCACAAAGCTTTACTATTCTTCTCCCCTCAACAAAACACCCTGTGAGGTAGATGGGGCTGTGAGTGCTCAGAAGAGAGCTGTGACTAGCCCAAGGTCACCCAGATGGCTTCATGGGGGAGGGCAGAATCAGACCTGATATTCCCAGATAAGAGTCCAGCTCCCTAACTAATAGACCAAATTGGCTCTGGATAAAAGGGCAGAATAAAATGCAAATAAATAATAAACAAATCCTCCTTCTAAGCTTGTCCTATAGTCTCTTATGCACAAAACTTGTATACAGACACTAAAGAAAGTCTGATGGAGTTAACGATCATTTTCATCTCTCACTGAAGGTCCTACAGTTTCTGAGGATTTGAGGAGAAGAGGAAGCAGGTGGCAAGTTTCTTCTGTACTTTTATAATACAGAGTAGATCAAGAAGAAGAGCAAAACATTGTGGGAAGTGATGGTAGGTGTGGCGCACCCTTCAGCCCTAGCGGATCTTTCTCTCCCACTTTACTGCACTGCCCTTTAAAGTTGCATCAGCCGGGCCAGTCCTCGGTCCTGCACCAAACAGCACACCACAGCAAGAGATCTCACAAGTCAACCCCCTAGCGGGGAAGCATCCTTCTCGGCCTCCCTCAGCTCCCTTTCTCCCGCTAGCTTTCACTAGTTTTGAAATCACAGACTTCCTTTTCCTAGGAATCCCCCGTATAAGAAATAATAGCACTTCAGGCTCAAGTCTTCTCAAACAAATGTACTTGTTTTTTATTGGTAACAACTGTATGAATAAACAAGTCAGTGAAATAAATAAATAAAATGTCCAGCAGGCACTTCAAAGAGAAATGTTAAATGGTTTTGCAGATAATCCACACTGACTCAGACAACCTACTCTAACCTAGGCTATCTATAGGTCTCTCCCTGGCTCTTCCTAGCCTAAGACCCTATGGAACTATATGGAACTATCTTGGCAATTTTCCCCTCAGGATGCAGAGTGGTTTCCAGACCTCCCACCCAGAAAAATCCCAAGCATAGAACAAACTCCTTTCTTAGAAGGTGCCTTATATACTCCCACCTGGCATGAGCCAACCCCGGATTGGCTGAGCCTGTGGGCTTTCTCTCCCCCATGTAATATGCTAATTAGGGAAGTCTAACCACTCTGCTTACCTGTTCTTACCATAGTTTCACAGTATAAACATTAAATATAATAAATACTTTTAAACACATTTGCAAACATTCCACTTTATATGCATTAATCTGGCTTCAGGCCCGGTTATGGCACAGAAACCGCTTTGGTCACCCTGGTTGATGACCTTATCTGGGAGAGGGACAGGGGGAAAGCTACCCTGTTGGTTCTCCTGGACCTCTCAGCGGCTTTTGATACCATTGACCATGGGTGCCATCGCGGTCACCGGTGGGTGGGATAGACTACAGAGTTTAGGAGTGGGAGGCAATGCTTGGCACTGGTTCTGCTCCTATCTCCAGAACAGATCCCAGATAGTGGCTGTGGGAGACACTGATTAGACATCCTGGGAACTCACTTGTGGGGTTCCTCAGGGGTCAATTTTATCTCTCATGCTATTTAACATCTACTGTATATGAAGCCGTTGGGAGAGGTCATTCGGAGTTATTTATCATTGAAAGAAAACAGCTTGTCACTTTGCTGATGTATTCTCTCACTTCGAAAGCTTTAGCAAACTGCATTTCCCAGGAACCTTTGTGGTGAGAGCGATGTTCATGGAAAGAATACTAGCAGAAGTCTGCTAGAACTTTGTGGTGTACGATATATGTTTGCCATCACTTTTACTCCTCCCTTTAGACCTAAGGCTATGTGCGTTGCATATACATTTCCTCAAGTGGATGTGTGGGTCCCTTGGGAAAAACCTGTATCTCAGTAGAAAAGCACATGTCTTCCATGCCAGCTTCCAGATATCAGCAATGCATGATGCAGTTTAATTCTGTCACATTCATGTTTCTCTGACATTGATTGACAGGTCCATTCTTGCTGTGATGTCTGCCAACTTATAACAAGAGATTTGCAATTAAATTCCAAGCATTTTCATATGAATGCTGTAGGAAGTATTCTCTAAGCCACTCAACTTTTAATGCCTTTTTTAATTGCTTGTAAAAATGTGTGTAGGCTTTTAGCTTCGTTTTTAATGACTTTTTTTCTTTTTTGAAACTGCCTCAAAAATCTATTATATGAAATGCTATACAAATGTCTTAAAGTTTTTTTAGGCTTTTAAAAATATATATCGATTTAAAAATGCATTTTCTGGTGTGTTTTAAGCACCGCCATTGCATGAAATTTTCCATGAAATGCAAAACCTAGGTATGTCCTCCACTGATTAAAAATTGTGTCGGGGTTTGTGGAATATCAGAATCAGAATAGGGCGGCCCACTACTAAAAGGAATCCAAGGCTGGTTTTGCTCTAGCAATGAAGACCCCATTTGGAACCCAATAGGTACACAATCAGTACAAATCAATGACATACAAGTGTTGTTGACATTTGTATCATCAAATACAAATTGGATATTCGTACGAATAGATAAGAATTTATTTGAATGTTCAAATTTGAGTACAGTTGTTTATTCTCTATTCGTGCGAATTTGGACACTTGAATTTTTGAATCAAATTGAATGTCAAAAATTGCATTCCCCCCCCCCCCAATTGCAACACTTATTCTGCAGAAGGGGAAGGCCGCAGAAGTAACCAATGAGTAGGTTACTAACAGGGTTACATAGAAAAGAATTTGGCTCTTCATCCATCTAGAGTTTGGCAAAGTTCCTTTTAGAGACCGTAATGTTTTGAACTGCAAATCCCATCAGCTGTAGTAAGCACAGTTCCTGGGTGTTCTGGCATAAAAACGTATACTTCCCCCAACTTTTATAGCTAACAAACATGAAGGATAGTTATGAACCTGCCTTATAGCGATTAAACACAAATCTGACACAATGGTTGGTATAAGGGCAAAACAGCCCTTAATTGTGGAATCTGATAAGCCAATATCACATTTTTGGGGAAATGGAAGTTGAATGAGGGCAATGCTGCTAGCGAGTTAGCCAAAAGCTTCCCAATTTCTCATGTTTTCATAAACAACCTGATTACAAAGATTTTCTTATCGGTGAAAAATGCTTGTGCATGAATTTGAAAATAATGGAAACATTCCAAAAGAAGGGGGAAATATCCTACATTTGTGTTGACAAAAAAACCCAGCGTGTTCAAAGTTACTGAATGTTTTTTCACTGACTAATTCTCAGAAGAATGTAAGGGTGCATTCAGACATAACGAAGGAGGTGCCCCAGGGGCGCCTCAGATACAGCAGTGCAAGTCTCTCTAAGGCGCTTCCTCCCCCAGACTTGCGTCTGATCACAGCCTAAATTGTGAGGGTGCCGGACTCTTATCTGGGAATACCAGGTTCGATTCCAGCCTCCCCTGTAAAGCCAGCTGGGTGACCTTGTGGATGACCTTCTCTCCATAACAGAATTCCCTGTGAGGTAGGTGGGGCTGTGAGAGCTCAGAAGAGAACTGTGACTAGCTCAAGGTCACCCAGGTGGCTTCATGGAGGAGTGTGGAATCATGCCCAGTATTCCCAGGTATGAGTCCAACTCCCTAAACAGTAGACCAAATTGTCTCACTAAGATTACAGTATACTCACTGTGCAACAACTACCAGGTGCCTCAGCTGGAAAGGCATCTCCATAGGTTTCCATATTGGAGTTGCAAGAGTTGAGTTGGCGCACACCATCGCACGGGTTGTGGCAGCCAATCAAATTCTGAGCTGCCCTTCCTGCTCAGCTGGCATTATATCTGCTTTTCTTGCCATCCTGCCTACATTGGCTTGAAGCTCCGGATTTTCTCTGTACTGCACAGTGAGTGTCATTGATCCAGCATTAAGGTAAGTGCGCAGTCCCAATCATATAATGCGACATCACGACGATCAATCGATCAGTGTGTGTGACTGGTCTATTGAGATTGTGCATTCCAGTGGGCATTTTTATCCCGTAGGCATCCCATTTTCATTCCCTACGTATCCATACAAATGTGTACAGATCCAAATAAGATGCGTACAGATATGTATGTAATGCATATAGATATGTACAGATATGAATGTCCAAATTATTCGTACAAATAGTTCAAAATACTCTAATTCGTTCAAGTGTCAAAAAATGAATGTATAGACATTCGATTTGAATTCAGATGTTTGAATTCGAACTAATTTGATTGAATTCCAAATGTTTTTAATATTCTTGCACATCCCTAGTTGCAGTATGTTCTGATTGTAGCTCAGTGATCCCTGGCCTCTCTACAGAAGTACGCAATTGCAAACCACTTCAGCATTCTTGCCAAGAAAACTGCATCGTGGCGCCCACAGAGGTTTCTATGCAGCCAGCCAGAAGTCACCCACGACTCAATGGCACCCAACAACAACAAAGTTAACAATCAACATCTTAGTATTAACTCTCATCAGGCCTCATGACAATTTAATCCTAACTTGGGTATTCAATACTAACTATAGTACTCCAGAGATATTGTTGTGGGAGATTGTGGTTGCAGGGTAGATTTGCTTTTTATAGTGCCAGGAGAGAGTTAGATATGTTCACCCCAGGTTAGCTGAAGGTGAACAATTAAACAGCATATAAGTCCCTCTTTGAAGGTAACTTTTGACGGAGACTTTGCTTGTTTGTACTGCTTCAGAGCCAGCCTGAACAGAACTAAATGAATGTTCTTTTAATGCTCAGCAAACCTCAGAAGATGCTTGACTTCTGAGTTCAGATAGTTTGCAAACTAAGTAGCAGAACATGGAAATCTAAGATAGGACATTTAATATAGATAAATGCGCAGTCCAGTTGGGAATGGATGCAATATAACTTTGTATTCCAGCTGTTTTGATCCCTGGGGACCAAGTAATTTGCAGCTGCCCTCTTACACCTCCAAGGACATAGGAACAACAGTCTAAACCTTTCAAGTGATGTGTCCATGTTTTTCCCATTTCTGCAGCAAAAGGAGCAGGGCCAGGAGCATCTGGCGCCTTCTCTGAGCCTGAAGGCTGGTGTCTCAAAGATGAGCAAGAGGCGTGCCTTGTGCCTCAAGGAAGAATGCCTGAACAATTTCAAGGACCGTCTTATCGACAAAGCCAACCGGATTCAAGCACGGATTGAGAAGGTACCTGGCAAGCTCCACCTGCTCAAAATCTCTATTGGAAGGCCAGTCAAAGCAACAGGAATGAGTCCTTGCGGGCCTTGGTCCTTATCATGGGCCCAATCCGTTCTTTGTGGTGCAGTGTGCTTTCTAGACTTTTTGGACTCCATTTTCCACCATCACTGGCGGCTGTCCAGTTCCATGAGGAATGATGGAAACTGGAGGCCAGTCACATCTGGAAGGCAAAACCTTAGCCCCTTCTGCAGCAAGGTGTGTGAGACAGAGGGGGACCAGTATGATCAGGACGCTGGAATGGTTCCCATATGAGATCAAGCTGCAATGTCAAGGCCTGTTCAGCCCTCAAAGAAATCTTTGAGAGGGGCTCCGAAAGAAGTTCATAAAATCATGCATGGCATGAAAGAAGTCTACAGTAGGGATGCACACAAAGGTTGTTTTTCCACCACAGTAGATCCGGATTAAGGGAAGCACCCAATGTGTTTCCACAGAAGGTATAGCACCCATTAGCAATGGGTGCTAACCCCCCTGCCGTGGAAACACCTTTGCACCCATGTCGGGAATCCAGATTGACCCACAAGGGGTCTGCCTGTCACCCCAGGTGTTTTGGGGAAGAGGGGGTGCAATCTCCAAAGTCCCTCCGAAATCCCTCCGAAGTTGCCTTCGAAAGTTAGCAAAGGCTCCGAAGTCCCTCTGAAGGCAACTTCAGAGATTAGCAAAGGCTCTGAAGACAAACCCCTTGCGAGAGCCTGCATATGAAATAGCTCTTTCTGAGCAAGGATGAGTCAGCCTCATTAAATATGTACCTCTTTCTATGCCTGAGGTTTGTCTTCGGAGCCTTTGCTAATCTTCGAAGTTGCCTTCAGAGGGACTTCAGAGCCTTTGCTAATCTCCGAAGGCAACTTCAAAGTAACTTTGAAATGGCTTCGAAATGATTTTGAAGCCTAGGTTTTGGGGCTCCCCCCCCAAGGGTGCCCCCTCCCCCTAGCCTCCTCTAGACCCCATTGCCAAACTAATGCAGAAACAGGCTCCCTTTAATCCGGATTTTCTGGCTGAAGACCCCATTGTAGACCCCATTAATGGGGTCTACAGAAAATCCGGATTAAAGGCTGAGATGTACCCATATGATCTGGATTTCCCCAGCGGCGGTGGAAACAAATGTGTCCCAAATGGGTGCCGTGGTGGAAATGGTGTCATCCGGCTCACATCCAAATGGGTCCTTAATGGGTGCAAAAATGGGTACTTTCTGACAGTGGAAAAACACCCAAATATTCATAACATTCAAAATTTGGCCGAATTGGACATTCAAATTCAAATCAAATGTTACAATATTCATACGCTAACATTCAAACAAATATGAATGTTTCCAGAAATTCGTACAAACAGTTTGGACATTCGCTAAACTGGGGAAACATCAAATATGTATTTCTATCATATCGAATATTCACAAGAATGCGTAAAAATAGATTCATATTGAGTAGAATTTTACCACATTCGAATGTGATCTAGTTGTACAAATACGGATTCTATTTGTTTCAAGTCAAACGGCCCCCAAAATTTGTGTACATGCCTAGTCTACAGAGAAGATTTCTTTTCTCCATTGCACAACACCAGAACCAGGATGCACTCTACCACTAAGAGGAGAGACAGCCTAATTCTACTTTACTGTAGATGATTTCAGGGCTGTTCCAGAATGGCAAAAGCATTCTTTAAAAGTACCCTTGGTCCCACATTGCTTAGGGCCTCATATGCCCAGGATAAGACCTTGAACCTGGCCCAGTAGGTAGTTGGCAACCAGTGCAGTCGCTTAAGCACAGGTGTGATATGTGCCCAAGTGGTCTCTCCACTCAACAACCTGGGTGCCATATTTCACACTAGCTGCAACTTCCAGGGTAGATACAAGGGTAGTCCCACACAGAGTGCATTACAGTAGTCTTGGGTAGGGATGTGCATGATTATGTTTTTGTATTCAGTTTGTATCAAATTGAATGCAAGAAAATTAGTATTCGTTTGAATAGATCCCCTTCAAATGTGCTAGAATTTGTATTCGGTACGAATGTTCAATCCGATACGAATCCCATACAAAGGTTCCTACAAAGGTATCAAAACATTCCATTTGAATTTGAATGTCAATCTTTGAATGTGCCAACTTTCAATTTGAATTTGAATGTCTGAATTTGGTTGAATTTGTACAAATTTTGAATGTAATGAATATTCATGCACATTCCTAGTCTTGTGGGTTTGTGCCCAGAAAAGGGGCCTATTCGCACTTGGCTTTATTCTGGAATATATCTTGGAATAGGCATCTGCTGTCCACATGCTAGTGCAGGCTATAGGAAGCCCCAGATGAGGCCTGTCAGAGTCTGCATTAGCATGTGGACAAGAACCCCCTGTCCTGAGATATATTCCAAAATACAGCCAAGTGCGAATAGGCCTCTGGTTGTGGCTTTAGCACTTGCTTCCTTTCCGTCACTTCTGCCTGGGATGTGCTTGGCTCTCACTGCATTTGGATTTCTGACCCTCCACTGTTAGGATTCCTTTCTTGCCTCTTTAAAGCCACACACCTGCATTCCTCTCCTTGCACAGGTAACTCAGAAGCTTCAAAGGAAGCAGGAGTGGTACCAGCAGAACCAGCCCGACATGACGTTAGAGGAGGAAGAGGCTTACCTGAGATACTGCTTGGATGCGTCATTCTACCTCCATATCTTGGAAATGCGGCTTAGCAGGTCTTTGGGACTTGGGGGCAGGACTCCCTGCACCCCTAATTCTGCCCGGAGTGCTGTACTGCTGACAGTGCTCTGCAGCAGGATATGGGACTGTGCTGCCTGGATCTACATGGTCTGTTGTGCTCCTAGGATGTGGTCACGCCTTCAGTTTTATCCTTCTTCGGTAGGCCTTCCAGGTCTGTGCGTGCAGCTCCCACCCATATTGTGTATTCCCCAGATGGGGAGCTGCATGTGCAAACCAAGAAGTGCTGTTTTGACACCTGATGAGTGCCAAAATGATGGTGGACAATGCGACCACAGAACCCCGTCCCACTACTGCACACTCCCTTACTTTTACGGATGGTGAGATTGCATCTCTAGGCCCATTTGGGCACTCTTTCAATGCCAAAACAGACCTTCCAGTTCTGCGTCTGTAGCTCTCCATCCAGGATCGCGATCCCCTGATGGAAGGCTGCACGCACACAGCTGGAAGCGCTATTTCAGGCAGGTTCCTAGCGGCACAGTGGAAGGTGAGTGGGGAGGGGGGGTTCAGGAAGTGAGGAGTGGGGGGGTTCACTTTGTTTCATCCAAAAATATTCATTCATGAAGTTTGGCCAAAGCTGAATGTTCCAACATTCAATTTGCATAAAATCGAACATAGGAAATTGGCTTTGTGCACATCCCTGGTGTTAATCCGTTTTCATTTTTGAGGTATGGTCAAAGAAGAGGATTAAAGGGGGCTGAACCGTACTATAGTGGGCAGATCCTGCATGAATTTGCCTTCCTCTTTGCCCAATGGGTGATGACATGCTGTTGAGTCACAGGACTTTTATCCTATCAGAGCACAGGGGGTGTTGTGACAGTGGAAAGGGCAGAGTCTTAGGACAAGAACAGAAAGGTATGAGCACAGTGACCCAAACGGAGGTCAAACTGATGGAGGATTATCAAGTATTGGGTGTGGGTGGATGTGGTTTTAGGTTCTGTGTCTTAATAACATGGACTATTTCAGCGAGGTATGACCATGGCCTTAGCCAGAGGGCACAGGAAAGCAACTGACTTCTGTAGTCACCTCTGTTACTCACTAAAAGGGACTGGGCAGAAAGACTGAGCTGGGCAACAAAATTTGAATGCGGAGTTGGTTTATGGAATTGTGGTAACAGCTGCCACCCTAGATGGCTTTAAGGTAGGGTAAGACAAATGAATGGACGGCAGATGTATCAATGGCTACTAGAATGGTACATCTTTCAGGCTGAGGGGAACAAGCAGGATATTTCTAAGGCCATTTGCTGGGATTCGAGATCAGGAGGTTTGTCCGTGTCTCTGCTTCAGATGCCCATGAGCATTTGGTGGGCCACCATGTGTGACGGGATGCTGGACTAGATGGGCTGTGGCCTGATCCAGCAGGGCTCCTCTTATGTTCTTTTGAGTCTGCATTATTGTTACTGTCCTTGCTGTCACCAGTCTGCCTCTTGAGATTAGTATTTTTAAAAAAAAAAAAATGCATACTATTTAATTAATTATCATTTTTTAGACTGCCTTCTTCCCAGGTCCCAGAGCAGTTTATAAAAAACATAGCTGATGTAAGTATAAAAAGAGTGAGTGAAAATTAAATGGAAATGAAAAATTAGAGTCAAACAAACACAAACTTAATACAAGAAGAAGAAGGGAGGAAAGTCTTTATTATTTTTAATTTACTGTATGTGTTTACCTGCTTATATGGTGCTGTGAGCCTCCTGGCCAATGGAACTCCTCTAGTATTGACTACCATGGTGAAGGTCATGGTAGAATCTGTGGTAGAGTTTTACCTCTAATTTTCTCCTCTTGCTCTTCCTTCTCCAGCCACAAAGAGAAAGCTCAACAGGAATACAGGGCATTGGAAGAAAAGCTGAACCAAAATCCCTACCTGGCTGAACACCTTAAATATTGTACTTGATTTATCATATCTCATTGACGATGTTCGAAAGAATTGCTTCTTCTCATCCCGCTTGTCTTTGGAGAACCACTGGGGCACGTCTTCAATTACGGGGTCAAGCTAAATAGTTCAGCCCGTACGTGGAGGCAGCGTGTTAGAAGGTCATCTTATCTTTTTGACTTGATAGATTGGCCACCATTAAATGTACCTTTGGCTTCCTTGTAGTGTCTGTTGCTTATTACTTCTCTGTTCAAAGGACTGGGTGTTAACCACTTCAGAGGTTTCCCTAGAGATGTGCACAACATATCCATAACATTCATTATTCTTACAAATTCAGACGAATTTGGACATTCATATATAAACTGAATGTTCCAACATTTGTACATTGTACATTGACACGCAGAACACTTGTACGAAGCCTCAGGACATTTGTGAACCGGGGAGGTGGGAAAGCGGCTGCGCCAGTCACATCTGCAATGGATCCAGAGTGAACTCAACATGGTTTGAGAGCAGATTCAAAGTGGATTCAGGGTGGATTTGACATTTTCAAGGCGGATACATTACAGGATACTTATCGGATACGTATCGGATATGCATGCATTCGTATCGGATATTCATACAAATTTGTATTGTATCGGATAGAATCCTACCACGTTCAAAGGGGATCTATTCACATGGATAAAATGCAAACCTCCCCCCCAATTTTTGCACATCCCTATTTTCCACTTGTACCTAAGGTGACCCACTCTAGTGAAACTAGATCAGGTAGAGCAGTCCACCTTCTAGTCCTCTCCACTTGTTCCAGAATGCCATCTGCATTTGGATGGCTATTCTGGGACAGTCTCTGTCCTGGCTCAGTTGCTCATGTGAGTGTCAGAGCCAACTCCAACAGCCAGCAACATGAAGTCCACGTAGAACCCATTTCGTTGGTATACTTTGGTTAACTTCCAAAATGGGTCCTCTGCTAAACCGGGTCACAGACAGTGTTTTTAAGAAGTGACCTGGTCATAGTATTAAAAAAACATGCATGGTGTAGAAAAGGTAGAGAAAAAATATTTTCTTTCTCACACAATACTAGAATGCGGGTGGCCTCCTTGAAGCTGATAGACAGGAGTATTAGGACTGACAAGGGAAATTATTTTTTCACCCAGCAGGTCATCAAACTATGGAATTTACTACTAGAAGAGGTAGAGACAACAACCTGCCTTGAGAGCTTTAAGAAAGGACTGGAAAAATTCATGGAGGACAGGTGTATCAGTAGCTACTAGAAAGAATCCCCAGGTTCTGCCTCCAGGTTGGAGAAACTGTCAGGATGTCTCTAAAGGCCCTTTGCAGGGAGTTGAGAGCAGGTGGTTTTGCTTTTGTCTTGAGAATGCCCAAGAGTCAATCAGTTTGAGATCACCCTTGAGTGTAGACCCTTGAGTGCTTAAAAGAAGGAGAAAGAATCCCTGGAAAGATAATAGAAGATCAGCAATTTCACATTTGAGTGCTTTTCAAATTCTTGTATGAATGGCATCTGGTCTTCCTGATTTATTAGTATTTAGTTCAAGGACCTCCTCCTTGGTTACCTTTATCCAATTCAGTTCTTCTTGACTCCCTTCCTGAGAAGACAGGCCCTGCTGTAGTCATGTGCTATCTGTCTTCCTCTGCGAAAACAAAGGTAATTTAACCTCTCTGCAATCTGTGTCCTCTTTAATTATCCCTTTCTGTCCATTGTCACCGAATGGTCCAGCTGCTTTCCTGGTTGTATTCTTACTTCTGACATACTTAAAGAAATTCCTATTATTTCTTTTTATGTTTTCAGCAATATGTCCCTCAAAGTCCTTCTGACTGCTTCCTTGCGTTTGTTCTGCCTGAAGTTATGTTCATTTTTGTTCTCCTCATCAGGATAAGCCTTCCATTTTCTAAATGATCTTTTCTTGCTTTTAATGATACCCCCCAATATTATTTATTTACTGTATTTATTATTTATATTTCTATCTCACCCTATTCCTGAAGGTCTCAGGGCAGGTAACAACATTTGAAATCAAATATATTAAAATGATGAGCATTGTTGACTGATGACTTCTTGAACTTGGGAGTGGCCTTTCTTCTTTTAGGTGTGCATTCTAGCTGCGCCCTCACTATTGTATTTTAAAATAGTCTCCATGGATTTTGGAGTGAGAAGTCAGGTGGGAAACAACTAAAACTACCCTTCTCCATCTAATAGTAAACAGTCTGACTGGGACCAGTATCCCAAGAGATAAAGACAGGATCCACACTTGGTCTAGTCCTTGAAGTGGGAAGTGTGCTAATTAAATGCTACCTGCTCACGGCCATGTGAATACCGAAACTGAGAACTTTTGTTCTCAGGCATCAGTTTTTGCCCAGTAAGATTTCCAAAGATGTCAGGAAGTGTATCCAGAAGCGAGTCATTTCCTGCGCTTTCAAAAATAGCATTGGGCACTGGTATGCAAACAGAATGCTACAAGGTACATTCACATGGTATGGTGGGAGGGGTCATGGAAGAAACTGCTGTCAGAATAGTTTTCATACTCTACATGAATGGCACTTCTGATAGCACGTTCTGCCCCTCTATGGCAGGATCTTGACCCAATGGATGTAGGATTATGCAGATCCTATAACCTTCAGGCTATTCCATGCAGTCATTACAGTACTACCCAGTACCTGCCACATACTCTAACACAGTACATAACATGCCAGTTTGGTCTAGTGGCTAGCGAGCCGGACTCTTATCTGGGAATACCGGGTTCGATTCCACCCTCCCCCATGAAGCCAGCTGGGTGGCCTTGGGCTAATCATAGCTCTCTTCTGAGCTCTCACAGCCTCACCCACCTCACAGGGTGTCTGTTGCAGGGAGAAGAAGTGAGTGAGAAAAGCAGGGTAGAAAAGCCAACTCTTCTTCTTCTTCTTCTTCTTCCAGAATCAATGGGCCTACTCTTAGCCTCTCATGTGCAGAAGTTAAAAGTGTTTGGTAGGTATTTTTAATATCCTTTCCCCCACCCTCACTTTTCCTTTTTTTTTTAGAAGTTTATATAACAATACAATACAAACAAAACTGTGACATTCATTCATCCCACTAGCCAAAGACAACCTCCTTTAATTTTCTCTTCTCTTTGGCTTCTTCTTTAGTTGGACCAAAGAAATAGTCTTGTTATTTCTTCTCTCAAGAATTCTTGAGCTTGGGGTCTCATTGAGTAATGCAATAAGTCTTTCCTCCACCCTGGAATGCAGTTTCATAGCTTGCCTTTCAAAATCTTATTTCCTGTATTTTTTTTTCAAATCTATATTGTTCCATTAAATATTTACACCAATTTTCTATTATCCATTTTGTACTATCCTTACTTCCTAGTACTGCTGTAGATTGTGCAACATACGTCATTTGGTCAAATAAACATTGGTTATCTGCTCTTAATCTCCATGTTATCACATTGAACAATGCTGTTTCAGGTGTTAAATCCACATTTATATTTAAGATGTTGTTAATTTGATTTTGGATAACTTTCCAAAAGCTACTAATACTACCACATTCCCACCTCTGCATCCACACCTATGCCAAGCATTGTGTTGATAATCCTGGAATCATATGTGATAGTTGCACTGGTGTTCTATACCATCTATAAAATATCTTAAGTGCCATCTCCAAAGTGAGCCAGTTTGGTCTGGTGGTTTGGGAGCCAGATTCTTATCTCAGAATATTGGGTTTGATTCTGCACTCCCCCATGAAGCCAGCTGGGTGACCTTGGGCTAGTCACAACTCTCTTCTGAGCTCTCACAGCCCTGCCCACCTCACAGGGTGTTCTGTTGTGGGGAAAAGAATAGAAAGCCTTGCAAGCCACTTTGACTCCCTTAAATGGGTGAAAAAGTGGAACAGAAAAGCCAACTCTTCTTCTTCTCCTGTACCCCTATTATTTTTAATTTTACTATTATTTTTTCAAATTTTGCCCAAAATTGTCTCTTATAATATTAATATCTAACTGCCAGAGTTGAAACATACTATCCAATATTTCATTCTTATAATTTGTTAATAACCCTCACTTTTCTTTAAATCTGAGTTTCATCACAAACTTAGAACTTGGAGCAGATTATGCAACTCTTAAGCCAGTGTTTGCTTTCCTATTCTGACTTAATGCATCATGTATACCTGTAGCAGAAATTCCCTTCTCCATCCGAAGATCACTGCTGAAGGGCCTGAAAGAATTCTGCCGTCTTACAAACGTCCTTGACTATACGCCTGTGCCAGATGTAAATGAGCGCAATATCATGCCTTAAATGTACTTTATTCTGCATCATGATATATGCAATAAATCTGAGCACCAGTAAAGGAAGATAAGCCCCCTCCTGCTGTTCTGAGTTGCGACAAAGTTGGTCTGAAAAGCGGTAATAATTTAGACCAACATTGTGTCTCAGTAATTGCTAAATGTGCTCATCTCCAGAAGCCTTACTCTGTCTCCAGTTGCCTTTAATGTGAAATTTCAGTAGTAGTTTTTTTAAGAAACTATGTGTGACCTTGTAGCTTCTTAAGAAAAAAAAAATGAAACAAATGGAACCGTGAGTTTTCCAGTATTTTGCTTTTTAAAAAACAATTTATTAGTTTTTTCAATTGCTTTGAGTCCCCCGTCCCCACAAGGGTAATACATAATTCAATGTTCTTATACCAATCATAGAGATAGCTACACAATTCATAATACTACACTGAGAAAATTAAACGTAACTTCAATTTTTCACTTTCACTCCTAAGCTTATTGTCTAAATATGTTTTAGCTATCGTCCATTCTTGTTTACATATTCTAACCCTATCCAAATTACAATGAAGACTGGTCGTATAAATAGCCTGGATTTCCCTGCTCAGTTGGCGTCACTCAGTGGAAAAGCAGAAAGAGAGAAGAGGTGGATTTCTGGGAGCTGCATCCCATTCTGAAGCTGTTTTCACCTTGCATAAAGAAGTCTGTTCCTCAAAATCTGAGCTTCAACTTGTTTGCACTTACCTTCCTGCAGTGGTTCCAGCCACTCCAGAGGAGGCCCATATGCAGGCCACGCTGCCACCCACCATCACGGTATGTTCCGGAACATCCAGAACCTTCCTCCAGCTGCCCCAAGGATCAACAGTGGTAGACAAGTGAAAACCCACCTGTAGCTGCATTAGGAGCAGCTGGTGAAATTTTCAGGTGAAGAGAAAGATAAAAATGCATAAATTAAAAAGTTGGAAGAAAGTTAATTCTTTATTGCTATGCATTTTAATCGGGTCCATCCATTTGACTCCTTTGTTCTATTTCTTTTAAACTGCACATTCACAGTACTTCCCTAGTTATCAACAACCCAAATAAGAAGCATATAACTTAACTTTCCTTAATTTTTTTTAAAGCTGTTCAAAGGAACCCTAAAGTGTCCAGACTGCCTTTAAGGACTTTGTGTGCTACCTGTCACAAAGGGTAGGTCACAGTTTGTGATTCAAGAAGGAAGACAGTTGGAACTAGCCAGATATTTTTGTGGGGAGAAGAAGAAGAAGAAGAAGACTTTTCTACGCCACTTTTAAGGGGAATCAAGGTGGCTGACAAAGCTTTCTATTCTTCTCCCCACAAAAGAACACCCTGTGTGGTAGATGGGGCTGTGAGAGCTCAGAAGAGAGCTGTGACTAGCCCAAGGTCACCCAGCTGGCTTCATGGAGGAGTGCAGAATCAAACCCAGTATTCCCAGATAAGAGTCTGGCTCCCTAACCACTAGACCAGACTGGCTCAAACAGATGGCCTGTTAAAGTCACAGATTTTGAGAAGGAAATGCCAAAACCAAAAGGTATCTAATTAGTCCCTTGAAATAATTTAGGGGTTAAAAACTCACGTCCACCAATTTTATATCCACCAACTAGTTGCATAAACAGGGGACCTATTAAAAGAAAACAAGGACTTGCTGAATCCAATCCTTGCAGATGCCTTTAGGAAATTGAACCTCACTTATGAGTCAGAACAACAGCCAAGAAGCTTTCCCTGGTCCAACACCCATACTTCCTATAGTAGCCCAGAATATTTGTTTTATTGATTTGTTAATTTCAAAATGTTTATATACTCACCATATTGGAGAGTTTACAAGAAAGGTGTAAGAGACATGGTTTTAGGAAGGGATGGAGGCAGGGAGGAGCCTTCTGAAACAGCCAATGGGCTGGATGGGGACCAATAAATTGAAGCTTATTATGATCAAATGGCAATCCAGATTCTTTACAAAGTTTAATAATTTTTATGAATTAAATTAAACATGACTGGAGAATAGCTAATTCAAAACATAATTATATTAAAAATGGAGAGTTTTCTAATCTTTTAATCACATTTCAGTTGTATCCAGATGTCACCTACTATTAAACTGTGTTTGGATATTCTAGAATAAACCATGGATATCCCAGAATACTCATGCTTTATTCCAGAATATACAAATACGGCAGATTAAGTAAGCAATATCTGGATGCAGCCTTATAAAATTAGAGGCACCCCTAAATGGAACATTCCTAAATTAATATAGAGAACATCAGAAGTTTATATTTCAGCAAATTGTTCCATCCCCTTAATAATGTATCAAGAAACGGGAAAAAGATATAAGTTGAAAAGTGATGGGATAGAATCATTTTTTTAAAAAAAGTATGTTAACTGTTTGCAATATTTAATATTTAAATATTTATTTAAAAATTATATAGATATAGAATAAATGTTCAGGTGATCTATGTGGGCTGATGACTTGCTAATATGCGTTGCAGAAGATGGTCTTGTAAGTTTCTATAATCATTTATGACTGTCCTGTCCATTTGGGATACGATAATTACAGAAATAGAAATATTAACAGAAGTTAGATAAAGATTGCATCCAGCTATTATTACATTCCTTCCCTAGACAAAGTGATAATTATGAATTGATAGTAATGTTGGCAGTGATTACCAGAATAATTATCTTGAAAGGATGGAAATAACCTAAAGATAGAAATCTTGAGAACTGGTATAAACCATCCTGGGAAATGGTTTTTATTGAATATATTATGTATATAAAGAATAAATTGATTGAAATAAAAGAGAATAATTTTGAAGATAAATAGAAGCTATTATTGTATAAGGGGAATAAACAGGGTTATGCTTGGAAAATGCCCAAATCATTTAATGAATAACTGGATCAAGACTCTGGGAAGATTATTTCAGATGACTTAATGTTATGATGCTAAAAGGAAATCTTTATTTTCTATTTGCTTCTATGTAAATATTGGAAAATACATTTGCATTTGTACTTGGGTTTGGTTATAATTTATTTCTTCTTGCCTGTGGGGAGAGGGAGGTTGTGCATGTATCTAAAGACTGCAAAAAATTTAATTTTATTTTTATAAAACTGAGTGCATGGATGCTTATTAAGAGGACCTTTTAAAAAGGCCTCCATTAAGTTTACCACATCTTCTGGGGGAAAAAACATTTTCTAGGGACTGCAAAAAGCAGACAAACAAAAACAGTGCCTGAGGCCAAAATAGGTAAAGCAAGTGTTGGACATTAGAAAGCTGCATTTCTATGCAAACTGAAAAATGAAAATTCACTGATTTGTTTATGTTTCTATGCTGCCCTATGCCTGAAGGTTTCAGAATGTGTCACAATGCAAACATTAGAAAACCAGATAAATTAGGTCGGCTGAAACGGTGACAGTGCCTGTATGGTGAGGAGAAGTCGTTCCCTCAGCAAGTTCTTGAAAGTTCTCATGCAGCTCGCCCAAACACATGGGGGAAATGCGGAGACAGTTCTTAATACGACAGGCCTGTTCCCATATCGGCTGATCCAATAACCATGGATCCACTCATCCATGGTCAACGGGATCAGGCCCGCCCCCCCCCCCGCCATCCCCACCAGTGCCATCGTGGCCTTCTCAGTAGCTGTCCCTGTGAGGAATCGTGGGAAATCTTGTGCAATTTGCTGGGAATCATGGGAAATCTCACACGATGTCCCTGGGAGCCATGGGAAATCTTTTGAGATTTCCCAGCATTTGTCATGTCTGCAGTTTCTGGTCTGTGACCGTACAAATAAAATTCATTCATTCATGTCTGAAGTTTCCCGTAACCACGGTAGTTCTTAGAACCTATCCCTCACAGGTATGGGGACAGGCCCATACTGTTTTTTAAACCTGGAGTGCCAGGTTATAAGTTGCAGCTATGAGAGATTAATAACAGATAAGAGATTAGATAAGAGAAATTAAGAAGATATATGTGCCAAACAATCAATAGATGCTGCTGTTTTAGAAGCAATATGGTATCTGAGCTAGTAGTTGCATTAAGAGAATTCAAGTAGCTGAAATACTATGCCTGGAGTGTTGATATGCTGAAATCTTGTTACATGGGCAGAGCTAACTAGGGCTACTGTCCCTCCTTCTTATAAAAGTTGATGTTTTCTTTGTTTTCAGCGGCAAGCCGGGGGAGGGCCAAGCCAAGGCTAAGCAGTATGGAGAACAAATTCCCCTGTGCCCATTTGCATGCAAATAAAGACTCTCTTTCTGAAGATTCCTTTGATTATTGATTCCTTGCGTAGTTGCGTTAATTTGACTGTAACACAGCTACTGCAGTGAGTCAGTTTGGTCTAGTGGTTAGGGAGCTGGACTCTTATCTGGGAATACCGGGTTCAATTCCGCCCTCCCACATGAAGCCAACAGGGTGACCTTGGGCTAGTCACAGCTCTCTTCTGAGCTCTCACAGCCCCATCTACTTCATAGGGTGTCTGTTGTGGGGAGAAGAACAGAACAGCTTTGTCAGTCCTATATATTTAGGAAGGTAGTAAAGACACACCTCTTTGCCCTGGTCTTTGGCTGAGGTGATTATATTCTCCCCCCACCCAGTTACAGCCACTATTAATGCAATATGGAGTGTACTGTTCTAAATTTGTTGAATTTTAAAAGTGTTTGTAATCTGTATCTTGTTTTAATGTATATCTTGTTTTATTAATCTGTTGGTTAATCTGTTGTTACCCGCCCAGAGACCTTCGGGTAGAAATGTAAACAAACAAACAAACAAATAAATACAAAGTAAACAATGAAGACTGTCTTCATTCCTTTTCAAAGAAAAGCTTGCCCTGGTTCTCTCCCTGTTCAGCTTTGCTTGTTAATTCCGCTGGGTTCTATGGGAACCAAAGCAACACATTTGTCTCTCCACCTTCACCGTTAGCATAGACTTATATGTCCCCAAAACACCTTTCCCCTCTTCCTCTTCTTCCAAACTTAAAAAGTCCTAAACCCTGTGACCTTTCCTCATAGGGCAGCTCCTTTTGTCTTTTGTCAATACCTTTTTTAATCTTTTTTCCTGTTATTTTTTGGTGTTTGCCCCCCAGTTCAGTACATCTGGGAAAATCCAACATGATCTTTAACTAAGGAACATAGACTTACTACCAAAAGAGCACTAATAATAAAAATGTTTCTAAGGTCATTTCCATACTCACCTTATTTGGAGAGGTTTAACAATTCCACTCCAGTCTGCTCTGGACCAACCGCAGCAGTAAGGCAAAGGTACCATAGCTGTTCTGGTCCATGCTACTGACTCCCTGCCCAAGGCATGGCCCATTCTCGCCAGTAGTTGGGGGCCCAGGTCCCATCACTCTTACCTCATGTTTGGAAAACAAGAGTGGAACTGAACAGGGCTGTCTTTGAAGGCAGCATGGCCGCCTTCACGCCAGGGTTCCTGAATATGAAGTGATCTTCAGAGGAGGCACACTGGATGTGAAGATGGGAGAGTGGCAGTGACACATGGACAGCGTTATTGTTCTGGGCCAGGTGCAGAAGCACCAATGGTTGGACCACAATGGTTGCACTCTGTCCTTATTCCAGATTAGTTATAACGAATCTGGAATAAGGACAAAGTGTACTAAGCAGTACAGATGTGCACGAATATTCATGTTATTTGTTACTCGGACAAATTTGTACTAATTTGCACATTCAGATCTGAATTGAACGATGGCACATTCAAAGGCTGACATTTGAATTCAAATAGAATGCTTTAGAACATTTATACAAAGCTTTGTTACATTTGTGAACCTGGGAGGTGGGAAAGTGGCTGCCCCAGTCGCATCTGCAACAAATCCAGAGCGGATTTGAAATGGATTGAGAGTAGATTCAAAGCGGATTCAGGGCGGGTTTAACGCATCCCGAGTGGATACGTATGGAATTCGTATGGGATTCATATGGAACATTTGCATCAAATTCATATGGAACATTCGTATCAAATCGAATCAAATTGATTCAAAGGGGATCTATTTGAATGAATATGCATTTTCTTCCATTCAATTCCACATGAATCAACCCCCCCAAAAACATTCCTGCATATTATTACTAAGCAACCACTCAGCCCAGTCTACTCTGCGAGTGCGGACAAAGCCTAAATTTCATCACTTCTGTAGGCACCTTCACTATATAGGTTTAGAAGACTCCTGGAGGCACGTATTAACCTGCCCTTTGGCCAAGAAAACAGCTTCCCCCTCCCACTTTCAGTAACTGTTTTTAGCATGCTCCTTTTATATTGTTTTCATGGTTGCAACCCAGCCTGAGACCTTTGAGTATAAGGCAGGATAAAAATGCAAATAAACAAATATAATATCATGCAGTACAATATTAAACAATAAACTAATTGCAAAACGTGCCATGAAAGATATAAATGTAAATTGATACAAGTTGTAAGTTGGAGCATAGAGCCCATCTGTGGCCAGATCTTCCAGAATAAGGAGCAGAACGGGACTAGAGGAAGCATCCAAACATCCTTGCATGCTGCCTGTACCAAGAGCAACCCCAGAATACTCTTCTTAAAAGGAGGGGCAGGAAGTCAATGCATTCCTATCCCGTGTTGTTTATAAGCTTGGTGGCTTTTATTATCAATACACTTACATATCTGGTTCACTTTCGACTGTGCAGCTAAGGGGAGGATTTCAGTAAATGTATTTTTAAAATAATAATGGTAAAGAATGCCTAAGTACATCTTCCAGGCTGGGGGGAACAGGCAGGGTGCCTCTAAGGTTATTCGCTGGGATTCGGGAGCAGGAGAAGGTTTGCCCTTGTCTCTGCTTGGTGAGGCATTATCTGAAACAAGATGCTGGATTAGAAGGGCCGTGGCCTGATCCAGCAGGGCTCCTCTTACGTTCTTATATGTTCTTAAGAAGGAAACTACAGGGATGTATAGCTGAATGATATCAGATGTTAGGCTTAGAGGTTTGTGTATGCATACATTTGTATATGTGTGCAAACATGCAGAACTAGGGATGTGCATGAATATTCAAATGCATTCGAAATTCAATCGAATCGGACGAATTTTGATATTTGAATTTAAAGATTTGATTCGAATTTTTCAATTTCGGATCTATTTGTTTGATTTATCCGGACATTTGTATCTGTACGGGTTCGTACACAATGCACACTTGAAGATCTGCATCTTTCCTGCATCCGTATGCATTTGTACAGAACCGTACGGGATGAAAACAGGTTGCATACAGGCTAACTATGGGATGCATGCAGACAGGTACTGATGTGTACAGATGTGTATGGACCCGGGAAAGACACACACGAGCATCTACAAATGCTGTCAACACTCGTAAGTGCAAATTCGAATGAAAAAACTGAATGAACAGATTCAAATTTGCTTAATTAGGTTAAATTCAAACTTTAAACATTCAAATCAAATTGAATTCCATAAATTGCATGCAGGACCCAAGGTCTGAAACATCTGTGGTCATCAAGCATGTAAAAACACCAAACCAAAGGGTTCCGCCAAAAGAAATTTTTATAAACAGAATAAAATATGTACCACTCCCAAATATTAAAAGACAAATATATAATGAAATAAAAAAATGTACTCTGGAGCCAAAAAAAATCAGTATAATTACTACAAGGGTAGCAATACCCCACTGGGAAATTTATAAATGCTGAAAATAAAACACAATAATATAAACCTGGTACACACTTTAAAAACTCAAGGCCAAACGCGCTTCGACACCAGTCTTCATCAGTGGCCTGTACGTATAAAGAATGTTTTAAAATTGTCAATTATCAAGTACACAGCCCACAAAATGTGAGTCTAGCTCAATTCCAAAATAGTAATGATCGTACACATTTTATTCTGTTTATAAAAATTTCTTTTGGTGGAACCCTTTGGTTTGGTGTTTTTGGTCTTTTTACTTGGGTTCTGGTCTGTAGGGACTTGTGTTGGTTCATCAAGCATGTAAGACGTAATAACAACATTGCCCTGTTTGTAGGTGGAATTATCAATGGAAAGAAGAGAGATCTCTTATATTCTTCTTTTCTGCTTTATGGCATCAGTAATGCTGATGATGATGAAGAAGGAGAAGGCAAAGGAGAAGAAGAATTTTATAAATAAGAATAAAAATAATTCAACACAAAGGACAAACACTTATGGCATTCACCTAGGCTTTTCAACATGAAAAGCTGCAGCTTGCCTGCTTGCCTTTGTCTGAAACTTTATCCTTGATTTAAAAACTGCTTTATCACAGGGGACCTCTGACCCCAAAGCGGTACGGAACTTTTCAGAGACGGCGGTTCCTTGAAGCTTTGCTTGAATTAATACAATTCATTTCTCCCTCCCAGCACAATCAGCACTTGTATTGCCACTTCAAATGCAGGAGTCTTTTAACTCATTCTGGACGCCTTTGGATGTCAAGGCTGCGAGCGTCTTCTAAGACTTTTGTGGAATTGATAATGCACTTCCATTGCAAATAGTTTTCTTTCTTCCCCTCTTTTCAAAGCTTCGTCCTTTTGAACAGGGAGGAGAACCCAGGTCTCATTTCCACTGCCTTGTTTATTCTGAGCAGGGGCACATCCAGATGGAAAGGACTTGGGACTGCATAGAGAGATAGGAAAGCTGTGAATATAATATAAGGGAAGAAACAATTAATTTGGGATAGAGAAAAGGAAAGGTTCCTTGGTACGCAGTCACACTTAAAGGTTTAATCCAGCTTCAGTCCACTTTCAGAGTGAAAGGATACGTCAGCAAAGTGGCAAGCTGGTTTTTGTTTTTTTCAGTTTTAAATAACTCAGAAAACTCTCCTTTGGGATAGATAACGTGGAAAAAAAATTACTGGTCACTTTGTTGATAAGTTTGCTCCCTCTGAAAGTGGACTGAAGCTGGATTGAACCTTAGATGTGACCACTAGCTCAGACTATTCGATCCATTGTGTTCAGCATTATCTACACAGAGTCCTGCAGGTTCCCGGGCTTCTTGCCTGGATCTGCCAGGGTCTGAAACTTAAACCTTACACATGCCGGCCATATCCCGTCCCCTATTTAAGTGTTAATGAAAGAGGAATTTTGCATCTAGGTAACAAAGCTCGCATTTAACTAACCCCCAAACCTCTGACGTTTCTCCAGATAAACTCAATGTCTTCTTTTGCTTGACAAGGGTAGAAAACCTTTCAGTCCAGTTGAAACTGTATTTTGGCTGTGTTCACGCCCAAGTTTTAATCCAAATTCAGTCCACCTTCAGGATGAGAGAACCCATCAGCAAAATGACCAGTGGCTTTCTTCCCGCATTATGTATCCCAAAGGTGAATTTTCTGAGGCCGTGGTCACAATTTGCTGAAATAATCCATCTTATTAAGAAATAAGACTCAAAACACACTCCAACCACACCCAATACCCGATCATGCCTCCTCAGTCTGGGTCACTCTGCTCACAACTTTTTGTTCCCATCCAGAGACTCCTTTACGAGACCTTTTTAGATCTCCATCCCTCTCCACCGCCACAACGCCCCCTGCACTCTGATAGGATAAAAGTTCTGTCACTCAACTGATCCAGTCACCTGGGATTTGCACCTTTTCCTTCCACCATTCTGAAGTCTGCTGTAGATGGGAGTTTTTAAAACTGAGGGCAGACTAGAGTCTTGGAGTTAGGGGACCACCATCTATAAATGGACGTTACCCAGGCCCTTTCTGCACTTCGCCTTATTCTGGAATATATCGCGGGATCAGGATCTCTTATCTGCATGTTATTGCAGACTACAGCAGGTCCTAGTGAGACTTGCCATAGCCTGTATTAGCATGTGGACAAGAGACCCCTATCCTGAGATATATCCCAGAATAAGGCCAAGTGCAGAAGCAGCCCCAGTCTTAATACTTTTCATGCCTCTTTGGTCTAGTGGTTAAGGAGCCAGACTCTTATCTGGGAATACTGGGTTTGATTCCGCCCTCCCCTATGAAGCCAGTTGGGTGACCTTGGGCTGGTCACAGCTCTCTTGTGAGCTCTCACAGCCCCATCTACCTCACAGGGTGTTCTGTTGTGGGGAGAATAGAAGCTTTGTCAGCCACTTTGAGTCCCCTTAAATGGGTAAGAAAAGCGGGGTGGAAAAGCCAACTCTTCTTCAATGAGTAAGAAAAGTGGGGTAGAAAAGCCAACTCCTTCTTCTTTTCAAAACCTGGGCAGGTCTTTGGTTTATTGAAGGTAAGCTAGTTTGGTCTTGTTGTTAGAGTGTTGGATTCTTATCTGGAGGTCTCCTGGTTCAAATCTACACTCCTCCACAAAGCCAGCTGGGTGACCTTGGGCAAGTCACAGCTCTCTTCTGAGCAATCACAGCCCCACCTACCTCACAGGGTGTTCTGTTGTGGGGAGAAGAATAGAAAAACTTTGTCAGCCACTTTGAGTCCCCTTAAATGGGTGAGAAAAGCGGGATAGAAAAGCTAACTCTTCTTCTTCTTCTTCTTCTTGGTTTGGGTCTGCAGTATGGCAATCAGGGAGGAAAGAATCTCTTGGGCTCCCATTTTTGGGAAGGTTCTCAAATCCACAACAAATTAGGCCTTTGAAGGGCTGCAGTGCCTGTGGTGGGTTGGTGCGGATATTCTCCTCATCAGTGGTCCAGCTAACTGACCAAAATAAATACATAGGCCACGAGATGCAACCTTGTTTGACATGCTCTAAATAAACAGCTAATATTGGGTCTAGATAATAACGCATAACTGCTTTATGGAGGCGTAGGGAAGGGATTTAACCTTGGTAAAGTGCATTTTGCCTGTGAATAAAAGCCATTAGGAGCCCAGGGAAACTACATAGCTGTTAATGCATTCACTGAAAGGCCGCACTGTGCACATCTGTAGCTCGGCCTTGAAGGCCAGCCTCCCATTCAGCCTCCTTCACTAGAGGACCTTTTCCCAAAGTCTTTTTATTGCCAAAGAGAAAATACTCTTGCTAAACAAAGGCTGCAAATAAGGCCGTTGCCTACACAGCCGCCTCCTGGGCGCATATGCCAAGCAGGCGGTGGTATGGTAGGTGGCGGCGGCGACAACCCCTATTTGGGATAAATTGAATGGTTTCGACAAAGGCGGAATAAAACCCAAAGTCAATTGTCAAATCAAATGTAAGGATCAGTCCCCATGAGAATTTAAAGTCTCTCTTAGGGGTGGGTGGGTGGGGGGAAGAAAGCAGCTCCAAGTTGGCTCTGCAGTTGTGCCTTTTTATAGCTATGTACTTCATTGACAGGCATCTCCCCCCATTCCATTATTCTTCCTTCGAGCTAATTACACACACGGAAACTTTGGGGCCTGTGAAAAGAAGCAAAAAGGAAATTATAGCACCCTCTGCTTAGGCCCCTTGCCTCCCCTCATCTGTAATACCAGGCTGTGATTCATCCCTAAAGAGGTGGTGGGCGAAAGAACGAACCTTCGGGGGAAACTGGATAGGGAAATAATTACCACTGATGAACAAAGCTTATTCAGTGGACCCGAGGACCCTGGCGCACAAGGACTTCAGTGCAGAGGAAGGAAATGCCTTACGCGGCGTCCGGAACAACAGGTGCTCATCGGTAAAGTGCCATTTGTTGAGAACGCTCCCAGGCCAAGCCTTTCGTGTAGCCTTGTTGACGGAGCTTTTGAAAACCCTCTAGGCCTTTTTGCACTGACCTTCCGTAGACTGGAGCCTGTTAGGATGGGTCACTGGTATGGAATAAGCTTGCATCAGAACCGCCAGGCAGGGCCCAGAAAGTCAGTAACAAGACACAGGTTTGCTCATGGCTAGTTCCTCTTTTAGTATCAAAAACAGAGGACAAAAAATGTTGGGCAAGCAAGGGTATATCATTCAGGGTCTCAGCAAGCTTTCCCATAAGCCCCACCATTGCCCAAGGGCTCTCTTAGAGTACTGTTACTGAGAAAACAGTTCCCACAGTCTGGCTATCTATTGCTGGGTAGATGCTGGAACTCAGGGAAATACTGGGTCCAAAAGAAATGTGAACAAACAAGGCTGAAAGAAGAAGACAAGCAGGAGGAGGAGGAGTTGGCTTTTAAACCCCCTTTTTCTCACCTTTAAAGGGATTAGAAGCAGCTGACAAACCTTCTGTTCTTCTCCCCACAGCAGACACCCTGGGAGGTAGGTGGGGCTGTGAGAGCTCAGAAGAGTGCTGTGACTAGCCCAAGGTCACCCAGCTGGCTTCATGGAGGAGTGTGTAATCAAAGCCAGTGAATACAAGATATGAGGCCAGCACTCTAACCACAAGTCCAGACTGGCTGACTAGCAAGAGAACAAGATGTACAGTGGCCTTTAGACCACACCACTCCAAAGCTTGCTCCAATTCTGGAGCCAACGCAGGGGGGGCCTGTGAAAGCTCTGAAGGTCCAAGGGACCCACTGCAGTGGTGCAGCTTGTCGTGGTAACACAATGGGTCCGAAGGTATCCTGGGCCACAGGGGTGTGCTGTTTGCACACTTCCGTGGCCTGGTATACAACCCCTTAGTATACTGGTAGATCCCACCACACAGCCATTTTAAAGACGCAAAGTACAGGACAATGGTACAAACCTGCATTAAAAACGTCCACTTTTATCTAAATGGCTCAGATGTTGCAAAGTTGAATTCGTCCTTGGTGGTGACTTACATTTTACTGTCATTGGATCAGGGACCCACTGACCAGCCTTCTATCCTTCTGAAAAGCTTTGAGAAGGAGCAGTAGAGAAAAGAGCAAGAGATCTGTTCTTCAGAATCAAAAGCTATCCCATAGCAGTCTCAAAATGATTCTCAGTCTCCATTGATGTGGTCAAACTATGCTTTTTTCAGTTCCTCCTCCAAGAAAAAGTGTCTCATCCCAAGTATATGGCTGAGAACCTACCTTTATTTTACCACACTGCAGCCGATATTCACATCCAAGTCAGATAACACCTACCCTAACTACAGGTGCTCACTGATTCTCCACTCAAAGGAAACCACACCTTCAGAGATATGAAATCTTGAATGCTGAGATGACCCTTCTGAGACTTCAAGTCAGGGTAAGACAAATGCAGAGGGAAAATGTCTGTTGTTACAGATTCAAATTCACCCATAGGGTGCCTCTTTAAGTATGTCTGATTGCACCTCATATCTACGAAGATCTGGGGTTGGTTTGGTCAGGGAAGTGAACCAGCACAGCAGAAAATAAACACATGAAAACACATGAAATATAGAGCACAGCAAGTATTGATGAGGGTGAGTTTCCACAACAATAAATAGATACAACACCATTACTTTATTGATCACTTTTCTAGATGTTCTTTGTTTAGCTTATGTTTAAAATGAGAGGCTGTCTAGGGAGAACACTGCCCTAAGCCAATTGAACTTTTTTCTTTTAGTGAATTAAATGGCTAAAACCAATACTCATTTGGAACTGCTCCATCTGGTAAACAGCAAAGCAGCAAGCCCTGCCTCACTTCAACATTTCCCCCCAAATGGAGGATGCAGTGAGTATTTAGAATGCTTGTACAGCTCGCAGGGGACATCAAAGCCCATTGCTAATGACTGCCCTGAGCTTCCTCTCCCTACGGGTTTTGGATGAATATTTCAAGCTGTACCAGAAGTTTTGTTTAGCCAGGTCTGTCCCACCTCCAATGCAGCAGTGCCAGGGGCATGGTGGGAAATCTAAAGAATGCGGCCATCTCAGCCAGCTATGCCCCCTAAAGCTAGAGGAATAAATCCAGTGGTCCTATAACTGGTGGACCTATGGGTGCAAAAGCCCAGACTTCACACCAGCTAGAGGGCCCCCACCTGAGCCTTCATTCAGTGTGCCGCCAGACATCCTGCCCTCCTGGGATGCAAAAGGTGAGGAGTGTCAAGAAGGTCCTTCTCCCCATCAAATGCTTTGGGGGAAGGTGAGAGAAGGGAGGCTCAGATGTAGAGCCAAGGAGATGAGAGTGATGCTATAGGGGAGACAACGCTCTCCATTTGCAGACTGGGGAAAACTGCTCTACAAATATGGCATGGGACTGGCTCACTCCTGCCCACACCATGCCAAAAGGCAGCAGTGCCAAGACTACCTATGCTCATCCAGAGAGGCTATTGATATTTCACCAGGCTCTGAAAATGGCCAAATTCCAGGGTCACTTCTAGAGCCTGACAAAATCTTCCCAAGCCTGCATGTGCTGAGACTCAGTGCCCAAGTGGAGAGTACCCTCTTTGCTTCTGGCCAGAGACTGTGTGCAGTCCATGCTTCTGGCCAGAGATTCTATGCACTCCATGGGCACCACATGGCACATGTGGATCTTGGCTGGGTATTAACAGCACACTTCAAGATTCAATACAACCAGATTTCAAGAATCATTTTGTGAGAAATGCCTTGCATAAGACCTGGCTTATATAAATAACCTTTATAGGAAAATGCCTCTTTGGTTATCACTACATGAAGGTCTGCTGAAGGAGTTTGGGGAAGGACGATTAAATATGAAGATATGTTATATAAAAAAGATGGAATTAATGAGTTTGACATTAAAACAAGAGAACAGTTAAATCAGGAGGGTAAAAACATACAGTACAGTGGTTTACATATGCACAACTAGAGGATATATATATAAAAGAAGTAAAGAGAGATTAAATTTTGAATGGGAACAAGAAGATTGGGAACTAAAATTAAACAAGGCCGAAAGGGGAGCAATTGGTATTATGTACAAAGTGTTACTCCAGATTGAAATGGAACATGAATAGGTTAAAGAATGTATGATTACATGGGCAAGGAATCTTGGATATAATATCCACATAGATCAATGGGAGAAACTACTTGTATGCTATTAAATGAAAAAATATGTAAGATGATGTACAGATGGTATTTAACACGTCATAAACTAGTGCAAGTATATCAAAATATGTCAACTAAGTGCTGGAAATGTAAAACGGTTGAGGGAACTTTTTACCATATGTGGTGGACTTGTGAAAAAACAAACAAACAAAAACCACTATTGGATACAAATACACAACCTGATGAGACAAATCTTAAAAGACAAATATTTCATTTAGGTCAGAATTGTTTTTGTTAGGAATTGTGGATGACAGTTTAGATAATATAAAGTCACTGGTTTTATATATGGTAACAGCAGCAAGTTTATATGCACAGAAAGGGAAGGTGGAGGAGAGACCTCCAGGAGAAGAATGGCTCATCAAACTGATGAATTTGGCAGAGATGGACAAACTAACAAATTTACAAAAAGATAGAACAACAGGTAAGTTTGCGAAAGATTGGAGCCCTTTTATTAACTATCTATGAGACCACACCACAGATGGTTTTGACTAAGAATCAAGTGGTCAGCTGAGAAGGACCAAGAGACATTAAGGGGAGCAAAGAAAAAAAGCAATACGAAGAGCAGACGCCAGAAGAACAGAGGAAGTCACCAAAAGAACAATGAAATGTAATAGTATGATTTGCTAATAATGTAAGAAGTTTTAAGTTGTTTAACATGTACTATTTCAAAATGTTTCTGTGCAAAGTAATGCCTCTTTGTACAGTGCACACTTCTGTAACTAATTCTGAGGACCAGGAATAAGGGTTATAAGTGAACCTAAGAGAACCTAAGAGGACCCCTGCTGGACTGGGCCACAGCCCATCTAGTGCAGCATCCAGTCCCACACAGTGGTCCAGCAATTGCTTCTGGACAGCCGAGCAGAAGACAAAGGCAAAACCTTGATGTGTGAAAATCACAGCGTACCATCCACCTGTAGCACCCATCAGTGTGACACATTTTTAAGGCAACCTGATTTCTCTAGTCTAAGATACACCTGAGCTCCAGTTCATGTAGAGAGAGGAGAAACTGTGTGGAAATGAGCTGCCTTTCCTTGCAGGGAAGAGATTGCTGATCTGTAGCACTCCTGTTCCCCATGTATACCTGCCCACCCTAGCACATGCCCCATGTATACCTGCCCACCCTAGCACTTTCTTTCTGCATGGAAAATCTGTACGTGGCATGGTGGTTTGGCAGGTCCAATCATCTTCAGATTCCATGATTTGTGTTTTGAATCTATGGCATCTGAATTCTCTGATCTTCCCTGCATCCGATTCTCTCGTGAGATAAGAAACCTTCTAGTGGGCAGCTATGACCTCTTACAACTTCTCAACAACAACAACAAAATACAGTGTTCGGATGATGGCAACACCCGTGTAAACTGGCTAAAAGTCAGCTTCAGTGGACTGAAACTCAGGAGCAAGCTTTCTACTTGCTTTTCAATATTTATTTACAGTCGGACCCCCGTATCTGCTGGGGATAAGTTCTGGCTCCTACCGTGGATACCTGAAACGGTGGATAATTGTGAACAGGGCTTCTGGTTCTGGGGTCGTGCAACTCCAGAACTGGAAGTGCTTTTCTGGCCTCTGGAAGGCCTACTTTGGCCTCCAGAGAGCATTGGAATAGGCATGTGACAACATTGGATGCCTCCCACACGGCCCCTTACATTTTGGGAAGGGATTTGGTGGCGGCACATGCCTATTCCAACGCTCTATGGAGGCCTAAATAGACCTTCAGGTTCCAGGTGTTTTCCCCCTATGGTGCCCGCAGGATGTGGGGCTGATCCACTAACTGTGGTTAACTGAAACAGTGGTTACTGAATCAGTGGATATGGGGGTCTGACCGTATTTATTTGTATTTCTATCCCACCCTGATATTGTTTTAAATCTGTTTTTAGTGCTACCCTAAGACCTTCAGGTATGGGGCGGGATAGAAATATAAATCAATAAATAATTTTGAAACAGGATCATGAGATAGCTTAATGATTGTTTTTAACACATAATGCAGGTTACAAAAAGAGGGAAAGGAAAATACAATTAAAAAAACTGTCAAAGATAACATAAGAAAAATAGCAGGGATATATTTTATATATAAAAATCTATATCCTAGTCTCAATATATATTTCAAGAACAGTCTTTTTTTTTCTTCTATCAGCATTCAGTTAAGTTGTACAGCTTTTTATTGTATTTATTATGAATTACAAAGCCATGGTTTAAAGTTCAGGATCATTACATAGCCACTTATGATATATACATACATTTCTATGCTGCTGCGGATAAATCAGAACTACAAAGTATTGTTTTGTCAGTTTAAAGCCTTCTTCAAGGAATTCTGCAAGGTATTTTTTTTAAATGATACATACATACATACATACATATATATATATATAAAAACGGTCAGTTGCCAAGTTAATTAAAAATTACAACAGATTCAGTATATACACAAAACATCCATCATGTAGGTTAAGTGTTGCTTCACTTTATTTTATTCTTTTAAAAGACTTCAGTACCATAAAACAAAACAGTGCCAGCCTGCTGTGAGCCCAGGCGCTAACGTTCAGGGCAGGTCTTCACAACTTGTGGTCTACCAGCAGCCCAATGGAGCCAACCAACTACACACGGAGGTAGAAAAGACGGTCACGATATGTTCCTCCATTTGTTTCCTTCTGCCTGCCTGAGCCTGCACAATCAGGGAAGGTGACCTTCTCTGCTGGACAGGCTGCGTTCGGCTTGGTGGCCCACAAGTTATGTGAACCCCACGTAAAGGGCGAAACAACACATTTTGCATTTCTATGAGCTCCCCCCTTCAGGGCGGCCAGATCACTTTCAAATAAAACCAACGAATAAAAACAGGTTTACAAAAGTCAAGTCTTGGTTATGACCTTGGGTCTATTAGAGGGAAAGCATTCGGAGAGCCTTCTGTCCAGTACTTCAAGCTGAGGGATGGTATAGAGAGAAGCAGCAGCAAAATGGCACCAGGAAATGTGTGTCTATACTGCAACTGGACCAAACATTTGACCACCTGGCATTTCCTGGATTTGGTATTGGTCTGCCTGAGATTCACTGCTCTGGCATGGCGCGGCATCAAAGGGGGAGAGGGGAAGAGAGTGAGAAAGGAAGAGGAAGGGAAGAAGGGAGAGAGGGAAGTGGAGATCCAGAAGTTGACCAACACTGAAGCGGTAGATCTGTGATCTGATCAATCAACATCTTAAAATGAAAACTAAGCAGCAATATATCGCCAAAAGCTCATGTGAGCTGGAATCACAGAGCTGGCAGATGGAGCATCCGTCACTCTCCCATCCCACATTCTGCCTACATTGTGCCCCATGATGCTAAGATTCCAGAGGACAACTTCAAATCTCAGGTGGGAAATTCAAGCCAACCACAGGGCGGGGATGTTCACAAGTTGCCTCCCTTAGCACAGATATTAGCAACCCAGTCCACCTACACCGTACCTACTGCATGTAATCTGGAAATCAAGGTCGACTGATCAACCATCTTGCTGTCGCCTTACTTGAAATGACAGCTGATTCTGGTTGGTCATATTTTGGGGAGGCAGCATGCAGGTTTATGCAAACACAGAGCACTGAGTTGGTTTCTATTTACCACAACCTATGCTTTTAGGATCTTTGGCTTCCGATCACAGAGGCCTCATAGTCTACAGCTATCCCATCTCTCCACCCACAAAACAACGGGCAAACATTTCATTCTGTTGTCCCTCTCTAAAATAATAATAAAAATTAAAAAGCAAAGATCAAAAGGAGGCAGGCTCTGATTATAAAACATTCTGCTAAAAGAATCTGCCGGCTTCCCTTAACAAAGAGGGGGCACTTCAGCCTCAGACTTCATACCTACAATCATCTCTTAAGGGCCTAACGGTACAGCAGCACTAACCCAATCAAGGGCATAAAAGACTATTGCTCCGAGAAAAGACTTTTGAGCACAGCACAGAAGCAGGTGAGCAAGGAAGCAAGGATAGAAAGAAGCTGTCAGGGGGACCACTCGAAAACCTGCTAGGACAGGTGGCGCCTCACCAAAAGCAAAGCTTAACCATCATCGTTTGTCTTCATAGAAGGCATGACCGGTTTTTACAGCATAGAGTATTTATGTTTTAGAATCTGCTTTTAGGTTGCTGGGCATATGAAAGACCAAATCAAGCTCAGACCAGGGGGCCTTTCACAGTTACCCGTGAAGTGCAGGGATGCTCAGCTCCGAGACACACCATATGCACATCATGGAGCCAGTTCTGCTCCAGAAATGGCTCCGTGCATCCTGGGGAATCCTGGAGTGATCACATGCAGTACAACCGTAGAGCACGAAAATGTACTCCGCCCTCGCACTAGAGCAGGGCTGGTTAGGCCCTGATAAGCTCCTTCTGCCCCTTTCCCAGGTGGAAGAGTTCATGGAGGAACACGTGACGTGTCATGTCATGCCCACTAAGGCACCACGTGATGTGGCGTGCACCCACGTGATGTGCCATGTGGCACATCATATGACGCAGTTGTTTGCATTCTGGCCCCAGACCCCAGGATGAGAACATGGCTGCCATCTGGCATTTGCATTTAAGTTTCTGTGAGGGACTAGGGAAGGTTCAAGTGCAGATGCTTAGTGTGCTCAGGGCTGTGTTATCCAAGGTTTCTCACCATCAGGAAGCCAAGTGCAAAAAAGATCCTGGGTTTTGCTAATTTACCAGGCAGGCAGGCAACAATAAGGTTATACACGAGTGATGGCGAGCAAAAATCAAGTGCCTGACAAGTTAAATTCCATAGTTTGTTTGTACTTGGTGGGTGCGTGATGGAGATACGTCGTCCTCTGTATATTCCATCAGATGTCCCTCCTCCACTGAAATTAATCAGGCACATAATACATTGAATGTGGAGGTCCATTGGCAACACCAATGGAGTGCATAACAGAACAACAAAGTATCTTCCCGCCACCGCCTCTACCCTACCCCAGAATTTGTTGTGAAAAGGCAGAAAGCATTACAAAAACTAAGCACAGTTTTTCAAAGAACCAACACCTCCTTGTCGGGGCAAGCGTGATGTGGTAACATGTCACCTCTGCAGTAATTGTCCCTAGAAGAAAATGTTTGCTCATTTTGTCGCATGCTGCTGGTGTTGTGCTTCCGTGTTTGGTATTTTAGGAACAAGACTCGGTAATGCAGACACTGTGGTCAGACACAGTTTAAAGACTGAGTAGCCCTTCGTGAATGTGCAGAACGTATGTGCAAGGCGGAAGTGGTATCACACTGGCCCGGCCCGGCCTAAAGCATGCCCTACCACCTACCACCCATATGCTGGTTTTCACACTTATATTGACGCTGTGCAAGTTATGCCCATTTCCCAGAGATCTACATCCCATGTTCAAAGCAACAACGAGGTGCATACTGTGTGCTCTGGGCAAACGTGTACGACACAATGACTCTTCTGTATGCGAGGCCAGATGCAAATCTGCAGGCCAACATGCAAAAAGGCAGGCTGGAGTCCAGCAGAAAAGCACAAACCCATCATTTTCTAGGGAGAATGTCTCTATCTACACAGGCCTCCTTCAGTCACTGACTGTCGGATATGTTATAGCAGGGCTATGCGCTATGATTGCACATGTTTTATTTGATTGCACTTCTGTCTTCCCCACCCCTGCTCCTAAGCACACACGAGACATAGAAATGAAGACTATCACTTTACAGGACTGCCTTTAGATGTGTGAATGTGGATGATGGGCTCAAATGTCGTTGACACCCTAAAGACGTGCTACAATTTACAGACAGTCCTGGTTTTATAAGCACCTTTTATTGGCTGTATCAAAAGATCTTTGCTTTGGATGCCTTCTCCTCCCTAGCTGAGCAAACAGGCAGCAGCAACCCCTGTAGAACAACTGCATTGGGTAACCCAGAACCCTCAATTCCTGGGCCACTGAGGCAGTGTACGTAAGAATGTCAAGAAACACCCATCCGAATGAACGGATGACTCATAAATTACCAAAATAAAAACAAAATTAAAAAAAGTACTTTTCAAATGCAGTCCTCCATCTCAGACCGCAAGTCTCTCACCCTCAAACGAACGCCCAACAGACTGTAGTGTCAAGTCAAACAGCAACACGTAGAGGACCAGCCTTCCAGGTTTTTGCTAACAAGATCCTTTGCAAGACACCCTGAACATACCAACCTATTGCTATGTTTATGAGAATTCAAGCTCTGCTATCATCCTCAGTGCCCCGTTCTAGCTTCTGCCACCGTTTAGGAGCCGTGAAATAATAGTGTTAAGCTTTGGGCTTGGGTTTATCTGGAGTCCAAAAAATACAAGGCTTGGACAAGGGCTCTTCCCTTGGCCTGTCGAGTCACAGCATGCATCAAATCTCACAGCAATACTGATTCATGCATGGACAATCCATCTGCTTGGAGTCTGTAGGAGCTTGGGGAACCTGCATACTGACCATGTACTGAAGGATGGTCCTCTGAGGTTGGGGGAGTCCTATAGCTTATCGGGCTATCCACAGAAATGGGTTGGAGATGGTGATCCTTAACTGGGGTCGACTGAAAAGGCGGATATTTTTTCAAGTTGCCCAAGTGGGTCCGGGTGCTGTCTTGGCTCCAGGTCTGCCCATAGGCATCCTGTCTGTAAGTATAGGCAGGATCTGGCCACTTGCGGTTGCCTGGCAAATAGTCTGCCGGGGGAAGAACAAATCTAATGCCTGCCGGTGACTTGGGGCCGCTCGAGTAAACGTCGGCTGGAGGAACCTCTATTCGACTAGAAGGTGTCACGACAAGATTCTGGTGGCCGACGGGATAATTTCTGTGTGGCTTATCAGTAAACAATTCTGTGGGAAGGTCAGGGACGTAGGTGCGAGCAGGGGAATTGCTTCGGTTCCCGTGATTATACTGTGTGGTGACAAAGCTGGAATGCGCTATACTGGCAATGTGCCTTGGGGAATTCCCGTGGTAGACAGGGGGGTTACTATAAGATGGTGGTGGTGGTTTGATACTGTGTCCAATATCTGTCCCATCTGACTGAGAGGAGTATCTGAGGATCCGTGACTGCTGGCTGAAGGCATAACTATTTGATATTTTTGGTGGACTAGATGTTTTGTCAGCTGACTTTCTTGAGTTGCTGGAATAAGCCGGGCCCCTCGGGCTTTGCATCAGGGCCCTTTCTAGAACCTCATCCACAGAATGATCAGTCTCTGCATCAGCACCAGGAACGTTGTCATACTGTGAAGCGTTTGACTCTCGCTTACCCTCATCTACTTCCAGGACCTTCATCTTTTGCTTTGTGTTGAACAGCTGTGCCTCGACATCAGGATTCAACGGTGCCCCCGAACTGTTATGGTTTGCAGAACGACTCTTGATCTCCAAGGTGATTTTGGTTGTCCTTTCAATGATTTTCATATCAGAAGGTTTGATCCACCTTGGTACAAATTCCCTTCCTGAATTTAAGGTAGCATTGGAGTTTTGGTTTGCAGCTGCATTATAGTTCTGCTTCGACTCGGCCTCTTCTTGGACATCTGCTTTCTTCCTCTGGCTTTCTCCTTCATACTTTCGCAAACCACTCCGCACGTTTGTTGCTACAGGTTTTTGCTGCCTCAAAGAAGGCTTCCTTTCTAGTGAATTTTTCCTTCTTCCGTGACTCGGTGAACTTTCTTCACCTCTCTCCCCAGATGCTCTTGCGCCTGTCCTTTCACCAGCCTGGACATTGTTTGATCCACCACTGCCGCTTTGCCCATTGACCAGATGAGTGAGATTAAGCATGGCTGGCTGAGATTCAGGTGGAAATTTTCCCAACTTCTTTGGAAGCTCATCATCTTTACCTAGGAGAGAATAAACAAAGCAAACATTAGTGAACAAAATGAAGAGAGTTGTGCTGGACAAACCAGAGAAGAACCCAAGCCCAAGCAATTCACGTCATGGCTTCTTCCACTGAGTGCAGTTTGCTTGGCCATGCTGAAAATGTTTCTTCACACGCCCCTCAGCCTTTGAAGCAGCTGCCACGGAGCTTCACAGATCCATGGCAGGAAAGTCAAAAATCTCAAGGAAATATTAAAGAAGTTTAAGGCTTCCTCCAGATAGTGACCAGTATCATGCTAGGAAGTGATACTGCAAAGTATTATCTCTCTGACATTTTTGTGACATGTAGTTCTGGGTCTTTGGCTGGTGCCATTCCTAGAAGTGAGCACTGCCACCATCATACATGCATGGCTGTGAATTTTTGGCCTCCCCAGGTGCACACTGGATGGAGCAACCACGGCAGCTCCATCCAGGGGGTAAGTAAATGCACCATTGCTGGAAAACGTGCAACCAACCCTGGGTTTTCCAGCAAAAGTTTTTCACGTGTTTTTTCACGGGGAAATAGCAAAGTTATGGTCGGGTTGCTGCAGATATGCATGGGAACCCCACCTTAGCAGCGCCATGATGGCGCTGTATTTCCACCATCTGAACAGAGCCCAAGTTAATCGGCCAATCACAGTCTTGCAAATTTCAATCTGTTTATTGAGCCAGGGGCAGGAGGGTCTGGGTTCAAAAGTAGACCCTCATGAGTTATGTATGCAAAGCATAATATACAGGGATTCGGAGAACTGATGCCCAGATGTTTAGTCCTTGACTCACATGGTTGTCAAAAGGTCTAAAGACAACTCTTTGAACTTTGAAATCTCACATTGGATTAGTGCTCCCTGAGAATGTGGAGAAATGACAACCTACATGAAGAGATTAAGAAGAACAGTAGTAGTAGTAGTAGTAGTAGTAGTAGTAGTAGTAGTAGTAGTAGTAGTAGTAGTAGTAGTAGTAGTAGTAGTAGTAGTAGTAATAGTAGTAGTAGTAGTAGTAGTAGTAGTGACAAACCTTCTGTTCTTCCCTGTGAGGTAGGTGGGGCTGTGAGAGCTCAGAAAGAGAACTGTGACTAGCCCAAGGACACCCAGTTGGCTTTGCGGAGGAGTGTGGAATCAAACCAGGAGACTATTAGATAAGAATGTGACACTTGCTTGTGAGACAGTTTGGTCTTGTGGTTAAAGACCAAACTGGCTCACAAGCAAGCAGACTGTGCTAGCAAACTGACATGTTAGGGTGAGAGCTATATTTTTAAAAAAGGCCTGATGCAATGCTGGTGCACCATAGGGAAAGAGGACAGATAGGTTCAGGTAGTTTCACTCTGTCTGTGCTTGACAGGGAAATAAAGATGCCCGTAGCAACATCTATCTTCTTTTATAAATATGGGTAAGCTTTGTGTGGACTTCTTTCACATTAGGCCTCAGAATATTCTCAACTAGTAGCCCTTGGCCCAGCAAAAAGAACCCATCATAAGACACTGTTGCATCTTTCTAGCTCTAAATCAAAACACTTCCAAGCTCAGGTGTTCCACAATAGTTCACTCCTTAGCTTTATCGCCGCAAAAATGCCTCTGTAAGTTTCCAGCATCCACACCACTGATTTTTAATTGCTTGCTGAGTATTGATTCAAAAACAAACAAACCCTGATTTGATGCATAGTATTCAAGAAAACTTTTTAAAATGTGTGTCAGCCTATTAATAAGATTCTTTATTCTTTTTAATTTAGCACACTTTAGGCCTCTTAATTACCATTAAGCTTTCAAGGAACCCCGCCGAGAATACCATAGACATTTTTATTGAATTCTTTGTGACTTTGAAGATTATTTTCTGTAATCTCTCTCCCTCACATGTCAGAGCAAGAGAGAGCACATCAACCCTTGGTGCGCATGGTTCAAAGCTGTTTAGATGTTGTAGGCTAACACCTGCATTTTGAAGATTTGAATGAGAGGCAAACGGCGTTACAATGACCCCAAGCTGCCAGTTGAGAGCCCGGGTTTATAAATGGAGAATTAACAGGCATGCTAACAGCCAAGCATTCCAAGGTCACAACTGGTGATTGCCAAGACCAAAGGCATGTGCAAAATAATTGGACAGAGTCTCTCCATAAGCAACAAAGGCAAAAGGATAGGAAAAGGATGAAATGGACGACAACTTTAGATCTTTGTTATGTGGCCTTGCTGTTACTCCGTGCTCACGTGTTAAAGATGCATGAAACACAAGGTCTAAGGCTTGTTTCGTTCTGCCGGTACCGCGCAGGCGCCAAACATGTTAGAAAGCTGCACAAGCCAAATGATGCCTGTGTTAGAATATGTGATGGGGCTGCCTTATTAACTGAAATGACAATGTCTTCTTTGCAAAATGGCACCTGGAAGAGGTAAAATGCAAGCCAAAGAGGGACCTTTCCTTGTCTGATAGTCTTCCCAGACCAAGTTCCAAGTCTGCTCATAAGGAATGCCCACTGGCATTGGCAAGGGGCACAGGTAGATGGAGGAAAGACAAAAGGAACTGTAAAGAAAGTTGGCTAGCAAGGAAGAACACTCAGTCTTAATGAAAAAATAGTTAAGCATCTGTTCTTAGCAGTCCACGTTCTCCTGCAAAGCACAAGTATCTCTTCTTCTGTATATCCTTATGCATGAGTCCTCCTATCCTAATGGTTCATTCCCTCCCCTGCCAGCCCCCCCCATGTCCATTACAGGCAACATGATGCTAAGTTACATGGACCTTAGTATAAGATGGGGGCTCTCAGGTGCTTCACTGTGACACCATACAACAGGACCCCCTGAGCCTCTCCAAATGCTTGGGAATGTCGTTTCTTTAAAATCAATGGAACTTCCTTTCCATGGAAATGTGTTTGCTGATTATGGTAAAAAATAAATGTTTGCATTATGTGTTTTCAGCAATACCAAGTGTCCCTTTTTGCTGACCTATAATTATGGCAGAATTGTTTTAAGTACAAAAAGGTGTACCTGCAACGCTCACAATACTGGGCGCTTCTAAGGCCATCTGCTGGGACTCGAGAGCAGGAGAAGGTTCGTCCTTGTCTCTGCTTGAGATGCCCATGAGCATTTGGTGGGCCACTGTGTGCGACAGGATGCTGGACTAGATGGGCTGTGGCCTGATCCAGCAGGGCTTCTCGTATGTTCTTATGTAATGTCTTTTTCCTTTTCTCTTTTTAATAATGCCAGCTGTGGGCTGCAGCTGAAACCCTGGAGATGTCAGAACACGGAGTGGAACATCAAGGAAGAAATGCCAGAACTGGTCAATCCAGGTATTTCACACAACAGGCTTCCTAGAAGTGCTAATACTTAACTCCCAGTTCTGTCTTATGCTTAAGAAAGCCTCAAAGGCCTTATAGAGAAAGTGCTAAGAAACTAAGCCTATAATCAAAGGAGCACTGTCCAGAGAACCTCTCTCGCAGCAGTGGTGTGCACCATGGTTCATGATATTGTCTCAGGACCAGGAAAATATATATTTTGATGAGCATCGCAGGAATGGATTACATGTCAATTGCCTGGTTTAACAGGCTTCGCTTTCAGGAGGCACATGCTGCCTCGCAACGGCTCACAGCACCAGTTTTTGCCACCCGGCTGACAGACTTCTGAGGCCTACTAGAGTTTCCACAATTAGAGGACCATGGCTTCTCCCAATCGGCCATATGCACATCTACTTTGTGGAAAGCCAGGATACAAGTGGACTTGTTCAGGAGTTTCCAAGAAGCAGACCCATGCATAGCTTGCTGGCAGGGAGCCAGGAAGAAGAAGAAGAGTTGAGTTTCATAGCTTGCTTTTCTCACCATTTTACGGTGAGAAAGCGGCTGACAAACCTTCTGTTCTTCTCCCCACAACAGGCAGCCTGTGAGGGAGGTGGGTCTGTGAGAGCACGAAAGAGAGCTGTGACTAGCCTAAGGCCACCCAGCTGGCTTTGTGGAGGAGTGCAGAAATGAACTGGGAGACTATCAGATAAGAGCCCAGCACTCTAACCACAAGATCAAACTGGCTTGGAAGGGCCATAAGGTCTCGTATACCTTGAAAGCATTACCATCCAGCTACAAAAAAGACATGCCAGCCAGTTGTGAAAAACTCATACGACCTGGAAAGGAAAATGGGTCAGACAAGGTAAGGTCTCAGATATGATGGAGGGAATGTGGTGTTGTGATGAGCGAAACGCAGGGCATAAAGAAGGATTCGTGAAATGTTTAACAAACTGGTCAGCCAGTTCTAGGTCAAGCAGTTCAATGTATGCAAAGTTTGGTGTTTTTTTTTTCAAACTGAACCGGCCTTTTCACATTCAGGTACATCTGGACTGCCCAGCCATGATGAAAAGCAAGCAGTTCCATTTCTGGCCCTGGGCTTTTGATGTGATCTGAATGTGCACAAACTCCTTTGCAGCTCATCTGTTCAGGGGGTGGTGGTATGTCATAAATGAACCTAAAAATGGTTACCACCTTCACTGCTTGCGCATCTGTTTTGTTCAGTACGTGTCAGGCATGCAGCCAGCCTAGTACAAAGCAGCACCTCAGTGCCTTACCTATGCAGGAAAATACGTATTAGCTGAACAAAAATGGCTTTACTTTATGCTCACTAGTTTTACCTTATGCTATTCCCCACCGTGATCCTAAACCAAAGTCCCACATGCAAACATTCTTCCGCTTACGGACTCATTCCTTGCAAGGATGACAGAGGAGCCACATCTCTGAGCATCTCTAGAATCTACTCTTACAGCTCACGCAGAGCATTGAAATGCAGGCAAAATAATAAAAATGTTACACAGACCCGTTGTTAAAAGAGCAAAGCATTTAAATTCTATTTGTTCTACAGATACATTCAAATGGCACATAAGCCCATCAATCATGCCTGTTAATAAATAAAGGCAACCTTTTCTCACGCCACAAAGAATAAGCGAGCTAAAGACAAATCGGAGGCAAAATACCAGGATACACTCGGGGGATAGTAGCGAACTGGAAGCCCACGGTATCGGGTGCTGGCAAGAAAGAGGAGGGAGAGAGGGAGAAAGATACATCACCATCTAGACAAATGTATTTCAGCCTCAATCATGCCAGAATAACCCAGTCGTACACTTTGCATGGGTAGCCAGCAGAAGCAAGTCAGAAAAATGGGACTAAAGCAGTAATTCTTGAGAAGAAAAGAGTTCAGGTCATGCAAGGCAGGCTTTGAAAGCTATAACGTAGCATACTGAAACCTGCCCATAGATGCATCGCTGCTTCTTACAATATGACATATAAATGTCTTTTGAAGTTTCTCGTCCAGGTGGAAGATTAAACACGGAGACGGTCTTGGTGCTGACACTCCTCCTTGTCGAATACTTCTCTCCAGTTTGATTTATGCTGCCCTCTTCCACTTTTACAGCCACAAGGAAAGTTCTTCTAAAAATGATTTTGCTGCAAACTTCACATGAAGCGCTGCAATCGGAGTCTGAGAAGGCACTGCGGACCATCTCATGAACCAGCTAGCGGAGATCAGATAGCTGTCCATCAAGATGGCCAGAGTCCTCAAGCAAGAGAAAAGCATGTTCCCTAAAACTGATTTCCCTCCCTAACCTCTCTCACAACCACAGAATGCCCCAGTTCAGAAACCTGCCCAGTCTGTGACAAGGTTCCAGGTATTCATCTCTCCTACTGTGGATTACACTTTTCAGTAATCTTTTTTGCAAAGGGGGTCAAATGTATGAATGCCTGATCCAGCACAGGTTTCTCTCTTCAGCCAACGCACAATTTCTGAAAGAGAAGAGTCCCACTTCCACGAAAGAGTGCTCTCCTTAAATCTTATTTTAGGGGTTGCCCATGCTGAAGAGAGAAAACGCTCACTTATTCCTCTGCTAAAGGAAGTCCCGTTTTCTGTAATGGGACACCATGGCTACGAATAATTTACCTTTAGGAATAATACAGCCAGAGTGGTGTTATTTTCAGACCCACAGATTCCAAGAGGAGTATATTCTCAGCAATACTAAGGAAACAGACAAGATACTGAAAAACTCAACTTTGGCTGGATTAGAAGGAGAAGAGTTTGCTTTTCTAGCCCGCTTCTCTCACAGAATTAAGGGGACTCAAAGTGGCTGACAAAGCTTTTCTATTCTCCTCCCCACAACAGAACACCCTGTGAGGCAGGTGGGGCTGTGAGAGCTCAGAAGAGAGCTATGGCTAGCCCAAGGTCTCCCAGCTGGCTTCATGGGGGAGTGCGGAGTCTGGCTCCCTAACCACTAGGCCAAAATGAAGTCGCTTAGATGTTCTTTGGGCATCTTGTTCTTTGGTATTCTTGACCCAGGGCTGATTCCTGATTACCACAATGCAGACATAGTTGGCATCACACTCTTTCAGGTAAATACTTGAGGATCAAACCTGCAACCTTCTTTTTTCCAAGCCGTTGTTTGATACCTAAACTGTGGCCACATCCTTGTGCATCTAGTACTACAAAGTTTATGTGGGAGTTGCCAGATCTTTAGGGCAACCTGAATTCCCTTAGAGAACTTGTTCCATTTTTCAGATACAGTATGCTAAATGCATTTTTTTTAAAAAATGTTTCCAATGCAAGACAAACTGGGCATAGTTAAAATTGTCTGAAATTTCCTGCACTTGTAAGGCAACTGATTTCTCACTCTGATTTTTTTAAAAGCCTGTTGACAAAGGGTAAAAGAAATAAAGAAGTTAATGTGATCTTTTCTAAAATGACAAGAGCTGTTCCTTATTTTGACCAAGAGCTGTTCCTTATTTTTGATCTCTGCCACCACCTAGTGGAAGCAAATGATAACTGCGCCATTTTCAAGGATAATTGTTCTCAACAATAGAGATGCGGACGAATATTTGAAAATCTGAATATCTGATTTGAATCTGATGAATGTTAACATTTTAACTCGAATTGGATTTTCAAAAATCCAAATTTGCACATTCGAACTTGAATATGGATTTTCAAAAATCGGAATGATTCAAATGTGTAGATTCGTATCTGTCCTATACAAATCTGCCTGAAAATTATATGTATCTTGCGCTTAAAATACAGGATTAAAACGGGATGCATACGGGATAATACGGATGCATATGGATTTTTACGGAATGCACACAGATACGTATAACAGACACGAATGTTGTTGACATTCGTATCTTTAAATATGGATTTGAATTGGATTTTGTGACATTTGAATCTTAAATATCCAAAGTGAATCAGATTTTTTGACATTCGAATTTACTTGGATCTACTATATTTCTGCACATCCAATGACGATGGTCCAAATGGCACAGACCGACTTCTGTTCAGAACTAACTCTAGCAGCAAGATTTAGGGTGTTTTTAGTGTGTCAGCTTTATATTTTGTTCTTACTGCTGTAACTTGCCGAGACCGTCAGATATAAAGCAGGATAGAAAAGCAAATAAAGAAAGACTCGATCTCATATTTCAGCTCTAGAACAGGCATACGTTCTGGATTCTAACAGAATCCAGAAAAGAGGCATGGCATGAAAACATGTGGATACAATTATATAATGTGGGGGGTTTATTGTTTCCAAATAACCCTAAATAAAACAACGCCCCCCTCTAACAAAAGGAAAGAGTTGTGCCTCCTAGATGCTCAAAAGTGGACAGGACCAGTGATTAAAATTTTATCTTGCTTCCCTGAAGCTCACAGAGTTTATCATTTTCTTCCTTCCCCCTGTGAATGACCCCAATCCAAGGATATAAAAGGAAAAGGCATGACAATGTAACTTCTAATTGGTTGCACAGTGAAAGGATGGCTAGAGATAACTTTAAAATAAAATAGGTATTTGCATAGAGCCATGTTGTCCATTTTGATCCTTAAAAGCAAGACAGAACACCACTACCACCACCACAACACAACACACATACAAACACAACAATCAACAAAACTCCTACATTGGGCTTGCAATGTTGCATAATAAACTCCATGCAATTTACTTTTTCAATAAGGCTCAAGATAGCAATAATAAAAGAGTAATTTAGAGACCACAGCACAGCTTAAAAACAAAGGGAAGACCAGAAAACCCACACCTTTGCGTGTTTCTGGAGTACAGAAATAAGAACCTCAGGCAAAATTGCACCTCGAGCACATTCAAAAGAGTCAGAAACTCAATTAGTAGCAAAGCTTCCACCTAAAAGGATGCAAGGAGAGACATTCTATGGCAAACTCTACAGCTCAACATGACACGGAGACAGGCAACCCGACCGAGGAAACAAAGATTCCATGGCAACCTTGTACTTCATCACATTTAGATGCACTCAAAAAAATAAGTGGCAAGAAAAACATCAACACGAAAAAGTATCTGGAGAGTTAGTTGGTTAATGAAGTGAAGTGCAAAGGAAAAATGGAATAGGTACGTGTGAGTTCTCCAAACGTATAAATGAAAAATCCCATATTCATCTGCAAGGAGAAAACATACAAAAAAAAAAAAGATGGAAAAAAGAGGGTAGAAAGAGAAGAAAATGTATGCTGAGCCGATTGTTTTACAGTGCTTTTCTTTTCTTTTAAACTTGTTAGAAAGAGAAACTGTCAAGTTTTAGCTGGAACGAAAATATGAACTAAAGAAAATAAAAGGGCAGAATAATTCTTAGCTTCTTGGAAACCAAGAACAGTGACTTTGGCTAATGAGAGAGAGGAGAAAAGAAAGAGGTTCTTTTTAGATAGCAAATGTGACGTTCAGCAAAGCAACTTGGCTTATTTGTTTCTTTATCCAATCACCTATACAATTAATGAATAAAAATCAAGATCCACTCCCCATATGCATTTTTAGCATACTGAGTAAATGAATGAGCATAGGAAGCCATGACCACCATCCTACACCACTACCTTACTCGGCTGTCATTACTTGGCTGGTCATCTTGACCATGCCTCCGTCTACCTGAGCATCAGTCCATAGGTATCCTATCTATCTGGCTGCATCCTTTCCCTTTTCTCCATGTAAATTAACAGACATCATGTGCTGTGCCACCAGCAGAAAGTCAGAGTGTCCCCTGGGAAAGGCACCAGATCAACAGAAGACACAGGTCTCTTTCGGTGGCTGCTATTAGATAAAGCACCAGTGCTCCCTAGAGGAAGTCAGGGTACGTCCTAGACATCTACTCCTGCCCTGACTAGAAAGTGGTGCTCCTGCTCCAGGTATGGCAAGAGCTATACGCACAGGATACACAAGTAGTACTTCTTCCCAAATTGTTTGTTCCACTTGTGTGCATTTCAACTCCCTATGCTGACTTGTCAGTTATCTAGGAAAGGCAGTAGCCTCTATTTAGGCATGAAGGTCAAGCATTCAATGTCCAGCTTCTTCGGGCAGCCATTTCTTGTTGTTGTTCTGGCATTTATGTACTGTATTTTCTGGTGTATAAGACTACTTTTTAACCCAGGAAAATCTTCCCAAAAGTCAGGGGTCGTCTTATACGCCAGGGGTCATCTTCTTATACGGCAAGTATATCCCAAACTCTATATTTTAACTGGAAAGCTGGGGGTCGTCTTATACACCCAGTCGTCTTATACGCCAGAAAATACGGTATGTCCCTCAGAGAGTTTAAAAGCATCATCAACAGGTCTGCAATATTAAAAGTATCTTTGCCATCTCTTGCAAAGGATAAGTACCTCAAGTCAGAAAGGTGCCCTATAATACCCAGCACTGCCCAGGCTTTTCTCTATGTTATAGTCTGGAAGAGCTACCAACCTATAGAAGGAATTCCAGCTGCTTCCAACCTTTGTGATACAGTATCAGAAAATGAAACACCTGTTTTTTCCTCCTGTCCTTTGAGTTGACTCAAGGATGTGGCGGAAGGAGATACAAGAAACTGGATGGAAGTTAAGAGACCAGATAGTAGGCTAACCTAACTTAAGCTAAGCCAGGATTTTTCAGCTCTGTTAAAGGAGGATAAATACCATGCGGCTGTTATGAAAGATGTCTGTATCTTTAGCTTTTCCTTTCCTGTATGAATGGGAAGTTACTGTGCACACAGATGAAGCACCGTAACAAAACTTCACTTGAATAGATCCGGGCAGCCATCTTCATTTTTAGAGAGAAATTAGAGTGCAGATTAAACTTGAAAATACATAATGGAACCAAGACCCAATTCCAAGGCTACAAAAGGATTGCAGTGAAGAAGGAGGTAACACATTTCTGCCCCAGCAAACATTCTACAGTCTTTAAGAAGTTGTCTGTCCATGACTAACACAAAAAAATAAAAACGTAGCTTCATCACGGGCAGGCAGGGTGGGGAAACAGTAGGCCTGTGAAAAATTCACAGGAGAGCTGAAATTCCAAGGCTCTTGATCAGTGAAAAATAACCAAGGACCCATTCAAGTGTGATTAAAGGATTGTGGACTCAAGAAAAACTGCAGCGTCTCCTGGTGTTTCTGTAACTGCTTGATGCATTTCAGAAAGAACGAAAAGGCTATGATTGGACAGTTTACAATCTTTCACACTTTTTCTTCTCCCTTCGTCCCTTCAACAGAAGAGATCCTGGCCCTGAGAGGAGCAGCCTCCAGGCTGTATAGCTCTTCATTCTGCTGAATGCCCCAGTTTTTCTGGACTATAACCGTAAAGTTTTGATAAGGGAAATAACTGTTTTTACTAGGCAATTCAAGACCATCAACAAGTTCAGCCTCAGGACCTTCCAATCTCTTCCGGAAGGAGAGATCCAAAGGAAGCAGAGGGCAACAAACCTTTACATTCTCACACCTTTCCCCCCATAGGACTTCCATTTCTCTTATCAGGAGGCCAACATGCTCTGCAACAGGGTTTGAGAAACTGTTGTTGTTGTTGGGCCGGCGAGACAGAATAGGGAAGCTGCTGTTATACTGCCCACCCTGCTGCCTTGCAACCTCCCTTTCTGAGCTGGTTGAGCTGGTCTCTCATGTGGTGTGGAAGTTCCTGCCACAGTGGTGTTGGGGGATTGTGGGTGCTTTTCCAATGTCAGAAAGTACCCATTTTTGCACCCATTAAGGACCCATTTGGGTATGAGCCGGATGGTCCCATTTCCACCACGGCACCCATTTGGGACCCAATTGTTTCGACTGCCGCTGGGGAAATCCGGATCAAATGGGTACTTTCTGGGGTCTTCAGGCAGAAAATACGAATTAAAGGGAGCCTGTTTCCATGCTTGTGTGGCAATGGGATCTAGAGGAGGCTAGGGGGAGGGGGCACCCATGGGGGGAGGAGCCCCAAAACCTAAGCTTTGAAGTCATTTCAAAGTCACTTCAAAGTATGTGCAAAATAGCTTCGGAGCGTCTTTGAAGTCTGTGCTGATCTTCAGAGTGAACTTTAAAGTGACTCCAAAGTGATTCCGAAGTCACTTCGAAGTCACTTCAAAGTTCACTCCGAAGATCAGCACAGACTTCAATGGAGCCGTTTTGCACAGACTTCGAAGTGACTTCGAAATGACTTTGAAGCCACTTCGGAGATTGCATCCCCTGTCCCCCCAAACACCTGGGGTGACAAGCAGATCCTTCAGGGATAGACCCGGATTTCCAAATGGGTGCTCCGGTGTTTCCAAGGCAGGGAGGCTAGCACACATTGCTGTTGGGTGCTAGACCACCCATGGAAACACACTGGGTACTTCCCTTAATCCAGATCTACTAGATGATGAATCAGGAAAGTCAATGGCTAGAGTGCAAGTGTCATAAACACTGCTGTGAGTCTGACTGAAAACAGACTCACAATAATGAGTGCATTATTGTGCCTAACATGTGGATGCACTGGCGGTGGCACAAAGAATTGCTGTGTTCTCCAGCAGAACTCTTTAGAGTGGTGAACAGCTTCATAAAACCTAAGAGAAAATGGTAGTATGAAGCTAGCAAGTATGCTGCTCACCAAATACAGCCTTGCACTGCAAAGAGGAACATAGATTTCACCATACGGACTGCAGCTGCAAAATTTAAAGGTGGATTCCCTCAGATTATAACAGAAGCTTAAAATTCATGTACATATAGTACTTAGCATGGCATATTACCAATGGTAAATAGGTAGGGAAAAAAGAACAGAAGCTTGTTTCTTCAGTTTCCATAGTTACTACAAAGCTGAACAATATATTGCCTAATAGCATCATACCAATCACCCATACTGAAGAAACTCAGTGTGGGGCACTGAATTAATCCAATATCATACTTTGCTCACAGCCTAATTTAATGTACCTAGCAAAGCTATTCTAGTGTGTGTGTAAGAGAGATGGATGGATGGATGGATGGATGGATGGATGGATGGATGGATGGATGGATGGATGGATGGATGGATGGATGGATGTGGGTGCATGCTTATTTCTTTGCAATATCTGAGAATCAGATATGCTGCCCTAATTTTATCATAAATAATAAAATTCCTAGACATGCTAAATATGATTGTTCCCTAGAGCAGCTGGCTGAGAAACCAAGAAAGGAAAAAGAGATCCTGAACTTCACCCTAAGATATGTAAAGGATCTGGTACAAAATGTCAGTGTAACTGATCCAATACATTCTAGAACAGAGACCTTAAACTTTCATAAAGGAAACTTCCCCAAAATGAAAAAAAAACTCTTGTAAAAAGGGAATTGAAATGAAAAGTTGTAAGAGTCCAAATATTCCAAAATGCATGGAATCTATTTACAAATACAACAATGGAGGCTCAATTAGAATGCATACCTAAAAGTAGAAAGAGGACTGGCAGGTCCAAGAGGTCACCAGTGTGGTTTACAAGTGCAAAAAAGGAAGTCATTAAAAAGAAGCAAACTCACTTAGAAAATGGAAGGCTTGTTCTAATAAGGCGAACAGGAAGGAACACAAATCCTGGCAGAACAAATGCAAGGGTGCAATCAGAAATGCCAAGATTAATTTTGAGGGACACATTGCTAAGAACATCAAGAAAAATAATACAAACTTCTTTAAATACATCAGAAGTAGAAATCCAACCAGATATACAGTTGGACCGTTAGACAATGATGGACAGAAACAGATAAATAAGGAGGACACAGAGATTGCAGAAAGGCTAAATTAATTCTTTGCCTCTGTTTTCACTGAGCATACACCTGCAGCTGAGACAATCTTTTCATGGAAGGAGTAAGAAGAATTAGGCTGAAAAGAAGCGCTAGGGAGAAAGTCCTTGCATGTCTTAATAAACTAAATGCTAACAAATCACCAGGACCAGATGGCATTCACCCAAGAGTTCTTGAACAACTCAGATGTAAAATAAGTAAGCTTCTAGCCAAAATATACTCTTTCCCTAAAATCAGGCTGAAGACTGTGCCTGAAGACTGAAGGGTAGCAAATGCAACACCAATCTCCAAAATGAATCCAGTGGTGATCCAGAAAATTACGTATCAGTCAACTTAACATCAGTTCCAGTAAAGTGCTGTAAACCATCATTAAGGATAAAGCTACTGTGCACCTAGAGAAGCAAGCATTGCTGAAGGAAAAAAGAGCACGGCTTCTGCAAAGATAAATCACGCCTTACTCCAAACTTGTTAGAATTCTTTTGAGTGTTAGTAAGCAGATAAACGGATAAGGGTGAACCAGATGACATGATCTATCTGGCCTTTCAGAAGGCTTTTGACAAAGTCCCTCATCAAAGACTCCTGAATAAACTCAGTCATGGGATAAACGGACACATCCTGTCCTGGATTGGTAACTGGCTAAAAGATGGCCAGGTCTCAGAGCAGAAAGAGATGAAAGTGAGGTCCCCCAAGGCTACGTATTAGGAACCACTGTTTTTAAATTATTCATAAATGATCTAGAATTAGGGGGTAAGTAGTGAGAGAGCAAAGTTTGCTGTTGACACTAAGTTGTTCAGGGCAGTAAAACCTGACAGTGATTGTAAAGAGCTTCAAAGGGATCTCTTGACATTGCGTGAGAGGGCACGTCACTCTTAACAAGTGCAAATTGATGTACACTGGGACAAAGAATCCCTATTAGACCTATAAACTGATAGTGGGGAGCCTTCGGCGACAGACCAGGAACAGAATATTGGGATTCTGATAAACAACTGAATGTAGTGTCGACCCACCGTACAGCAGCAGTGAAAAAAGCAAATTCAATGGCAGGGGTAATGAGGAAGAGAGTAGAAAACAATTTTGCCTCTTTATAGTACTATACTTTGAAATCGTCACATGACTAGTCAAATAAATTTTCTACTGCCTCTTTATAAATCTATGGTGAGGCCACATTTGGAATAGTGGGTTCAATTCCTGTCACCACACCCCCAGAAAGGGTACTGTGGAAACTGGAAAAGGCGCAGAAAAAGGCAACCAGAATGATCAAGGGATTGGAAAACCTTCTTTACAAAAACAGGTTGCAATGTCTAGACCTTTTCAGCTTTGAAAGATGGTATTTAAGAGGTGACCTCGTTGAAATCGTGAACTGAGTCATAACTCTGAACTGTCAAAGAGCACTGGGCTTAGCAAGCAGGATAGGAACCCAGTTGCTCTACGATTCTAAAGGACAAGAAAAGGGAATAATTGATGTGGGGGAGACAATGAATAGAACAGGCTGTAAGATGGGGAGGTAAGTGGTAGAAACAGGAAGCATCACCCCTCCACAGATTTGCTTGGCTCCAATTGACAATGAACACTCAGATTTCAATGCACAATATTCTTGGGAGCGCCTTTAATGACTTCAAGGACAAAAACTCAATTTAGACCTCCTCCTTAGTTACCAGGACTATTGATACTAGGAGACAAAAATAATAGATAAAGATAAAAATGGGCTCACACCGGAATCTGGGGACAGTATCTTGACGCTAAACATCCTCTAAAATGATTTTCTGTTTTGAGCAAGACACAAGAGAAACTGAACCTAATTAAAAAAGATCTTCCAACTGCAGTCAGATTTTCATTGGTTCATCCAGTCAATTTCACTACTCACTAAAAACTCAGGAAAGGACAAGGAAACAAGGACTCTAATGATTGTCTTAGTTTTCCCAAACACAACAAATCAGCATGCCCTCCCCATGCAGACATGGCTACTGTTGTCAGTTAATTTATTTTATCTGTTTTATAGTGATTTTATTGTGACCCGCCCTGGAACTTTCAGGTACAGAGTTAGATAAAAGTATAGACAAATAAATCCAAGAACAGCAATTCAGGAAGGATCACTGGGATAGGGAGGGTATTTTTTCACGTCAAAAGAAATTGGATCTTTTGAGGGACATGGGCATCTAAGTATGCGGAATGGAGCTCTCTGTTGGTCATCTTGAATCAATGGAGCAGACCTCAAAATCTGGAATTTTTCTGATATTCTGGGAATTTTCCTGATATTCTGGGAGAGGGGAAGCCTGAAAGTTAAGGCGACATTAGGGAAGGAATCGCACACCAAGAAGTTGGCAAAAATGCAGCAAGATAAATCTGTGCTTTGTCAGTTTTGCTCACTTTGTCATACTGCCCTGACATGCTGTAGGTAGGGCCCACTCAAAATGAAGGACTGATAAATAACATTCGATTTCCTTCCTTCACTCATGAAGATCCGTTTCTCTTTTAATGGCACAAACACTCTTATGAGTGCAGGACGTGGCAAAAATCCTCAGAAGCCTCTCTTCAAGACCCTCTCCTTCTGCAAAGAGAAATAACTCTGGAGAAGAATATCTTTATTCATCCAATATCTATTTTCATCCAAGGTGGATTTTTTTCCCCCAGAGATTATTGCCAAGAAGTGCAATATAGGCACATTACCAGAATTTTCTCTAACTTTCTTTCCAATCAGAAAGGCTCAAGTTGAGCATCTCTGCTTTCCTGTCATGGCAGAAAGCGTGCAGATTTTTTATTCTCTAAAGAATGGACTGTTTGTGGGATATATTCTGCTGTCCACAGTGACCTCCTGAATCTCCCCATGAAGAAGGAAATCTACTGATAATGGGTTGTGCAATCAACTAATGAACTCTCCTGTTGCTGCTATCAAGGCTTCCTCCCTTTTTGCCTCCACCTAAAAGCATGAGTAAGTAGAAATGCGGTAGAGCACACGATCAGAATCCAGGGAAGAAGGCAATGACCTGAAGTTATTCAAATTTCCCACATTGCATCAAAGTGTTGCTAGCTCTGCCAAGCTGCTATGGGCCAGGCAGAGTGAGAAAACAGGAAAGACCTTCTGCTTCCAGAGAAGCCGATCTGTTTCAGATTACTTACCCGCTACTGGAAGGTCCAACTTTGCCCGTTTCAGTTCTGCCATGGAGCTTTGGAGCTGATCTATTACAAAGTCATCCTCAAAGAAAAAGTCTTTGGCAAGAGTCTCCTGAAGAAATTGTACAAGTTCTTCCATTTGTAATTTCATCAGGTGTTCTAAGCAGAAGGGGGGAAAGACGTTCATATAGAAATATGACTAAAACATAGAAATACAGTCATCCTTCTGATTATGTAATATAAAACCTATTATGCAAATAATGGTTGGCTGTAGATACCAGAGGTTAGCAGTGTGGAGGGGGCCCAGTCTACCAATACAAATCACTGGAGACGCAGAAGGGAGACTCGGTTTACCAATGGTAGAGCTACCAAGGGGTGAGCTGGGGCCTTTTCATATTTACCAGACCAGTATGGTACCATATCAGTCAGTGCAGTGGTGCCCATCTGCACTTCAATTGCTGGAAAAGCTCTGTACTTAGCCAGCAACATTTGAAGTGCAAATGCGAGGGCATGCCACACTGCCATGAAAACGTCCACGACAACATCTGACGCATGCTTGGACATTGCCATGGCAATCAGGATGCTGTGTGTGACCACACGGCCACAGTCATTCCACCACATCCACTCTCTGTGCTATACCTGGAAAAGGGTGCGGACCCAGGACCCAGGAGTGAAACAGTCACTCTTGGTAAATGTGTGGATTGCTTTTTATTTTCTTAATTTATCTTTCCTAAATGTTTATAGATGTGCCTTGTAAGTTAATGCATCTCACAGAATATGAAATACGGTGTTCTCTATCTTCAATGGTTTCACATACTTGTCTCTAAGTCTATTTGAGCGAAGAAACACACTTGGTCCAAAAGTTCACTCCAAAGCAGTGTGCAGATCAGCTGAGCTCTATCTTGGGTTTGGGCCTGAACCAGTTCAACTAACACCTAATGCAGTGCCCACTTTTAGCACCAACTAGTGACATCAAGACATTCATACTGACGTTGTGGGGTTGTTTTCAGCTCTGCATTCCCTTTGGTTTTGCTGGGCTCCTTTTGGGACAGAACTCAGCTGATCTGCAGTAGTTTGAAAGGGAGACAGGCCCTTTCTTCACATCTCTAGAACAAAGTCTCTGTGGCACCTGATTCATTGCCTCCAAAGCAGTATTATGAATAGAGATATCCTGGTCAACCACAATGTACTTGTTGGTTGAAAAGCACCGTGAACCACAAAAACGTACTAAAAACACAATAACATTGGAACGGCTGTAGCTTGGTGGTAGAGCAAACTACCTGGAAATCAGATGGTCAATGGTTCAAACCCCAGCCTCTTCCCAGAAGTAGGCAATGGCACAGTACTTCTACAGCTCTGCCAAGAAAATTTCACAGAGGTGTCCATGAAGGCAACCAAGAGTCAGTCATAACTCGGTGGTACCTAATATGATTTTCAAGGCTTCTAGAGATCACCATCCAAATAAGCTTGCTCCAGTGGAACATAAGCAGAAAAACAACACTAGAAGATAAGAAAGCACCTTGATGCTTTCTGAAGAATTACAAAAAAATTATTTCATACCAAGAGATTTAATTAACCCTATTAGTATTCACAGGAATGCCAAAGCTCTTACTTCTGTGCAGCTTCAGAATGGTGTAAGACATTGCAGTGAGAACCCGCTCCCCTTCAAGGATGTAGATATCCCAGATCCTGAGGGTTAACCTAAAGGGGGTCTGAAAAGATAGAAACATGGGGCAGAGTCAGAAAAGAACAGCGTAATGAAACACCAAATTTGAGACAAAAAGCACGCTAGGGCAGTCAACCAGGAACAATGAAGGACACTCACACGGTCAAGGAAACACTGGAAAAACCACTTCATTGTGTAAAAGCTAGTGCTGACCTCTTGGGAGTCCTGGCGAGAAAAAGCAATTCATGAATATCAGGCAAAATACAACATGATGTAAACCTAACCCTTACATTTATTTATTTGTTTTTTTGCTTACATTTTTATCCCACCCTATGCCTGAAGGTCTCCAAGAGAGATAATAACATCTAAAATCAAACATCATTCAAACAACAGCAGCGTGTATTAAAACAGTAGCATCTGCAAGTGGGAAGGGAAAGTGTATCCCCATTTAACCAAAGGTCAGGGCAAAGTGCATCTTCACTGTCTTCCTAAACATATACAGTGGTACCTCGACATACAAGTGCCCTGACATACAAGTGTTTTGAGATACAAGCCGCCGAGCGAGTGATATTTTGCTTTGAGATGAGAGCAAGATTTGAGATACGAGTATGTAAATACAGTACAGTACATAACAAAAACAACTGAGGTGGTGTTTGGGGAGCTGGAATAGATTAATGGGAAAATTGCTTTGAGATACGAGCGATTTGACATAAGAGCAAGGTTACGGAACGAATTAAACTCGTATGTCAAGGTACCACTGTACAGTGAAGGAGTCTGGCGCACCTCAAGGGGCAGACTGTTCCATAGCCTGGGGGGGCCATCACTGAGAAGGCCCCCTCCCAGGTGCCCACCCCTTTTACTATTGAGGGTGGTGAGACAACCAGGAGGGCCTCCCCTCCAGATCTTAAGACATGGGCAGGTCGATATGGGAGGTGTTCCTTTAGATATTTGGGGCCCAAGTCATTTAGGGCCTTATAAGTTAAAGTTAACACCTTGAATTGGGCTCGGTAGCGAACTGGCAGCCAGTGCAACTCTTTTAAGACTGGTGTCACTCTTTATAGTCACTCTTTATTCCCTGAGTCAATATGAATATCATCAGCCTATAACATCACTTGGAAATTATTGCCGTTTTGGCCTCTCCCTTTCCAAAAAGAAAAAGGCAGAAGTCACAATGGCACAGTTAGACAAGTATGCTATAGGACCACGTTCCTGGAGATGCTGAGGACAAGGAGAAATATGGCAAAGATTACCTTTCTATGGGAATGGGAAGTGGCTGCAAAGTCTAGCAGAAATAGCACAGAAAGAGACTGTAGCATCAAAGACTCTCTCTCCATCCTGCAAAGCGGCTCAGTGCTGACACAACATTAAGTAATCATGGACAGCTTCATCCCAACAACAGAAATCCAACCAGGGTTTTTTAGTCTGGGAGAAAGATTTGAGAAGCTATTGCAAACAAAGGAAGGACCTACTCTCATAAATAGATATGGGGTGACTGGAAGCAGGAGGCAAAAATAATTTGTACTACATGTAAGTCCAGCAGATGACTCCATGCTTTTTATGAACCAAAAATGTTGCTTTGGTTGAGCTGAAGAGCAAACGATATGTTGTTTCCAAAGCCATCACCAGACATGAATCTGAAATTAGCTACCTAGATCATTTGGTAGCGGCAGCCAGTTTTTATGGACACTTGTTAAATAACTGATTCAACATGAGAAAAACACTCCAAATCACTCAACACTGGATGTAGTCACAGGCAGGAGATCAGTGGCAATGCCTTCTGTGCAGAATGGCCTCTTCAAAAGGTAGCTGCTGGAACTCAGGGGTGTTTTCACAGAGCAGTGGCTCTCAAGCTGTAGTCCTCCCAGACTCTCCCAAACACCTTTCAAAATTCCACTTTCAGCATTCTATGTCAACCCCAGTGGACTGGCATGGAGTGTTGGGAAATCCTCAAGAACATCTGAAGGACCACAGCTTGGCATCTGCTTCAATGGATTAGGAATGCACTGTGCTTCACCACAATGTACCCATGCTTCAATGAAAGGTATGGGATTTACTGATTTTAGGAAATATGCAAATAAAAAACAAGCTACAATGGGGGAAAGTAAAAGAGAAGATTTTAAGAAAACATGGTTGCCACATTATAACCATTGCCATGTGGTTATATTGTCTCCATATTACAAACTAGCCTATAACATGGGGTTATAACGTCTCTGTATTACAAACTAACCTTTACTGTGCAAATCTCTGTTAAATGTTATGGATGTAAAATTCGACGTTCTAGGAGATTTTGCAGCATAATTTGAAATTTGTAAATAATTATTTTTATTAGCATTGCTCAGGTTAGGGCGCAAGAGAGGGGTTTGTTAATGTTCCACTGTGTTCATAACTGTACCAACCATACTTGAATAAATGAATTTTAAAAAAGCTTCATACATGTGGCACTTTGCATGTAGAACAAGGGTGTCAAACTAGTAGTAGTTCCTGCAAGTCCCTGTGAGTAGAAGGAACAATGGTAACATTATCTGAGTGGTCATGATATGTCTGTTCTGAAATATATTCCGTCCCTGGTATTTCAAGGTTAGAATATGGCAATTTCATAGCATCTCTACCAAGCAGAATAGGCCAAAGGTAAATACCATGGGCAGGCTTATAACCTCTGATTAATTTTCCTCGGAAACTTCACATTAATCACGGCATTTACTTACAAAATGATGTTTAAGTTTAGACAAGAACTTCTTCATTATTTTGTCATGATGCTCTTGAAATCTCAGCAGCTTGGGAAAACCAGGAATAAAAAAACCTACAAAAGGGACAAAGAAGAAGCGACTTTTAAATTAATAAACAATGAACAGTATCAGCAGCAATGGAATTTTATAGATTTGAAAGGGAAATTTTCAGTAGAGATTTTTAATAAATGATAAAATTATGTTTTATGTTCTATTTCTATACAACACACACACCCCACCCCCATCATGGAAGCAAAATAGGCACAGATCAGATTTGGTCCTGATTAGCTCATACACCTTACAGCTTTAACAAGAACGAATCTGCATTCACTACTAGCTCAAGATTGCAACTGAAATGACTTGAGCTACATACCATGCATAGCATGCTTGGGTCCTGATAACAGCTTCACCAGGGCCCAGAAGGCATCTTCTTCATTCATATACATAAGAAGTAAAGCTGTGATGTGACTCATTCCCTGACAATATCCGACCTCCTTAAAAAATACAATCAGAAGAGACCAAAGAACGCATTTAGTAATTTGCAAAATAAGCACATGGAAAAGCAAAAACATATATGCACATATGCATACAAAGTGGATGGTGCGTTATTTTAGAATTCCTTGTGTTTTTCTCCACTTGTATCCAAGATCTCTAGCCCACAAAGCATCTCTACTTAGCGCCTTCTCTCCTGCTCCCTAGGCACCAAAGTTTCCCATGGTTCCTAAGCTCCTCCTGGCACCCGTAAGAACATAAGATTAGCCCTGGTGGATCAGGCCACAGCCCATCTAGTCGAGCATCCTGTCTGACACAGTGGTCCACCAATTGCTTATGGGCATTTTTAAGCAGAAGACAAAGGCAAAACCGTCTGCTCTCAAATACCTGCAAATGGATGTTAAGAGTCATCCTGGCTGTCTCCCCAGCCTGGAGGAAATACCCATGCATCCATTCTAGTAGCCACTGATACACCAGTCTTCCATGAATTTGCTTAACCCTTTCTTAAAACCATCGAGGCTGGTTGCCGATACCACCTGTTTTGGCAGCAAATTCCACAGACTGACAACCTTTGGGGTAAAGAAATACTTCCCCTTTGTTTGATCTGACTCTCTTAGCCATCAGCTTCATAGTGTCCCCTGGTTCTAGTGTTGTGCGACAGAAAAGAATTTCTATCTATCCACCTTTTTTATAACCTGCATGATTTTATATCCTTCAATCAGGTCCCCTCTTAAATACCATCTTTCGAGACTGAAAATGTCTAGGCGCTGCAGTCTGATTTTGTAAGGGAAGCGTTTCAGCCCCTTAATCATTTTGGTTGCCCTTTTCTGCACCTTTTCCAGTTACACAATATCCTTACATCTGAAAGAACAGAGACTTACTGTATTATATACCGAATATGCAGCTAAAACATGGAACAAGGCTTGCTGCCTAGAAAGAGAAAAAAAGAAGAAAACAAGCAAAGTTATTATTAAAAGCTACATACTCTTGACTATAAATGCCTTGGGGCAATTTACAAATAGCAAATAAATGAAAGAACCAAGATTAAATTAAAATTAAACTGCATGCTGATAGACTAATTACTAGGTGAAGGTTTACCTGAATAAAACAGTCTTAAGTGCTCTTTTGAAAGCTATCAGAAACAAGGAAATTATGTCTATGGGAATCTCATTACAAAATGTCGGGAAAACCACAGAAAAGCATTCATTCTATTATAAATCTCTATCCTAATGCTTATAGTCTAGAAAATAAGCAAGATGAAGGCAAAGTATTAATAACAGCAAAATCAAAACACGGATCACTTTTATGATTGTACTGTAGCCATCAAAGGACATGATTTGTTCTAAAGCAACAGAATCAGTGGAGAGAGTGGAGTCATAGCTAAACACATTCACATTTGCTCAGAAATCAAGAATGAGATTGCCATGAAGGGTTTGTGAGCCATTTGGTCTAGTGGTTAGGGAGCCGGACTCTTATCTGGAAATACCAGGTTTGATTCCGTCCTCCTCCATAAAGCCAGGGTGTCTGTTGTGGGGAGAAGAATAGAAAGCTTTGTCAGCCGATTTGAGTCCCCCTTAAATGGGTGAGAAAAGTGGGGTAGAAAAGGCAACTATTCTTCTTCTTCTTCTTCTTCAAAATACTTGGAGAATGGGAGCAAGATTCCATTTGAAGATCTTCTGAAGTGGCTCTGGAGTCCCGTTCCCCCCCCCCCCCAATGTGTCGCTCCACCCAAAATAGGTTGATGGATGGGACCAACGTGGGTCGAGTCAGAATCGCCACATGGGTTCTTTGACGTTTCCACTGCGAGCATGCCTAGCATTCATTGCTTTTGGTGCTACACCACTCTAGGGTACATCCTAGATCTGGATCTACTTAATCTGAATTAGTTGAAGGACCCATTTCTTAGATCAGGATCATCTTAGATTCAGATTAAGGGAGGTAAGTGGAGAAAAAACCCTTGGTTTGATTCTGTCAGACAAAGAAGACCCAGTCTGCTTTTACACAGACATTTTCTAGAGTGGGCATCTCAGAGGGATGGGAACAAACTCTTTTGATTCCACTGGCCTGGCCTCTAAGACTCCCAGAACAACAAGAGTGGTGACATAAAGGCAAGTTCAGTTAAACTTCGCTTGGACTCCCCTCAGTGTTGGATTTATCTTATGGTCAATATGAAAAGGTTGGCCATTCTATAGCCAGAAGTGCAAATGCAACTGCTACCAGGAGCTACAAATGCCAGGGACTTTTGCCCGCAATGCTGGTCCTTGGTAACAATTCCTGCTGAGTTTTTTAACTAGTGCAGGACAGTATTACACAATAGGACAGCATGTAGACCACACCCACTCGCCCCTGGGACAGCAGCTTCAAACCCCATCCCAGATCCTGCACCTATCTGAATGGTGCCAAAGTTGATGAAGTCAAAGAAGGAACAACTTCTGGAGTTCCTAATTTTAAGGAAAGGTGGGTCTAGACACAGTTTCACATGCACCTTGGATTTCAAACACACACACACACACACACACACCGATTTTAACCAGCTTAGAGGAATGATGAGTAAAGATGCCTTGATCTTGATGGGTCATCCTAAAAAGGAGATAAAGCACTCAATAAGAAGTTGTATGGACAGATTTTACAGAACTGCAGAGAAGGGCTTAGGAAAGTAACAGCACAAAATGTACTGTGGTGAGAAATACCAATGAAAACCATTTCTCTGGCTATGTTAAAAGCAAATGAAAGACAAAGAAAGCAGTAATTTTGGAAATGTCAACATGTTAATAATTGCCAAAGAAAAACTACACTTGGCTCCTATTTTGGCAGAGTCTTTAGATGCTCAGGGAATATCTTAATACTGCAAATGAGTTTAAGTGTCCTGGGCCAGATAAATTGTGCCCTAAGGTTTCTGAAGAATTTTCATTACCTTTGAGAAATGCTGGTGAAGAAATGAAGTTCAGGTTGGCTGGAGGCGAGCAAACGATATTCCTCTTTTTATAAAGGGGGAAAAAAGGAAGGAACTGGGATAATATAGATCAACAAGTGTAACAATGATAGTTGGAAAGACTTTAAAGCAGATCATATGGTGTCTAATTTGTGAGCACATGGAAGGCAACAGAGTTCAGGTAACTTTCTTAGTCGAATGTGTAAATGCAGTAGATGCTGTTTAAGTGGAACTTGGCAAGATATCATTCATCGGCCTTACAATATCTGACCAGGCAAATTTCAGGTTTCTAAAGGGGTTTTTCCACTTACCTCCCTTAATCCAGATCTAAGATGACCTGGATCAAAGAAATGGGTCCTTCAACTAATCCAGATTTAGAAGATCTGGATCTAAGGAAATACCTGATGCGTCTCCACAATCAGTGTAGCACCCCATAGCAATGGGTGCTAGGCAAGCTCACAGTGGGAACGCCGGAGAACCCATGTGGAGCATCCATCTGAACCCAAGTGGGAGACATCTGTCATGCCGTGTGGTGTGTTTTTTTTGGGGGGGGGGAATGTGTCTAATCTGGATTTGATGCCTGAAGATGAGATTGTAGACACCTTTAATGTGGTCCACAGGAAATCTGGATTATAGGTCCTGAAGGACCCATTTAATCCGGATTTCCCTAGTACAAGTGTGAACAAATCGGGTTCTAATGGGGTCTGCACTGGAAACAGGGTCTCCCTGCTCTGAGCCTAATGGGTTCTTAATGGGTACTTAGTGCTAGTGGAAAAAAACCCTAAGGCTGCAACATAATTTTTATTTGATTGATAAGCTGATCAAGCATAGACTGAATGGACTCGGGTATGGAGAATGCTGTCTAGCGGGGGTACTGCAAGTTTTGGTCCCAAGAGTGTCCAACCTGTGGCCCGTGGGCCACATGCGGCCCAAGATGGCTATGAAAGCAGCCCAGCACAAAATTGTAAATTTACTGAACATTATGAAATTATGCATATCATTATTTCCTCATCAGTTTTTGTCAGTGCTTATATATTTAATGTTCAGCTCAAGACTACTCTTCTTCTTCCAGAGTGGCTCAGAGATGCCAAAAGGTTGTACACCCCTGGTATAAAGTTTATCAATCATTTGGACAAGGAAGTGAATTCAATCTGAAGACATGAGAATTTAGGTAGAAAGGCAAACACTCAAAACACACAACCAAAATCCAAAGTGAAAACAGAACGACATTTAAGAGAGAAAAGTGCAAAGTGCTATACTGAAACCAAATAATCAAACGTGGTGGGCATAGATGGCTCAACAAAAAAATGTGTACTGAAATAGTTCTTGAAATTTTAGTTAACTAAAAAAAATGTGAATCAGCCGTGCCTGTAGCTCAGTGGTAAAGCCACCCGACTGGAAAAACAGGATTATCGGTAACTCTTCTGTACCTCTGCCATGAGAACTGCATAGAGGTGCCCATGTATGAAACCAGGAGTCATCCATGACTCGGTGGTACCTGTCTGAAGGAAATGTGAACAGTAGAGTGCAAAAAGCAAATGACGTCCTGAGCTCCCATCAATAGAAGCATATTGTCTGAATCACGTTATTAAAGTTCTGTGGGAGGATGTGGGCACAATAATTTAAGAACTTATGAGATAAATTCAGATTCTGAGAAGAGCAATGAAGAAAACTGGGGAACTGAAATAAAGATCTATGTGGAGTGACTGGCAGAACTAAGCAATTTAGATTTGGGAGGAAGGAATATGATAATATACACTAAATATCTTAAAGATAACACAAATAGGAGAGCCTGATTTCTAATTCCAGAACAGAAGATAAGAATTGGGTTTAAACTGCACATGGTGGATTTGAGAGGAATAGTTGAAAAAAAAATCTTACACTGACACCCATAAAGGTGGTGATCTCTTTCCCAGAGGATAAATTAAATGGGTGCTAGACAACTATTGATGAGAGTTTCTTTAATTTATATTCCTTTATGAAGCAAGAGATTAGATTCAATGACTTCTTTCAACATTGTGAATGGAATTTGGACTGAACCAACTTTCCAAAGTGATAAATGTGATCAATGATACATACATGCCCTGAAACTTAATAAATTTAAATCCAGAGACAATGAGGAAATTCAAAGGTCAGCAAATGCAACTTTTCACTTCTGCAGCCTTGACTCTAATTTCACTTTTAGTGAGGTGTAATCACTACAACAGCATAATCTTTTCCTGTATGCTGCAATGTAAAATCGTGACTTATGCCATCTGAATGAAGACTGAAAGATGCTCCATTGGGAAATCTCTGGCCAAGTATGGAACGACTGTCATTTTCTGTAACTAGCAAGTTCTGATGTAGTCTCCTGTTCATGAATGTCCCTCCATGTGAAAAACATTGTGCAACTAAGTCAGAAGACAGAAGTGGTAGCCGTTACTTAAGAAATAAACCTCACGTCACCTTAAATGTGCAAAAGTAGCATGACGTGTGCGGATCTTGATTCTAAGGTGTGGACAGCGAAGTTATAAAACAAACAGTGTGGCGAGTACATAGGAAAAATTATGCACTTTATGCAAACGGGAGAAAAGCATCACTAGCTATTTAAAAGGTTAAAATATGCTAAAATCAATTGGGGGGAAGAACACGAAAACTTAATTTTTTAAACAGTGAAATAACATAGAAATATAAATCAACTCTGAAGAGAAAGCTGAGCACAGGGAGTATAATTAAAAACTTAAAAAATGTATAGCAACACTGTGATTCTATGGTAACAAGAATTTGACTGCGCAACTGAAAATAATTGACCTTACATTTTTCAGCAAATAATTCCATCATATTAATTTGTTCAAGAATGACACAAATGTTTGGTTTAATAATGCAAATAGGTTACCATAACCTTTAGAGAGTTTCTGGATTGGTTATGAGTGAAGAGTTTCTATGAATATATCTTGTTAGTAGTGAGGCAGATTAGAGATATAGATATAGATACTGTATTTTCCGGCGTATAAGACGACTGGGCGTATAAGATGACCCCCAACTTTCCAGTTAAAATATAGAGTTTGGAATATACTTGCCGTACAAGAAGACAACATCCGGTGTATAAGACGGCCCCCGACTTTTTAGAAGATTTTCCTGGGTTAAAAAGTAGTCTTATATGCCAGAAAATACAGTAAATTGAGAACCAGTAAGAGACAAGCATAGTTGAAGGAAGCTTATTTGTCCAGCAAGGTTGATAATATGAGAGGATGCCAAATTTGAAGGAAAGGGGTTGTTTTATCTTGTCCAGCCATTTTGCAAGTAAGACCAAAACTTAGTTCATTGGTTATATCCCATAATACCTTGTACCACATTTCCTTGTTTAACAAGAGCAAGGATTCCCAACCTGGGGTACAAATCAGGACAGTTTAGAGGTACAAAAAACAAACTGAATAATAGCAGTATATTTGAAATACAACAGCTATATTAATTACAAACAATTTCCTAATATGAACGGTATAATTTAAAGAAATGGGATACACAAGGGGAGGGGGAGGAGGCTGGGAACCGCTGATCTAGAGTAATCTTTTCAGTATTGAGTAATCTTGGCTTTGGCTGCAGTTAACATCAATTCAAGATCTTTACACCTGAGTTGTTTATTGGCATCCTTGTAAAGAAATAAAGGGCAAAGAGCTAAATTATATATCTACTTTGATTATGTTAGTGATTTCTAGGGAAGCTTCATTTGAAAACAAAAAGAACACTGAATTGATAAAGAAATGAAATGTGGCAATTCATTAAAGGTAAAATTAAAATTTCATTAAATACTGCTTCATAATTCTGAAACGCAAGCAGCCACTCTTGGCTCCAAGAAACTTCGGCATTCATATATGAATCATTAACTCGGTGGTAGTTTGATGGATACTAAACTAGGCCGTGTTTCCATGAATATTCCCAGATGCCTTCAGAGACTGTTTGAGGAATGGCACATCACCTGTGGATGAGGGCACAAATTAGCATCACAGGGGACCAGCTGGCAATGCGGGAGAGAAGGTACTTCTATGGAAGCAACTGTACACTGGCATCTTTGCCATGGCCATGGGGTCACAAACTAAGAACAGATTACGTTAGAAGTTTCCCTCTAGTAAAAATGTAAAACAGTACTGGATTGGGGGAGGGGGGGCTTAGACTTACATGAATACTAGTTTGCACATCTGGGGGATATACCATGTTTGGTTGGTCTTGCTGCTGTTTTGCTCCATTCAGTTGGGCGCAATTCCTAGTTGAATGCCTGGGGACCTCTAGGCAGTTGCCTTGGCAAAGATACCGAAGTGATTTGCCACGGCCTCGTTCCACGGAGAGGTCGCAGACTGAACCTGCAACCCTCTGTTTTCCAAAGAGTTTGCTCTACCTTTGATTTGAAACTGTAACCTGAGTGGCATGGGAAAATCTAACTTCCAACTATTCTCCTTTACGTCCATGTAAGTTCAGTGGAATTCAACTTCTCTATGTTTGGAAAAGTTTGGAAGTACCAAGCCAATGATCGCTCTTTCCTAGAAGTGTGCATGGAGCCAATTTCCACATTCTATGTAAGGTGAATAGAATGTCAAAAAATTCGGCTCCACTTGAATATTCCCCATGGATGCGGGGGTATTCATACCCATGCACAGATATTCTATGAATATCCATGCACAGAATGAATAAGCCCTCCCCCCTCCATTCCCCCCCTACTTACCTCACCTCCTCACCACCACAGCCATCCACTGCACCATCCGAGCACCGGGCCACTAGCAGAGCATCCCCAAAGGTAAGTGGCCACTGGGGAGGCGGGCAAGAGCGCTCCAGTGGCGGCCAATGCCAAACAGGTTTGGAAAGCCTGTTTTGCATTCCAGAAGGCCCGGAAATGGGCCAGGCCACCACTGGAGTGACCCCACAGGTAAGTGAGCCCCAAGGCGCCACCAGAGTAGGTCAGGGCCCCCCGGGGAGGGGAGTTTGGAGTAGGGAAGCCCCGGGAGGGAGGCCCCAGGGAATCCAGTATCTTTAGAAGCTTCTACAGATACTGGATTATCCGATTCGTGGACAGATAGGGCCCTACTTGATCCATCCGTAAATCTCAGAACTCGGACACTTTCGTCCGAATTCCGAATAACACTAATAATTTGTGCACATCCCTACTCTTTGCCTTATCTTCAGCAGTTCAGCTGTTTTGAAGCTTGCCATATATCTTAACCTTAATACTCTCCATAGGGCAACCAACTTTATTCTCTCTGATTTCTGAGCAACTGTGAGTATCTTTAGACATGACTCCTCTCTTTCTGAACAAGTTGTATTCTTTGATGGCTATATTCCAATTGTAAGAACCATCCACACTATGATTACTGTCAAGCCATATTAGGTTCCCGTTATTCAGCTTTTCAGTTTGCTGAAGCTGCAAACAGCAAAGCATTGAATAAGCTCAAAATAGGCCAAACCACCAAGTCTGGTAAAAAGCAACTTGGTACCAAGTCAGGATAGATCACAGCAAGCTTTCCAGTTGATCCTTGGCTTGCAGTGTGGTTTGGCTACAGCCAAATTGAACCATTACACATAACCCTGTCCCTAAATGACTGGGCGGAGTACTTTGGAAAGTTTCACTTACCATTCATCATAGCGTTCTGCATCTGCTGTACCTTTGGACAGATTTAACTTACTCTTAAAAGTTGTAAAGTACGAAATGCTAGAAATCAGTGAGTAGAGAGCGTTACTTACTTAACTCCATACCGGTCTCTAAACATGATATGATCCCGATATGTCCGATTTACATCAAGATCGATCTGTCTGATATCTGGGGAGGTCCCTCTGGCTTGGTTTTTTAAAGTCTATGAAGGGGAAAGAACATCAAATGTACACAGCGACTTCACATTTCCTCTTTTTTTTAAGAAAAAAGGAATTGTAAATATTATGTCAGTGGCCTAGTTTTTGCTGAAGAGATAACCTTAGGTTTGGTCTGTATCAGTATGGATTACAGAACAAAGATTCACACAAACATAAAAGTTCCCTCTCTCAAGCAGCCTCTGAACTATGCCTTGCATGTGAACTTTCCATGGACATTGGGACAGAAGTCAAAAACAGACAGATCCTAAAGTGGAGCACAAGTTTAAATATACTATTGTAGAGATCGAATTTCAATTCTGGACCTGTTCTGGTTCCAGCCACTCCTGGGGAGGCCCATCTGTCCGCACACTGTTGCTGCCATCTCAAAGCTCACTTTAGCTGCCCTGAGCTTCACTAGCTGTGGACAAGTAAATTCTTGTTCACAACTTGGATGGGAGCAACTAGTGAGTTTCCAGTCAGCAGCATTCGCACCCTCTTCTGGGTCCAAAGTGGTGGGCAAGTGGGCAACGTGGTTGGGCACCAGGGGCCAACTGCCACGGCAACATCCATGTGCAAGCCAGATGATGCCTTGGCCATTGCCATAGCGATCCAGCCAGCATGGGGCAGGCCATCGACACTTCAAGTGCTGATGGTCTGGCTGGGGACCGCTCCAGCTCTTGAAGAACAGATGGTTCCCCTCTGCACCTGATCTTCTGCTTACTTTTTCACTGACAGCTAACTGAATGAACAGAAAATCCCTGCCATCCTAAGTAAAGACAGGTTTGGTCTCTATCACCTGCATGGCCACCCAAATGAGTTAAGGAGTACCTGCTGCTAGGCTTTACGGTAGCAATAAAAATGTTTGTAATTTTGAGGCTATGCATGGAGATAATTTTGGCACCCAAATGCAAAGCTCTTTCCACATCGTGGGCCCACGAGTTAACAAGACGAGTTAGTAAACCTGAAGCATCGGCTGCCCTTCCAATCCTGACCAACCTTTTCGCACAGTGAAACCTTTTGAAATGTGCAGCATGCCTTGGAGGCCTCCCCCCATTTCCTCCACAAATCACTAGATGGCATCAATTTCCTTTATAGCTACATTTGCAGTGCTTCAGCCCATTTTATTTGGCTAGGATGGGTAGTTAGTTCATAATTCTGCTCAAGACTGTTTTTACATTATTTTAAATTCGACTGCATTTTGACAAATGATTTCAGCAGAAGTCATAAAGTACAGTGCAGCAATGGACCATAACTTAAATGTTAATGATGTGCCAGAACAAAAAGGACTTTCATACCTATTGATTTCAGCAGGAGATCAGAGCTCTAATACGGGATGTATACTTAGACTTTCATTTCTTTATCATTTTATTTTCTAATGAAAAGTTCGGTGAGGGGGGGGGGGGGGACTGAAAACTTCTTAAACTGCTTCCATTCAGTAACTGCTACCTTGAATTCTGACCCAAAGTGAAACTTCATAATGCCTCCTAAGCACTGGATTGCTTCCATGATGTGAAGTATTTTTTTTAAAAATACCCCAGAGCAGGTATGAGAGGCACTGATTTTGGCATTAAATATCATAAGCAAAAAAGGAATTTACTTTTGTTTGTTTATCCAGTAAAAGTCAAATTTCCTGCTTCTGGTAGCAACTCTGTTAGCACAAAATATTCAAGTGACATTTCTTGTTCGTGTACTCTCCTGAGTTGAAATGGGCTTAGAAAACTTTGGAGAAATAAATAAATCATGCCTGCTTAAAACTGAGGGGAAACCACATACATAGATCAGCATGACATTTTTTCCATAAAGAAAATAACAGCACAGGTGGAAAGCACATAGAGACAGAAAAGTGTTTTTAGCAATGCAATTGTTCTGTCAGTGGTTATTAAGTGAGAAAAGGGGGCAGTTCCTATAAACTAACTCAGCGATCTCTATGGACAGAATTAATGTTTCCACTTCTGAACTGAGTCTTCAATCAGCAGCACAAATAATGTATCTTTTTTATATTTAAAAGAGTTCTGTCAAAATATCTACAAAATATCTACAGATTGTTTTCTGCAAATTCAAGTTCTTAACTTTAGCATATAACTTGATGGCTAGCTATACTTTCCAAACAAGGATTTACATCTAGTGCGAGAACTATGGGCATTCTTCATTGACTTCCTCTATAAAAACGGGGGGGGGGGGGGCATTAAGAACAAGCCATTCAAGTTGAGGACACATAGGGTTTTTTTCCACCAGCACCAAGTACCCATTAACTACCATTAGGGACCCATTAAGAACCCATTAGGCTCAGAGCAGGAAGATCCCATTTCCACTGCAGACTCCATTAGAGCCACATTTGTTTCCACCAGTTCTAGGGAACTCTGGATTGAATGGGTCCTTCAGGACCTATAATCCGGATTTCCTGTAGACCCCATTAAAGCGGTCTACAATGGGATCTTCAAGCATCTAATCTGGATTCCACCAAGATCAGACAATGAGGTCTTTGGGGGGCTCTGGGGGGGGGGGGCGCACCCATCGGGGGGTGCCCCCAAACCCAAAGCTCCAAAGCCTGTGCACAATCTCCAAAGCTGGCTCTGGAGCATCTATGAAGATTGCACCCTTTGTCCCCCCAAACCCCTGGGGTGACGGGCAAGCTCCACGTGGCTCGATCCGGAATCACGACATGCTCCAGGGTTTCCACTGTGATCTGGATTAGCTGAAGGACCCATTCCTTACATTCGGATCATCTTAGATCTGGATTAAGGGAGGTCAGTGGAAAAAAACCCTTGAATAAAACAGGGAAAGGGAAACTGATTTGGAATTGCCAGGCGGAGAAGAGATCTCAGGCCCAAAGCTTCACTTAAATAATGCTGGTGATAAAAATGTATAGGACATTTTCAACTAGGTGGCCTTAACTTTAGCAAGGGATATGGAAGTCCGACTATAATTCAGGAATCGTGGAACAAATGAAAACATCCTGATACAAACAAGCTTATAAGCTCCTGAATTTCGCTAATTTAAACTTCAAAAATTACTAACACCTCATTTTCTACCTCATGCCTGGGAAAATTCTATATTGCACATTTTCAGGTAATGGAACATGTGGTTTATTTGTGATCTTACCAACTCACATTATAATAGTCTTTCATTTCTTCTTTCATTTTTGGAACATCAAGCAACAAAGACCAGACTTCCCCTCTTAGCTGCAGTGGAATTCCTTTGTAAATTCTCCTATGAAACTATAGGGTGGAATGGGACAGAAAGAGAAAAAACAAAATAAACTTTAGAAGCTTTGCACTTTTATAAGGAAAATAGCATATATTAGAATTTTCTACAAACTGTTCTTTTCAAATGGGGGTGGGACACCTGAAAACACATGATACATTCCCAAAGTTCAAGTGCCTCGTGATCTGCTCCTTGCTGCACAGTGTAGACCCTGGAATACAGCTGTATGTGAAACCTTCTCTAAAAAAAGTCTAAGCAGTTACACTTCGCTTCCAGCATCTTCCCATCCGTAACTGGCTTCTTGCTTTTAGAAAAATACCCATCACTTCTTCTCCATAGTTTAGAAACAATCTGGGCACTGCTATGCTCCTGGGGATGTGTGATCCAAGATGCCTCTTAATGTTCTTCTATTCCTGCTATCAGCAAGAAGCCACTATCTTCTACTCATGAATCTATTGTGAAATGTGCTAATACTGAATATTTTATTGATAGGCATACTTGACTGAAATACTAAAACTGAGTATCAAAATACTGACTTATAATCCAGATTTCCTGTAGACCCCATTAAAGTAATGCACATTGGGGCCAAGAATCCAAATTACGTCTATAAACTGATGGGGTCTGAGCTTTCTGTAACACACCAGGAAAGGGATCTCGGGGTTTTGGTGGACAATTCAATGAAGGTGTCAACCCAGTGCGCGGCAGCAATGAAAAAGCAAATTCAATGCTGGGAATAATTAGGAAGGGAATAGAAAATAAGACAGCAACTGTCATTTTGCCCCTTTACAAATCTATAGTGAGGCCACATTTGGAATATTGTGTACAATTCTGGTCACCACACCTCAAAAAGGATATTGTGAAACTAGAGAAGGTGCAGAGAAGGGCAACCAGAATGTTTAAGGGTCTGGAACACCTCCCTTACAAAACCAGGCTGCAACGTCTAGGCCTCTTCAGTCTGGAGAGACGGCGTTTAAGAGGGGACCTGATTGAAGTATATAAAATTATGCATGGTATAGAAAAGGTGGATAGAGAAAATTTCTTTTCTCTATAGCACAACACTAGAACCAGGGGGCACTCTATGAAGCTGATGGGTAGGAGAATAAGGTCTGACAGGGGGAAGTATTTGTTCACCCAGAGGGTCATTGGCTTATGGAATGTGCTGACGGAAGAGGTGGTGACAGCTACCAGTCTGGATGGCTTTAAGGTAGGGTTGGACAAATTTATGGATGACAGATGTATCAATGGCTACTAGAACGAATGCCTAGGTGCATCCTTCAGGCTGAGGAGGGGGAGGAACTGGGGCGCTTCTAAGGCCATCTGCTGGGACTCGAGAGCAGGAGAAGGTTTGTCCTTTTCTCTGCTTGAGATGCCCATGAGCATTTGGTGGGCTACTGTGTGCGACAGGATGCTGCACTAGATGGGCTGTGGCCTGATCCAGCAAGGCTTCTCTTATGTTCTTATGTTCTTAAAGGGGTCTACAATGGGGTCTTCAGGCATCAAATCCGGTTTATACAGAGTGCGTTTCCACCATAATCAGGCAATGGGGTCTAGGGAGGGGGCTCTGGGGGGGCACACCCATGGGGGGGGTTACCCCAAAACTGAGAGCTCCGAAGCCTGTGCACAATCTCCGAAGCTGGCTCCGAAGAATAGCACAGGCTCCAAAGAGGGCCCCATGCGAGAGCAATGCCAATCCTATGGACCTTTCTCAAAAGCTCTGGAGAATCTTCGAAGTTTGCGGCAGATTGCTCCAGAGAATCTTCAAACAAGCTCCAGAGTGTCTACTGAGATTGCAGCCCGTGTCCCTCAAAAGGCCTGGGGTGATCGGCAGGCCCCATGTGAGTCGATCCAAATTCACCACATGGGTGCTACGACATTTCCTCAGTGAGCAGGCTAGCACCCATTGCTATTGGGTGCCGCACCACCCATGGGGACACACTGGGTAGCTCCTTTAATCTGGATCTACTAGATCCGGATTAGTTGAAGGACCCATTCCTTAGATCCGGATCATCTTAGATCTGGATTAAGGGAGGTCAGTGGAAAAAAACCCATTCACTCCAAATGCAGGGCTTTCTGATAGAATTGGTTAAATGAAATCAATAAACAATTAGTCTTCTAGCTCTAAACTCTACTTTACAAACGAAATTCATTCAGAAGCTAACGCTGAAGCTCTATTCCATTGCGCATGACAATTCTTTGACCCTACATTGAAAAAAAAATCCTCTAAAGCTGTCCTACCCATGAAAGAATTTCATAAAACCCTGAAATAATTTTTTTAAAAGTTATCTTTTGTCAGAGTCTTTCATAAGAGGGACGTTCCATGTATCAGGTGGTTTGGGGAGCTAGCTATGCATTCTAGCAATGACTTCTTTAAATCTTTTCAATAATGAATTAGCATGTTCTCTGCTGGGATGAGCTAAATGTACAAGAAGCATTTCTGGGAAGTTTTTTTTTTTTCTGGAAAACCAGAAGCATTTTTTCTTAAAAGAAAACGTTCTTAACAAGCACAGCTACTATTAAGACAACTGTTAAAAGGATTTTTAGCTCTACGAGATTTGAATGTTTACTGGGAGATGTTGAACAAGCCTGGCTTTCCTGGAGCAGAGAATATGGATAAGATTCTTATTATCTGAGCTAATTCTACATTGTATTTAAAAACTTTGGGGAAAACGGCTCTTAAGTGCTGGATAATTATGTAGTGTGGTGCAGTTTGAAGAAGGCAAACTTCTTTAAAGTTTGTCTAGAAGCACTGAAGGCCCATGATGGTGTATCAATCAGATTTTACACACTGATTTGAACCTCATCTTGGTATGGTGATACTACGCAGTAGTCAATTTAGTTTTTGTATCAGAAAAGCAAAAGACAAATTTCATCTCAGATATCCTCCCTTCAAACACCTTTCTATATGGAATGGAACTGATATCCCAAGGTAACACTCCGGGCGATGGAATTTCATGTGCCTGATTACGTGTGGGCCCAGAGCCCACTGCAAACAAAGATACATTAAAAGAGATATCCCTGCCAAAGACTTTTGTCACGCTACCACGAAGACGAGGAGCAAATGAAACATCTCTGTCAGATGCAGTTACAGCTTCTGAAGACAATGAAGAAATCGCACAATCGTCTGAAAGCAGCTGCAGCAACAGCTGCAGCGCACTGCAGGCAGGCAGATATTAAGCCTGTGGAAAGAAGCCAGCTCCTCATTATGATGGGCTGCCGGTCCTTGAAAATGATTTGTGAAGTCTTGGAAAGAAAACTAGATAGGCTAACTTAGCAGGAAATAGCTGTAGCAACAAAATGCAGTTTAATAAGCAGCGGGGAAGTTAATTTCCAATATCCTTCTTTAACTCATAGAAATACTACCCTTGGGTGTTTTATTCCTTCGCAACAACTATGTGAGGTGTTACCGTACCCATTCTCCATGTGACAATCTCCTCCCTTTTAGGATGACCTGGACTGGAAAAACTGAAATCTAAATATTACACGTAAGAGCAGATAATGCAGGAGTAAGTAAGCGCTGCCTGGATAAAGCTCAAGTTTCACACACATTCTCCAGGGTTATGTTCTTTTGCAGCAACCACCTAATTTTATAGTGTTTAAATGAGAGGCTGGGAGAGGAGATTGATGCAACTTTTAAGTTGTTCTACCAGTTGTCCGTTGTGCGGTGATGAATAGAGTGTGCACAAATATTCATAGCATTCGTTATTAGTACGGATTTTTGCGAACTCAGACATTCGTGCACAAATAAAATGTTACAACATTTGTACATTAACATTTGTGCAAATATGAATGTTTCGGCCATTCGGACGAACAGTTTGGACATTCATAAAAGTGCAGAGGTGGTAAAGCGGCTGCGCCAGTCACATCTGCAACGGATCCAGATTGCACTCGACATGGATCAAGAGTGGATTAAAAGTGGATTCGGATCTGATTTGATGCTTTCGGAGTGAACATGTTACGCGATATGTATGCTAATTTGTATTGGATATTCGTATGAATACATTCGTATCATTGCTTTTCTAATACAAAAACTATGCCAAGATGAGGTTCAAACCAGTGTGTAAAATCTGACTGATAGGGCATCACGGACCTTCAGCGCTTCCAGCCAAACCTTAAAGAAGAAGTTTGCCTTCTTTAAACTGCATCATAGAATCCTACCACATTCAAAGAGGATCTATTCAAATGAATATGGATTTTCTAACATTTGATTGTCAAAAAATCCATTCACGCACATCTCTAGTGATGACTGTTACATGATTTGAGTACCTCTATTTTTTTAAAAAAAGGTCTCAAGCCTGCCAAATGGAACGCTATTTTTTACGATATCTGTACCCCATTAATAAAATATTCCCACCCTCAAATCCACAACTCCAATGACACTTTAATGTTCATATCTGATAAGCAGGGCTTAATTTTAAAAAAGGAAAGGTCTGCGCTGCAAACTATATTTTTCTTAGGCCAACAGTAGGCAAGCTTACTTTACAGCGCACGTGGCAGGGATCCAGAAGAAAGATCATAATGACCAAGAGAAACATCTGTCATCTCACCAAAATCGCGCATGAGAGGGGGAAAAACCCTGTTGGGATCCCTCTGGGATTTCACTATCCACACAAAATCGAAACTTTTGTAACTACTATTTTTAGGAGGTTGTTAAGAACAGAAGGCTTTCTGAAGGAACAGGTGACAAAGGATGTATAAGATGAAAAACCTAAAGGTGACTGTAGCAACTAAGGTGACCTGAAAAGATCTACACACGCACACAAACACTTTTTTTCTTCCCTCACACATGCCCTCCTTTCCAGAACACTTAGATCCTCACAGGATTTCAGTACTAAAAATAACAAGGCCATTTTCCTCTTCTAACGATTAAAATAAATCAAAGCAATGCCCAGGTGTTAGAAGACACAAAGAGTGTTGGAAGGACTAATTTTTGCTTTGTCTACAATACATTTTATTTAGCTTCCATATGTTCCCTAACTATTTTTACCTTGTTCTGTTGGTGGAACCCATGGGTACCACAGTCAGTGGGAGAGTTCTTGCCACACAGCCCTGAGTTCACGTGTTGTAATGTGGACCAAGGATAATAAAAAGTAGGAGGAACTAGTGTTGCCTAGGGATGCATATGAATTTTTTTGTCCCATTCACTTCACACTGAAGCAAAGCAAAGCAAATGAGAAGGAAACCTGCCTTTGTGTGAATAGAGCTACTTTGAATTTGCTAGGCTTCGAAGTCGCTTTGAACGCTCATGGAACCTGCTGCCCCCCAGTTGTATTTCTGAATAAGCTCCGAATCCAAGAATTCACCTTCGCAAATGCAATGAAGCTTCGAAAGAACGCACAAAATCACTTGCATCACATACGAATGTCCGCTTTCAAATATAGCCAATATTCAATTCGAATGCAAATCTTTGAAACTTCGCAATCTGTGAAAGTCACCAAGGTGACAAACTTTTCCCACCCATCCCAAGTGTTGCTCTCTTCTTCCAAACCCAACTTTTTATTATTTCCTTCAAAAGCGAGGGATAGGAAAAGAGTGACACACTGACAACCCACTGTCTCCATAAATACTCATGCAACTCCCGATAACTCTGCTCAGCAGTTTCTCTCTCTCCCTACCTTTCAACCTGTGATTGATCTGCCCCAGCTCCTTCCCCCCCATTCATATGGCCATTCAATCATCAGGACAGTCAGATAGGATGAAGAAGAGGCACAGTGATGGAGACATTTGAATGTGAATAGAGCAAATGACATTTTTATTCAAGGTTTCCTGAAAGATATGACGGCTCAAGGACAAGGAAAACTTTAACGTTTGCTGTGATTGATGGCTTGATATGTTCTCTACCTCAGAATGCCGGGGAATACAATTAAGATGCAAAAGCAGAAGTTCCAAGCAGCAGGTCAAAAGAGCTGTCAGACAGCATATGGCAAAGCAGAAGTGATCAGACCTTCTACAAGAAGTTACTAAAAGGATTATAAATGTTTTTGGAGGGAGAGAACTAGAGCAGAACTGTTGTCTCTCATACTATTTACATGGTCCTTAGAACTGAGGAAAATGCTTTACAGTCTTTACTATCTTTACATTACAAACCAAATGTTTAAAGCAGGAGTCTCAGAATTGTCCCCCTCCAGATATTCCTGGTCTACAGAGCTGTAAGTCATCAGTCTGTGGAATTTCCTTCCAGGAGAGGTGGTAACAGCAATCAGCTTAAATAGCTTTAAGAAAGGGTTAGACAGGTGTATCAGTATCTACTAGAATGGATGCCTAGGTACGTCCTCCAGGATGGAGAGTTGGATAGGATGCCTCTAAAATCCCTTTGCAGGAATTTGAGAGTGCGTGAAGGTCTTGCCCTTGTTTTCTGCTTGAGATGCCCAGAAGCACTTGGTGGGCCATTATGTGAGACACGATGCTGGACTAGATGAGCTGTGGCCTGATCTAGTTGGGCTCCTCATATTTTTTTTATTTATTTTATTTATATCCTGCCCTTCTCCCAAGATGGGACCCGGAGAGGCTCACAACACTAAAATTCTATTTAAAAATTTTTTTTTTAAACCCCATAGCACAAACATCAAAATAAAATTAAACAGCCATTATAAACATCCCCAAACCAGCTAAAAACATAATTAGAATTAAATAAAAGTTAATTAAAAGCCTGCCTAAACAACACCGTCTTAACCTGCCGACAAAGGGAGAGCAGAGAGGGGGCAGAGCGGACCACCGATGGGAGTTCCACAATTTGGGAGCAGCTGCAGAGAAGGCCCTCTCCCAAGTTCTCACCAACTGAACCTGTGAAGGTGGTGGGACTGATAGAAGGCCCTCCCCAACAGGTCCTAAAGCCTGCACTCGGTTATAGATGGAGATATGATCCTTCAGATAACCTGGACCCAAGCCATTTAGGGCTTCATAGGTCAAAACCTGCACTTTGAATTCCACCGGGGAATGAACTGGTAGCCAATCCAGCTGTTCCAACAGCTGGTGGTGGTCACATGGACCCTGCAGCCAACCCAAGTAAAGAGCCTGGCTGCAGCATTTTGGACCCGTTGAAGTAGTTTCCGAGTAGTTTCCAAAGGCAACCCCACATACAGCACATTACAGTAGTCCAAACAGGATATAACCAAGGCATGTGTCACCATGTACAGCTCCCAGTATTCTGCAGATGGTACAATATGCTGGGAGAGGAATGCGGAGAGTATTAAATTCAGGAACATCTGGCAAGTTGCATCTCTGAAACCCCTGCTTTATAGCCTCTGTATGCATCATACAGATAACTGCATCATACAGATAATCTCCCTTCCAGAATGACATATTATGGCATAAGATTCCTCCCCTTCCCACTGCTTTGCTCCTTTTTTTTCTGAACAGTGTTTTCACCGTGTTTATTTTTCAAATGTTAAAGGCAACCATAAAGAACCCTGGGGTAGGAAGAGTAATCAAACTTTTATTTTTACGATTAAAAGATCATATTATAAAGATCATATTACAAAGTGATATGAAGTGCTTACTTCCTCACACAAACATTCAAGCCAACCGCTGCTATAAAAGTAGAAAAATTATCTTTAAATATCACTAATAAAACGAAGTACTTCCAATAGACATCCAACACAGTAAGACTAAAATCTAGCAAATTCACAATATAACATAGTTATTAAGGTAACTAAGGGAATTAAGGACCCAATGGAAACAATGGTATTCTCCAAAAAAGGATACTAGCAACAACGGGTAAACATAAGAACATATGAGGAGCCCTGCTGGATCAGGCCACAGCCCATCTAGTCCAGCATCCCGTCGCACACAGTGGCCCACCAAATGCTCATGGGCATCTCAAGCAGAGACAAGGACAAACCTTCTCCTGCTCTCGAATCCCAGCAAATGGCCTTAGAAGCATCCTGCTTTCCCCATCAGACATGCGTAGAAAGGCGACCTCTGGTCGAATTTGAGTCTGAAATGACTCCCCCCCCCCCGAATTCACTTTACCCCATCTTGATGTTTCAGAACGGTCTCCTCTCCATCAGTCATGATTCTATAGCTCCGAAGGCATCTCTTTCTTTAAGCCAGATTGGGCAGGAAACTACATAAGCAAAGGGGAAGAGGTTTCCTGCAGAGAGACTTATCACTGACAAGCACCTGTTGCCAGAGTAGGTGTTTCCTTACTTGGAGGCAAATATATACTGTAGTTTGGCATAGTAAGGTAGCTTTTCAGCCACATGTTCAGACAACTTTGTAAGGTCTTTTTGAGTGCACCTGGGGGTGAGACACTTTTTTAAAAAGGAACAAGAAGCCCTATCTGATCACATCCTAAGTTGATATTTCAATCTTATATTTTTAGTATTTTCTATCCACTGCCTAGAATATATTCCATTTCCATAACTGCATATTTCCAATCCCAACACATGTATTAGCTCTCTTTCTGCCACCTTTGTTCATCCAAAAGGACAAACTCTTCATATTCTCCCACCACCTCCTTCTCCACCTCATCCTTGTTGCACATCTAAACACTTCTTACGCAACTTACTTCCTCAGTCACACCAACCCACTGCCTCAGTTGGTCCCTTTTCCCGTTAGATTCAGTCTTTAGATCCCACAGAATCATGGAATCTTACAAGCTTAAGATATCCAAAGCACCTCTAATCCAAGGTTACCCCATCTTTGCTTACACATTCCCAGTGAGGGGATGACAATCACTTTCTCGCCTTTATTTTGACCTGGAATATGTATTGTTGCAGTTTAATCCTACTACTCCTTGTCTTGAATTTGGAGATAAAAGTACTGAGGACAACCCTCTTTCCTATGTGCACGAATATCCATAACCTTTGTTATTCATATGATTTGTACAATTCGGACATTTGTACACAGATCAAATGCTATGATATTCCCACATTAACATTCGTACGAATACAAATGTTTTGAAACATTTGTATGAATCGTTCAGACATTCGTTACACTGAGGATACATATATGTATCCATTCGTATCGGATATGTATCTGTCCATTACATTCTTATCAAACAGAATCCCACCACATTCAAAAGGGATCTATTCAAAGGAATACAAATTTTCTAACATTCGATTCATTACGAATCAAATGCCAAAAAGCCCATTTGTGCACATCCCTACTTCAGACTTATCTTTTAAAGGCTAAACTTGCCTATTCTAATAATTTTTTCCTTATAGGCTTTGGTTCTTACTTCCCTGATCATCTCCCCTCTCCATTCACTGAACCTTCTCCAATTCATATGAATCCCCCCCCACACCGAGGAGTTCAGAACTGGACACAATATTCAGAGTATGTTCTCTCCAGTACAAAATGAAACAGGACCATTATTCCTCTTGACTTAGAGATTACACAGCTGCAGCACAGAACTGCATTTGCCTTTCTCTAGCACATCACAGTGCTGAACAACATTCAATTTGTGATGAACTATTCTCCCAACACTGTTACTTGACCTGTGTTGTCCTGCCATCCTTTATCCACACATTTGATTCTTTTTTGTCCTAGATACAGAAGTTCACATTCATCTCTATTGAATTTTACTGTGTTGTTTTCAGCACATTATCAATATCCCTATTAATATTGATCATGTCTTGTCGTCAAACGATGTTTGGATGAAGGAAATTGCATTCCAAAGTAGATCAGTTTTTCAAAGAACACATTTGTTGTGCTAAAATGCTAGAGTTCAAAACCAGTAAGTATAGAACACAAAGAAACATCAAGGAAGAAGGAAGGGGAATTAGTCGAGAGAGATGAATATAGCATCCACCAGAACCAAAGAGGAGGAAGTAAAATCAAATTTATGACAGGGCTCCCGTACACCCAAAATTCCGTTCATATTTTAATGATGTTTGATATAGTTTTATGGCCCGTATCTTTTTACTGTTGTGACCTGCCTGGGATCTCCAAGTGAAGAATGGGGATACAAATATTCAGACAGATAAGACAGACAGACAGATATGGAAGGTGAGAAGGACAAATGAGGTGACATATAAAATCGTTTGTGTGGACTGTCAGGAGACCGATATAGGAGAAACAGGCAGAAGTTTAATAATGAAATATAAAGGACATGCTAGTGATAGCAAACATCAGAAACAAAGAATAAAACCCTGGGCTGTTATGTGTAAAAGACAAAAAACAAGCGGAAAGTGATACACAGCAAAATGTGTATGGTAGCCAGAGGAAAAACAAACAACATGGAGAAAAACTTTGGAAATTATATACATACAAAACCCCAAACCTTTGGTTAACAACGGAGAGGAGAACTTGGAAGCCCTGTGGTACATAAGCCACTAAGAGTGTGGGAATGGAGTGCCTTGGTGTTTAATTAGAAACAGCTGGATGCTTCTGCCATTACACACAGTATCAGTAATGACACATACTGAAATATTTACTGGTTTTTAAGTACAGAAGAAGAGTTGGCTTTTTTACCCCGCTTCTCTCACCTATTTAGGGGGACTCAAAGCGGCTGACAAAGCTTTTCTGTTCTTCTCCCCACACCAGAACACCCTGTGAGGTAGGTGGGGCTGGGAGAGCTCAGAAGAGAACTGTGACTAGCCCAAGGTCACCCAGCTGGCTTCATGGGGGAGGGCAGAACTGAACCCGGTATTCCCAGATAAGAGTCTGGCTCCCTAACCACTAGACCAAACTGGCAGAGTATTATAGCACAATAAAGGTGTTCTTTGTAATAATCTGTGTTCTAAGTATTTGTTGTTCCTTCCAACTCTGTAACCCTAGCATCACTATAAACATCAGAGACAGCAAAAGATACAACAAGAGTTGACAGAGGTAGCATACCTAATAGAGTTGGCCTTACAACAAAGGGGAGAAATATTTTATGTTACCTTTTCAGTGTTCTTGTATTTTTCCCAGCTTTTCAACATCTTTAGCCATTTTGTTGTTCTTTCAATTTCAAGTTGCTTTTGCTGAAATAAAATTAGAGTGCATAATTCTTGACATTCCATTTGCACCATATAAGTTCAGGCATTTATGGGCATTCACAAAAGAACAAAGAAAAACAAAACACATACACAACATTTTATTTCAAATGCAAGCCAGCTCTAAGAACCACAACCCTCCCACACATGCACTTTTAATACAATGCACTTTCAGTGACCAGCATTTTTAGTAATGCTTTCTTTAAAAAAAAGTACACAACTGTATTGTTTTGCATTTTCACACCAATCTATTTGGTGAGCTGAGAGGAGAGATGTAAAAATTCAGTTCAAATCAGCCAGTTTGGTTTGATCTGAAAGGGGCTGGTTCAATGTGAATCAAACCAAAGTTGTCTGGACAAACAGAACAGTTTGATTGGAACCATTTGAGTTCAACCATGTTATAACTTTTTAAAATGGGTTTCCAACATTTCTATTTTAACTCTGAACTGCTCACAAACTATTCGACCCTGATTCTAGATCAAACTGAAGCTTAGAACCAGAATTCCTGCACATCTCTAGCTCAAAGAAGTTCTTACCACAAGTTAGCACTGTTTTTAATTTCAATATCATTCATAACGTGTTATTGTATAGTTAATTAAATTGTAGTCCAGCCCCAGCAAAGTTAAGCTTTATGATATTTCAGGAAGAGGCTGAAAGAATCTTAATTTTTAAAACACAGGGTCAAGCACAAAGTGGCTAGCTTGCTCACATATGGATTTTGCACTGGATTTAGTTAATCTATTTATCTGTTTTTATAGTGATTTTAATTTCTAGTCTCCAACATCCAGAGGGAAAATTTCTGCAACGTGAAAGGAGCTGCATTTTAGCAACTGCACATTACTGAAATTCCATACTATGTTATATGGTACGTGACCGTACATAAGAACATAACAGGAGCCCTGCTGGATCACACCACAGTCCATCTAGTCTAGCAACCTGTCTCATACAGTGGTCCAGCAATAGCTCATGGTCATCTCAAGCAAAGGCAAAACCTTCACCAGCTGTCATATCCCAGCAAATGGCCTTTAGAGGCATCCTGCCTGTCTCCCCAGGCTGGAGGATGCACCTGGGCATCCATTCTAATAGGCACTGATACACTTTTCATCCATGGATTTGTTTAACCATTGCTTATAGCCATCTAGGCTGATTGTTGTTACCACTGCTTCCAGCAGCAAATTCTATAGACTGATGACCTTCTGGGTGTAGAAATACTTCCCCTTGTCTGATCTGATCTCCTACCCATCAGCTGATGAGCTCATACCAGTAGCTTGGTGTGGCTTTCTTTAACTAGCTGTCTTTTCCATTATCTACCAAACAACTCTTTTACCTGGAAATGCCTGATACTGCACCTGAGATTTTTTCCATGTGAAGCATCTGTTCCTTTGGGGATCTATAGTCTCCTCTGTTATACACCATATGACAGCAATGCAAAGATGGTGGAACTTCAACACCCCAAATTTAGAGGCAGAAGGCTACAATGCAATATTATTCAAACTCTGAGCAACTATTGCATAAATACCCAGTAGCACCTCCTTCTTCCTCCTGGAATGAAATGACTACCCAGAGCACCACTCCATACGCTAAAACATCACAATACTATCCTAGAAAGAATAGCAGCAAATGGAAATACACTAATCTATTGGATCCAAGCGCTGCAATTTTATTTTTAACACTACTATATTCCAATGTAAATATTTCAATGGGATGCACAAAAAGCCAGTACTGGGGGGGGGAAAGAAAAAGAAAATGTGAAAATGATTCATTCTGCTCTTTTACCATACCCTTAAGAAGCATGCAATTTAGATTAAATAACTACTGTAGCATCAGATCAAAGTTAGCTGAGAGATACTAAGAAACATGTAATTGCAAGAAAGAGATGATAGTAATTTCAGAGTGCTTCACAGCCCTTTAAGAGAATACGGTTGTTATGCACACTATAATCTTCCCTTTTGCTGATAATCCCTTATGGTAAGCCTATGTTATCGGTAGCTCACAAACCAACCAAATCATTTCATAACATACCAAGCAGAACTAAAGGCCCAGTATCTAAGGAAGCCAAAACTGGAGTTCTCAACTATAAAAAGTCAAGACTGCTACATGGGACTGATCAGCTCAAGGGCACTGGAGAACTTCAGCTAGCTGCAAAGAATCAGATGAGAAATGGCTTGTGGTGCTGCCCAAAGATGAATACAATGTCAGGTTCAACTGGAAAACAGTGGGAATATTAGAAAAAGATCAAAATTTCTGGATGTCAAGAGCTCAGATCAACTGGTGAGAAACAAACCCATCTCCAAATCTATGTAAAGAACAATTCAAAACTCTGCACAAGAAGCACTCTGGTAACACACAAAAAGACTGATAACGAATCCAACAAAGATCTCACATTCCTTCAAGCTTCACTTATTCCTGCTATTGTCCACCAGCATTTAGCAAAGAGAACTTCTGGAGGACTGTACGAAGTATGCCCAGGGTCAATCTTCAAAAGACCCACCCTGGGACCTTTTGGTGAAGGGCGGGATGTAAATTCTTAAAATAATAGTAGGGTTTGCTGACAGATCTAATTTTGGCCAAATAACATGGTGGGGCAAGAATGCATCTCATTTTACAGGAATCCAGAGCCCTGCAGAATAGGAATGAATGCCTAGGTTTTAGAGACTGGGAGTCAAGAACAGGTGAAGGTTTTGCTTTGTCTTCTGCTCAAGATTCCCAGAAGCCATTAGTGGGCCACTGTATAAGACAGGATGCTGAACAAGATGGGCTGTGGCCTGATCCAGCAGGACACCTCTTATATACTTATGTTCTAACTGCTTCCTAGACTGTCCCAGAGTGAAATCCTGTGTTCCTATCTACTGCTGGTAGGACTGCTGCTGTTGCTCCTGGGTGTTTCTGCAGGAAGCCTTCCAGGATTAGCTACTCCTGTTTAACAACTGCTTGCTCTCCAATCCTGTTCAGTGCCCTGTTTCTTTTCTTTTTTCTTTCTTTCTTTCTTTTTTTTGGTGGAATGAACAATTTGTTTGTTTGCTTAAAATTGCATTGTCTGGGGGGTTTGCATTTACATCTTAATTTTATAATATACTAATTTACTGTATTTTTTGCCATATTTTTTCCAAAATAATATTTTCTAAAATTACTCTGCATCTTATTTTTTAAAAATGTATCTTCCCTAAATATTTCTTGGCAATGCACCTTATATAGTGCAAAATATGGTATTTTGTTTACATTGTATTGTGCTTCTTTTTTTGATGTGAATTGCTTCGATGAGAAGTTTTCTTGGAAAAACAGAATACAAAAATAATATTACTGGAGCCAAAAGGATGCACTATTGCAGTCTTGACTTAATTTCAAGATGCCACTTGTCTTAGAAGGTATAAAGCGACTCTGCCAAGCAGCAGTGCCTCTTCTCAAAATCTCATTCTGATCCCACAGACTCTGAATTCTAATTACCTCTTTCCACTCTGGCAATTTCTCATAAGCCCTATGTAGACTACTCCACAAAAGTTGACTGTAGTGTAACAATATCTGGGTTATAACTTTTTTGGATCCTCAGCATCTTCCCAAAAGAGACAAAGGCATGTTACTTCCACACTGGCACATACTTTCTGATGCCAGGATGCAGGCCCCATAAAGGAACAGCAGAAGCATAAGTTCGTAAAAGTGTCATAAATGTTCTGCTGGACCATCTGGTCCAGCAGCTTGTTTTCCCAGTGGCTAACCAGTTGCACATGGAAGCCCATGACATAAGCATCTCCTTTTCAGTCACTTCTTAGCTGTAAATATATATTTTGAAGTCTAGTTTACAAGGAGCTATTTTGGGCAGAATGAGTACGCTGTCTGTTCTCAGGAGAGATCAAACCTAAGTATTAATCTACTACTACTACTGTTACTACAACTTAGTGGAAAAGAAATGACGTTCAAGTCAGGCTGTGGAGATACTAAGGAGAATAGCACAGTGCAAGCTTTTACCTCTACAGATTCCATACTTGTTCAAGGCAAAAATGAAGCAGATACAGGTTAAGTTCTGGTATAGAACCAGTTATTTTACAACAGCTCTCAGTTCCAAAGGTCCAGCCACTGAAGCAGACAATTCCTCCTTCAGTAGTTTCATTCTTCCTTGTACTGTATTGAGGTACAAAGTGCTTAAAAGACAGCTTTGCTAGGACACCTGCCAGAAAACCAGTTGACTAAGAGATGGCGTTTCCACCCAACAGTAACTCCATTTTGTCACCTGAGCATCAGGAGGCTCCCTCATTTATACCTGACTGACTCCACATAAACAGTTCACATCCTCTACCAGCTGTTCTCTCTTGCTCTCCTATTTCCTTCAACAGACAAGCAGAGCAGTCAAGTTCTATGCCTTCTCTCTCTCTCTCTCTCTACACCATATCTATTGGTATCCTAACGCAAACATATCTTTGGGTAAATGGCTGTTGTAGAATGGTCATGTGACCAGAGGTTGAGATGGGATGGGAGACAGGTTAAGTTGGCCTCTCCACCCTGTGAGTCTTAAAACTTCACCTTTTCTCAATGCTTTTCTAGGTTGGCGGGGAATAAGCAATGTAGTTTCAGAAAATTCAGTATAGTCCTTAGGGAAGATCGTATGTGCTTTACATGGGAAAAGATCCACCTTCAATCCCTTGTATTTACAGATAGGGTTCAGGAAAGGTTTAAAAGATCTAAAACTGCCTGACTTCAGCAGTGGCACCGAACTAAGAATCCCCTGAATGCTCAATGACAATTTATGCCAAAGATAAACAAATTACCTTTTCTGTCGCTGCATCGTGTACAGGTAGCTCTTCTTGGCTAAAAGGAAAGAGGAACAAGCTGTTATTCAACTGGAATAGAATGAAACTTTGTAACAGATTACCATTACTAGAGAAGAAGATATGACCCAGATGCCCAGAGGTAACTGCAAGATATTATAATATGATGATTTCATATAAACCACTAGAAGACTTTTCAATCTTCTGCACATCTAGAGGGACAGTCACTACTGCCAAAGTCAGTGGGAGTTAGCAAGTAAATATGTACAGAACTGGGCTGTTTGTTCTGCAAATATTTCTACATAATGTAAAATATTAAACGGCTTTCAGTGTAAGATGTCTAAAGGCTAACAAAGAGAAAAGGAAAAGATAATTCAAGAACTCTTGGGCCTTTTTTGCACTTAACTTCACAGATGGTGGCCAGCATTTACACTGCAAACGCCAACCCCATCCCAAACCTGGGAGCAACCGCTGCGGCCACAGTCATGCATGCTAGATAGACCATTGCTAAGGCAATCAGAAGACAAAGTGCACGACTGCGCAGCCACAGCCATGCCTTCACGTAGGCTTCACACGGAAGTAATATGAAGGCTGACTACAGAACAGTACTAAGAGTACCACAGGGGCTTTTATTGTAACTGCTCCACAGTACCAAAGATGGGGATAGCTGCATGCACTTGAGAGCTGCTCCGGGACAGAAGCAGTTCTGCAGTGTCCAAATGTACTATGACTGAGTGTGTGCCGCCATCTCTAACTTTAAAAACACCCTTGGTGTGTAAAAATATTTACTCAGACTACTTCTAAAATGTATTCGGAGATCAAATCAATGAAGTCAACAACCACGCCTATTTCCTCTCTATGTACTCCTGAATTTCTGTTAAATCATTTTCAAGCATAAATCACTTCCAAGCAACAATTAAAGCAAATAACAAAGCTTCCTTGGAGAATCCAAGATTCAGATTCTACAGTGTAATAAATGTCTTAAAAGATTTTTTTTTAAAGCTTCCAGTATGATTGTTTCTTTGCATACTTTGCGTAACTGAGACATTTTTGAACTACAATTAGAATGCTTCCTGGAAAGAAGGAAAATCATGTAGTCCACAATAGGTTACTTCGAAGAAGGAGGAGGAGGAGGAGGGGGAGAAGGAGAAGAAGGAGAGTTGGCTTTTCTACCCTGCTGTTCTCACCCCATTAAGGGGACTCAAAGCGGCTGACAAAAGAAGGGCAGCTCAAATTTGATTGGCTGCTTCAACACATGTGATGCCGTGTGATCCCGTGGGGAAGCTACAGAGCTTCCTTTCCAGTTGTGACAGCCGGTCATCACTGTGCAGTAAGTATGCTGTACTTTTACATTTAACTGTGGATTTATTCTGCTAGTCTGGAGGCAACCCATAAAAGTAAATACAGAATGGTTTATTTATTATGTATTTGTATTTCTATCCTGGCCTATACCTGAAGGTCTCAGGGCGGGTTACAATATTGTATTAATCTTAGACAGGTTCCTGCCCTCAGGCTTACAATGATTACAATGGTTAACATCAGATGGAAGAAAAGCAGGTTTTCCCACAACCTAAGAAACAAAATGAAAAGGAATAAACAGACAAAGAAATAATTGGAAGCATTTTCCCATTTCAATGGTCAATGAGTGTGCTATTCTAATGACTATATTAGCAGAAAAAGAACACTTTAAGCCCAAAAGAAAGGCAGCATCTCTGATAGAACCAAAATATCTCAAGAATGTGCTTTAGTAAAGAAAGCACGTTTCAAATAGATCTGAAGTGATGAATGGAGTCAGATCTTTAAATTTATTACACACACTGAGGCAGATGGCGCTGGTATTCATATATCTCTTCAAGAAAATTGTGTCAAAAGGAATCACAATGCTCATCAGTTAAGGCTATTACAGAAGGTACCTCAAATCTTATATAACTTCCAGTCGTATAGCTCATCGAGATATATGGCTATCGTCATTACTATAGGGGCCATGCATCACAATTAAAGGGCTTCAACCCAGCAAGTAAAGCTACAGCAGAATTGCATCAAGAACGAAGAGTAAGATCTCTCAAGTTCTACTGCAGATTCCTACTTGGATCTTCTTTCTGGGCTCAGAACAATGAACCCCTTTAGAGATTCACTGGAGAACCTAAGATACACACCAGCAGATGAGACTAACGGTCTGTCCATTCGAGCAGCAAATGATACATCCTGCTCATAGTCTCCTTGCAGCTGACTAGGATCCATTGATACCCATATTCTCTTATCTCTTGGTTTAAACTCTTCTAAAACCATTCATTCTGATGGCAAATACCTATAGCATGGCAACAAATGTGAACTAGGTCCTACACATAGTAATACTTTCTTATGTCCTAATTTCTCCAAGATTCATCTCCATTAGGTGATTCTCCATTAGCTGGTTCTAGTTACCAACATAGTCTATAGTACCTTAACTTTCCCGAAAAACAAACAAACAAACAAAAGGTTTGACAAAAAGCATGAAGTTTGTGTGTGATTTTCTGAACAGGCTCTGGATTGATGGTTGTCTCACCAACATGCCATAACACATCAGGCAATATTGAGTCTACATGTCCAGGTTGTCTCTGGAATCAAGTACAGCATGACAGAAGTCAATGTGCACTTGATTCCACAGACAACCTGAAGGCCGTAAATGACTTGGGCCCCAAATATCTAAAGGAACACCTTCTCCCATATCGTCCTTAAGATCCTAAGAAGATGCCCTCCTGGTTGTTCCACCCTCTTTGGTAGTGAGGCTGGTGGGCACCCGGGAGAGAGCATTTTCTGTGGTGGCCCCTAGACTGTGGAATGGTCTTTCCTCCGGGGTGCGCCATGTCCCTTCCCTGTTGTTATTTAGGAAGGCGGTAAAGTCATATATTTTTGCCTTAGCCTTTGACCAAGATTGATTCATTCTCTCCTCAGTTACAGTTATTATTAATACACTATTGAGCGCACAGCTTAAATCAGAGCTTTTAACTATGTACCTTGTTTTAATCTGTATCTTGTTTTTAATATTTTTAATCTGTATCTTGTTGTATAATATGTTTTTAATATGTTGTTTGATCCATTGTCACCCACCCAGAGACCTTTGGGTATGGGGCGGGATAGAAATGGAGAAATGGAAATAAATAAATAAATAAATAAATAAATAAATAAATAAATAAATAAATAAATAAATAAATAAATAAATAAATAAATAAATAAATAAATAAATAAATAAATAAATAAATAAATAAATAAATAAATGTCATCGGGTGGTATACATAGTAATTATGTTTTAGCAAATTGGTTTTCTTGTTCTATTGATCTTGAGGTCCTGGGATTGTCAACTGAAGGGAAGGGTATAGATATTGAAATGAATAAATATATAAATAAAAGTTTCCAATTAAAAAAACTATAGTGCCTGTATCATTTAAGCACTGTCAAAAGATTGAAAATTCATATGCAGAAAGGAAATTCCTTATTTTAAGTGAACATTTTAAAATAGTCCCAAAGAGAGGGCGTTTGCATGAATCTAGTAGAAAAAGTTCAAAATATGTGGTTTACTAGTCAGACTATGTTTAGTTTGAAGGTGCAGTGGGGTATGAACATGATTAATTTAACCTTAAAACAATGACACACCCCGAAGAATAAAGAATGTTTGCTCCCAAACATTCTTCACCACTATCTGAAGAACAATGCAATGCAAGGTTTTCATTTCTGATCATCTCTATCTTTAAAAAAAATAAAATATATCTAATTTTGAGATGCAAAGTGCCCTGTTTAAGAGGGGACATGACTGAAGTATATAAAATCATGCACAGTATAGAAAAGGTGGATTAGAGAACACTAGAAGCAGGAGGCATCTATGAAGCTGATGGGCAGGAGAGTCAGATCAGACAAGGGGAAGTATTTCCTCACTCAGAGCGTCATCGGTCTAAGGAATTTGCTGCCAGAAGAGGGGGTAACAGCTACCAGCCTAGATGGCTTTAAGGAAGGGCTAGACAAATTTATTGATGACAGATGTATCAATAACTACTAGATGGATGCCTAAGTACATCTTTCAGCTAGTGGGGACAAACAAGGTATTTCTAATGCCATTTGCTAGGATTCGAGAGCAGGAGAACATAAGAGAAGCCCTGCTGGATCAGGCCACAGCCCAACTAGTCCAGCATCACGTCGCACACAGTGGCCCATCAAATGCTCATGGGCACTTCAAGCAGAGACAAGGACAAACCTTTTCCTGCTCTCCAATCCCAGCAAATGGCCTTAGAGGCATCCTGCTCCCCACTCCACCCCCACCCCCACCAATGCAATGCAAGCTTTTCATTTTGAAGGTTTGCCCTTTTCTCTGCTTGAGATGCCCATGTGCGACAGGATGCTGGATTAGATGCGCTGTGGCCTGATGCAGCAGGGCTGCTCTTATGTTCTTATATCTAACTAAATATCATTATAGCTACAAAGGCTGTGATGGATGTAATGTAACAACATGTAAGTAGCAGAATATCTTTTTTTTTCCTGCTAAGTAAGTTTCTAGACCTCATGAGCTGTGAAGCTGTACTTCAAAATCTATGGATGGAAAATGCTGAAATATCAGTTGTGGCAAGATATATGGCTGAAACAGAGGGTCCTTTCCTAAAAAAGAAGCTTCAGTAGGCTCGTTTTCCTCTACCAAAAAGAATCTACAAATAACTTGGGTCCTTTTGTTAAGACCAAGTCTTTAATTCAGAGGCAAGGACATGTAATCCTGTGTAGAAAATCAGAAAGTGCTAGAGGTCAATTTGTTCTGACACCTGTGAAGCCACCAAGTCTGCAAAATAAATAAATAAATAAAAATATAAATGAGCACTTGTTTCAGAACTGCTCTGCGTGTTTCAGTATCAAGCTAACAAGATACCTGGCCTCTGGATGAATCTATAGCTACAAAAAAGTAAAAATTAAAAGAAAACATTGTTTGCAAGGTGGCTTCAAAGAAACATTAAGCACATTAGCACAATAAGAATGTGCTTCTAAAAAATTACATATTGCAGAGACAATTTTGATCCCAAGCATTTCACTCCCATCCTAAGGGGTCAAAAAACCAAAAATTTAAAGAAGATGAAGATTTTTACATGGTTCACCTCTGTGGCAGTTCCCTAGCAATGAGCTAAATTTCCAGGGCTGTAAGATTAAAGACCACAAAATAAAAGCCTTCACAATACCTTGGGGTAGGTTAGAATTCTACTCCACTTACATGGATGAATTTCAGACATTCAAGAGGGTCTTCTTAAGAAGATACCTGGAACAAGGCATAGCAACCCCCAAAATGCTACAAATAAGACTGAAACGGGCCGTGAAAGCCTAAATACAACCAAGGAGTTAGCCAGTTTGGTCTAGTGGATAGGGAGCCAGACTCTTATCTGGGAATACAGGGTTCTATTCCACCCTCCCCCATGAAGCCAGCTGGGTGACCTTGGGTTAGTCACAGCTCTCTTCTGAGCTCTCACAGCCCCACCCACCTCACAGGGTGTTATGTTCTGGGGAGAAGAATAGAAAAGCTTTGTCGGCTGCTTTGAGTCCCCTTAAATGGGTGAGAAAAGCAGGGTAGAAAAGCCAACTCTTCTTCTTCTCTTATGTTTGCAGATATTCTGAGGGGAACAGAAGATCTGTTAAGCTTTTGAGGATAGGGTGAAGTAAGATATGTGTAAGTATGGTTTGGGTGCCAAGAGATTTCTTCTCTCTCTTCTGTTTGTCTCTGAAACATGAGAAGAGCCCCAAATTTTGTCCAGACTGCTTCACTTCCTCCTCTTCTTCTTCTTCTATCTCCAGATACCATTAGATACAGCAAAACTGTTAAATATTCTGAGTAAATCAAGAAGCCAAGAGATCTATGAAGTACGACCAGAGAAAAACAATATCCTGGCTATTTCAGTGCCAAGTTCCACAGTGAAGACAGATTTAAAGAACAGCAAGACCCCTGAATTGAGAGTTTTGGCCTGAGCATGATTTAGGCTTGTTCAAAAACAATCTATTAGTGAATGGCCAAAAAATTATTAAAATAGGATAAATGCAGTGATAATACTGAGATCTTGGTATCAGAATAGGGGGGAAGTCTCAACTGTCAATCAGTCAAGACAGTTTTATTCACTTTTTCAGTAGGATACACCAATTACACTGCCTGAATGAGTTTTAATGATATCAACACCCTTTGGCAAGTTTATTCACCAGTAAAATAGAAAGTATTGTATAACATCATAGAAGTGTGAAGGGAAAGAGGGAAATATAATCTCTCCTGTTAGTTAAAGACAATCTAAGATTCTTTTAAAATAATTTTAAGCTTCTTTAAATAGATTTTTACAGTGGCTCTCCTGCCTTCTACCCTGAACACATCATGCTTATGTTTTAATGACTGTTTGAACATGTTGTTTTAGTGAGCTTCATTTTTAACTGTGTGTTTGTAGTGGTTTTACTGTAGGATATAGAGTGGGATAGAAATAAAGAAAAAATTAAAAATAGAAATAAATAAGATCTAATTTTTGTAGCTCTGTGGTAGAGCAAACTGCCTGGAGAACAGAGGACCGGCAGTTCAATCTCCAGTCTCTCCAGTGACTTTTAGTGACAGTGGAAAATAACCCAAGGTGTTCCCGAACCCTGTCTCAATATAACAAGCCCATGACTGTGTGTCCTGCATTCATGGATATCATGTCCTATGCAAGAAGATTCTTTTTTATCTTTACCATATTTTATGAGCCCTTCAGAGTGCATTTAGTTCATCTACCTTACTTAGGCCTCACTAGAAATCCATTGGCATTGTAGAGCAAGGCATAGAGAGAGGACTTTCGCTATTTATTTTTAAGGCAAAGAAAGGCTGCATAGAAACAGCACTAAGAATAGGACCCAGAGGTCTAAATCACTAGGTTTCATACAATAAACATAGACAGACCCTGAACAGACAGTTACAATGATCAAAACCAATTTTCTCTGAAGTTAGATGGGAATAAATGAGATCCATGATTTCATTTTGAAATATATAATGTACTTCAAATTTGATTGAAATCTATTTCTTGGGCTCATTATTTTCATTTCCCCACCTGCTGCTAAAAATGTATTCGATTTAAAGACTGGAGTGGGAGAGAAAAGGAGTTATATGGCAGTGTCTTCAGGAGAGAGAGAACACGATTGACTGACTGATGGATGCCCCCAGGCATAGCAATAATTCTTAGCAACAAGTAAGTTCTTCTCATATATATATATATATTCATACTTATTCAACAAACTATCACAAAAGCGAGAGAACAGCATGCTTGGGATCTCCAGCTGGAAATGTGCAACAGTGCTACACCCAATTTGCTGAGACAGACCAAAAATCAATGTTACTGGTCACCATAGGACCAGAAGGAATACAAATGCACACACTCTTCAGTGGAGTGTGGTGGTAAATGGGAGCATTATTTACCAAAACTGCAGGTGTTAATCTGACTGTTTAAAAATACCACATCCCTGCTCGTTCATGCATGACCTGATGCTACATTTCTTCTCAAGGAATGCAACTCAGTTTTCACAACAAGGCTGCTGAAAATTATATCCTTGAAGGATTGCTTATATTTTGAAGAGCATTATCTGTCCCACACAATTATGGTCACTGAAGGAGGAGGAGGAGGAGAAGAAGGCTTTTCTACGTCACTTTTCTCATCCATTTAAGGGGACTCAAAGCGACTGGCAAATCTTCTGTTCTCCCCACACCAGAACACCCTGTGAGAGCTCAGAAGAGAGCTGTGACTAGCCCAAGGTCACCCAGCCAGCTTCATGGAGGAGGGCAGAATCAAACCCGGTATTCCCAGAAAAGAGTTCAGCTCCTTAACCACTAGGCCAAACTGTGGAAGGACAAAAATTAGGCTTTTGCACCAAAAGCAAGTGCTTACATGTGGAAATGCTGGCTTTGCCCATACTTTTATTCCGTTCTACAGTTTTGTACCATACCAACTGAAGCCATATCTAAATATTCTTTGAGGTTTGGGAGAACGCTGTTAGAAATAAAGGACAACTGTGACTTTAGGGATAGTAACACAAACCATGCAAAACGGCCTGAAATTCCCATGAACAAAACTCAGGATGAAATATGAATGCTCGAGGGCACAATTCCCAGCAAGGAGCAGTAAAGCTGTTGTCCATTATGAGCTACCAATGGCAATTAGCTATCACGGATTTGTTTCTAGCCAGAATTCACTTAATTTTTTGTAGCCAAATGACTAGATATGATAATGGCTGGCAAATTGTGCTTGACCTTTTATTAATTTTTTGTTACAAAATAACTTTGTGAAGTGATAATAGAAGGTAAAAACTTATTTAATTATTTTGAGTAGAATCCGTGGTATGATGTATATGCATTTTTATCCTACCCTGGACCCAAAGGTCTCAGGCAGGTTACAACATTAAAAAGCAAATGTAAAATAAACAGACTAAATAAGTGAGTTCATGAGGAAAAAATAAACCTGAATGCATGCAACTGTCTTGAGAAAAATGGCTGCTACATGGTCAACCCTCTGGGACAACAGGAATGTCCATGTAATCCATCCCCACTGTTGACGGAAGTATGCTATGACTGACGTCCACGCTGGCCAATCATGTCGTCGCAGCGGCAGCCATTCCACTTCAGCCCAAATGGAGCTTCAACATGGGTGCTATGCGTCCGCATGACGGCCCTGTTTAGCACCCGCTGCCATTGGGTGCTAGATGGTCCATGTGGATGCATGTGGCCCTTGCCAAGATCTTGATCAAGGACTGGATTCAACAAGGACCAGATTTCAAAGATTGGTATCTTGTAAAACCAGATTAAGGGAGGTAAGTGCAAAAATAGCCAATGTCTACAAAAGTAATTAGCCCATTACACTTTAACTATGTATGCTGTTTTCTTTTCTTTTTAACATGACTTCCTGCCTTGGTAGCCTGGACACAGAAAGCAACCCTGACGAGTCGGATCAAAAGGGCATCTGATCCAGCAATCTATGGAGCCATTGTAAACTACAGCCAATTCTTTCATCTTTGGAGAACTGGACTTCTAGTTCTCGTTCCAATTCTATTTCAGTTTCTTCATTTATAGTTGTGCAGTCTTTGTTTGTTTTAGCATTCTGGGAAATAATAAATAACTTTTGCTGGAGGAACAGATGGGTAACGTTGCTGCTGTGGGAAAACTGCTGTCCGTGCTTCAGGGACCAAAAGCACAGAGCTAGGAGAACTGTTCTGACTAAATGAATCACTGCAGAAAATCTAGTTCTCAACAGGCCAGAAAGGAAGCACAGATACAGAGAGGCTTACACTCTCGCCTTTGACTTCATAGCATCTGAAAGGCAAGAAAACGCTACCTATGACACTACCGAAGCAAATGTTTCCAGTATTTCAACAGACATTTCTTGAGAAACTGTATTTCCAGAACTTTCAAAAAGAATACAAGTACAAACTGGTCTTGCCCTTTATTGCTATGAAGAGACAGCTTGCTAGTTCTTGGAAATGATGAAGAGGCTGAGGACCTAGCTAACCCTTGTGATGTTGCTGTAAATGCTGCGATTATGCTGTGTTATGACGCTTCCCGGAGTCTCAGCTTTCTAGTTTCATGTATCCTGGGATGGTAAGAAATCAAAGCCCTGAGAAAGAAAGCTACAACTCAACTGTGCAGTGTTAAATATCCAATTCAAGATTAAAGTAAAACCATCTCACCAACAAACAATGCCGCCAAGCCATCAGAGGCCACACCCAGACATTCATTTATTTATTCCACTGTGTTTACATATTCCAGAATAAAGCATGGATATTCTGGACATCTGTGTTTTAATCTGGAATATCCAAATACAGCAAAATAAGTAACCAATGTCTAGTTGCAGATGCAGCCAAAGCCAAGCCATTCATGACAAAAGAGCAAAGACAAAATCGAGGGGGATATATATACAGGAGAGAAAATTCAAGAAACAGCGAGATTCCTACAAAAAAGGTATAATAAAGTCAGATCAGAAAGCAGATAAGAGGGAAAAGTCCAGGAGACAGTCTGAGAAATGCCCAGTTGAGGAGATCACAGAAGAAAGTTCTGAAGAGAGAGGGACTGCTTGAGCGCTTGGGATTTCTGCACATGTGGCCCCTGTTGGCTGGTCTGGAAACCAGGAAGGAAGACCTATTGGTGCCTCTCACCAGGCTCCTTTGGAAAAGAAGTGCAGCTCTATCTGTTTATTGGACTTTGAAGGTTCAAATGAGTTAGGTACCAACATCAATCCAGCAAGCATTTACCTTGTTGCGATCTAGATCAATAGACCCAGAACAACCAGACCTACTACTCCGGAACATGTGGAGATGTGGACAGGATCAACAGCATCTGCACAGACCTGGTTCATGCTTCCCCATGGCTGCAAAGCTCACACAAGGTTTGTAGCCCCCGTCCCAACCTCACAGCTAGGATGTGTTCCTCGCCTTGTGGCTTGGGGGACTCTTTTTCAGCAGTGTGTTATGGCATGTCACTGAACAGCAGCCCCCACCCCACCCCTGAAGGCTAGGAATGTTCACTCCTAAACACTGGGGTGGGGCTGTTTTTCACACAGCTGAATAGCAGACCCCAGTAGCCCTGGATCACGGAGGGGTGCTGATTTGGAACAAGACCCTTAGTCTGATTGCAGACCCATTTAATTGAGTCTACAATGGATCCGTATTAAGGGTCTCTTAATCCAGATCTGGCTCTGTTGTGTGCAGATGGAGCTGGACTAATGGAAGGGCAGGACCTCTTTGGTCCACATTAATGTGAAGATGAGCAGGCCCAGGATCTGGATCAGAGGCCCCTAGATCCAGATCTAAAGGTAAGTACAGAAAGGGCCTAGTCATTTCACATTACATTTATTTGTTTAGCTTTAAGGTACAGATCAGGTGACCTTTGCATTTATTTAAAACAGTGGTTCTCAACCTTCCTAATGCCGCGACCCTTTAATACAGTTCCTCATGTTGTGGTGACCCCCAACCTAACTCTAACCCTAACCCTAATCCCCAACCATAAAATTATTTTTGTTGCTACTTCATAACGACCCCTGTGAAAGAATAGATCGACCCCCAAAGAGGTCACGACCCACAGGCTGAGAACCACTGATTTAAAACATTTTTTTCAGAGAAGCCCATCTAATGTACAAATAAATAGAAGCAGTAAGAAAATAAAAATAAAACTAGAAAATAAGATACATATTAGGCTGGCAGTTTTTTTAAAGATTAAAGAGCCTGAACATAAAAGAAATAAAATTCTGGCAGACAACACATTTGGCAATTCGCTGAGAAGAACCACAGGTCAGGTCAAGAGCTTTAATGTGCCCCTGTAAACAGGGCAGAACTGGGTAGATTTACTTAGGAGTAAGAACAAGTGATTCACAGCTGAGAAGACAAAAACACCAGAAGTAGAACAGAATCAGAACTTAAATATATTTGTTTGCTCAAGGATACTCAAGCCCATATGCCCATTCTTGGAACCACATATGCCTTAAAGTAGTAACATCACTATCAGCTACAGATCAAGGCATGGGAAACAAAACCTATGTACTGTAGTCTCTAATAAAAACAGAAAATGGGGAACCCGAATGCAGATTTTAAACTGGGAAGTCATCATAGTAAAAACCTTCCACCGGTTTTTTCTAAACGTTAACTAATTTGAGCCATGGAAAATACCAATTTGAAAATGATCAAACATAATTCATTATTTATTTATTTATTTATTATTTATATTTATATCCCGCCCCATACCCAAAGGTCTCTGGGCGGGTAACAGCAGATTAAAATAAACTATACATTAAAAGACATTCAACAAATATAAAACAATATACAATATGTTTAAAATAATAGTGTTTGTACTGGGGGGGAGGGCATAAGCAGCTCAGCCAAAGGCCAGGGCAAAGAGGTGAGTCTTCACTGCCCTCCTAAATATATATAGGGAAGGGGCATGACGCGCCTCGAGGGGGAGGCTATTCCATAGTCTGGGGGCCATCACAGAAAAGGCTCTCTCCCGGGTGCCCACCAACCTTACTATTGAAGGTGGTGGGACAACCAGGAGGGCCTCACCGCCTGATCTTAAGGCACGGGCAGGTTGATATGGGAGAAGGCGTTCCTTTAGACTTAAATGTTGCCATGGCATTTGGCTCACAGCATGTGCCTACGCAGCCTCAGCCGTAGCCACAGCCACACTCCCCTGTCCCCTCACAGTGCCATACCTGGGAAAGGGTAAGAATGCTGCAGACCATGAGTTCCAGGAGGCAGCTGGCTTGTATATTTAAAGCAGAAACCAGCCGTCGAGGTCATTTGATATTTGGGATCTTCTGCGCTTACTGTGCAGGAGTGCTTCCAGTGGCCCTTGCGGAGGCCCGTCTCCACCCCACACCGCTGCCACCATTCTGGGGCATCCGAGAGCTTTCTCTAGCTACCCGAATCTTCCCCAAATGTGGATAAATAAAACACTGTCCACAGTTTGACCAGGAGCCCCTAGGGAACTCATGGTCTGCAGCATTCATACCCTTTCCCAGGTATGGCACTGTGAGGGGACAGGGGAGTGTGGCTGTGGCTACGGCTGAGGCTGCGTAGGCACATGCTGTGAGCCAAATGCCATGGCAACATCTAGGTGCAAGCCAGATGTTGTCACAGCAATTGCCACAGCAATACAGCTTGCCCAGCTTTGGCCACTCACGCTTCAAGCGCTGCTGGGCAGATTCAGGGCTGCCCCAGCACCTGAAATGTTGAAAGCTCTCTTTGCGCTGGACTTGGCCTCAGTGGGATGGTGTTATTTGCTGAGCATCAACCAAGGACTCCACTAATAGTTTGAATTTTAATAACTAATAATAATTTAGAGGACAGCAACAATGAAATGCCCCACATATTAAAACTATTCAAATAAAAAAGTTTAAGACAGAAAGAGTTCTATTAATTATCTTCTCAACTGATGTTTCACCCTATTTCTAATATTAATTGAGGAAGCCTGGAACTAGCCTCTTATTCCATCCTTAATTTCCAGATGTTATTAACAAATAAGCTGCAAGAAGCCCATTAAAGAGACTGTGTCTACTACAAGCTCAAAGCACCCACAAAAACCATCTGCTATGTTTGTGCATGCTTTATTATTCAGTGAGCTATTTGGGAATAAGCCCTCTTCCCAAGTCTCAGAACTGAGCACACATGATCTCATAATCATTTCTATGTAGAAATGCCACAGGAAGCAACAAAACAGTAACTCACACAGTGCATGTATATGTATTTGCCAACCTTGCAGTAACACAATCCAATTTTGGTAGAAAATTCACAAGCTCTTCAACAGGACTCCCATAATGAAGTCTTAGGTTTCCAGCAGAGTCCAAGATAGTTACCGTTCAGAACAGTCAGCACTGAACATTTCAAGCTTCTCTTCAGATAAATTTCCTTGAGGGGAGCACAATCGTATACCAAGCAATCACTAAGTGAGCTTCTAAAATCCAAACAAGCTAGTTCTGTTGGATTTGAGACATGAAACAGCACAAGCTGGGAGAGGTGAAGGTATAGACTTCATCTTCTGTTGCGGATGCCCAGAAGAAACTGGTGGGACTCTCTGTGAGGCAGACGCAGGACTAGATGGGCTATGGCCTCATCCAGCAGGGCTTCTCTTATGTTCTTATAAGATACAAGGAATGGGTCTGTATACGCTAATGAAGAAAGGAAGCAATAAGGAAACAGGAGCCACAACTCTTTATGGAATAACACAGCTGGCGCAGGAACATCTTGAATGACAAGAAAACTTTCCCTCCAGCAAGACATCAAATGACTAAGCAGCAGTTCTATAGTCTCAAACTAGTTTCCAAGGGGATGAAAACTAATGGATGAGTAACTAACACCACACAATTACCATGCGTGTAGCTGAGCCCCTTCCTTCATTTTAAAGAAGGTGGTTCTAGTTTTCAGAAGCATTATCTAGCCTAACTTCTGTTTTGCTGTACCTACAATCTTAACATAACTTTTACCAACAGAAAACACAAAAGCTCCATTTCATCATCAACAGATCCATTTCAAATCAAAACACAAGAAAAATGGGAGATCACAGATCAGTGCAGAACACTATGCAAGATAATTTTATTCACCAAATGGGTTCCTACCTGCCAAACAATTCTTTTAAAGGAATTCACTCAACAAGAACACAAAAACAAGCCCCCGGCGTTTAATGTCACTCCCTTGCCAAAATATGCAACTTACTGTAAGAAACCAAATCTATCAGTAACTTTGTAAAGAAGGTAGTCTGCATCTTCCCAAGGCTCAATCTGTGCACCTTCTGTTCCCTAGAGAAAACAAAAATAGGACAACCTTTAATTCATCTAGAGCATGAGAATGTAAACAAACAGGCAGGGGATTGACTTAGAATATAAAAGGGAGACACATGTTTTATTTCTATCATTCTGCACACGTCAATACTATGCAAAAAGCCTTAAGTGGGCAATTCATTTGAAGATTTGTTTCCCTTTTCCCATTCCTCTTGTTCCAGGGTCATAAAACAACCTAATATCAATACTTGTTCGAGAGTCATAAAAGAACCTAATACGAATAGTCTACCTTTTGACTACATGCAAACACACTTCTTGGATATCAGTCTACAGCTGTGTTTTTATCAACTTAACCATCTGTATGCGTGCACTTCTATTTCCCAAGGAAGAAGAAGATCCTGCTTTTCTCGCTCATTTAAGGGGACTCAACGCAGCTGACAAAGCTTTCAATTCTTCTCCCCACAACAGAACACCCTGTGAGGTAAGTGGGGCTGTGAGAGCTCAGAAGAGAGCTGTTGCTAGCCCAAGGTCACCCAGCTGGCTTTATGGGGGATGGCGGAATCAAATCAAGTATTCCCAGGTAAGAGTCCAGCTGGTCTGTCAGTAATTACTGGTCTGTCAGTAATTACCACCAGAGTTGCAGCTAACATTTATCCAATGAAATTTATGCAATTTGTGCTCAAATATAAATGGACCATCCTGTAAAAAAGCCACAGTAGTTATCACATCATTCTCTTAATATAGTGGCATTCCTTTTTTTAAAGCATATGGAACTTCCACATTCAGAGGCTTTGCAACTAGGGATGTGATGCCAACAGAGTTTAAAGGCCCAAGGCTGTTAAATTCAGTCACTAACAATCATGACTATAATTGATTGAACTCACTCACTCAGGAGCAGAACAGCACCTGCTTTCTGCTCTTGCTGCTGCTACCCTTATAGGGGCCTCTCTGGGCCTGCACTGTGAGTCTGACCATGGGAAAGCCCTATCTTGCCAGCAACAATGAGAGCAGCAGGCAGTTCAGTGCTTCTGTTTGCAACTGATTACAGCTAGGACTGTTTGTAAATGAATCTAACAGTCCTGAGCCTCTAAACTCAGTTCACAGTTGGCAAACTAAAGTTCAGCACACGCCTATTTGCAACTCCATTCTGCAGATAACCAAAAGTACTACCGGGATAATACCTGCAGAATTGCAGGAGACAGAATACGGAAAGGAGCTTGAAGAAAGCATTAGAAGCAAAGTGGATGTTTTCCTGCTCTGACCAAAAGGGACAAGCATTCACTGCAGGTAGCACAAGACCAGAGGGTGGCAAGATGGGAAGGCACCTTTCTCTCGGGTATTCTGATCATGCATGGCAAGTGACATGTGTGTAAGAGAGCCAAGCAGCGAATTCCTCAGAGTGTTAATACAATGTTCTAGGCCTCCTTTAGGACTCTACCCCATAGGACTCTGGTATTCCTAAACTAGAATAATGATTTCTGCTTCCCAGGTTTGGGAAGGGAAGTGAAAAGGAGAGTGAGTGAGTAGGAACAAAGAGAGAGAGAGAGAGAAACCTATGACACCTTAATGCAGGTGTCAGTCCAGTGCGCAGCAGTGGCAAAAAGCTAATTCAATGCTAGGAATAATTAGGAAGGAAATAGAAAACAAGTCAGCAAGTGTCATTTTGCCTCTTCATACCCTGCTTTTCTCACCCATTTAAGGGGACTCAAAGAGGCTGACAAAGCTTTCTGTTCTTCTCTCCACAATAGAACACCCTGTGAGGTAGGTGGGGCTGGGAGAGCTCAGAAGAGAGCTGTGACTAGCCCAAGGTCACACAGCTGGCTTCATGGAAGAGAACAAAATCCAGCTGGTATTCCCAGATAAGAGTCCGGCTCCTTAACCACTAGCCGAAACTGGCTCTAGTGCAGCGGTTCTCAACGTGGCTGAGGCCATGACCCCCGAATGGAGCTCCCAAATGCCTCCGCGACCCCAGTGGCGGGGCCAGGGCGGGGCCAGGGCGGGGCGGGGGCTGGCTCCCTCACGTCCTGCTCCTCCCCCCTCCTCCTTGCGCTGCTGCTGCCGCTGCCGCCGTGCGCTCCTTCCCTCCCCTCCCCTCCCCTGCCGGATTGAGCGCTGTGGTGAAGCCGCCACCGCTGCCGCATTGTTTGTGCCGACGGGGGGAGGAGGAAAGCCGCAGCCTGATCGAGCAACCGCCACCACGAGCCCGCGGGCGGCTGCGACAGCGCGGTGTCCGCCAGCTCCTCCGCCCCTGCCCCTGCCCCTTCCTCGGCCGCCGCCGCCACCGCCTCCGTCCCGCCCGGCCCTGTTAGGCGCAGGAGGAGCGAACGCCTCCGCCGCCGCCATTAGCCCGGTGTCTCGGCGCGGCGGGGGGCGTGGCGGGGGCGTGGCGGGGGGAAGCAGGGGGGGCTGCGGGAGCTTTCGGCGACCCCGCCGAAAAGGGTGCGCGACCCCAAATGGGGTCGCGACCCAAAGGTTGAGAACCGCTGCTCTAGTGCATGCCCTATATAAATCTATGGTGAAACCACATTTGGAATATTGTGTACAATTCTGGTCACCACACCTCATAAAAGATATTGTGGAATTGGAAAAGATATAGAAAAGGGCAATCAAAATGACTAAGGGGCTGGAACACCTCTTTTCCAACTTCAGGCTATAACATCTAGGCCTCTTCAGCCTTGTAAGATGCATTAATCAGGGACCTGATTGAAGAATATAAAATCATGAACGGTAGAGAAAAGGTGGATAGAGAAAATGTCTTTTCTCTATCACCCAACACTAGAACCAGGAGACATTCTATGAAGCTGATGGATAGGAGAGTGAGATCATACAAGGGGAAGTATTTCTTCACCCAGAGGGTCATTGGTCCATGGAATTTGCTGCCAGAAGAGGTGATAGCACCAAGCAACCTAAACAGCTTTAACAAAAGGTCTGACAAATGCATGGATGACAGGCAAATCAATGGCTCCTGGAATGGATGCCAAGGTTTTGCCTTCGTCTTCCGCTTCAGATGCCCAGAAGCAATTGCTGGGCCACTGTGTTAAGCAGGATGCTGGACTAGATGAGCTGTGGCCCAAGCCACCGGTGCTCCTCTTATATTCTTACAATGTCTGTGCATCCGTTGTTTTGACTAGCTTTGCCTCCAACTCAAATGGAATCCCGTTTCTGCTGGAAGACCTACACTGACTTACCCTGTCGTACTTGGCAATTATGTCTGCACGCTCCTGAGCGAGTTTGATAGCAGCATCCTGTTCTGCATCAGTACCTGGAGGGAAAAAACAGACACAAATTAATAGGTCACAACAGTTTCTTCTGTTTTTGTTTTATCCTTCCGGTACAAGCGACTGTCACCAGTATTTTAAAAAAAGGATAATTTATTTCCAAAAGCAGAACCCATTGATGGGTGAGGTAATAACAGGAGAGGAAAAGAAAATGATTCTTTTGCATGCTAAAGGTTTTCTTCCAAAGAGGAAGACACCCTGAGAAAGATCCTCAACAAAGGTCCCTGTTAAAATTCTGCACACTGTTGCAGCTGTTGTACCAACAAAGTCATATTGCTTGAGGCAGATTAACACCACAAAGCTTTACTCCTTCTCATCTACCTCATATCCATCTACACTTAAAGGGACTAAAAGAGTCTAGACTCCTTCAAATACCAGGATCCCTCTAATTGCAGGGGTGTCAAGTTAGTGAAATTCCTCCGCAGATCCTATTTAAGACTCAGGCTAATGCTATCTGCCGCAGCAGCAAGGCCTAAGCTGCCTGTCCTTGCTAATATAAGACATCCGGAACCACTGTTTAAAAAGCTACAGGCATATTACAAAAAAGAAGCCAGGCAGTACAAGAAGAACCACAGTTTAGCATCAAGGAAACTAATTCACAAGAGCAACACCACACTGAAAGCACAAGACTGAATATACACTGGAAGAACAGTCAATACCCTATTGGTGGGCTCTAACTGTAATGCAATGATGGAAACGAACAGAAAAGCAAGGCAGCAGCAGGCAATACCCTTCCATTCCCTACTTCATCCCTAGAGGGTTGTCAAACCCTTATTTCAAATTTCTAACCTTAACAAGAAAACTGTGCCATTTTTAATGTAACATAATGTAGCAAACCAGAAAGCGAGAACCTACTCATCACTAAGAAAATGGCCATGGTATCTCTTGAATAACATAATTTGCTGCTATGCAACTGGTATGATGCAATTTTGTTTATTTAATGCAGTCCAGTAACGTGGTTCTAAGGTGCCGCTGACTTATCCTGGTAGAGGTGGCCTCCCCTTTATGATGGCACATATATGTTGGTAGACTGGTCTCCCTTCTAACAGTGCCGTTGACCTTTTGAAAATTTAGGCCTTCCTTTCATACAGCCTGTGACCCACACTCATTGATTGGATCGCTGACACTGACTTACACTGGTAAGTTCCCCTAAACCCCATTTTTCCATAGGCAGAAATTACTTGCCCAATTAATTCACCCCAGGTTACTGTGAGGAACTAAAGCACTGTGCTACACAAGGCTGAATATTTTTTTTCCTTGCAACATGCAGAGCTGAAGACTGGATAATGAGTCAGAACCTCTTAGAAGCTGTGGTAGACAACAGCTGCATCTAACAAGCCCAGCCATTGTTAAAGGATACCTCAGAACCTTCTACAATATTGCCAAAATAACGTGGGAAAATTACTCCATGTGCATATGAGGGCAGATTAAAGTAGCAAACAGATCTGGCTTCTCTGCTTAAAGCATTTACACTGCCCTTCTAGCTTTAAAGGCTCTCTGGGTGGATCCATTTGACCTCTTTCCCAAAATCAGACCCTGTCCACATACCTGACAGCTTAACCAGAGCCACGGAAAAGACAAGCCTGGGACAGAGCTACAGATTGCTGGAACTATACAGACTCAGTTTTCACAATGCCATTTATACAGCATGGTGTGCTTTTATACAAAGTCTAAGAGGCTCCTTCTCTTGTTTAGCTGTACAAATTAGTGCTCTGAAGGTCACTGACCGCAATGGAAAACCAGAAGTAAGGGGACCAACAGATCCTAATGCCATCTGCGTGACCCAGTGGGGCTCTACAGTTGAACCACCGCCATGTTTACTGGGGATATCCACATTCATATCCCGCATCATTATCTCACATTTCTTCTTTTTCCCCTTCTCTCGGTTTTATCCTCATCAGAATCCGATGGCCTAGGCTGGGCTGTTCAGGCTATGTAGTAAAGCAGTTTTCTGGACAAATACAGATGTTCCCTTTCATTACTTTTTCCCAAGATGATGCCAGGACCAAACTTGCAACATTCTGCTTCTTAGTATGGATGTGAACACATTATTCATCAGGTTCCCAATTCATCCTATTTCATTTGAACATTCGCATTCAAATCAAATATTGGCTATATTCAAAGACTGACATTTGAGAGCAAAGTGAATGCTTCAGGGCATTCGTTCGATGCTTCGTCATATTTGCGAAGCGGTAAAATGGGTGTCTAGTCACATCTGGAGTGGATTCAGAACAGATATGGAGGGGATTCAGAGGTGTGACCGGCTGCAGAGACTTGAAGCAGATTTGAACAGCATTCTAAGTGCACTAAAAGTGGATTCAAATCCTACCAAACTCTAAATGGCTTCATTTGCACAAATGTGGATTTCCTTCACTTTCACTTTGATGTGAAGCAAACATGAAAAAAACCTGTGCACGTCTCTACTTCCTGATTAGTTTCTCCCCCACTGAATCACAGCCATTCTCCCAGGCTAGTGTGGTAAGAGATGACTATTAAGTCCCAAATCATTAATGAGATTACAAGGTCAAGCCCGGTCCAACATTCCCAGGAGTCAACACTGGCTCTCTTGTATCTCTGTTATACTGAAAAACTGTAAAAGAAAAAAGGAACAAAAAGTTCCTAGTTTTCTCAAGAGAGCTGACTGAGCAAGCCTGCAATTCCATCTTTCGCTTCCTCCATCACCACAACCCATCCACCCACAAACTAGATACACATGATGATGGGGGACAGTACCAGAGGAAGCAGGTCTTTTAGGAAGATGAGCTAGTCCCATCCTATGACCAACTTCATCATTTTTGCTCAAGTTGATAGCTTCCTTTTTTCTTTTTTCAATCTTATATTAATATAATCTTATTTCCAAGCTACAGGAATAACCACACAACCAACACGAAAAGAAGCATCTTTCCCTACTGAGAGTGTAACAGTAGAATTTTAGATGCGTGTCCATATGTATTTTCTTTTCAAGATCACCTTTTTTTAAAAAAAATCTTCCATTTACTGATGGAGTAGGCTTTTCTAAGAAAGCTTAAAATGTAATTTCTACCCTAGATGAGGTATCACTGATCCTGAAAACTACAAAACAAATTTAGTAGATGCATAAAGTGTTCAAACAGAAAGGTATCTGAACAGCTAAAAATACTTCCCTTGCTTTGCTTTTTTTGGACTTAATGGATAAGGTACGTGCTCTTAAAGGAAAAACTTCAATCATAAAAATAAAAGTTTGCATGGAGCAAGTCAAACCAAGCAGGAGAAACTATAATTCGGTTCATGATAGGAGTTAACGTGATGTGGGAAGTTAAATGAAGTATCTAAGGATTATGGGGTATCAGACTCCTTGTGGTATTCTCGATACTAAAATGTCACGAAGGGGAAAGAATTAAGATTTTGCTGTGAAAGGCCAGCAATAAGCATTCAGGTCAAAGCTGGCTCCTTCCCAACCTAAATCCATAGGTGTCAGGCAGGATCACAATGAAATTACTATATAAACAGACTTTTATCTATTCTATTTACTACCTTTTAAAAGTATATGTAAATATGGTATAGTAGTTTTATGCTTTAGAATTTAATAAAAATAAATTAACTGAAACAATAACAGTGCCTGCATGGGGAAGAGGTACTGTTCCTTCAGCCAAAGGCCAGGATACAGGGGAGCCACATCCACCAAACATCTAAGTATCTAAAATGGGGGGGGGGGCTACCACCAAGAAGGCCCTTCCACATATCCCGACTTTCTTATCTGCTGAAGGGGGTGGCATAGTCAAGAGAGCTTCACTTGCAGATCTTAAGCCATAGGCAGGCCTATAAGGGAAGTGGCCTTCCTTTAGATATTAGGAGGCCAAGCCTTTTATAGCCTTATTAAGTTAAAAATTAATACCCTAATTGGGCTTGGAAGCAAATAGGCAGCCAGTGCAGGACAACCATGATCTGCATCCAGCCAGCACTTCAGGTTAGCAGTCTAGCTGCTACCTTTTGAATCAGCAGCAACTTCCAAACTGCCTTCAAGAGCAGCTGCACATAGAATGCATTACAATAAGCCAACCAGGATGTTATCAGAACAGGAATTACTATAACCAGGCCATCTCTTTCCTGCTGTACATGTTAGGCAGGTAACATTTTGAGACAGCCTCGTGGAAGTCATGAAGACCTGAGATAGTCCACTCAAGGTTGCCTCAGCATGAACGCTTAAATCCCCCAGCATTACTGGGGCAACACCACCTCTGTGACTATCTCAGCACAGAGTCTGCTGAGAAGTGGGGTGGGCAAGAAAGATAAAGCTCCTATGGACAACAGCAATAGCCACCCCCCCCATCCCAGCACTCTGGAGCAGCACTGTACCAGATAACCTAGAAGACAGAGCTGAGTGAGGCATAGTCTACCCAGTCCATCTGTCCTGGTTTCATTAAGATATGCCTGATCAGCCCCTTCATCCAGGATCAAGGCATGGATGACTGATGTTTTGGTTCACTCTGGACTGACTTGACACTCAAGAGCACCACTACTAGAACAGTGGACTGGTTGACAGGCTTCCCCATATTCTGTTGGTTGGGAGACAGACCAGGAGTGAAAGCTTTAATGCATCTAACATTCCTTCTCCTAAACCCAGTCTTCTGCCTCCAAGCACCCTGGCCAATACCACCAGATAGAAATCTGCCAAGAAGGCAGAGGGCTGCAGGTTCAGCCCTTGGAATCTCCCCAGAAGGAAGTAATGGTAAAGGACCTAAGTCACAAAAAACAGCATAGTTATCTCCACAAGGTCCCCAGGAATTGACCTAGGCATGATGGTACCCAAAACAAGATGGTAGGATCTGTTAGGTAGATAAAAGAGTTTTCCACAACATCTTCTCAATCAAAGTCATGGCCATCATCACATTTATATTCCATTTTCCACTTCAGGGGCCGTGGAATAAACCAAAGCAGTCCTCTCAAGTATTCTGATACAAAAGTTTGGGAGATGCTGAAGGTAGTCAAGTGAGCCTGATGGCACAAAAGATTTCCCATTTTGCATATCAATGTCTAGTAAGTTAAAATGAAAGGAGCAGTAAAAAGAACATGAATGAACACACACTTCTCTATTCTTCTTGGCACTGTAAACATCATGAATACTCTCCACATAAGTACAAAGATGTCATTGTCAATCAGAAGAGATTCACAATTCAAAGTGCCATCATAAAAGCCAAGTTTTGAGAAATCTCTCAAAGGCTGAATTCTTTTCCTGTTTTATAACTAGATATTTAACGTCAATCCCCAAACGACATCTTCCAAAAATGAACTAACCCAACATTTAAAAAATGATAACAGATCAGCGCACTTTTCTCTCATTCATTCTTACTCACTATCCTGCTGTTGAGAATGATGGTTCCAGCAGAAGACGTATTTAGCCTTAACAAACCTGTTCCCTCAACGAACAATGTTGTAAAACACATCAAACATTCCAGCAACTTGATAAGGTGGACCAAAACAGGTGCCAGGAAACCCTGACGGAAACAGACTCAGAAAATGAAGGGATAAAAGAATGAGAGAGGAGAGGAAACAAAACATGCCCCAGGCCACTCAGCAGCTTTCACTCCTTGTTATTCAGGAAGTGGAAAGTTCAAATTACATTTAATTTTTTTTTTTGGAGCTCTTTAGCTGCATGTAGTCTTTCCGTTTATGTACAAGTATGTGAGAGAGAGGACAGAGCTGGGGAGAGATTTCAGAACAAGCATTTATTTAAAAGGATCACTTTCAATGTAAGTAGTAGGGACTCTGGATTAGGGGTGTGCACGAATGGGTTTTCTGCATTCGAATTCGAGTCAAATCAAATGCCAAAACATTCCATTTGATTCAAATGTTTAAAATCCAAATGTAAAAAAAACCGATTTGAATCCTTTACATTCTAATCTATTGATTCAAATGTTATTCGTATTTAAAGATACGGATCTCAACATCATTCATATGTGTTATACATATCTGTGTGCATTCCGTATGCATTGTGTTTTATCCCGTATGCATCCCGTTTTCATCCCGTATTATAAGCGCAAATGCGTATAATATTTGTACAGACACGTATGTAATACATATGTATCTGTACATTCGAATGAATCAAAATCCATTTGAATGTCTAAATTCAAATGTGAAGACATTTGATTCAAGTTCGAATGTACACAATCAAATGAATTCGGTTGGATTTCAAATGTTTAGAATATTCGTGCCCATGCCTACTCTGGATCAGGGATCAGGACTCCACTGTTTCAGCCTAGGGCTAGTAAGTTATCTAGAACAATGAATGCTGGCCCTGGGATCTTTAGGTGAAAAGGTATAAATGCTCAGAAGAACACGAGGGAGGGAGGGAGGGAGGGAGGGAGAGAGAGAGAGAGAGAGAGAGAGAGAGAGAGAGAGAGAGAGAGAGAGAGAGAAAGAAAGAAAGAAAGAAAGAAAGAAAGAAAGAAAGAAAGAAAGAAAGAAAGAAAGAAAGAAAGAAAGAAAGAAAGAAAGAAAGAAAGAAATCTACAATCACAAATACCTTTAGGGACCCTATTTTTGGAACATTTCACATGTTTCACGCTGCCTCTTTCTCGGAAGGCAATGGGCGAGGGCATCCACTGAGAATAAGATTGGTTAGGTCTTATCATTTCTTGAGTACTGAGCAAAGGAAACCTTGTTTGTTATCTGGTTTTCTCAAACGGCCTATTCCAGCAGTGTTTAACCTTTTCTTCACTGCAGACTCCCCCTTTAAATACTCTTTGATGGCAAAGACCACCAGGGCTTAAAAGATTTTAAACCCAAAACTGCATTAAATATTTAAAGTTTCTCATGCTATTTAATGCATACTGGGCCAAGTCTGAGCTGAGAAAACGACCAAAGTAAAGGTTTGTGACTCAAGTACAATAGTGATCAATAGTGGAAACACCCACCATATCCAACACCTTAGATTTTTCTTCTGGCACGCAACCAAATGTGAAGATCAACAATTGTCCCAATAATCTGCGTGACTGCTTCTGCACTAATGATGACTCCTAGCTTCTGGCCACCAACTGAATATCTTTAGATGCCCATGCAACTCTTAGCTAGACAAATCTGATACTGGCTCCTCCATGAGTGGTAGTATAGCACAGTGGCTAAAGCAGCAGCCTGGAATGTAGGAAACCTGTGACTCCCCACTCCACCATGGAAGTTCACTGGGTGACCCCAGGCCAGTTACAGACCCTTACCTTACGCTACTACACAGGGTCATTATGGGGATCAAGCAGAGGGGAGATCTTCAGAGACAATGTAGAATATAAATGCAGTTTAATAACAATAGGAACAAGAAGAACAACAATAAAAATAATACAAGCTAACAAGAGATCCCATTCCAAAGCTGAAAGCAAGCCTATCAATACTAGGGATGTGTACAAATATTCGAAATTCAATTGAATTAAGACATTCAAATTCAAATCAAATGACTCTAAATTTGAATTTAACGTTAGAATGAACTTTCAAATCTTTCAAATCATTTGTACGAATTATTCGGGCATATGTATGTGTACGCATGTGTATGTGTTACTTATGTATCCGTACGCATCTTATTCGTATCCATATGCATTTATACAGATGTGTACAGGACGAAAATAGGATGCACACGGGATAAAAACAGGATCCATACAGATGCACATGGACACATGAGAATGTTGTCGACGTTCGTATCTTCGGATACGATTTGAAAATTTGTACGAATAGATTCGAATGTATTCTATTCAAATTGAATGTGAATGCATTTGAATTTTAAACATTTGAATCCACTCTAATCTTTGGATATTTGATTCAAATTGAATCGAATCCCAAAAATTGCATTTGTGCACATCCCTAATGAATTCTACACTACGATCACTGGGTGGCCTTCTTTCTGAGTAGGATGAGGATAAAAGTACATTATTTATTGCATTTACATTCTACCTTTCTTCCAAAGTGCTCAATAATGACTTAGCTGCACTCGGAGGTTTTATAGTTATTAATAAATAACATTTAAAATAACATTTAAAATAAGATGCTATTAAAAAAGTATTGTATAAAACCACAACAGACTTTGTTGTAAACAATGCATTTAAAGTAGACATTCTCTCATGAACGGCAACGGGGCATTCACGGTTTTGGCTTCAATTACAGCATTATACCTTAAGAATATCTTGGTGAACTGTACTATTTCTTATTTAGGCCTGAATTTGCATATGCCTACAGTGATGACTGCACATGGTCTTATAAGAGGAAAAGGAAATTGTCTGGAAAACAGGGGGTTGTGTGTTTGAGCCCCAGCTTGCCCCCCAGTATCACCACTAACAACGTTGCACAGTGGAGACCATGGAGATGCCCACACAAGGAACCAGGAGTTGTGTCACACACTGCAAATGTCCGCTGTACTTCAAGCTTGGTCAACATCACAGTCTCAGCCATACCTATTAGCATTTCTCACAGATCTTGTCTTTCCTCTCTGCTTTGATGAACTTGGGTTTGTGGATAAGGGTAGGGATGTGCACAAATAGGGTTTTTGGCATTAAATCTGTAACAAACTGAATGTTAGTAAATTTGTATTTGTTCAAATAGATCCCCTTCAAATGTGGTAGGATACTATTCGATACAAATGTATTCGTACAAGTTCATACGAATATCCAATACGAACGCATACGTATCTGATACGTGTCAGACACCAACGCATACTTATCCAATACATATATGATACGTATCCCATAACAAATCCGCTCTGAAAGCATCAAATCCAACACGAATCCATTTTAACCTGCTCTCGATCTATGACGATTGCACTTTGGATCCGGTGCAGATGTGACTGGCACAGCTGCTTTCCCACCTCCCCAGTTTCATGAGTTTCTGAACTATTCGTACGAATGTGCCGAAACATTTGTATGAATACAAATGTTTTAGAACATTCATACGAATAGTTCAGAAACTAATGTATGAATGTTGTAACATTCGATTCATGCACTAATGTTCGAATCTGAACTAATACAGGTAATGAATATTACAAATATTATGCTCATCCCTAGTGCTGACTGCTTGTTATTTTGGGAACTACGGGGATGAAAAAATAGGCATCGAAGTTTGATATATATACTCTGGGGAGAGCTTAATTCTTTACATCAGTGATGACGAACCTTTTGAGCTCGGTGTGTCAAAATTCGCAAGAAAACCTAGCTAAACTCAGGTGCTGTGTCGCTTCTAGAAATATCCATAATTTTGTGATATTTGTAGCTCTAGTAAAAAACTTATATTTTTGATATATGTATTTTATTAAAACCAAAAACAAATAATTCTTTACATTAGTGACTTTTGTTGCTAAATCTTCAATTGAAAGTTGGTATTTCATACACTTCAAGAACAAGCAAGCAATACACGTCCAGGTGCCAGGGTGACCAGGTGTGTCACCCAAAAGGGCTTGGCGTGTCACCTGTGACACGCGTGTCATAGGTTGGCCATCACCGCTTTACATTCTGTTATTAAATAAAGCATCAAATAAAGATTGAAAACATGTTTCATCTACTCTCTGCTTGCATTCCTTGCATGGGGCCTGGTGCGGCGATTATGAAAAGCTGATGACTAGAAAGCTCCTGATTTAAGAACTTCAAATGACTAGAAATTAAGCTCCTGATTAAAAAAAAACACAAAACAGGACAGCACAGGAAACAATTCCTCCTCCTAAAATACTGTTCAGTGGTAAAGATTTATTTATTTATGAATGCCCTTAGTCTCATTCTCCATTTGCACAGTACTTGAAGCAATATTTAAAATAAATCACTATCAAATTAAACATACAAACAAATATGTTCAAATAGCAGCCACAGCCGAGACATAAATCTTAAAGCAATTTTCAGAGGAAAATTTAAGCAACGGCATTAATAGGATGCAGGAACATAAAAATGCCTTCTTTAAAGCCCTTATGTGACAGAACAACATCTTAGAAGGTCACCGACTGAATTTCAGAAAATGTCCAAAATCAGTAGTATCACTAATACTAGTTCATTTCCAGCATCAAACATAATTATACATAAAAAGGGAGTTTCAAGGGAACACGAAGCAGGATTTGTCTGTTTGTATCACAGAGAACAAGAAGATACAGTTCCTGGCATAAGCAGCAGAAATAACGATATTGAGAAATTTAACCAACTTCTTTGGCCATTCAGATCTATCTAGGACCAAACATATTCTAATCAGACCGTGGCCATCTGCAGAAACCCAACAGATAACTGATGTGGGAGACCTTCTTTAAAAAAATAAAACTGTGACTTCTGTTGTGAACGTGAAATACTCTCCTACTCAAAACCAGGCAGTGGGGGCCAACACTGTTAAGGTGACAATAGTTCCTCAAAATACATGCAGCCATTAACAAACCAAATACAGCATTATCGTTGCCCTACCGATCTTGTTATCTTTTCCTTGCCTCATCCTGGCTATGTTACTTCAATGTGCACGTTACAAGTTGTTATTGTTGCAGAGTGCCCTGTTAGACCTTCCGTATCTGCTGATCCGGTAACCATGCTTTGTTTTCCCCAGTGACTGGATCAGGCTTCTCCCCCTACCTAAAGGTTCTCTGAGGCCTGGGACAGTCAGGAAATCATTCAAAATGCTGTGAGATTTCCCATAATTCCTGTGAAATGCTGCAGATTTTACAGGAATTACGGGGAGCCGAGTGCATCTCGAGCAAGATTTCCCATGATTCCTGTGAAATCTCACGGGATTTCACAAGAAGTACGAGAAATTGTGTTCAATTCCTTGTGTTCGAAGTATCAGCTGTTTTAGAGACGGGAATGTATCCCCCACAGATACGGAGGTCCGATGGTATTTTAAAGGAAAAATGGTGTAGCATACATCATGCATGTTGCTAAAAGAAGTTGCCAATGGAAGGATGTGAGCAAATTTGTAGCATACAGATCTCATGCCACTTTTTCTGATGCTATTATTTGGGAAAGGTTCTGGGGAAAGGTTCCATCCAGGAGGGAGAATGTACTACCCTGTTTCCCCAAAAATAAGACCTACCCTGAAAATAAGCCCTAGCATGATTTTTCAGGATGCTTGAAATATAAGCCCTATGTAAGTGTTATACAAAACATCCCCTGAAAATGAGCCCTAGCATGTCTTTAGGTATAATGCTGTCTTATTTTCGGGGAAACACGGTAGCTCTCCTTTCCCCTTTCTTTATGATGGTTTCAAGATCTATCTATCTCCTTCCAGTCTGCAGTAACGAACAAATGCCGTTCACAGAAGGCACTGTTGGATCCAAGCCCATTCCACAAACTGAAGGACTGCACGCTGAAGAACACCTCTGGATGCAATCCATGCTGTCTAGATGCTCACTATTAATTAGGAAGTGTGTTCGCAGAATGGAAACTTGGCTTAAATCACTCTGTTTTCTGGATGACTTAAAATCAGCCTACTCTGAAAAGATTTGTTGTTGATGATGGGCCCCCGCAAGTCCAGGCTGACTCATGCTGGCTATATGGGCACAGCTAGACCATTTTCTTGGCACAAGGTAGAAGTAGTTTGCCATTGCCTCCTTCTTGGACAATCCCATGGATAGAACCCGAGGCGTTCGACTTTCCAGGCAATCACTCCACCACTGAGCTACAGCTCCTCCTCCTAAAAGCGGCCACTTAGTCCACCAGAACCAAAATCCCAGGGTTTTATTAATCTAATTTAAAATTTGAAAAAGTCTGCAGAATATTTATTTTCATTCATGGAGGTTTTAAAAAAAATGAAGGACAGATTTATAACAAGATCTGGTCATTTTTTCCCAGCAGCATGTGGAATGGTAATAAAATCTGACATGCTCCGTATCCTTCAATGACTTGCTACATTTCTCACACAAAAAACCCACACGAATTCAGAGGCACGAAATAATCCTCCGTACTCTGGGCAATCATCGTCTTAAGCTTTCTAGCAAACCACTTTGACAGTTTAATATTATGCTAATCCAGCCTCACATGAGATTTATTAAAAGTAGCAAGAAGTGGGATAGAAATTAAAAAAGGTATTAGTACGAGCAAGGGAAGTTTCATTCTAACTTATGAAAATGATTTACACATTTTAAAATTTGAAATTAATCATTTTCAAATGTCATTTCTAGCTCTTGATGTGCAAAGTCAAATTCTGTTTTAAAGCAGAGATTTCTAACTAGTGAGCAGACTGTATATGGAATGGAACCAAAGTTTAGCTGAGTGATTCCTACCAGGGGTACACGTACCCCCCCGCCAGGGGTACAAACAAGGACATTAGGGGTACAGAAAAAATAAAATGGTAGAATCCCATTATTGGCCTATTTATTTACAGTTACAAACATTTTGCTAATATTAAGAGTACAGTTTATGGAAATGGGCTGACAAGGTTTACACAAGTGAAAAAAGTTGGGGTACCACTGCTATAAAGATTTAAGAGAAAAGAACAAGCCCAAAGGGGTTTTACTTAGGGGTGTGTACGAATGTTCTTCTGACATTCTATTTGAGTCGATTCAAATAATTGATAATTCAATTCAATTTGAATTATTTAAATTCAAATTTAACAAAATTGTATTCGAATTAAGCAAATTCGAATCTATTTGTTTGAATTTTTTATTCGAATTTGCACTTACGAATGTCGACAAGATGCATAGATGCCTGGACGCATCTTCACGACATCCACACACACACTTCTGCATCCCTTAGTTATCCCGTACACAACCCGTTTTCATCCTGTACGGATCTGTACAAATGCATACAGATGCAAAAAGGTGTGGATCTTCAAGTACGCATTGTGTCCTAACTCGTACACATACTAATGTTCAAATAATTTGAATGAATAGTCCCAAAATTCAAAAATCAACTTGAATGTTTAAATTTGAATTTCGGGGCATTCTATTCAAATTCGAATATCGAAATTTGGCACATTTGATCGAATTTTGAATGCCTACGAATATTCATGCACATCCCTAGTCTTACTTTACTTCTGATAACTGCATAGAAGATAGATGTTTCTGGTGTATTTCTTACTGTTACACAAAGAGGGGGATTACACAAAATCCCCTTGTGTATAAATAACTATTACGAGCTGGGTTGCTTCACTATCAGGCTTCCAGATATTCCTGATCTTTAACTCCCAATTCTGAGCCAGTGGAGCACCTTTGATGAGGAGGCACAAAAATGATTGCCTTCTATGCATTACTCAGTGGACAAATGGGAAAGGACCTCCATAAAGAATGATGGAGAGAAAGGATTCATGTTAAGATAGATATTTTGAAGTGGTAAAAATCTGTTAAAAAGAAAATAGCCATCATCCTATCACAGATTACCAGATACTAGATTTACTCAAGGAAGATCAAGTACAATTAGGGCAGCTGCAGTTCTGAAAGCACCATACAACATATCCAAGGTCTCCAGCTAGACAGACATACCTTCACAAGTCATGTCTTCTTGGATGAAATGCTATGGCAAGCACAAAAACTTTAACACCAAAGAAAGCGCCTGCTTCTCTAAAACTGTTTCATAAATAAATTGCCCACATTCAGTTATCATTCTACTATCTTCTTATTTTAATTCTATGTTTTTTATTTGGTTTTCTACTGCTGTCACCTTTGGGTACAGGGGCGGATAAAAAATGCACATAAATGAATATTCAAATGAGACTCACAAAGCAATAGGTTCTTCCGGCATCTCGCTATCCATTTGAAAATTGTTAAAGAAGCATGAGATTGTTTAAATGAAGCTTTCTTGCTTATTTAAGAATTCTAAAGAAAAGCTTTAGATATTAACATTTTCTGATAGGTTTTAGTGCCAGTCCTGATGTTTAAACATGCTGGCTGGAGCTCATAGGAGTTTTATTTCGGCAACATATAGAAGGCAACAAGTTATGAGAAAGCTGCCCTAGAAGACTTTGCTTTTCACTGCTATATTTAGCACTATGTATTGCTCTATTATCTGGAGAAGATGCCTATCATTCTCTTCTCTGCTGTCTTCCTCTATACCACACTGTTACAGATAACAGCTACTAAAAAAGAGACATCCTTCTACACTAACAGAATTTGGAGTACCAAAGAGGTCTCGCCTCCCCCCAAAAAGGACCATGAGGGGTTCAAAACAACTCCCCCATGAGATGAAGAAGCATGGTAGAATGAAATATCTGCTGGCAAAAAAACAAAACCAAAAGTATGTTCTAAAATGCAGATAACAATAACTGCCAATTTAATTCACTTCCTCCAGTAACTCATCTAATTTTGTGCAGAGGTTATGTAGCAGTCAGGAAATTGTGGGTTTTTTTTATTATTATTATTTTCCATCACTTCATTCAAATTCCACCTTACTTCCCCATCCTACTGCACAGAGTCCAGCCACCAAAGCAACTGAGTGCAAGTACAATCAGCAGATGTTTGTCATCTGCAGTATCTACAGCACCTTCCATTGTACAGTTTCTACTGAAGCTTATGATATGCACCAAAGGGTTTCTATAACGTCAAATAAAAACAGCCCTGGTCAAGATTTCGACTAGCAAACTTGTAAGTAGAGCTGAAGAGGCTTCAGAATTACCAAGCAAAATGCAAAAAGTAAAAAGTAAAGTAAAAAAAACACCCAAAAACCAGGAAGCTTGCACCAAGTGAAAGAGAATGACCAAGGTAGAGTCAATTAAATATCAGATCCAGCAGAACATTCAAGCAATGTAAAAAACACTAAAGCTAAAAAGACCACCATGAAACAAGCAATTAAAAATCTTATCCGCAGATCTAGTTAAGCTAATTATTAGACAATTCCAAACTACATCATGTCTACAATATGTCCAAGGAAAGCTATAGATGCAGCGAAGTAAAATGAATCCACAGCAGAAGATACTTTATAGAGTTACTATTTCGCCTCCTCATCCTCCATCTCCTTTTATCAGAATACTCACTACAACCAACAGACAAAATGCTTTTCACAGAAATATCAGCCAAGTGTTATTTTGCCTTCCAAAGCATAATCAAAAGATCATCCTTATTCCATTAGACTTCTACTGCAATGAATAACTGTCAAAACAAAATTCAGTATTAACATAAAAATTCAATAGAAAAACCAGATGATATAAAGCATTTCCCTTAGTTGCTTACAACCAAACAAAGAAAGCATTACAATGAGGAAAACCTCTTCTCTGGCCCATAACTGCACTTATGTATATGTAAAGCTACGTTTGCAATATCACAGAGGTACATATTAATAAAAATTTAAAACAGTGTTTTATCTTTCAAAGTCAATGGTAATAAAATTCCCTTTTCCAAATTTCAAACAGAGGAAAGAAAAGTAGAACGGCTGCATATAAATTACTGAAAACTGAATTAAGAGTTTAAGATTTAAGACTGGATAGATCGGAGGTAAGTTAATTTATATTTACTTAACGCAACTTCTGTTCGTTTAAATATAGCTAGTTGGAAATGGATCCTTTAAGGACTTAGGTGCCATTTTACCAAACTTTGACTATTTCTGGTAGGATATAAACAGAAACAAAGAACAGTTTGCATTCTGAGAGTTTTACCCTTGATTGAGTTTCCTTTTCTTCTTCTTTCATGAATGCGGTTTCCCACTTTGGTCCTCATGGAGAAAGATGCTTTTTTAATGTGCAGATCACCACATACTGAATAACCACAACAGTTCTGGTCTTACAGATATAAAATCCAGGGCAAAAAGATGAAGGACAGAACCATTCCTTTTGTTGCAGACCTGAGCTTCAGCTAAACTAGCCAGTCTAAAAATATTTTCATTTTTTTAAACTTTGAGCCCAACGCAGCCAAACATAGCAGGGCTACAAATTTCAAGACAATGATGCCGTTTGTTGAAAGGGGATTGTCTTTCAAAAGACACACAAGCATTCTGCAATCCAGCCTACACTCCCGGCATTCCAACAGAGGAGAAAACGAAATGATTTCAACAAACAGTTGCACACAGAGGGACACGAAGCATACCAAGGACAGCAGCATTTGTTGCAGAAAATATCAACAGGCATTTTCTTTGGCTACAGAGTATTTAAATAGAAATTGTTGAACCCAAAACAAAGATCGCAATGTTCTTGCCGAAGAGCTTTGTTTGAAATACATGTAAAAAAAAGGAATCTATAAAGTTACAGACTCTTTCCCCAGCTTGTTTGGCAGGGAGCATCCAAGAACTCTACACTGAGCTCCACTGTGTTTATCAAATTGCTTTTCTCTGGATTATAACCATTTTGCATCCTTTAGAAACAAGCTAAAGGCCTGGGTCCTTTGGATATTAAGCTATGTGAACACAAGAAGGAGGTTTCCTGGCAGCAACTCAGTGCAAATACTGATAAATCAAGGAGTAAGACAATACTCAGAAATATAAAGTCTACCCACCAATTTGGATAAACCAAGAACAGTTTGGATATTTGCAATATATAAAAGCAGAAGACAGTGACATAATATGCAGCTGCAAAATGCTCTGTAACCCACTCATTGTCCAAAACAAGAGTAGAGCTGTTTTCTGTGGTCATGTTAGTGACCATTAAACACAGGCTAGGCGCTTGGATTCAAGCTGTGATGGTCAACTGAGCAACCATCTGGGAAGTTTAATGTCTGCGCCAGAGAGAGCAGTTATGGACAGTTCCTTAACCCTGGTTGAGAACAACTGATTTCTGACTACCAACTGGGCCCGGTTAGCATGGATACAGTGTGCTGAATAAGGTAAGTCCTGAGTCAACGCTAATAAAAAAGAAATGACCATATTTAAGATGGCCAAAGGGCTGGTATACCTCCCGCCACTTTATGAAATCATGTTGCGACACCTAGGCCTCTTCAGCCTTGAAAGGCGGCATTTAAGAGGTGACCTGCTTGATTTATATAAAATATTGCATGGTGTAGAAAAGGTGGAAAACAACCTGGAAGAACTTTGTCAGCCTATGTTTGCAAAACTTAAACCAAAGTAGAAAGAATTTCCATAATCATAATAAGTTACAATGATGCGCATTCTAGGAAGAGTCAACAGCTAGGCCATTAGCCAAACCTGGTGCAAAGCATCCTGTGCCACCAAACCTCTAGTGTTAATTGATGTTTGGGCTGTAGATCAAATTTTGAGTTAAAAGGCTTTTTATAAGATTGATCAAGCATCACAACTGACCTAGCTGAAACTGCTGTCAAACTGAAGATCTCTTTCCTGGCTCATTTCTCTGCACTTCTCTCTTTAATCCAGATCTGGATATAGGTTGGAGCTCCATTTGGCTTTTATTTAATTAATTAATTTCTAACCCACCCTATACCTGAAGGTCTCACGGTGGGTAACAACATTTAAAATCAACATATTAAAACAATAACAGTATATATTAAAACAAAAGCGTCTGCCAGTGGAAAGGGAATGTGTATCCCCATTTAACTGAAGGCCAGGGCAAACAGGTGTGTCTTCACTGCTTTCCTAAAAGTGTACAGTGAAGGTGATAAACGCACCTCAAGGGGAAAACTATTCCACAGCCTAGGGGCCATGACTGAGAAGGCCCTTTCCCAGGTGCCCACCCCCTGGTACAACCAGAGGGACCTCCCATCCAGGTCTTAAGGCACGGGCAGGTTGATATGGGAGTAGGCATTCCTTCAGATATTTGGGGCCCAAATCATATAGGGCCTTATAAGTTAAAGTTTGCTTAGTTAAAAGTTTAGTTCAAGACCTACTATATAGAGCCCTACCATATAGAACTCCAAAAGAGGCAAGGTATGCCACAGAAATCACATGGCATGTCCTAATTAGGGGTGTGCACTAATGCAACTTTCGGGATTCAATTCAACTCTTTAAAATTTGAATTTAACCAAATTCAATTCAAATGAAGCAAATTCAAATCTATTCATTTGAATTTTTGATTCGAATTTGCACTTACGAATGTCAACAACATTTATATGTGCCCATATGCGTTACGCATCCCATAAGCATCCATATGCATCCTGTAGTTATCCCATATGCAACCCATTTTCATCCCATACGGATCTGTACAAATGTGTATTAAGGTGAGAAAGATGCGTATCTGCAAGTACGCGTCTATGTACAAACCCGTAGACATACGAATGTCCAGATAATTCAAGCAAATAGATCCAAAATTTGTTTGAATCTTTAAATTGGAATTTATGGACATTCAATTCAAATGTTGAAATACAGGGAAATTTGAACATATTTCAAATAGTCCTAATAATCAAGCTATAAGACTCTTTCTTAGGAATGATGTACTAAGTCGACATTTTGAGTTTAAGAGAGTTCAGGAAGCATTTTCAATGGTATATCTAAAACCACATACAGTACAGATTTAAAATACAGAAATGCCAAAGGCAATTAAATGGGTGGGGTAGGTGAAGAGAAGGTCAAATTCTATAAATAAACAACGGAATGTGAAGATTTAGGTCTGCTTGCAGGGAAATGACTGTTCACTTCCAGACTGAGTCAGATTTCACTGCACCAGCAAGCTGGCCGCTCTAAGATTCCCTGCGAGATTCTGTGTATCAGATTGAAATGGGAGAAACCCAGTTACTAGGACAATTTAATACTGCTATGGCAAAATGCCTCTGAATATAAAAGGAGCCCTGCTGGACCAGGACACAGCCCATCTAGTTCAGCGTCAGCTCCCTGCAAATGGCCATGTTCAGGCATTCTGTTTGACCCTTCACCCTGGAGACATTCAGCACATATTATAAGTGCCCCAGCACTTAAAAAGAAAGCAAGACGGACGCAAGTTTCATGATCTCTCATAATAAGCTGCTTTCAGGTTCAGGTGGCACATTCATGATGTCTGAGCAAAACATTACACAAAGATGTCTTGTCCTGCAAGTACAGCATTAAACACTGTAGGAACAAAACATGCTATTCAGGCAACTGAGCTGAATCACAACGCTTGCATTGCCCTGGTTCCCGCCCTCTGCTCTTTTGTACACAGACGATGAACAACACATCTGTGTGACAAAATATTCTTGAACATCAGTACTTTCCACATCAAAATGACAACAGATGAAACAATAAGTTGAAATAGTAATAAATCACGTGAATACAATGGCTTCAGCTTCTTTGGAATGAGGTAGCTACATCTTTTGTTTGAATCGGTACTTTGAGTTAGGCATAGAAGCTCTTGGCACCACGCAGATCCTTACAAATCTGTCTTCAAGAGCTCTTTAGGATTCATTCATTTTTAGGGATCACATAGGCAACAAAACGAAAACTGTAGATGTATTTCCTTTTTATATGGCATGCTAATAAAATTATATTTGGTCAGATTTCTCAGAAGTACAGTCTTGCAAGAACATTTTTAATTAATTTTTATTTATTTAAACAACAAATATCAACAACTGCAAAACTCATAAACAGCAAAGGCTAAACAAAACAATATATCCTAGAACAATACTTTCCTATGATACAAGGATATAACTCTACTGAATGGCTATGTGTGGGAATAATAGTTGTAGACTGTGGTTCAAGAAAAAAAGCATATGAGCAGTTAGATCTCAAATTAATATCCGTCTTAATGCCCCTCTCCAATAAGTGAGACAATTTTTCTAAAAACCAGGCTTGTTCCTTAGCTGCAATCATTTTGGCAATTTGAGCAGGCACCAAATCATTAAGGGCAATAGTCCATACTCAATGAAGCCATTTCTCTCTGGATAAGAGTTGTGCATTTTCCAGTTCATGGCTATTTGCACGTTAGCAGCTGTAATCAAGGACTTGATAAAAGTTCTATGCTTGAGTAGAGCATTGTCTTCCTTAAACATAAGAAGAAAAGCAATACCTGCCATTGGAGAAATAACCTGTTGAGTTCTTACACTTATTGTTGTCTGAATCATCTTGCAAGTATATTTGACAACATACACACAGAGCGTACAAAAGCTTCATAGCTCAGTTTAGGAGTTATACATTAGAAAAATTTCTCTCTAGATAGAGAAGGATTTCATCAGTCCAAATCCACAAAAATGCATGGGTCAAAACTAGAGCCCTTTCTTTTATACTTTCAGCAAAGTATTCCACATACCACAGAGAGTTTATAAGAAGATATTTAACAGCTCCTGGACTTTTGGATTGTACCTACAGTATATTAATCTACTCCATAAGGGGTTCAAGTAATAAAATAGACATCAGAGAAAGTAAAACCACAAAGGTACCACAATTTAATAAAAAGCTGTTGCAGAAGATGAGTCTGAGAAAGTAAAACTTCATATAAATACGGAAAAAGAAATTCAGGCATAGTCCATAGAGGATGCTTTAATATGAAACCAGGTATGGGTGTTGTATTCAGTTCATCAGTGTCTCTGGACCGGTTTTGCTTGTGGGACAACTCTGACACTCCAGAAGAGAGCTTAGGTCACCATTTACTATGGTTTACCACCTCCACCAATGGGTGTAGTCTGGATTTGTCCATATTGAAAGTTTACTCTTCTTTGCCAAGTGTACAAATGAATGAATGATTCTTTATGAGGTAACCGAGTATCGCTTCCTCATTAAGGTTTACCCCTTGAGAAATAACCTATTACAAAGCCGTCATTCAAATTCATCACCCTAAAATAGAAACAGGGCTTCTTTATTTATATGCAGTTATTTTTAGCACAGTCTCAGTAAGCAACCTTCTGTGATGGTCTTTTCAGTTCTGTACAGTTACTGTTAAGCACTAGATACAGAGTCTAGTACCACAGACAAGGCTGGGAACACAACCACAGTTCCTTCGTCTTAACCAGAAGAGCACAGCAGCTGCACTTATGTAAACACTGATTTCAACAGAACTCATATTAATTTAATAGAGATCCTGAAGCAAGGCAAGATTAATTTCATTAATTTCTACTTTAATTTGTTTTCCTAGCTTTACTGAGTCCGAGGCAAGATGGTGAGCGGATCCATTTTTTCTTTCCCATGGTTGCTTTTCTTTGTTAAAAGGCAATTAGATATATAAAAATATATAAAAGTGCAAAATTTGAAAAACTAAAACCAATGTCAATATAGATTAATGTAGCTAAGGCCCCTGGTTTGAAAGAGTAGGAGGAATATAAAACAAGAGATACCTGTATTTTCCGGCGTATAAGACGACTGGGCGTATAAGACGACCCCAACTTTCCAGTTAAAATAGAGAGTCGGCGTATAAGACGACCGCCGACTTTTGAGATTTTCCTGTGTTAAAAAGTAGTCTTATAAGCCAGAAAATACAGTACCCAAAGAGAAAAAAAAATCCTGTGTCATGAAATTATCAGACATCTGAGCCATTGTCACCTTGGGAAACTGTGCAAAGCATGATTTTTCTGTAAGTAAATTTCATGACCACCTAACATCATCAAATTTCAATGACACAATCGGGGACTAATTCTTCCTGTTTTCCATCAAACACATTACTCAAGGTTATACTTTACGCATATAAAAAGCTAAGCATGCTCTTAAGCCAAGATCCTGGTGATTCTACTGACAAAACTATGAAGATTCCTTGGTCACATGGGGAAGATGAAGATGGAAGCAGAAAGAAGGAAGATGGAAGAAGGAAGAAGGAGAAGGAGAAGGAGGGTTGGCTTTTTTACACCACATTTCTCACCCATTTAAGGGGACTCAAAGCAGCTGACAAAGCTTTCTATTCTTCTCCCCACAACAGAACACCCTGTGAGGTAAGTGAGGCTGTGAGAGCTCAGAAGAGAACTACGACTAGCCCAAGGTCACCCAGCTGGCTTCATGGGGGAGGACGGAAGCAAACCCGGTATTCCCAGATAAGAGTCCAGCTCCCTAACCACTAGACCAAACTGGGTCACAGTGGGAAAAAGGTTCACCACCGTGCTCTTTTAAGAGGCAGACTAGAGATGTGTACAAACCTAATTTCGGGGGCTCGGTTCAAACTGAGACGAACCCCAGCACTACCAAGCTAGTCTGAGGTATCGTACTGAAGTACCTTAAGAGACTTATTAAGGAAACTCAGTGGCTCACGCTCAGCTCACTCCATATCCAAGGAGGCTGAATACAGGAACTTACTGATTTCACAACATTAAAGAAACAATCAGACATACCAAGATCACAAGACATCCCACTGAACTTTTCATCAGCAGATCACTATTCTGAATCCCCATATGTGGCTCAACGCAGGACACACTTGTCACGTAGCACAGTGCACTGCATTTTAAAAATCACTCTCCAAGCTTCACTCAGCTCATAAAACTGGCTATGCGGTTCTTAAACTCTGGGCAGAGACTGGGGTTGTGGAAAAGAATTAGAAATCAAAATGCAGTGGGTCTATCAACATGTGGAAGGATGAAAAACATGAAACAAAAAGCTAAGGAACAGGACAGGAAGAACCAGGCAATTGACCTAGACCTGGGAAACAATGAGAGTATGCAAGGAAACCACATTTTTATGAGACATCGGTATACTCTGCTGACATGGTCCAGCCAGTGGTTCTGTCGATGTATCAGGATCCAGTTCTGCTTGGCATTCCTTGGATGTGCGGTTCTGAGCCCCTTGCCTGTGGAGCAATAAATGAACAGCTACCAGAACAAGGAAGCAGGTACCCAAGGCCAAGAGTGGCAAGAGACAGCTGATCACCAGGTACCAGAGATGTGCTAAACTGTACAAGGGAATCCAAATGTTTCCTCACCCTTTCTGAGGAGCTTTGTTCAACAAACAGCAGTCCAGCACCTCCTTACAAAGCACAGTTCTCTTTGCTGAAGGGCTTTGCTTTCTTTTCTCTGATTCTGTTTGCTCGTTTACTTTTGAAGCCCGAGGGAAAAAGTAAAGTCAGGTTACTTTGCTCAGTGGGAAACTTAAGATGAAGCTTCCATAATGTTTCCAAAAGGTTGACTTAGCAGCAGACAAGAGGCCATTCTGCCAGCATGACTAGAATGACCTCTCTGTCACACTCCTCTTGTCTTTGAATAGTTTGCATGCCTGCTATCAGATCTATACTCTGACTGAAAGAACAGAGCAAGTGTATTTATTGGGGCTGGAACAACAGCTAATCTATCTTCTCTTCTAGACAATGATCTGTTTTTTTGGACACCATCACCTAGTGACATCTGGTATATATACTGAAGAAGACAGATTCTATTCTATCTCTTTACTCGCTGTGGGGTAATGCAAGAGCCTGGACTTTGTTTTACAGTTTGACTTATGGATACTCTTGTTCCATTCTTATTAGTATATACATAATACTTTATCTGTGCTTTATTTTACATCCAGCGACGAGTTGCTGGACTAGATGGGCTGTGACCTGATCCAGCAGGGCTCCTCTTATGTTCTTATGTCTTGGTCCCATACCTTTCAGCAGAAATCATTGACAAAGCCCCTAAATAGAGGTGAACTTTAAACTTATCTTTCCCTCATGTCTTTCCGTGTCCTTGTTCCTCATCACAAGAACCTTCAAGAACATAAGAAAAGCTACACTGGGTCAGGCAACAGCCCCTCTAGTCCAGCATGCCCTTCCTGCACAGTGGCCCACTATTTGCTTCTGGATATTCTCAATACACCGTTAATTTGTCCAACCCCTTCTTCAAGCTGTACAGGCTAGCAACCATCACCATCCTCCCTGGTAGTAAATTCCAGAGACCAATGACACACCGTATGAAAAACATACTTCCTCTTGCCTGTTCTACCTTTCACAGAGTGCCCCCTGATTCTTTTCCTTCTCCGTTTTCACATTTAGATTTTAAATTATTCCCAGCCTGCCAGTTCATTCTTCCTATTGCAGACTACTTCTTTTAAACTGTACAAAAGCCTGGAAAACTGTTACTTTCTTGATGTTGTTTGCTGACCCCACTATTATCTGACTGAATCATTGACTGAGAATGGGAGTGCATGAGCGTGGATGTTTATTTGTCAAGGTGTACATACGTAAAGACACTATTAAACACCCATTACTACTGAAGAACACATTCCATTTAGCATGCAGCGCATGTCGCAGCATTGCCACCCAGGCTGCTATGCTTAAGTGCACTGTCATTTTCTTTTCATAAATAAACAGAGGACAATTCAACACATTCACAATTATCTCTGCTCTAGAAGCTCTTGTTTACAAGTAGCTTAGTAATATTCTGTTCACGATGGGTCTAGGAATGTTTTACTAGCTCCAAGGTGCGCAGCGTAATTACTTATGACTTACTGTATGAAAGCAGCTCCTGAACTTTAAACAGAAACACAGCACCTTCAAGACAACTTACAGGCACCAATGCAGCACATTCAGACAATTAAGCAGAAGTAATACGGGTAGGAAACAGTCAGGAATAGGGACTTAAGATCTACACAGACAGGAGTCTGCTGTGAATTACAAGAACTTCCAATTACAAAAGGAAAACAAACAAAAATAAATTGATTCGGGGCAAGAAATTCTGAACACCACATCAGTTTGTTCGAACAACTTTAAGGAAAACTGTAATTTGACTAACATTAAACTATGGCCATAGTCACACAGAGACCTCTTAGTCCATCTCAGGGACAGACAAGGAAGCCAGCAGCACCCAGGACATTTTTCAGCCTAGAACGGCCAGCCCATACCTACCTGTTGCTGCCCCCCCCAACCAAACCTTCATGTAAAAAGGTAAGCTTCAGCTGGCACCTGGGGAGGGGGGCTGATTGGTGCGATAGAGAGGCATTGCAGAACAGTAAGGGGAGGATGTTGCCAGTGGGAGAGGTGGGTTTGGGCACCAGGTGGGCAATGCAATGAGGGAGGGCAAGGGGGCAGTGGGGGGTTGCACACTTAGGGGGCAATGTGGATGGGGTGTTGTAGGAGGGCAACAGGACGTGGGATTGTTTCCTGGGGCACAACACAATGGGGATGTTGTGGGAGGGCGAGGGAGCCGGGATTGTGCGCTGAGGGGGCAACATGATGGGGGTGTTGCAAAAGAGAAAGAGAGGCAATACTCCACCAGGATTCAGCCCTAACTCAATGGCACCTAACAACAGGAAGAAAACATTGCTCAGGGAAAGAAAAACAAGGAGCAGGCAATACCAAGTTGCAGATTTGCACTAAAATATACCAGAGCAGTGGCCTTGGCCTACTTGCCCACTAGAATGCTTGAAAGATGCCCAACTAAGACCCTGGTAAAGATCAAGTTTCTATAATTAAAAAACTTTTTTATCTCACTCTTTTTGCTGTTGGATACCACCAAGTCGTAGTCAACTCCGTGTTGAGCAAATGAGCACCTCCATGCAGTTTTCTTAGCAGTGATGCAAACATGTATTGCCACAGTCCTTCTCCCAGAGCGTAATCATTCGCTACCATACTCCTACATCTCCATTATGTGGCAAGCCACACCATGTGTCCTTTATTAGAGGGTTAATCACTTATGAGGGAGTATATGCTCAACATACAGAATATCCCAAATTCTCAATCCTGGGTATCTTCAGCTTTGAGAAGGAGAAGGAGAAGGAGAAGGAGAAGGAGAAGGAGAAGGAGAAGGAGGAGAAGGAGGAGAAGGAGGAGAAGGAGGAGAAGGAGGAGAAGGAGAAGGAGAAGAGTTGGCTTTTCTACCCCACTTTTCTCACCCATTTTAAGGGGACTCAAAGCGGCTGACAAAGCTTTCTGGTCTTCTCCCCACAACAGAACGCCCTGTGAGGTAGATGGGGCTGTAAGAGCTCAGAAGAGAGCTGTGACTAGCCCAAGGTCACCCAGCTGGCTTCATGGGGGAGGGCGGAATCCAACCCAGTATTCCCAGATAAGAGTCCAGCTTCCTAACCACTAGACCAAAGTGACCAAACTGGTGATGGGAGACAGTTTCTTCTCCCCAAGACCCTGGAGAGTCACTGATAATCAAAGTGAACAATGCTAAGCGTGTTCACAAAAAAAAAGAAAAGAAAGAAAAACCCAAAATAAAAGCAGATTCCAATGTTCCCAGAGGGGAGGAAGAACACCATGCCCAGAGCTTTAACAGTCTTCAAAGCACTGAATGTTAATACACCCAGAAGTTATAAAGGAATATACAGCATATTGATTTCTCCCAAAATGAAAAAGTGGCTTGATGCCTATGGATAAATCAGTGAAGGATTTGAGTCAGCCAATTTCAGACAAAATGCCGGAATGTATTTGGAGGTAAGAGCGATCGAACTTTTCATTACATGTTAATTCAAAGGGAATAAATGCTTATATTTTCATTACTATGATTTATTGCACCTTGAGATTTCTTAAATGAAGGCTTCAAATGTTTTAAAGTAGTATGGAATTTTAAACTAGGGAGCAAACACCACGTCTTCTGCCCCTTACTAGCAACTTCTAACATGGCTTTGATCCAGAACCCATTCTGTCGCTTCAATCATGAAAAATGGAAGGAGAGAAACAAGACATTCCCATTAATCCTCCTCTCCTGCTCCAACTGCAAACAGTTCCAGAGATTATCCCAGCCAGCAGCCAGGATCTAGAGGTGTGAAGACTCAGGAGATACATTTTAAAATAAAAAGCCCAGATTTTTGCAAAAATGGATTTTTTCCCTTCTCAGAAAAGCAGAAGTCATCTTATCCTCAAACTTTTCACGCGTTCAAATCTATCTTCAGCTTCATTAGGCAATTTCAACCAGTTTCTAGGATCTAAAACCTCATCAATAATTTTACCACCAAAAGACCACTAGCATCCTGGCTTTCTCTATCCAAAAGTCCTCCCAGGTTTCTATCAAGGATCTATAGGCTGCAAATGATTAAAATCTGTGGGTAATTTAAGAGATTAGAACAGAAGTCTTTATAAGGTATGCTGACTTAATATCAGGATAATTTAAAATCAAAACTTTACCAAAATATATTAGGGAACTTGGATTGTTCAGCATATTTTTGGCTACCATGCAAACTTCACCACAATAAAACTATTCATTCCTTGAGCAGCAAAGGGACAGCAGGTGTAACTGAATAACCATGTGTTGTAAAGGTAAAGTTACTAGGGAATACTGCTATAACTAACAGGATAATATAGACCAAAACTGAATCAAGCCTTCATGTCCTTAAATGTATCTAACCAAAATTACCCAAAACAAACACACTCACACATTCCAAAGAAAATGGCAAACCTGGGCCATCCCCACGGTCTCCAAAATTCAGGCACATCAATGAGGGATGTGCAAGAATCTTTGAAACATTCGAAATTTGATCGAATTTCTTCGAATTCAGACATTCGAATACATATGGACACGTACGAATGTTGTCGGCATTTGTATCTTTAAATACAAATTGCATATTCATATGAATAGATACAAATGTATTCAAATCGGATTCAAATCTGAATACATTCATTTTTTCTCTATTCATTCAAATTCAAACATCTGAATTTTCATTGAGCAGCTATAACTAAAGGACGGACACTTGTAATCACCACAAACGCCTCCTGGTTTAAGGCAACAAATCTTCTCACAGAAATCAGAGGAGAAATAAACATCTGGAACACAGCTGTGATTTGGGTTGGGGCAGGCTGGAATCCAAAGACAACCTAAACCAGGGTTTCCCAAACTATGGGTCGGGACCCACTGGTGGGTCGCGAGCGAATATTGAGTGGGCCCTGCCTATAGAATTAAGTAATAAAAAAATTGTATTAAAACTTTGTTATTTGAAAAGTCCCTTATTCATATTGGTAACGGTTAAATTTCCTAGAGGTGGGTCCCGAGTTGGTAAACTTATATTAGATGAGTCGTAGCCCAGACAACTTTGGGAACCACTGACCTAAACAATACTCACTGACATTCAGTGAGCTATGAACTCCTAACACCCTGTTTGGGGGAAGGTGACAGAAAACAGATTAGAATGCCTGAAACTTTGGTCAGGACCATTACACATAACGTTTGCGGCAGGAGCCATCTTGTAGACTTCTGATAGCCATCTCTGGCATGAATGTGATCTAAAAAGGATGAGAAACACCAGCATCTGAGATGTTCATGAAGTTCCTCCTGGAGGCAACAGCTTCATCCATGTGGTGGGCTTAATCTTAGGCTGTATCCAGAAGTATTCAATAACTATCTTAGGTTACTGGGTTTGATTGTTTTATTGGAACCTTTGGGTGAAGGATAAGTCCTTATACTACCTCTAACAGAAGCTCAACAGACTCACAGGAAATGCAGGTTTGCCTACATGAGGGTTGTCAGACACCAATAAGCTTGCATAAGATCTTTCATATTTTATGAAGCTAATCTCATTACAAAATGAGGGAAACCAATGAGTCCTTTTTGGAACACAAAAGCATATGAAGAAAAGAGTTTTTAATGAGTTCTAAATGGTCTGGCAAAATATCAGGCTTTCTGCAAGTGAGACAATGTATTTATTTCTCTACATACTGTTCCTTCAGTCAAGCTTTCAGAAGCCTTCACTTTTTAATACACTTTAAAAAAAGCTTTTGTTTAAAAGTCTTCAACAGACAAAACCTTATTTAATTCATGAGAAAGAAAGGTCTAAGCATGCACGAACACAGGACACCATTTCAATGGGAAACCAGATAAAAAGAGCTTTTAAAAAAAGTTTAACTGCTGTTGACTCTACTCCTTTGTGTTTTTATGTTTTCTGCTAGGGAAGCACAGCAAATCAGTAGGCCAGATGTGAAACCAATTTCTTGTAGGTTTTTAAGTCTGGAATAAACCAAGTCCATGTAGCTTGCATGGGACAGCAACAAAACAGGACTGTGCTCTCTCTCTCTCTCTCTCTCTCTCTCTCTCTCATAAGGCCTTGAATGATTCTCACCATCAAAAGGAGACAGTTGCAAATATGTCTGAGCAAGCAATTACCTCCAGTCAAGCTGAAGTGAAGCAAGTGGACATGAGATAGCAGGAACAATTCAACACACACACCCTTAAAAAAGTTATCCTCTTTTTGACTTCAGCACTTTCTCGCTTATTGCTGTGCAAAACTCAATTAGGTCAGAGGCAATGTCTGCCTAGCATACATTCCATGTACCAGCAAATTTGTCATTTCTGAGCAATGCAAATCTAGCTCTTGTTTGTAGGGTTTATGGGAAAGGCTGGATGGCAGCAGGCTCTGCTTATGAAAAGGAAACTTTGTTCCTCTTCAGATGTGCCCTTAAACTGCAGAATGGAAGTTCTGTAGCCGAAGAGGAAAGCGTCTTTCATCCTGAATTCTTTCATTCTGAATTCCTGGACGTCTTTTTCGCTACAGAAAAAGCACTTGAACAGTGGCAATCACTATCTCGCAAACTGGATGTTCTTCATAGTTTCCAAGAACTAGGGCAACAGGCCATCTACAAATCATAAGGCTTACTTGAGAGAGAAAGTAAATCAGAGGAAGAGAGCCAGGCAGTTCTGAGTTGGAAACATACATCCTGGCCCAAGACGAATCTGCTGTCATTCTGGAGTCATCCTGCAGGGTTTTAAGAGTGTAAGAGCTTCAGCCTCCACCTCACCTACTGAGTGGAAGATGTCAATGGGAACTTCCAAAACTTTTCATAGCAATTCCTTCTCCACGTCCGGAAAAAAGCCTGGAATTTCTCCCCTACTGAAGAGCCAATGTCCTCTGCAAAGCACTGAACAAACCAACAAAAAAGGGAGTGCTAACCATAATATAAAGAAAAACAGTTCAAAGGAAAGCAGCCCAATACGGATCAGAGCAAAAACAAAAAGAGAATACAAATTTTGGCCCCACTATGAAATCCAGCTAAATGCTTCGGCTTCAATGGTTTTGACAGTGCTGCTTTCTCTCATGAGCTTTCAAAACAAAAGGCTCTGAAGGCCTTTCTATCTCCTATTATGATATTTCATTTGAAGTCCCTCAATCTGTGGTCCACAGATGAGGTCTAAGTATATGTGTCTGTTAACTACTCCTTTGTTTGAATGCCAGATTTCTAGAAATTCTCTTGCTTTCTTAGCTTTACTATTCTATAATTATATACTTATGTTATATTAACCTATGTGTACTTTAAAGTACACTTGCTGCCCTATCTCATGCAAGAAAGACAAGCTGCTACATAGCCCAACAACAACCACAAGTCTACCTTTGCACTGAATATATTACTTTGTTGGGTACTAAAACGTCTGCAGATGAACAATTCATCTCAGAGAACTCTGATTACCCAGCACACCAGCCCTGGGCTACAGATATTTGTCACTATAGTACAGCATGTTTCTGGCTGGTTTGGAAATGGAACCCATTATCGAGATATATGCTTCAATTTGGAAACAAAAGCTAGACCACCAGCTGCAATACTTGGATTTACAGATTTCAGTAGTGGACCTCTGACTGTGACTTTACTGAAGATAATCCAAGCTGTATGCCAATACGCATATATTCAGCTCTAGTGAGAAGCAGTGAGCAGTTAATTTCTGGGCCTTGTTACTTCCTATCCAGAAGGTGCCTCTGCCTTGTTGGGCTCCAGTCTCAGTTTACTGATCCTCATTCTGCCCATTACACTATCCAGGCACCAGTTCAGTACATTCAAAGCCTCTCCTGACTTCTATGGAGAAGTAGAGCTGAATGTCACCAGAGTTACTGATGACATCCAATTCCCAAGCTCCTGATGCCTTCAACCTATTAGTGCAGGGACCTTCCAATGTGGGGTGTGAGAGCCCAGTAGTATCTCCAAATTTTTTCCCAGAGCTTCTTTGCAACTCTCCACCTTACTGCCTGAAGAAAAGCAAGCAACCAAGCAAAAAGTGTGGTGTTCATTAAGGTTTCTGTACTGACTTCTTACAAGACTATAATGAGAGACACCAGGGGGAAACATCCCATTAAACAGCAAGGAACAAGCATACAGGTTGGCGTCATGGAAAACAACTACAGTGGTACCTTGACATACGAGTTTAATTCGTTCCGTAACCTTGCTCTTATGTCAAATCGCTCGTATCTCAAAGCAATTTTCCCATTAATCCATTCCAGCTCCCCAAACACCACCTCAGTTGTTTTTGTTATGTACTGTACTGTATTTACATACTCGTATCTCAAATCTTGCTCTCATCTCAAAGCAAAATATCACTCGCTCGGCGGCTTGTATCTCAAAACACTTGTATGTCAGGGCACTTGTATGTCGAGGTACCACTGTATCATGTGTGCCTTGAGTAGCTCTGGGGAAGCCTGGGGACCACCACGAAAAAGGCTCTCTCTCTCTCTAGTGGCAGCTCCATGGAGATCCAAGACAACTATAATTGTCTTCCCAGAAAATCTCAAGTGGCAGGCAGGACATCTGATATTTGAGGCCCAAGTCATTTAGGATTGTAAACATCAATATTAGAACTTTGAATTGGGCCTAGAAGTGAAGTGATAGCCAGCACAGATCTTTAAGAAATGGAGTGATACAGGAATGATCCAACACCTCAGTTACCAGTCAAGCTGCAGTATTCAGAACTAGCTCAGCTTCAAGACCATCTTCAAAGAAAGTATTGCATTAATCTGATGTTCAGACCATAAGGGCTTAGACCTCTGTGTCCAGAGAATTTCAGCCAAGGAATAGCTTCAATTGCCCAATTCATCTAAGCTGGCATAGGTAACTTTTGCTAGTGCAGCCACTTGAGCCTCAAGTGAAAAACAAATCCAGTTAACAGGGCCAGGTACCAAACCTAATTTTTCCTGGAGACGTACAGCCCCACCAAGAAAAATATGTTGGCTCACCTGCTTGATCTGAGAAGCCAGAACATGTCATAAATCTATCTTGTCTGGATCCAGCCTCAATCTATTGGACATCCAGCCCATCACTGTTCAGCATCCAAATAATCCCACTTGACCATTATGGAACTGAAATGTAGAAACAGGTGTCATCCGCATATTGGTGACACCTCACTCCAATTCACCTAATGACTTTGCTCAAAATGTAATTTAGAAGTCTTATAAAATATACACATAACTTTGAACTAGTGACCCATCCTCAGCTAGGCAACCCAAGAGACACAGATTAGATTAAGAAGCCTGGCCCAGTGCTGGGGTTAGGAACATAACCAAGTGCTGTCTTATTTAACAAATTTAATAGTAGGGCACCAGAATCAATCTGACCAGAACTGCAAAGAAGGTCGAGTGGGAGGTACCTGACCTGGAAACTTCAGATGAAGAGTGAGATAAAAATTCTTAAATAAATAAAAACTCACAGACTGGATCAGGTAACCAGTTACACCTCTCTGATTACACCAAGAAAGAGTAGTGTGAGAGGAGACCTCTGGGAATAGGGCAGGCGAGTGGATGGATGGATAGACAGATAAGAATTGTTCCCCTAAGAAATTTCCACAAGAGCCATATTCTGGTTCCATACTGAACACCAACCCTCAGAAACACATTTGAAAATGTAAATACAATGATTGAAGCACTATCCAATCCAGACTATATAAAATATAACCAATGCTCTAAGATTTCTGTTTTTAAAAGTAGGTCATCTTTTAGATGTACACATGTAGTCCATTTTAACATACACGTCTGTAAATTTAAATAAATATGAAGGTGCTTACGGCTCCATAAGTGAAAATGCAAAAGCTCTATACAATACTGAGAAATGCAAGCTTTTGATAAAACACAGTACAAAGGTGAAACAGTCTTGGGGAAAAAAAACTCTGCTGAGAACCGTTATTTCTGAGCCAAGAATACAAGAGACAGCTCAATTCCCCCAGCAGCAAAAATGCCCTGGAGAAGTGTATTCATGTGTTATGTCCACAGTTCAACGCAGATGTTAACATCTATTTTGCAATACAGCATCTGTCTACTCTCTGCTTAATAAGAAAAAAATTAAACAGTTGCTGAGGGGGAGAAAAAAGGATTCTGAGTTGCAGAGAGAAAAAATCCAATGAAGTTGGTGGGGGAGGTTTCTTTCCCATAACTAGGGATGTGCACGAATGTATTTGACATTTGAATTCAAACAGATTTGAATGTCAAAAAATCCTATTTGATTTGGATATTTAAGATCTGAATGTATAAAATTCAATTTGGATATTTAAGATCTGAATGTATAAAATCCACTTCAAATCCATAACATTTGAATCCGTACATTCAAATGTTAAGATTTGTATTTAGATATGAATTTCGACAACATTCATATCTGTTATATGTATCTGTGCACGTTCTGTAAAAATTCTTATGCATCCTGTATTATCCCGTATGCATCCTGTTTTAATCCCGTATCTTAAGTGCAAGATATGTATAATTTTTGCGCAGATCAGTATATGACAGATACAAATCTACAAAGCTGAATTATTCGAAAATCTGTATCAGATTTTTAAAAATCCAATTAAAGTTCGAGTGTGCAATTCAGGTTTTTGAAAATCTGTTTCGAGTTTGAATATTGGCATTCATCGGATTCAAATCGAATATTCGAATATTCGTGCTCATCCCTACACGTAACTACCCTCCACACCACCTGTAACGGTTCCTCCATCCAAAATAAGAAGGTAAGCAGGGTAACGGAAAGATGTTTTTGTGAACATGGAAGAACTGATGATGGAGGGAAGAGTAAAATAACACATCTATGCCAGGCAAGCCTCTCCTTCAAGCATTCTCTCCCTCTCTCTCTCTGCCCTATGCTATCTAAGCAAATGCTGGTTTGGGAATGCAATTATTTTCACAAGTAAATCAGCTTAATACTAAATCTCTGTAATTAACTTTAATTAAATATAATTAAAATCCCCCCTTCCTTAATGGAACAGAGCAGACCAAAAAAATCTCAGGAATTCAAAAAGCCTATGATTATACCAGGGAAGAACAGGTTCTTCTCTCCGTATTATGTTAAAAAAAAAAGAAGTGCAAATTTTGCTTTCAGGTTTCTACCCAAGTTGATTTACTTAGAACCCAGTTCCTGGTTTCTATCTTCAATTCAAGCTTCCTTCTTCTTAGCATTAACTATGTGTTATATGAAGACTGATCACTAACCTCAATTAGGCCAGAAAACAGAACTGATTTGCTAAATCGGGTGACCAGAATGCTACAGGAAACTCCTTCAAGACAACCACAGGCATGCAAGGATCTATCTCAGCAAGGATCTTTAAACAGTGGCTTAGCTTCAAAGATATGTAAAGAGAAAGTGAGGAAGGGAAGCCCAAGGGAAGCCAGTTTTCATAATGAAAGAAACATTACTGCATGAACAGAAGCCACTGTGAGAATGAACTGCAACCTGGGGGAGGGGGGACACAAGCTGTTACAAAGATGACCCCCACTGTGTTTCCAACTAGGTAATTATCCAGAAGGCAACTGATGTAATCAGATGTGGGGATTTGCTAGGGTGAAAAAGATGCCAGGCCATAGTTCTGCTGGGCCAGGTTTCAGTGTCAAGGTCTGACAAGGGAAGGGAAGGGAAGAACGGTGTTGCAGAGGAAGGAGGAAGGAAAACTAAGGCAGGGAAAATTTCAGTTGTGCAGGTATGCCTTTGAGCAAAGTCAGAGCTGCAGATAATCTTCTGACAGGCTTCAGCAACAGGCAGCAATGACAAGGTTGGAACAGGTTTCTGCTTCCCAGTCAATTCCCCTCCTCTGTTACCTCTATTGGCAACGACTTAGTTAAAATCCCTTTCCCCCTCCATTCAAGTTGTCAGTAACATCAACTAGCCAAGGTGGGGATGAATATGGCCCCCAAGCAGAGTCACCACCGTATATGTGAAGTGGAGTGGGGGTTGGGGATGGAAGAAGGTTTTTGGTACCTGTCTTGGAGGCTTCCAGGTAAAATAACTGTTGTTTGTTTGTACTCAGGAGTCTGAGGTGTCCTGGTCCTTACAAGGCAGCTCAGGAATGCCACGACTTGGAACAAAAGTCAGTATACTAGTCGTTGGATTCCGATTTATGCCAATCTAAGGATTCAAGCAGTGGTTAGGTCACAATCAGCTGCCAGGCTGCAAATGTTCTCTAGCCTTCTGTGAGCCACAGCAAAGTCAGGATTTCTCCCTCAGGTCCTTGAATACGATCCACTGAGCTAGCCTGCATTCACACTGCCAGACAACAAATCTGGCCTTCAGGTGCTACCTCTGGATGCCAAGTCGTGCCACATTTCAAGCTGCAGGAAAACAGGTGCTTCTGTCTGGGTTTGTGCAGGTTCTGCTTGCAGTCTCCTGGCACCTGCCTTTGGGGGCAGACTACACCCTACTGCCATCAGGTCTAACAGCCATTGATAACCTTAACTTCCATGAACTGGTCCAAACCTTTTTTTTGAAACCATCCTAGATGGCAGCTAACACCAAAATTCATGGTAGTGAATTCCACAGTTAAACAATGCATTGTGGTTCCTGGATAGTTTGTGATTTCAGCAGGTCCTTTCAGGTTCCCAATGAAAGCAACTACTTAAGTAAAGATGATTCTTCAAAGGCGTCAACTGAAAAAAACAAGTGCAGAAACAAGACCAGGAACTATAGAGGAACTCTGACTGGTGCCAAACCTATACACCACTTGTCCAGTCATTTGCCATTTAAATTAAGCTTACGAGATTAAAAACTGCAAGCTTCATTACTTATTATTTTTGCTAGCTCAGTACAATGCAAAGGTAGCCACTGTGCCAACAGATGTCAAGAAAGTGGAATAAAGTAAGTAAGTAAAGCAAATGAAGTGTACCCATCACAGCATTGCTGGACCTTGCAGAGAATTTAAAACATTTTCAATCCTTCAAGCACTAGAAGATCATCCATTCATTTTTACAAATATATGTATTTTACTGTAAAAGTTACAAGAAAGTTATACAAGAAAGTTGAGGAGAATATTCAGAATTAAGGAGGCGACATTTTACTCAGGAAACTTCAGTGGAATTTTGTCTCTGCAATTAATGGATTCAGAGAAATTAACACCTCTACATATATATGTCCCTAAACTTGGATGGCTGAAGATGATCCTCAAATATTAGAAGATGATCGTCAAATATTTCAGAAGGATTAGCGCTGAAATATTTAAGCAGATTTATTTGAATGAATCAGTTTTATTTGATTTGATTTCATGTTTGTATCCATTTCTGCTTGCCTATCAAAAAGATTCCAGTATTAAAATCCTGATGGTATAAAACGTTATTTTAAAACACGTTTTCCTTTTGAACTAATAAATCAGCTACAGCTTATTTAAACAATCAACAGCTCTAAAAAAGCACTGCCAGAGAAAATGAAGTTTTAGATAAAATAAAGAAAACAAGGAAAGTATCGTAAGGGTTTAATACATTCCAGATTAATCTGGGAATCCATTTCCCTTCATTAATTTTTCACATCACAGCTGTGAGCCAAGAAGCCATTTCTATCTCTTGAGCAAATATGCCCAGTTTAGGCTAATGTCAATTCACTTATTTTCACTCAAGCAGTATTGACTTGCTCTGGGCTTCTGAATGTGTATTGTAACTCCCATTAGGTTGAATTTAAGTTACCCAAACAGGTCAGTATTTACCCAGGTCTTGCAAAGAACTATGACACACTGTTTCTTAGAATTCCACGTGCGTTCACATTTCTAAAAAAGCTGATTAGTTTTGCAGTAGCCCATCTTCTTCAAAAATTTCCTCTTATGTTTCAACCAACAAAGCAATCTTTTGCTACTCTTTTCCTTTTATAAAATCTTGACAGCTATGGGAGCAGGAGTGAGTGAGTTTACAAACAGAATTTTGAATCGAAAGAAATCACAATAGATTAAAAACAAGCCCTATCTGAACCACTTGAGTTTAGAGATTCCTTCCCTCATCAGAGAGCCTTCTTGTAGGAGGCGCAGGGACATGCACAATGGCCTTTTCTGTGGTGGCCCCTAGTGTCTGTCTGGAACAGCCTCCCTCTTGAGGTTTGCCAGGCACCTACGCTGTATAGTTTTCAGTTCCTGGTGAAAATGTATCTTTGCACTCAGGCTTTTGCCATTTAAATAGCTTCCTCAGGGTAGTGTCTTGTTAGGGAGGAAAGGTGGGTGGGAGGAAGGAGGTTATATTTTTAATTATGTTTTAATATTTGATGTTTCATTCTTATTGTAACCCACCCTGGGACCATTTGGTGAAGGGCAGGATATAAATTCCTTAAATAAATAAATATACCAGTTCACAAAATGCAGATGGTTGCAGCTACAGTGTTGCAGTTACTGACCAACTGGCCTCCAAGACAATGAACTTTAATAATTCCCTTGGCATTACAGCTGCTCAAAATATCTGCAGGGTACCACAATAAGAAAGTCTGTGTCACAAGACTACAATATACAGAAAAGCAAGTTACTGTGTTTCCTATTCAGTACTGTAATGCATTTCTGTTGTGGAAGTGCACGGAAAACTAATTCCCAAACCTGATTTCTGAAACACAAATTTATATTCACGTTACTAACAAGGCCTTCCAAAGGCTTCCCGGGCTCAACCAAACTGAGTATCGGATCAGAGCGGAGCATTATGTCTCATTTATGAAACTTTGCGCTGAAATAGTCTCCCACCATATACAGGCTACCCTAATAGATATCATACATGCTGAAATGCACATGCAAAGTCAAAACAGTATGCCATCATATCATGAAACCAATGTAGCAACAGCTCTTCCAGACATCCTTTAAAGTAAGATGTGAATAACCAGCAGTTCTAGGGCTTCCTATATTTATTTATGATATTTTATACCACTTTCTATTAACAAAAATAAAATCAAAATCACATATTACATGCATAATCCAAAGCTGAACTATGACCCTCTTTTCTCACATTTCTATCAAGGAAAATTGCATTTCTGTAATTTTTTTCATAAAAACTGAATGCCTTCAAACAAATTAACTAACTTTGTGATGGGCGCAGAGGGGACCACCGTAATGCCACAGAAGTTTGTATCTGCTCCTCTAGAAGTGATATTCCTTCTAAAGTGCTTTCCAAATATCAGCCACAGTTATCCTTTGAAAGAACAATGATTAATTAAGAGACAGCTCGTTCAATAAATTAAGACATCCATATTAATTCCCAAATGAGCCAGTTGTTTAAATAGCTGTCTAAATATCATCAGCCACATAATAAATGAACTTGCTCTACCAGCAAAGCTCCAACAAGAGACAAAGTCAGGGCACTGTGTGATATTGCAATCCTGCTATAGTATTTGCTTTGTTAAAAATGAGCAGGATTAGTGGTCAGGAGAAGTTTACAGAAAAGAAATTACATTTTATTGCCTCACCCTGAAAGTGAATAGGATAAAGTATCCAAGATGAAAAGCAGGACTGCTCAACTGCAGACGTTCCTGAAATACAATTCTTCATCATTCATACCAGTTTCATGGAATGATAGGAGTTGTAGTGCCGGAGAGTCCTGATAGCCACAGCTATGAAGCCCCAAATTAAAATTTTACTCACATGCTGGCCACAATGTGAACTGGGAAGAGTCCTGCAGAGTTAGGCCAGGGCAAGTGCCCATTTCCTGCCCATGTCAGCCAAAGGCTTCTGGGAAAATCACAAGCAGGATTTAAGGCTAACAATATCTCCCGATATTGTTGCCCAGCAACCCTTAATCTTAGAGGCAGCATATAGCCATCATGAATGGCAACCTAAATAACTTAATCTCAGATGAACCTGCCTGATCTCCCTTTAAAACTGTCTCAGTTGGGGATCATCAGCACCCTACCTTCACAAGGAAAGCCTTAGAAGATGGCTTTAATGATCAGTCAGGTTGACATGGAGGAAACAAACGCCCTGGTTTGCCCAAGACCCTTGAGGCTTTCATTATCCGCACAAAATCTTGCCTGGAACAGTACAGCCCAAAGACTTTTTCAGTGGGCTTCTTTAAAATCCTTACATGGAAGACAACACTCATGCCCTACTAAGATACCAGTTGAAGAGTTTTGTTAAGATTTTGGAAAACAAGCAATGTAGATTTAAGCCTCTTTCTTTAAGATACAGGCACATCTATCTAGCAATCCCTTCTTTAAATGAATCCAATAACCTCATCATGTGGCACAACATTTGTATTCCAAAGGGGATTGTGGCTCTTTTACGGCTCTTTCTCCACTCTCGTTCTGTCTTTCCATCCATTCTGTGAAATAAGCTCATCAATGGGGTAGCAACTGGACTGAGCAAGAAGCTGAAACATTCAATTAGGATTACTCACATCTATGTAGGAGGGCCTCAAAGCACTGAATTCTAAATCAATAAAACTTTAAAAATACATATTTATAGTTTATCCTGTCTTTCCTCCAGAAGCTTGACATCTTATAAAGCAAAGCATACAAAGGTCAAATAAATGTTTTAAAGTAAGTGAATTAAAAAAGGCTGAAATCTTGCATGTTTTTGTCCTGGTCAAAAGTAAACAAAGTCCTGATTTTTAATCATATTTAGAGCCAACAATGCTATCTCGCTGAAATATCATTTATTAAAACTCAGTACACGCACAAACTAATGAGACAGCAACACGTGATAAAACCTTACATGAATGCAGGGGACATAAAACTGGGGGGGGGGAACACCACGATCTTTTAAATCGTCCTAAAGCAGAAGAAAATGTCAGGAAAGCAATTCCTATAGAAGGCCATTTGACAGAGCCATCACTTTGGATAAGTAGTGCCCCATAAATGGTGTCCAAACACCGTTTACTACCACTAAAATGGAGAAGCAATCCAAGGCTCTATCCTGATGTGACATAAAACCTGTGATTCAGCTGAGTTGCAATGCTGTTACAGGAAATCCAGCAACAACACACTGGGTTTCCCACGATATCCCCTCTAATTGTGTGTCCGGTGATCAGCATTTGTGATCAGTCCACTGGAGACTCCTGAAGTCAGCCAATTTTAAATCACAGCATCCCTCTGTCATCATTATGGAAACTAAAGAAGTTCATGTGTGAGACTTTTACATTCATTTTGTCAGTAGGGCAGATGCAAGCAGGATATTTGTGAACGTTAGACCCATTCATTCACAAGGGTAATGAAACAAATTATGCATAACAGCAATGCCTACAAAGGCATGTTGTTTATATCAGGATAGGAATCAGACTCTCTGAAGGAGTAATTAGGGTGATTTAAGACATTAAGTGATGAGAACAACAGAACTGGTGTGCAGAACCTCAGATGCCTATCTTAAAAGTGCAGGTATTCTCATACAGGCACATGCAATTTCTCAACACCGTGGAGGGTTTATGACCAGACATCGTACACCGGTCCCAGAGAAAAGCAGGCAAATCAGTGCAGCTGGAACAGAGAATATAATCACAAGATTTCTTTCTCAGAGCATTTAAGGAACTGTCTACATGGTCATTTCAAAGGGCAGGACCACACAAGCTCTATTACATGTCCATGCCTGAACAAAATCACAGCATGTATTTCAATAAGGTAAGAAAGTCACCCACAGATAAGAACTAGGAGGACCCCTGTGGAAAGAGCCAAGTTCAAGGAACTCTTAAGCTGCATTATCTGGCTCTTTAAAAAGAATGAGACTGAACTGTGACTCTCAGCTTGATATCTATTTCTAATTTTTAGTGGGTTGATGAAAAACTCGCACCATTCTTCTATCATGGATGTAGATCTATGGACTAAGGTAAAATAAGAAAGAGGCCAACTGATGGCTATGATTCTGAAAAAATACAATTTTGCCATCATTATGACATCATGAGCTAACCAAAAGCTTCAAAAGACTCTATATAATTAATGCTTGCAGATGTGTCCAATGAGGCAGTCTGTTGGAAATAAATTCCATTAAAACCATTGTAGCTTGCTCAATATAAGATATACATAGGGATTAATATTAAGTATTAGAAATAGGATTAAAGGTGCAGGGCAGGAGGCACCAATGTGAAAATTAGTTCTTGCTCCAAATCCTGTACCATGATAAAATTGAACTAAACATCTTAGGTGAATTCCCTTAAAGACTTAGGGTTGTTGAGAAATTTATGAATGATACAATTATTAACTGGGAACACACATTGTGCCAGATGACTGCAGCTTTAAAAACAAAAGTTTATCAATGCCTAAAGTGTCACAGGAACTAGTAAAAGAATCTTGCTAAGAAAAATACATTTTAAGTAAACAGATAAAAGAATAAGGACCACTGCATCTAAACACACTGGGTGTTAGGAGGGAATAAAGAAAACTCCTGGGTCAACACTTCATTAGAGGAGCAAATTACAAAGCTAAACATGCTCAATATAACCTACTTTTTAAAAATATTGCGCCAAGAGCTTTTGAAGTGCATATTCCCAAGCTCATCTTGATTATCTGCATGCTGCTCTAGCATACTATCACCATTTCTGCACTCTCTGTTGCAAATACAGAGAATCTGTTTGAAGGGGAGGTAGGTAGGAAAAAATTCTACTGTCCTGGCAAGTCATAGTATCTTTACACTTAGATTTTATTTGCTATTACAATTCCCTTTAGGACTGCCATTCCTGAACGTATCACATTTTTAATGTTCAAAGCAATGCTCTAACGGCTGAATGCCAGTCTGCAGCATGCAACCTTGAAATAAAGCTGAAACAGACTTCAGATAGTCGCTCAAGTGCCAATCCGGAAGATTACCTTCCCATAAAAGCAAATGACTTGAACAGTAAGGGATGGCTGTTTCAGCGCCGCTCCTACCTTTCTTTGCAGCACCAGTTCTGCGTCGTGCTGGTGATACCAGCTCCTTCACAATCTGCAAGACCTGAATCATTGCTAGTTAACAAGATCAAAGCCACCAGCTGCTCCTCGGGAATGCCAACAGGTTTCATCCCTACCAATCATGGCACGCTCGCCTTGCAGCAAGTGGGAGCGAGAGGCAGGCGGCAGCGGCGATCCCGTTACCTTTCGGAGGCAATGCTTTTGGTGCCCGACAACTGTACAGCAGGAGGGAACGGATTTAAAGTAAACTCCGCACATGGATGGAAAAGGAGCACCAGCCGGGCATCTTTACTCGCATCTCCATAAAGCATTCTTAAGATGAAAAGCAGAAGTTGGTGTGGCTCTTATTCAGCAGACGAGAGACCTGCTTAAAGCACGCACTTTGGCTTGCTTCAGTAGCACAATGCAACAATACTTAAGGATTCAGGGGAGAAAAAAGAAGAGAAGGCAACAAGTCTGCTAATGAGGCTTTTAAAATTACCCTGCCTGCTGAACCTGAAGTCTTTAGCAGGAAAAAAAAATTGAGAGTTTTCAGATACCCTGTTAAAGGCTCTTCACTACCCATTTGGAGTCCTTCAAGCATATTTCCCTCTGATATTCCCAAACAAAAGCAGCAGCTCACTTTCAAAGAACAAGAAGGAAGGAAAGCCTCGGAGCATCACAGGTGTTCTGTGGTCTCACCACCAGGGGCACAAAGCATGCATTCAGCTGAAGCTTTGCCATTACTTCTGCCCTGTAATTTTGTACTGCTAAACATCAGAAGTGAATCTTCTGGCAGAACAACAGACACATACATATATGCACATATACATACATTTATACACATATCGATACACACATATACACATACATATATATATATACATACACACATATATGTATCAGATGTATACATACATACATACATACATACATACATACAGACAGACAGACAGACAGACAGACAGACAGACAGACAGACATGTCTTCCTCCCACAAACACAAATTTTCCACAGCATAAGCCCAACAATGTAAACCACAAAAATGAATTTTAACAGTAAAGTTATGCTAAGGGCAGAATGATACTCTAGGGCCTCTAACACCTGCCCTATAGCAGACCACATCTACAGCCAGATTCCTTCTTCAGCTAGCATCCAAGCCCAGGTTGCAGGAGGGCCTTTCCATTTCTCCTACAGCTGATCAACAATACTGCCCCCACTCCTTATCTGCCAACCAGGCAACAGCAGGAGAGAGTCAGGATGGCACCACTGGGGCTCTCTTATCTACTTCTCAGCAGACCAGCAATGCTGGATTCCCCCCTCAGCTGCTATCCACACAGCCACTCCAGAGCCAGGCTGCAAGAGGGAGACAAAAGGGTACTGAAGAGCCTTTATATCTACCCTCCCAGTCCACTTTTCCTCCTATGTTGTGTCTTTTTAGATTGCAAATCTGAGGGCAGGGAGGTCTCTGACATTCTACACTATAACCTGCTGTGGGAATCTTTCCAAGTTAAAGAGCAAAATATAAAACTAAATCAATAAATCCTACAAAATTAAGCTATTTGGGGTGCTTTAACCATTAGAAGGAGTAAAAATGTAAGTAATTTGTGGGTGGTATTTTTAATCACTTCAGCCAAATCATATAAGGTATTGGCCTGATTTTCCACATTTTTTTTCACTGGGTGTAGGATCTTAAAGTGGTAAAACTGTACAACATAATCATATTTTTCAACTGCCTTAAAAATGCACTTCCATTTTGCTGGGATACAAAATTACCCCACACTCTCACCAATGAAGATTAGGAAACATCCTTATGAAACTCTGAAAGATGATCATTACACAGTCAACTATAGTTTAAGGAAAACCAGATAAATCCTTCTCTCGTAACCACCGCCACACGCAATAGGAGTCTGGACTTGCTCCAGTTAAAAAATTCATACATGCTTCAAAAGGTGGACAAAATTTAGCAAGCCTTACTGGCCAATCAAAAATATTGCCATTTATACTCCTGCTTCCCTAATGAAGAGATATGAAACCTGTTTCTGTCTACAGTGATAATCTCAGAGATGGGAAGAAAGATTCTCCCCAATTTGAAAAAAAAACAAAGAGACTAGAACTGAAGAAGGACTAAGACTTTTATTCAATATGGACCTCTCAGGCGCTGTGAGCCACAAAGCCTTTCTAGTTCACATCTGCTTCACCCTCTAGCTCAAAACTAAGGACCTGAAGTTCAGTTAGGTTCTGCTCCTATACCAGGTAAGTGTATTATTCTGGCTTCAAAATTCTTGACCAAGTTTAGGACCAAATAGCTCTCAAAACAAACAAACAAAAAAGATGGGCTTCCAAGGACTGGACAAAACTTGGGGCTCTTCTCATATTCCAGAGACGAACAGGAGCGGCAAGGGAGGAGGCGGAGGCGGAGGCGGAGGCGGAGGCGGAGGAGAAGGAGAAGGAGAAGGAGAAGGAGAAGGAGAAGGAGAAGGAGAAGGAGAAGGAGAAGGAGAAGGAGAAGGAGAAGGAGGAGAAGGAGAAGAGTTGGCTTTTCTACTCTGCTTTTCTCACCCATTTAAGGGGACTCAAAGCGGCTGACAAAGCTTTCTGGTCTTCTACCCACAAGAGAACACCCTGTGAGGCAGGTGCAGCTGTGAGAGCTCAGAAGAGAGCTGTGGCTAGCCCAAGGTCACCCAGCTGGCTTCATGGGGGAAGGTGGAATCAAACCCGGTATTCCCAGATAAGAGTCCAGCTCCTTAACCACTAGATTAAACTGTAGTACAGCCCATCCAGTCAGTCAAGTTCTGGGCACCCCAATTTATAAAGGACATAGACAACTGGAGCAAGTTCAAAGGAGGGCTACGAAAATTGTGAGCGATCTGCTAACCACGTCATACAAGCAATGGTTAAAGGATCCAGGAATGTTTAGCCTGCAGAAGGAAAGAGTGAGAGAAGAAGAAGAAGAGTTGGCTTTTCTACCCCACTTTTCTCACCTATTTAAGGGGACTCAAAGCGGCTGACAAAGCTTTCTATTCTTCTCCCCACAACAGATACCCTGTGAGGTAGGTGGGGCTGTGAGAGCTCAGAAGAGAGCTGAGACTAGCCCAAGGTCACCCAGCTGGCTTCATGGGGGAGGGCGGAATCGAACCCGGTATTCCCAGATAAGAGTCCAGCTCCTTAACCACTAGGCCAAACTGGCTCAAGCTGTTTTCAAGTTTTTGAAGAGCTGTCACAGTGCAGAAGGATCAGCCCTATTCTCACTTGCACAAGAAGGAAACACTAGAAACAACCGCAAGGGAGTACACAGAGATTAGATATTAGAAAAAACTTTCTGACAGTAATAGTGATAAGTCAGTGGAATAGGTTGCTGTAGAAGGTGGAGAGCTCTCCTTTGCTGGAGGTTTTCAAGCAGATGTTGGACAGCTATTTGTCCAGGATGGGTTAGTGAATCCTGCATTGAGCAGAGCATTGGACTCTGATCCTGGAAATCCCTTCCAACTCTATGATTCTAGTTTCTGAGTGTTCTCAAGCAGAAGACAAGGGCCAAACTTTACGCCTGTTCTTGACTCTGTGCAAATGACCTTTTGAGGCATCCTGCTTGTATTTCCAACCTACAGGTGGTACCTGGGCATGCATTCTAGTAGCCATTGATACTCCTTACCTCCATGAATTTGTCTTATCCAGTCTGATTTCTATCACCACCTCTTCTGGTAGTACATTTCACAGACTGTTCTGCGATTCAATCCCTTGCATCTCTAAGAAGGGCTGGATAGATTCCAAAAACCTGGGAAATCACTCTCAGTATAGAGTACTGAGATAGAACAGCGTCTCATGTAGCATCCTTTGTTTTACTGATATGAATTAAGTGAGGCAAAAAACCCACCAAATACTCCCAAAGCAATCTGGAGAACTAAAAGCATGCTATCTCTATATTCTACCTGCGACAGCATTTACACTGGAGGGAATAAAACAAATGAAAAAAAAACAAAGAAAACCCAAGAAAAACAAAGCTATATTAGCATTCATAACAAGCAAAGTGATTAATAATTTAGGCATTCTCAGACCCAATGTTCCTGAATCACACAAGAGCTTTTTAGTATTTTTTTTTTTAGATTGCTGAAAATGAACAGCATCATTAGACAATCCACAAAGAAACAGTTATTGTTTGGACTCCCTCTTACTGCCAGTATTAACAGGGTTTGAGGTGTTGCTTTTCAACACTTCAGGAAGTTAAATCCACCCACTAAAGTAATCTTTCATTCAAATAGAAAAGAGAGGTCTGTATTAGTTCAGCTGTATTTTCTACTATTATTGCCCTCTGTATTTTCGCCCTCTGTATTATTGCCCTCTGTATTTTCTACTATTATTGCCCTCTGTAACTGGCAATTTTCTGTGAAATAATTTTATATACAGGCATATAAGAACACATGAGACAGTATTGACTGCATTCAAGGAACTGGAGTTTTCCTAAGTTAAAGGATGGGTATGGTAAAAGTTACTTTTTTTGAATACTGGGTCAAAATGAGATGCATATTTTTCCATGGTTGAATTAAAACATTAGGATCCGGTTTTATACTCAAACCAAAGAAAAAAATAGCTAGGATTTATACAATATCCCAGAATTCACCTCTCTCCAATGCAGGATTTCAGTTCCAAAAGAAATACAGATTGAGAAACTATTAAGCTAGACCGGTGATGGCCAACCTATGACACGCGTGTCACAGGTGACATGCCAAGCCCTTTTGGGTGACACACATGGTCACCCTGGCACCTGGACGTGTAGTGCTTGCTTGTTCTTGAAGTGTATGAAATACCAACTTTCAATTGAAGATTTAGCAACAAAAGTCACTAATGTAAAGAATTATTTGTTTTTGCTTTTAATAAAATACATATATCAAAAATATAACTTTTTTAATAGAGCTACAAGTATCACAAAATTATGGATATTTCTAGATGTGACACAGCACCCGAATTAAGCTAGTTTTTCTTGCGAATTTTGACGCACCAAGCTCAAAAGGTTTGCCATCATTGAGCTAGACTTTGGTTCCAAAGAAAAATTGTTCAGGCTAATTATTATTCCCCTCCCTTATAATCCTTTTTCTTTTCTTTTTTTTTGTAAACCACAGTTTTTCACAATTTGTAATCCAGAAAAAGTAGTTTGTTTGAAACCAGAAACTGTGTGATCAAAAGTGATCTTTGATCAAAGAATGGTTTCTTGGTTCATTTAAAGTAGCAAATAGTCGAATATAAAAAGCATACAAGGACAGAGTTTAAAACCAAAACTAATTTAAACAAGCCAGAAACCTTTCTATTAAAACCAGCCATTGCCAGTCTCTTCTTCTCCTACTGCATTTCAAACTCTTCACAGAAGAAATCAATGTATCTGAAGGGTTTCTTCCAATATCTTAAGGATCACCCTTTCCTACAAAGACAAAAAATACCTATATAATTCTTATAGTGCAGATTTTTGTATATAAGAGTCACAAAACCACACAGCCACTTGCTATAGATACTAGTTTTGCATATGTTTAGACTGTACCTACATAGTCACCCACTAGAAGGACATACCTCTGATCAAGTTGATAATGAACATCATTCTTTAACCTAAATAGAAGGGAAAAAAGCCCCAGGATTAAAAGCAAATTAAATTACTCTGTAAAACCACTTAGGATAGCAATAAACTGCCAATTTAGCTACAGTTTAAGTACTCAGTGTCTATTACCCTGAACCACAGGAAAGAGTAATCTCAAGTCGGGTTACTCAGTGAAGATCAAAAATGTCTCCATCAACATAATTAAAATTAGCTGTTCTCAAAAATAACAGTTTTTATGGAGCCTATGCCAGGAGGCAACATATTTACAGCAAAAAGTAAAGCCAAAAATCTGCTACTCCAGCCCACCATCTAATGGACACCTGTTCCAAAGGACTGCATGGCCATCATCAAATATTTTTAAAATACCTAAGTATCTTGCGGACCATCTTGCCGGATGGGAGTGGAGAAGAGATAGCAGATATGGTTGCTCTCTCCTTCACTGGAAGCTGCTATTTTGTCTATCATATCATTGTTCAGGGTGCTTGTGGGGAGTTTGTCCAAAGTGGGCCTCAAGATTCACTTTGCCCTATAAAAAGGACTCTAGGACACATTCCTTGATTATGTGTCCTACATAATCAAACTCGCAAACGCATACACAAAGACATCATTTTCACCCTGCAAGAAATGTCACTAAGGACAGGTATCTTTCTCTCCAAATGTTGCTCTTGGTTCTCTCTCATGCTTGTGTGAACGTGCAATGTGCAATATCATCATTTAATTTTTAGAATTGCTTTCACTCTTCAGATTCCCAGCTTTTCTAAAAGAGTCTAGGTGTTTGAGTCAGTAAACTTTAAAATCAGAATTGTTCTTCAATTTATACCCTAAATTCCCCATTACTGTATATTTATACTCCCTCCCTCTGTGTAAAAAACTGCTAAATAAAACTCTTGGGACATACTAAGATCAGTGCATGGACAGAGCGCCAAAGCACCTAGCTAACTTTCTGCCGTATCTGGTTATTAACAGTCAGGAATTTTTACTCTCTCTTTCCTATCGTTTAATTCACCCCCATTTTGACATTTTTTTCTGTTTCCTAGTTATTTCCTTCTAAAAATCTCCAATTGTGTCTACTATCAAACTAAATCCCTGGACTTTTATAGATCCTATTTGTAGGAATATTACTAGACATGGGCCTAAAATTGTTCTTGTAATACCTGGATATGGCAGTTTGTTAAGCCAGCCACTATAAGTGGTTACTGGTTAAAGCAGAGAAACAAATCTATATAAATCTGTCTGTGTATTTAGTAAAACATTTTACTATAGTGTGTAAACTTCTCACTATGTTTAGATTTTGAAGTACCAAACACTACAACAGGGTAAAAAAACCAACCAGTTTCTAACTACTGTACGCTACAGGGAACATTAATCCCATAAATTGTTATTTGAGTGTATGAAAAATTCAGCCTCTCTCATTTTGGGGAACCAGCCAACAATCTATGGCAAATCAGATAAACTATCTCTAAGAAAGTCAACCAGAATTTAGCAATCTGTTTGCCTCTGTATGGTTTGAACTCCAGTTCCCAGCAATCACTGCTAAAAGAGCAATGCCGGGGAAATGGTAATTGCATTAAAACAACTGGAAGAAGGCAAGGAACTGGCAAAACACAGATCACTCTAAGGAAGAATTTGGTACTTTATGTCATACCTTCATACCTGTTTGCCTTCACAGGTTGAATCTGCATGCAGCAAATTCTGTACAGAGGCACACTGTTGTATATACAACTGTCCCTCACATACTGTAATTGGGTATTGTTTGTTTGTATTTATCCATCCTTCCTTCCCTTGCTACCTATATCTGAAAATCTCAGGGCAGGTCACTACAAGATCATGATAAAAACAGATAAGAAAGCATGATTAAACTAGGGCCAGTGGGGAGGATATGTTGTTCTCACAGCCAAAGGCCAGGGCAAAGAGGTACACCTTTACCATCTGTCTGAATGCATATAATGAGGGTGCGTGGCTTACCTCAGAGGGGAAGACTGTTCTATAACCTGGGATCTACAACCGAGAATGCCTTCCCACACATTCCTTCTCCCCTAACTACTCAAGGTGGTGGGACCTCCAAGAGAACTTCACCAGCAGATCTTAGGACACGGACAGGTCTATAAAGGAGGTATTCCTTTAGATATTTCGTGGCCAAGCCATTTGGGGGCCTTATAAGTTAACGTTAATACCTTGAACTGGACTCAGTAGCAAATAGGTAAGCCAGTGCAGTTCTTTTAGGACCAGCATGATATGCATCTAGCCAGCAGTGCCAGCTTCAAGGCACTGAGGGAACTATAGAGATCCAGCCTACCAAACTAAAGCAACATTGCCTTGAAAGAGACAACCAGTCTACTATTGTTAAATCAAGATTATTGCAAAGATCAATCTGCGTTATGACAATCTTCAAGAATCAGATTAAATAAGGGATTGTGGATCACACTGCGATTAAAGCAAGGGAAACAGCCAAGTCAGGCCTGGCTTCCCCTATAGGACAAATGGTCAGGATCTCTATAAACAAACAGGAACAACAGCTGGAGTAGAGCCTTTGAAGGCTTCAGATGTCAAGAAAGCTATAGGGAGCCAAAATCACAAATGTTTTTAACAGCTTGTTCACATCTCCCTTGAACAGGTAAAACACAATTCATCCTCCAGGCTGTAAAAGGTGTTTCTTTTTTTAAATTTTACCATGAATACCCTTGAACAAAATAATAGAAAGGTGATACACAAACAAGAAACATCATGTATCTGTTTCACTTGACCCACAGCACAATCAAGGACAGTGATGACTTGGATCAAGCAATGTATGTAATGCTGATATGGAAACTCTCTATTACGATAGATAAATTCCCCTTTTCAGTTGGATACTGGACTGTACCGAAACATTTATGGAAAAAAACAATAGAATTAAATTAAAACAGGAGAAGCAAAGAGCCAAGAATGAACATCCCCAAAAAACCCTCAAACTATATGTAGCTGTTTCACCAAATACGCTAATGAAGTTAATCATATTGCAGATTCAGGGAAAAAGGGTTAAACATTATGAAGAGAATGGAAAGGGGTCTAAGTAGCACCTCAGAGACTAACACTTCTGCACTGGGCCTTATTCTCAAATTACTGTATATTCTGGCATATAAGACTACTTTTTAACCCAGGAAAATCTTCTCAAAAGTCAGGGGTCGTCTCATATGCCCAGTCGTCTTATACGCCGGAATATACGGTAAATCCCAGAATTGGGACCTGCCATCTGCATGCTGGGTCATGCTACAGCAGGCCCCATACAAAACCCCTTTGCTTACTCAGCCACATTTGCACGGATACTTCTTTGAATTCTAGCAAGAAGATAATGGCTTGTTGCAGGTTACCAGATAAAAGATTGTTGCTCTCTGTTGTATGATTATACTTTAAGCTGTTTCTTGTGTCTTAGAGACAATTCAGACAACTCAAAGGATGTGTAAACATTAAAATGGAGAACTACCCACAGAATTTTAAGTCCAAGAAAGGAAGCCATGTAGGAGAGGTATACGTACGCACATGCATGTGAACACAGGCATACCTAGCAGCTTACAGGCAGCAAGCACAGCAAATGCCAAACAACTATACCTGCTTTAGTCCAAGGCTAGATGTAATAATAGGAAGCAAGGTGAGTTTTCTCTTTCTGTTCACTTCAAAAGAGAAAATACTAACACAAATAGGAAATTAAAAGCTAAACCAATACTTCGTTCATTACCAGGGATTATCCATTTATCTAAAAGGGAACTGAGGAGCCTCACCAAATATCCTTGGCTAGTTAAAGGATTTTCTTCAGAGCAGATTCCTTGCAGCAGGAAAAGCAAGAGATGGCAACAATGCAATCAGCATGGGAGATAGAAGTCTGAACTTCACAGGTGACCAGAGAAGGATGGATGTTCCCGCCACTGGGGGAAAAGAATTCAGCTTTATGGAACAGCAGTATCTATCGAGACACAACATTTCAATCCTATATACAGTTGCTTGGGAATTGTGTTCAATCCGTGTGACTTGTCTGCGAACAAGCATGCTAAGGACTGACTTCAAAACCCTACTTAGAGGGAAAATCTTCTTTAACAAATTCAACACAATAATTTCAACAAAAGCAAACCGCTATTAACTTCCGCTTGCTGAGACTGAAGAGCAAAACAGTTCTGTCAGAAATAAATGAATCAGTGAAAATCCTGGATTCTTTTCAACTCAATCCAATTCGAAGAGACAGCAGAAAAAGCCCGTTCATTGCTGCCTTTATACGCCAAACTTAATCAATTTTCTTCTAAAAAGACATGATGGAGACACAAACACTCGCTTTTGCATTAGCCAAAAATATGAAAGTAACCACACTATTCCAGCTGTGACAATTTGTTCCCAGGATCAAATACTTGCAAACGTCTGTGGTGATATTTAATCCAATACAAAATGTTGAAGAGCCAAGACAAAGACACTGGCCCTTATTTAACCACTGAAAGAGAAGATTCATTAAGTGCACAGAACAAACAGACAGCAGTAATAAATTCTGACTACTAAAGTGTGTATTTCACTTTGCCCAATAAAATCCTGTTGACTTCAAGAGTCAGAGATATACTGTCAACTGCCTTCACTTTAAATGCATTTGATACTAACTTTCAGCAGATAATGCAAGTTTCTCTTTTGACAGTAATTCAAACAGACTGCATATAGCCTCAAAAGATCAAAAATGAAAGAGATGCCCACAGTGAATAGTCCCCAGAACACACACATACCTTCTGCAGGGGGTGGGACATGCTGCACTCTGCAATAGCATGCAGATGGCATATATCACTGTTCCAGGACATAATTTGGAATAACAGGTCCAGAAAGGGCCACACACATATACAGAAAGAGAGACGCGCACACACAAATACCCAGAGATAAGAATCTAATTAAAAACCTGAATGAGAGATTATTGTCAGACTTAGGTAAGACCTGGTGATGCACGTAGGATTGTATAGACCTGGTGTCCCTCCCAACTGTGAAAGACTCTTTGATTCAGTGGCACCTTCCATTAGAGAAAAAGATTCAACATGATCTTCAACAATATTCTCTTTTCTCTCTGGAACATGTCTGGAGAAAACAAGCGGAGAAAACACTGATCTTTTGAGAGTTTCATCAAATCCACTTCATTCTATAGGATGCTTAACAGCAGGGCATCCGGAGAAGAGCTTAAATGCAGGAGAGGTACAAAAAAAAAAGACAGTTGTCCAGAAAAACATTATAAGTCTTGAACAGCTTGGCATCAGGTTAACACCAGCATTTTAAACAGAATCCACATATAGAAGTGGATCCAGCAATGTTGAAAAAGCATGTAAATAGTATGGGCAAGCCAGCAACTCCAAGCCTAATAATCTTGATTCCTATTGTTGACAAACTAAACTTTTTTGGCTGTTTTAAAGGGCAGTGCCACCACATATAAAGTCCTTGGAGATTTGCGGAAAGTACAGGGTTTTTTACCCTAACCCAGGTTTCAGTTTTGAAAGGATGTCCCTGCTCATCAGCTTTAGTAAACTGGTTTTCCATACAGATTAAAACCTCACGCGTCACTTTCATACAGGCTAATACTCAAGGCGGTTTAATATTAACTCACAGAAGTGCAATTTACAGCAGATAATACTAGTTTCTCAGATGAAGAAATTATTCAACAGAGAGTTGAGTTCACAACTCCAATGTTAACAAATAAAAAATCGAAGAACAGTACAGATTTCTCACAAATCACCAAAAAGATAAGTGCAACTAAGGCTCCCAATGAGTCTTCTTCATAGCTCTTGTCCAGCTCCCTACATAGTTACACTGTAAGACTGACTTCCTCCCAATCTTCCAGGTACATCTCAGGATGTTCCTATAAAGTTCTTTTAAATATCACATCTTTACTCAAAATGAGCCTTGGGTGGGAGATACAGTCATATCAAATGAGTACAAAACATGTATTGTAGCTTCAATCCAAGACTAAAATCCAATAAGCAAATGTTTTTAGGCTTAAAAGTTAAAGCCAGCAACTTGATTGGTGGTCAGAATCAAAATAGGAAAACCAATTAGCTGTCAAGGTGAGATGGGGCAGGGGAATGGATATAAAGAGGCTGCATATAAAGGTGGTTCATAAATAGCAATGGTAGCCCTCAGACATTCCATACCAGTCACCATGACCGATACCATTACCTGGCAATGATGAACCTTAAGTAGTGAGAAACCACACCAGTGGATCTTTGTCCCTCAATGCAAAATGTACTCATGAGGGAGGTAAGTTCCTCTTCAGGAGAAAGCCCTATCTCCAATCAAGCACCCAGAACCTTAAACACCAGGGCTATTTTTTCCACATGCTGCAATCCAACAGAAATTCAACCACTCACACCACCATCTTTGCTAACAATCATAGCAAGAAACAGTACGGCTAGCCCAGGAAAGATGTAGTAGAGGAAAAAGGAAAGGCAAACAGGGCAAACACATAAAACACAGTCAGGACTGAAATAAGAAAGCTACCAGTACTTCTCTAAATAAACATTATTTTTTAACTCAGAGCCATGATCATCTGTGTATCTGCCGACCCTGATGCGCAGATGAAGGCAGTTACTAAAAAAAGCAATGGCCTGAGTTAAAATTTAGATGCATCCTCACTTCACACACACAGACAGGCATTCCCTGAGCGCAGAGAGAGCAGAAGACACAGCAGCAGCAACAACCAATGTCGAGTGACTATGTTGGAGCTGCATCCTCCTGCAAGCAGGGGTAAGTACCTGGAGCAGAGGGAAACACCCACATCCAGAAGGGGAGACGCACTGTGGCAAAAGCAGTAAGCGGTGGTAGCCATTTAGCCCAGCAAAAGGCTACTGAGGCCTGCAGCCAGGCAATATGGCCTGGCCCACCTGTTCCAGAGGCCACAGAAAAAGACCTCCTCACTGTCTAGATTGTAAGCCTAAGGGAAGGGACCTGTCTAAGATTAATATAATATTGTAACCCGCCCTGAGACCTTCGGGTATAGGGCGGGATAGAAAAACAAATAAATAAATAAATAAATAAGCACCAGAACCATGGCATTTCCCCCCTACAACAGCAGCAGCAGCAGCAGCAGCAGCAACCATTACGAAACCAGACTGCAATGTCTAGGCCTATTCAGTCTGGAGAGACGGTGTTTAAGAGGGGACCTGATTGAAGTATATAAAATTATGCACGGTATAGAAAAGGTGGATAGAGAAAATTTCTTTTCTCTATCGCACAACACTAGAACCAGGGGGCACTCTATGAAGCTGATGGGTAGGAGAGTAAGGTCTGACAGGGGGAAGTATTTCTTCACTCAGAGGGTCACCGGCTTATGGAATGTGCTGCCGGAAGAGGTGGTGACAGCTACCAGTCTAGATGGCTTTAAGGTAGGGTTAGACAAATTTATGGATGACAGATGTATCAATGGCTACTAGAACGAATGCCTAGGTGCATCTTTCAGGCTGGGGGGGGGAGGAACTGAGGCGCTTCTAAGGCCATCTGCTGGGACTCGAGAGCAGGAGAAGGTTTGTCCTTGTCTCTGCTTGAGATGCCCATGAGCATTTGGTGGGCCACTGTGTGCGACAGGATGCTGGACTAGATGGGCTGTGGCCTGATCCAGCAAGGCTTCTCTTATGTTCTTATGTTCATTGTTCTCCCAGGTCAGCAAGCACCAGAAAACAGCTACCCCGCCCAACCTAGATCACCAAGCAGACACAACGCAGCCCTGCCCACAGCGCCAGACGCCTAACAACCCAGCCAGGTTGACCAATGGCCAGAGTCCAAATGCCAAGAAAGGAGCCAGTTAATCTTCTAGCCAAGCTCCTAGAAGATGCATGAATAAATCCATGCGCTTTTCTTGGCAAGAATGCAGAAAGATTTTGCCATTGCCTTCAGACACCACACTAGCATCCCCCAACTGGGCCTGATACTGCTGAGTTTGTGAGATGGGCAAGATTGGCAAAGGGCAGCCTAAGTCCAAATTAAAGCAGCCCCAAATTGCTGCCCAAAGGTGTCTCCCGACTTGGGGTTACTGCACATTCCGATGCATAGTCGGTGCGTGGGCATCACACCTGGCACCTGACACTTCTTGGCGGTGGAGCATTATGCCACTGCTACTGCGGATTTACCTGCTGCGGAACAATCAACACTCGCTCCGCAGTATAAAGTAATTTTGGAGTTTCCCACCGTGAGAAACAGCCAACAAGAGCTGACCCTGCAGCAAAGCTCCCTTTGGCTGCCCAATCCCACGTGACACGCACCTCACCATGCACACCACCGAAGTCTCGCAGCTGCCAAGGAGGAAGCGGCGGACCTCCAATTCAAGTGGGGACAACACACTGTGACTCCGCAGGCAGGTAAGCTGCAAATTAACGACTACGGATTTTTATCCGCTAGTCTGGAAGCGACCCAGGTTGCTACAATATGTGAAGTAAATCACGGAGGATTTTCTTATTCGAGTTTTCAACTATGTTAAAAGATAAAGAGTGTTTTCTTGTAACTCTTATTCACTTACTCTTTCTTGGAAAACACACCAGTGAGAAATAACAAGGCCAAAGGCTAGAAACATCTTCCTCCTGCATTATTCATCTCTTGTCCAACAGTCCACTGTTAACACTTTCATTATAACCCCAAAAGTTAAAATCATTTTCAAATGGAATACGATTATTCACAACACAGGCTGCCAGATAGCTTGTTATAGGCTATGTTTCTATGCTTGCAAAACACTGATAAGATTAGTGGCTGACCTTTCCATAAAGGAACAAGGCTTAAAGAATTGTTCTCTTTTTTAAAAAAGGTCACAGAACACTCTTTTGTTAGCCAGAGCGAAACTCTTATTGCACAACAGAAAGGGAACCTGCTTTGAAATCCTTTTGCTCTTGCCTCACCGTTTCCCACAACCTCCAGCCACTAAACAGTGTCTTCTATTCCTATTCCCAGCCCTTCCTGCAAACCCTTTCCATACATTATTTCAAGAAATATGAAATTCTATCATAAACCTCAACAGCCACTTCATTTGGATCAACAATGTGATGCAGCTGTGAAAAAGGCAAACCTCATCCTAGGATGCATTGAGAGGAATATTGAGTCTAGGTCATGAGAAGTACTTATTCCTCTTTATTCTACCTTGGCCAGACCTCATCTAGAGCACTATGTCCAGTTATGGGCAACCCAATTTAAAAAAGACATTGAAAAACTGGAGCAAGTCCAAAGGAGGGCTACTGAAATGGTTAGTGGTCTGGAAAGCATGTCCTACAAGGAACGGTTGAAGGATCTAGCAATGTTTAGCCTACAGAAGAGAAGACTGAGAGGAGACATGATCACAGTCTTCAAGTATCTGAAGGGCTGTCACAGTGCAGAGGAATCATCCCTATTCTCACTTGCACAAGATGGGAGGACTAGAAACAATGGGATGAAACTTCCTGACAGTGAGGGCAATCAGTCAATGGAATAGGTTGCCATGGGAGGTAGTGAGTTCTCCTTCTCTGGACGTCCAAGCAGAGGCTGGACCTACATCTGTCTGGGATGGTTTAGGAAATCCAGCATTGAGCAGGGGGTTGGACTCAATGACCCTAGAGGTCCCTTCCAGCTCTATGATTCCCTTCCAGCTCTATCTTCGGGCACTCAACTCATGTGATAGATTTATCCTAAGTAATGTAATCACCCAATTTTGGGCACACAGTCTTTCCAACTGTAGCAATCCCTTGAAAATGCCGCATACTAAGGTTTCTTTCTAATAGCAATTTCTAACCGCACTTGGCACTGATCATAAAATGTGCATGCACATTTTTAAAAAGCTCCCTTTGATTAATTGCATTTGCAAATGACTTCCACCTTAAGATGCTACAAAACAGACAGAGTTTCTGCTTCTATAATTCCCATCTTTCTCTCCCAGGAGTACTCACAAAGCAGAACTATTTCCTAACCGTTTACCAGTCCTGCAAATGCACCAAAGCATTGCTGATCATGGAAGAATTGATACCTCAACCCACCTGACATCAACCCTACATCCTAATGTGGCATCCTAAGCATAAAGGTACTACTGCATTGTCCTTTCAGCCTTGCCTCTCCATTCAATCCCCACACACAGAGGATAAACTAAAGACCATTTCTACATTTATCTCAGGAATGGTCCAGCATCCCCCTAGCCCACTCCCTGCTAGCATGCTGCATCCAGATGTTCCAGGGGCAGCTAAACCAGGCCAATGAAGCATGCATGACCCCCAATCTAACCCTAACCCCCAACCATAAAATTATTTTTATTGCTACTTCATAACTGTAATTTTGCTACTGTTATGAATCGTAATGTAAATATCCGATATGCAGGATGTATTTTCATTGTTACAAATTGAACATAATTAAAGCCTAGTTTTCATAACAACCACAGCTGAATATAAAAATGTCATTTTACCTCCAATACTGCTGCTTTCTACACAGTTGCTGCTCTCTAATGTATTTGTATGGGGGGTGTGTGATGGGGTTGGCGCGATTATGTCATCACACCAACCCCATCACATGGGCATATCTGCACGTGGGTGGACCTGCCGGGAGACGGATAGAGGAGTGGTGTCTTGGTTCCTATGTGTTTTCCGATGGTCTTAGACGACCCCCGTGAAATAGTAGATCGCCCCCAAAGGGGTCACAACCCACAGGTTGAGAAACATTGGGTTAGACTAATCATGTCTCCCAAAATGGATGGCAAACACTCAAGCTTTCCAAAGATCACTCTCTCATTTTTGGTCCAAGAGGATAAAAGTAACATGAATAAACTCATATTAGGTCAAAACAGCAGTAAAAATCTGGGCCATCAGTCTACACAAAATTTGATGTATCTGCCTTAGCACTTTGAGGCAACACTGAAAACCATGAAGCTAGAGGGAGGCTCCCTTTAAACAGTTTACTCACCCATTCTTTCTCCCACTGAGGCTAAAAAAAAAGTAGCTGCCTCTTCTGAGTTAAAGATCACCCAAAATCTAAAAATCACATTTTAAAAAAAACAGACCTTCAGCTATGAGGCAGGATCAAAATATAATATAATAAAATAAAGTGATAATTTGGAAGAATAGTTACTGTCAGAAGGCAGAACAAGGAAATGCCATGCAGCTGCCAGACAGAATCTAATTCCAGAGGCTTAAAAAGAAAATACGGAGGGATCACAGGACTAGGGAGTCTATACAATGTACCTGCAGCATCCAGATGTTTATTTGATTTATATGCTACAGAAGAGCCAGTACAGTTTATAAAAGAAAATCACAAAAGAAACAACAAGGAAACAGGAAACTAAACATAGCCAGAATTGATGAACTCATGCTAGTAATAAGAACTCTGAAAGTTCTCTCAGTAGCTTTCCCAAGCTGAAACTCTTTAGACATTTTAGTTTTCCATTACTACTGGCCTCTGACCCTGTTGGCAAGGGTCAATGGGAGCTATAAACTACAGCAGCTGGAAGACGCCAAGTTAAAGAAGAGCACTATATGCAACACAAGTATTTCCCATGCTGAAGTGAATCTACAGTGTAGCACTTTCTCATATAACTAATGCCCTTCCCAGAACTTCCAGCAATGGAGTCAGAGGAGGAGTTCTGGTAGCCTCATGTGTTCTGAGTATGCTTGTGACAAACTTCAATTTATCCAGTTTGACCCGCACAGAAAGGCTACAGACTGTTAAGTGGCTCTTGCCACAACTCTAGCTTTTTACAAATGTGAGATCCAGGTAAAAGAGGCAGGTAAGCCCAAAGGAAATTAACTAATGGAAAGACTCATCTGCATATTAGCTAAACAGCAGCCAGCAGTACCAGCCCCATCATGGGTGGAGCTGCATTCCTCAGAGCTCAGTTTATTTGGAGCTTATAAAGAGGCTGGACTGGAGCAGCAACAGGCCAAATTGCCCTTTCTATGTCATCCTAATTGAGAAGCCCAGTTCTGGCTGTACATTTCCAGTACAGCTTAAATGGTAAGAAAAACAGCCACGGGGCTCACAATCTGTGTGCTATGGGTGTTTTTCCACTGTCACTAGAAGTACCCATTAAGTACCCATTAATGGGTACAAAAATGCCATTTCATACCCATTAATGGGTACTTAATGGGTACTTTTAGTGACAGTGGAAAAACACCCTATCACCCCAGAATCCAGGACATTATAATAATTCCTGCATCCCTAGTAGTTGTAAGGGAAAGGAAATCTAAGCTGGTGTAGCCAAAATTCCCTCTTCGACATAACTATTTAACATATTGTAAACTTGATGCGGATGCTAAATTTCCGCCATATTTAAATGCATCTTCCAAGTCAATGACACCAAGATTCCTATGTCTAAAAAACAATACTGAAGATTAGTAATTTAAGAGTTAGTCAACAAGTGTTGAGTGTGGCATGAAAAAATCTCCAACAACATTATCTCATAAGCAACCAGAAGACTCCTTAAAGTTCATGAGATGTTTCCACTTGCTTAAAATCCAGCAGTATTTCTCTGATATTACATTTTTTTTCCTTATCTCTGCAATCTACATTAACAGATGGTGACAGCAAAAGAAACACAAGCAGAATCATTCCCACCCACTCCAAAGCTCCATCAGTTCTTGGTGCACCTCAAGATCCCTTTGACCTCCGTTTGCACCATTCACGGAGTAACAATGAATTCTGGCTACAGAAAGAATTCCTTTGCTAGAGTGGCTAGAGACCTCTAGAGATTTTGAGTTCAGTCACCCCTGCAAGAGGATCAAGCATTCTGTCATTGGATGTGCACACAACATCTACAAACAATAACAGCACTGCAACGCCATGAAACAGGTATCACAACCTGGTCTAGTTGTGGCCCAAGTTACAGTCTTATATCCCGTTCAGATCCATGGGGCTTCTACAGATTAACTTCTGAACTATCAAAAAATAAAGACGTGAAAATCAAACATAAGACAGTTTCTTTAAAACGTTCAGAAATTCAAGAATGAGTTCATTTTAATGTTCAGGGCTCTGAAAAACATTTACTCACTCATGACTGTAGACTCTTTGCATATAGTCCCAGGCACGTATTAAATTAAGGTATCTTGTGCAAGAAGATCTCTCAGAGGTATACATGTCCTAGTCAAAAGGGGGAAAAAAGAGAAATTAATAGTAGTCATAAAATGTATTCATGTCATTGGAAACAGTATTTTTATCTAATCTCTTTCTTAAAGCCAACCCTTGAGAATCCTATAGAGGTATGCAGTCCTTAAATTGTGTGTGTTTGGGGTGGGTGGGTTCAGGAGCCTAGTATATTAAAACTGAAGGGAAAGGAAGAAAAATTCTGTATCAACTTCAAATACAAATATACTCTTTTTGAAAAATCCCACAGTCCTCCCCAAGGATACTTTCAACCCTTTCCCTGATATTTCAAGTTCCATTTTTTTAAGTTCTTATTTTTATACTTTTCTATTTGAGACAGCATCCTATTCAAAATACTTAGGAAGCAGAAAGTGACAAACTGAATCTAAACCATAACATTTATGAATTAGATACATGTTCACAAAACACAACTCATAAGGGCCAGTTCTCATCTCCAGAGGCTGGACAAATATATGTGATGCTGGTAAATGCAGAATAAAGGGGACCAGCTTAGAAAAAGCCAAAGGGTTTACTAAACAACAACTTATTTACCAAGAAAGGGTTGAGCTTTGTAAAGGTTCTCCATTTAAATATTTACAATGTATACAATGTCCAGTCAGAGAGGTTATTGTCCAACAGCTTCTTCCTACCTAAACTTCTCCCACCTGTAGGATGGAGTCAACCATAGTTTGTGGGAAGATATTCATGTATTGCCATCCTTGACAGTGTTGTACTGCCTTACAACATAAGAACAAAAGAGGAAGCTTGCTGCATTAGACCACAGCCCATCTAGTCCAACACTAGCCTACAAATGATTTCTGAGTATTCTCAAGCAGCTCTTGAATCCCTGCAAATGGCCTTTGGAGGCCTCCTGCCTGTCTCTCCAACCTGGAGGCTGTACCTAGGCATCCATTCTAGTAGCCACTGATACACCTATCCTTCATGAATTTGCCTAATTCTTTCTTAAAGCTATCCAGGCTGATTCATTTTTTAAAAAAAAATTATCTGTAATGTTACTGAAAGAACCTACTCACACAATATAATCATTGGTATCTAAACAGCAACCTTGAATCTTTCCTGAGGATTAATCTTGTGAAAGTAATTCACTCTCACTTTTGATGTCACCCTCTTTTTTTGCTCAGAGTGAAACAAACCAGCTCCTGTTTTCCATACTCTGAACAAGAAGCACAGATAATGACTCACTCTGCAGGCTTTTAAACTTTGTTAAAATTAACCCGGTTGGGAACCTTAATATCCCTTCACCATAAGCAAGTTTCATGGGGGCACAGAGGAACTGTCTTCTGAACAGGTAACAGCTACAACGGCACTGTTTATTTCTGTGAAACATTTGAAATACTGCACTGATTCATAATTCACCCACAGCTCCATTAGCTCTCCTTCACAAACAAGATCTGGGCTGAGAAGTCAACATCTTGCAACCTACAGATGGATGGACAGATGGATGGACCTGCCTAGCAAAAATGTGTATGTCCTATTCTGATGATACCCTATGCTGGATTACAGATCATAATAGGTGAGCAAGATATTATCTATCTCCCAGCTACATGCCTAGCAGGACCTAACTTCACATCCACAAGAAGATCAAAACTCTAACAAGGCCAACTAGAGAAATTATTGTTTGCCTATGCTCAAAGCAGGTCCCTGATGAAGAGAAAGGTGCACATTCCCCAGTAGCACCAGGCGAGACTACATTCAAGGAGAGGTAGTCTCCAAAATGAATATTTAACATAGAGTAGGAGGACCATTCTGGCAGAGTATGTCAGACTACCCATTTATAGCCAAAGAGAGACCGGTTCTTGGTGTCCAGGTGCTTTCTCTCTTTTCCATCCTTTGCATTAGTGCACTTGGCAGGTGCTTTTTTCTTTAACCCAACACTCTTATAATCTAGAGCAGTGGCTCTCAACCTGGGGGTCAGAAGCCCTTTGGGGATCGAACTACCCTTTCAGAGGGTTCACAACGAGTCTCCAACCGCCCTTCCCTCCCACCTCCCAGCTGCTCTGTCCCCATGGTTGGGGGTCTCCACAACATGAGGAACTCCATTAAGGGGTCACAGCATTAGGAAAGTTGAGAACCACTGATCTAGAGGCATTAAAAGGCAAAACAAGGACCACCTACCAGTTTTCTAGTGTGCCAATACAAAGGCACACAGCACAACACCCACACATTCTTCCTCAACTGGCTCTGAAAATGGTTTATGGGCAAGTGAACATAAGAACATAAGAGAAGCCTTGCTGGATCAGGCCACAGCCCATCTAGTCCAGCATCCTGTCGCACACAGTGGCCCACCAAATGCTCATGGGCATCTCAAGCAGAGACAAGGACAAACCTTCTCCTGCTCTCGAGTCCCAGCAGATGGCCTTAGAAGCACCCCAGTTCCTCCCCCCCTCCTCAGCCTGAAGGATGCACCTAGGCATTCATTCTAGTAGCCATTGATATATCTGTCATCCATAAATTTGTCTAACCCTACCTTAAAGCCATCCAGACTGGTAGCTGTCACCACCTCTTCCGGCAGCACATTCCATAAGTGGAACTGTACCTGTTGCCAAAAAAACTTGGCTTCAGGTTCCTTTTCACTTTGAGCAAAATATCAGCAGACGACTACAATGATTTCACGTTCACAGTCTCATTCATTAAGGTGCCACCAAACACCACCTCCGTTCTCCAGCTCAAGGACCAAAGCACAGAAATACTACTATATCAGGAAGTGCTGGTTTGATCTAATCTAATCTCCAGGAAAACAACCTAACCATGTTGGTGAAGAAAGCCTGGAAGGAAAACAACATCAGTATAACTTGGGAGGCAGTGGATGAAGTTAAGGTAACCTGCTAGTCTGCTGGAGGAGACTTTGGTGAGAAGCTGTGACTAACAATACCATGGTACAACAGGTCAGAGAGGAAGGTTCTAAACTAAGCGTATAAGCTACTGGAAAGATGATTCAGTAGGTCAAAGTAACCACAAGGAAGTTCATACACTTCTCCAGACTGCCATTGATCTCAGAGATTCAGGATCCATGGCATCTAGCCTGAAGCTCAAGTATGCATCGACTGACAACCTGACACCATAGAAGAAGATGCAGAAAGGCTTAACCCCCCTCTATGTTCCTTCTTTTCAAGACCTGCCTGGATCCTCTAGGGTTGGACTCTAGGAATCAGGATCAGTTGCCATATCCTCTTCCTCAGTGGAAGAGATGAAGGAATAGTAGGATGCCGATCAGAAAGAACCACCATCCCCTGAAGAATGATCGCCCTTTTCCCTCTCAATATCTCCCCAGCCCCAAATACCACTAGTTACAACCATTCTACTTCTTGTAGCCTCTTCAGGACTCAAGATCAACACTGGTTAAGTGCCATCCCTTATTCCATGTTTGGTGTGCCACAAACATATGGCAAAGCTGTGTTTGAGTAAGACAGGATGAGGTCTACTCCTTGCCAAGTGTTGGCTCTTCTGATATGGCCCATATCTCCATTCAGAGAGCTGGCACTAGACATTTATAGCCTTTAGCTATTTGAGTCAAAGTTGCATCACTTTGGAGATTTTAGTTAGGCTACTCAAGACTTCAACAGTAACTTTTGGGGCTGTGCATACTTACTTCTTTATTATTTACATTTTTATATGGCCCTATACCTGATAGTCTCAATGTGGTTTACAGCCTCCGGACAGCAAAAGGAAACCATGGGATCTTCTTTAGATCATAAAGGAGAACCTTTAACCCTCCCTGCCATTCTAAGATGTAATTCTCTTAAACCCTCTAGTCCTCACAGGGAAAATCTCCTAAGATTTGCAAATTTGAAATCTGCAGCATTTTGGAGGAACTCAAGCCTTGCAAAATTCAAGGAATAACTATACTGACTGTACCTGACACATCACCTGGGAAATACACCAGCAAATCATGTTTCATTATTGCAGTGTGTGAAAATACCGGTATAACAGCTAACCAGAGATTTAACTGAAGAGATTCTCCCCTCCACAATTATAAAAAGACTCATTAAAGAATCTTCCACTAATTCTCCCCTTCTAGGACAGCAATCCTTTGTTCAAAAGTGACCCAGAATGACAACAAAACCAAAACAGAGCAGAGGTGAAAAATGGCAGATGGACTGCCAGTCTGGCTGCTGATGTTCTCACTCTCAGAGTAGATGAAGTCATTGCTATCACCATTGAAAATACTAACCCTCAGATCTATTCGAAAACGTCTTCTTCCCCTGAAGAAATACTTTCCCAATTTATTTGTCTACCAGTACAGTACAAAAGTTCAAGAGGCCATTTTGCATGGCTCTAGTCTATATGCTATACCCCACTGTCCCAATGCAGGAAAGAAAAATAGCCAACTCTCAAAATCAGTGCCGCTCTAACAGTAATAACTGAAGAAGAGAAGGTCTCCCATTCATCACACAGGACATGTGAATACTTTAAGAACATAAGAGGAGCCCTGCTGGATCAGGCCACAGCCCATCTAGTCCAGCATCCTGTCTCACACAGAGGCCCACCAATTGCTCATGGGCATCTCAAGCAGAGACAAGGGCAAAACCTTTGCTGCTCTCAAATCCCAGCAGGTGGCTTTAGAAGCATCCTGCTTGTCCCTCAGCCTGGAAGACGTACTTAGGCATCCATTCTAATAGCCACTGATACATCTGTCATCAATAAATTTGTCTAAACCTTCCTTAAAGCCATCTAGGCTGGCTGTTGCTACCACCTCTTCTGGCAGCAAATTCCACAGACCAATGACCATCTGGATGAAGAAATACTTCCCCTTGTCTGATCTGACTCTCCTACCCATCAGATTCATAGAGAAAAGAAATAGGAACAGGTAAGATTTCAGCAAAAGCAGTATCTTTTGAAACACCCTCTACCTATCTATTTGAGAACAACATCCAAGTTAACATCAATAGCAACCATGCAGGACCATCTAGCTTCTAGACTTAGCATCTTTTCCAGAGAGCAGGCACTGATACTTACAAAAATCAGATCCTATACTATCAAGCACATTAGTAGCAAAGCATGATTTAGATAAAAACAACCACGGCTGTTAGTACTCTCAGTTTCTGGGCTACAGCAAGCACAATACATCATTATCAGTTCTGCTAAGAGCTTGTTTCCTTACTCAGACTACTGCAAAATCGTGGTTCTAGCACTGTACAGGAGGCCTGTCATTGCCATCGAAACAAAAAGAAGATTCTCATCATTGTTTCTGGTTTTTGCTATCAACTCTGACCTGCCTTTACCTCACCATTCAATACTGCTGAATATAAAGGTTGAAACTAACAAAGCATACATTCTCTTTGAAAGGACCAAAGCATAAGGGTAACTTCAAATGGCTAGTCACTCCCAGCAGCCATGCACAGAAGTCACATGGCCTAATCCATGTATTCAGAAATAGCTAATACACTCTATAAGTCAAGAAACCCCTACTAACTTGATTTTCTCCCAGCACTTCACCATCTGGCTCACCTAGCCAGCTAATTCCACATCATCTCCCCTTCACTTCCTGGGGGCTTAAGGAGGATAAGAAGAAAGAGAAAGTAATCATCCCACTTCCTTAAAATGTGAGTGAACAGAACTTTTGTAGATACAGAGCAAATCCCAGAGAGAAAGACAGAAACCAAGCCAGAAAGCCCCTAGATTTCTCTGCAAAAGAGTGCTAGTGAATCACTTGCACAACCTAGTAAGAAGGCTAGTATTATCTCAAAGGTGGAAGTTGCTCCCTGGGCAAAAAGAATCCTGAGCAAGGGATATATGATACAGACAAGGGGACTCGTGTTTTAACTACAGAACAGAAAACCCATATTCTTGTTTCCCTTTTGTGTTTTACTAGGGCAGCCCCAGTCAATAGGGGAGGGCACAGAAAAGGTAGAAATGGACAAGTTCAATCAGTCAGTCAATCAATCAAAATGACAATGGAGACCAAAAGATTTTCTTCCATAGGAAAAACAAAGGGGTAGCTCTCTGTTCCCAAACACAAGGCACAACTAGTTCATGTCCAGTACAGTGTTCTCTATCTGCTTACTTAGTTATATTCAACCCTGTACCCAAAGGTCTCAGGGCAGATAAAACAGATTAAAACAGTGACAATTAGGAATATACACGAATATTCATAATATTAGTTATTCGTACAAACTCGTATGGATTCAGACATTCATACACAAATCAAATGTTACAATATCTGTGGATTAACACTGTCCTCTCTTGGTGCTGATATTAAGAAACAAACATTTTGCAGTCAAGGAAAGAAGAAAAATATGAAAAGCTTATCCATTCTCAGATCCCAATAATCAGACTGCAAAGTCTGAGCCTTTTCAGTGATGGATTGATGGATGGACAGACGGACGGATGGGCAGACGGACAGAGTTCTCATAATGCAGCACCCTGTCACAAAGGTGAGCGTCCCTCCAAGAATTATTGCACGATTCCCATGAGCTTCAGAAAATCTAACCAATATCGAGGAATGAAGGAAGTTGCTTTTCACCATCTTGAGGGTTACAGACTATCCAGCCCTGCCAAATCACGTGCTGGACTATGATGTGATCTCTGGTCCTAATCTTGTTGTTCTCTAAAGTCATTTTCCACTGTCCTGAACCATTTTCTTTATTGCTTGTGATGCTCAATTATATGACTATCTCACAACTATAATATGTCATAAATACTACTGAGCTGTTTTATGGGAGTTACTTTCAAAGCAGCTTTCTAAGATTTCAGCATACCATCAGGGCGATCATGTCCCATCATTTCTTCACCTCAAGCGTAATCGGGGGTCATCAGCCCAAACTGCACTTCAGGCAGCCTTGCAATGCCACAAAAGGGTAGAGAAGGTGCTATTAAGTTCATTGTTACTTCTTTTCCACTCTCAAGAAGAAGCATTTCTGGAGCTTTCTTCCTCAGGTATAGAATAACATGGTCATCATTACATACTTCATTCTTTGACTTAATAGTGTCCAATGAGCAAGCAGTTTCCCCTGTGGCACTTCAAAGTCGCCCTGAATGGCCACAAAGCTAACAACAGTGATTTTCAGATTTAGCCTCAGTATTTTCACTGCCCCTGGCTGACCTTGTCAGAGCACAGAAGCTAAATAGAATGCCAATTACTTTAGGCCTGACTAAGAGGAGAAAAATACTCTAGGAGGCATTCACAAACCACTGCTGGCAAGAAAAATGGATTGATTTCAAGCTCTTTGTGGTAGTTCCAACAGTCGCAGACGTGCAAGGAGGCAGTGACATACAAGAGGATTTGTGTGTGTGTGGTGCCCCCAGACTTTGGAACAGCCAGGTGGGCTTGGGGTGGAGTGTTGGACATTATCTGGTAGTCTCCTGGTGCAATTCCACACTCCTACAGAAAGCCAGCTGGGTAGCCTTGGGCTAGTCCCAGCTCTCCTTCTTAGCTCTCACAGCCCCACCTACCTCACAGTGTGTCTGCTGCAGGGAGAAGAACAGAAGGTTTGTCAGCCTCTTTGAGTCCCCTTAAATGGGTGAGAAAAACAACTTCCCTCCTCATCTTTTTCTAATTTTTTAATGGTTTTTATCTTTTCATTGTCATTACCTGCCCTGTAACCTTTAGGTGGATGGGATATAAATATGTAAATAAATAAATGTTAATGCTGTCATCAAAAGTCAAAGTATGACTTAGCAGCAACCTTTCCCATGTAAAAGAAATCACAGATACCTCAAGAAAGCAGAAAAATTTTCCTGAAAGACACTTTGTTGAGATTAATCCGTCCTTGAGGTACGCATCTTTAAAAATCTAGAATCTTAAAGTTGGGAGCCGCTCCCCCCCCCAAAAAAAATCGATTCCAGCTGAATGACTCTGCCAATATAATCTACAAAGAAAACCACAGCACACCTGTTTCGTTTACAAATGTTCATCTTAAAGAAATTACAGTAAGCCAAGCCCCTCAGGGAATGTAGCCTCTATTCCAGGGTATAATCTGGAACAAGACCCAGTGCAGAAAGGGCCTGTGTGTGTAAAATAGTCTCAGAGGTCTGCAAAATCCTCCCATCCTACAAGAAAAATTCAAAAGTTAACATAAGAATGTAAGAAATGACAACTGGAATGAACCCATGGCCCAGCTAATCTAACAGTAGGCTTTCACAGTGGCCAACTGGGGGCAAGCCCACTAGGAGGACATGAACACACATACTGCTCTAGCCTTTGGAGGCAAACTGCTTCCTACAACCATCAACTGGCTTCATCATCATCATTCGAATGACTCCCAAATGGTACGTTTTCCCTGTGCGCTCCTATTTGCTGCAAGAAGTGAAGCAGCCTTCAAGCATGCATTCCATTCTTTTCAAGCGGGTTCAGCTGAGCCAAGTGAAGAACTAGTCAATAATATGCAAGAAGAACGATCCAAGGGGAAGTATAAGACTTTGCGTGTTCCTAGAGGGCAGAATGTGTACCAAAAGAGTGAATACAAATGTATATATGCAAATACCAGAAGCCTTTGAGCTAAAACAGGGGAGCTAGAAAGCTTAATGATGGGTCATAAATTTGATATTACTGGTATAACTGAAACCTGGTGAACCAATGAAAATCAATGGCATACAGTCATCCTAGGTTACAAACAACACTATCACCCAATACTAGAACCAGGGGGCACTCTATGAAGCAGATGGGTAGGAGAGTCGGATCAGACAAGGGGAAGTATTTCTTCACCCAGAGGGTGATCAGTCTATGGAGTTTGCTGCCAGAAGAGGTGGTAACAGCAACCAACCTGGATGGCTTTAAGGAAGGGTTAGGAAAATTTGTGGATGACAGATTTATCAATGGCTACTAGAATGGATGCCTAAGTACATCTTTCAGGAGGGGAGGGGCCAAGCAAGATGCCTCTAAGGCAATTTGCTGGGATTTGAGAGCAGGAGGTTGGCCCTTGTCTCTGCCTGAGATGCCCATGAGCAATTGGTGTGCCACTGTGTGAGAAAGGATGCTGGACTAGATGGGCTGTGGCCTGATCCAGCAGGGCTCCTCTTATGTTCTTATGAAAAGCACTTGAGAGATGTCATACGCATTACACCATGAGAAACGATATCAGGGATTAATCCGGAGAGTCCTTCAGTTTGCTCCAGAACTACATTTGCATGCATATACAAAATCCTTATGTATACACACTTACAAAGATTCCACTTTATCAACAAAGAACCACTTGTGTTCTGAACAGTGAAAGCACTTTGAAAATAACTGTTTATGTTTATCTTTGGTGCACCATTTACCAATTTGGCATGGCTGAACGAGAAGGCTGCCTACAGCCATGATACCAGCTCGAAAATCCTGGGCTTCAATCCCATCTCTGCCACAAACTCACAACTGCTCTAATACAGTATTAAATTATGCAGAGCTGTGGCATTCCTTGAACTACTTACCTTGGAGGAGCAAATGAGAAAATGTTCAATGAGATAAGTGGTACGCAAATTCTCCAGGCAGCAGGGGCTTAAAAAAATGTTATTTGGCAACTAGCGTTTCACTGCCTTTAGCTAGAGGTGTATACAGCCCAAAGCAGCAAAAAGAAATCTCTGACTAGGCAGCATGAAGGATAAATAAGATCATTCATTTTCTGCCCCTCCCCAAGGCAGCAGAAAAGAGCACTTGGTTTGTGGTAGCCAAGATATTTTTCTTCCTACCAGATCGGTTTATTTAAAAAATATATCCAGTTCTGACTCTCATCTTCCTTGACCGCAGGCCATGGTGACTTGGATGAGAGAGGCCAACATAATCTGGTAGAATTCTAATTTCTTAATCTGCCTTTAATGGTAAAAAGCAAGCAGCCATCTTCTCTAGATACACATCTTACTGCCCGCATCCCAAAGTTTATGAAGGTGTAAGGAATTAGGGAGGCCAGTATGTTTCCAAAAACTGACAAAAATGTCTGCAGATTTTGCAGCTTCAAAGGAGTGACCAGTCTGTGCCACCCAGCATAAAGTTTGCTTGAATGTTCTTATTTTGTCTTGACTGCACATGCCATGAGGCAAATTTCATATGTACTTCTCCTTATTGTGAATAAATTAGATGTAAATCAAATTTAGAAGGAGTGAAGACTTCCAACCAGGATAGGAATAAGTCAGGCTGTGATGAGAAAGAGTTTGAACTTCTCCTGGAGGAATGCTCGAAGGGCAGGTTTCCTATATTGCAATGTAGATAAAATAAATTATTCGTCTCTAGCTTGTTTGTTTACTCAAACCCACATGGATGAAAGAAAGCTGTCAGGGCAGCAATTTTCCTAACAAAGGGGACACCATCAGCATCTTCATTTAAAGCTTTAGGTACCCTGAGGCTACAATGGAGCCCCAGATCCAAGGTCAGTTAAGTTACTTGATTTTAGTAAGATAAGATATATATATTTGGCTTTTGCTTCACAGTTTTAAGCATCCTCTTCTCTTTTGCATTCAATGGCACAGATGTTCTATACAAATAATGGTACTAGAATGATTTTCAAGAAAATGGAGGAACTAGTTTGCAAAAATAAAAATAAAAAATACTGCTAATTTATGATGTTATTTCTTCTTCCCTTTGGGCCAATACTTTGTGGAGCTGTATTAAAATCCAGGGCAGGTGATGTAAGTCACTGGTAAAGCAAACTGCCTAGAAAGCAGTTCTCCCCCCAAGCCTTCATCTCTCTTGTTGAAGGGCCTTGAAGGAATCTGCATGTTACGTGTCGACCTTCCCTTGCTTTAAGATCTGGAGGGGAGGCCCTCCTGGTCATCCCACCACTTTCAGCAGCAAAAGGGGTGGGCATTTATAAGACAGCAACAGCCTGCAACTGACCTTTTTTTCCTCCTATAATTACTGTTTAATTAGACTATTAGGTGATGGCAAGAATGGTTGTAGCTCAGGCAGTTGCTTTAGTTCAGTGACAGAACAAACTGCTTGGGAAGGAGAGGGTTGCTGGTTTAATCCCCGGGTTTTCCCCAGAAATGGACAATGGCAAACCATTTCCATTACTCTGCCAACCAGGAGCTGGCCATGACCCAGCAACAACAATTAAAGTCTAGACCTTGCAAAACAGAAGAAAAATGGTCTGAAATTCTTTCTCTGGGTGTTTTTCCACTATCACTAAAAGTACCCATTAATGGGTTCTTAATGGGTACTTTTAGTGATAGTGGAAAAACACCCTCTGTTGTCCTTCTGCTAGGAGTTAACTACACAACTTAAGAGGCATGTTTGCTCCCACGAAAGCAAACACACATTCTTAACACTGTAAGGAGAAAAATCAGGCCTGGATACTCCTCCTTCCTAATATTTAGCATGTTAAGTCTGAGTTTTTCTATCACAGACCTATAGAAAGAGTACTTCAGAGCAAACAGATTATGAAATTAAAGACACTCCATAGAAAATACATTTCCTTCATCCACCTTTTCCACACCATGCATTATTTTATATAGTTCCATTAGGTCACCTCTTAAACACAGTTTCCCAAGGCCTCCATGTTGCAGCCTGATTTTGTAAGGGAAGCAGTGACCTGCCACTTATTTATGAAATTATTTATGTAAGATGAGTTGTTATTTGGAATGTCACTGAGGTTCAAAAATTTAGGTGCAATTCACATACCTTAGTAATACAACTATTCTAGGGTGCACCTATCCAAAACAGGATCTATCCTGCACCATCCTACCACAGCAACAAAGCATACTTAAGTTTCGCCAGCTTTCCAAAAGCTGCACACAGCTTGCTTTGTTTGCAGAATCATCCCAGGCTGAAGGAAATCCCAAATAAAAATTTCCGAAGAAGAGTTGGCTTTTCCACCCCACTTCTCTCACCCATTTAAGGGAACTCAAAGCAGCCGACAAAGCTTTCTATTCTTCTCCCCAAAACAGAACACCCTGTGAGCTGGGTGGGGCTGTGAGAGCTCAGAAAGAGAACTGTGGCTAGCCCAAGGTCAGCCAGCTGGCTTCATGGGGGAGGGTGGAATCAAGCCCAGTATTCCCAGATAAGAATCTGGCTCCCTAACCACTAGACCAAACTGGCTCACCCACTAGACCAAACTGGCCTTACTTTTTCAAAACTAGCCCGCTGGACAGAAAGGCTCAGCCAGGACCAAGCAACACTCAGGACCTTTCCCACTCAGTTAATCCAGATTAGTGAGTAGGCTTTAGAACAGCAATGCCTAAGCCCTGTTCTGCATCAGCAACCTGCTGCCGTACGAACCTCCCACACTGTAATGCAATTGGCCCACAGCACCTCCAACACCTGATGCAATTGGCTGTATCTCCGTCAACTGAACATTACATCTGGGTACCGTGGGGTGAGGTGCCTTCAAAGGCAATGTGAAGACCCCTTCACTGCAGATGCAAGGTATTTTCACAGGCACTGCAAAGATACCATTGCCATCACTGCGGAAGCACTGTGAGGGTGTCATCACAGTCACATTGTAATTGCGCATGTCACTCAACACCATGCCCGTGTTCTTCCTAGATCTGTTCTACGTGCAGATGCTAGCATGGATGTACAGTAGACCACATGTATCTAGTCTATCCCCAATCTGAACCAGTGAGCCCTTAGCACATTTCTGATCTGGATCTATTCTAGTCCCAAGCAGCTCCTAGATCTGCATCAACAAGTAAACACAGAAAGGCCCTCAGTCCTCAGACAGCAAAGTCTCAGCAAGTTCCCTTTACCAAATTTTCCCACGTAGCCCTTTCGTACCTGCAGAATCCAGAAAAGGCTTTACCAGCAAAATCTCCTGAATGCATAAGCTAGCTTGCAGCTCTGGACACTTGACTTGCAGTATAAACACACAGATCAGACATCATCCGCGACATTCATTACCGAGAAGTAGGCTGCGTTTCTGAAAAGCCAGACTGGAGAATGCACTATAAACACCTGGTCTTTACATCAACATACTTCTCTTGAACTATAATTTTAACTCAGACAAGGTAAGTGTCATGAAATTTTGAGCTAAATTATATGATGCTAAAAGAGAACTCAACTACTATAGTTATACTGCACTTATTAGAAATTCCATTCTAATTACTACTCCACCCGGGTATGAGGACAGGTGCTATTTTAGCATGGAGGAAACCTCTCAGCAAGAAATAACTTCAATGCTTTAGTACTGTGTCTCCCATTTCTTCACCTACCAGGATCCAGGCTTTTGATTTGTTTGGGGCTTTTATATCACTTATTTCTTCCCCTTGAGGTGGGTTAACCTGAGATGCACCATCTGGCCAAAGTCACCCAAAGGACATTCATGGCTGAATGGAGATCAGAACCCTGAAACTCAGGGTCTTTCTGGACTTGGCCTTATTCTGTAGTCTGCTAGTGCAGACTACAGCAGGCTCCAGACAAGGCCTACCATAATCCACATTAACATGTGGACAACAGACCACTATCCTGAGAGAGATATTCCAGAATAAGGCCTTATTACTCATCTGAACCAGACACTCTGGCTCTCCTTACAGAGTCTTAGCTTTTTATTGTAGATTTCTACTTGTACCACAATAAATTAACAAGGCAAATCTCTGGGAGAATCCACCAGGCTGGAAGGATTTGGATTGTGGTGGATCGTCATAGCTCAAAGACCCTCCTTTCCACTGGTAGTTTGTGGCACTGCATGAAGCCAGCCTTCACTGCTCTTTCCAGTCCTGGAAACACTGATACGCAAAGGCTGCCCAGACCACTTCTGCACCTCTGGTTAACACGTGCCAGTTAAAAAGCAAGTTCAAGTAATTTCTTTTTACAACATATCTTTTTCTGGCAGTTGTGCTCTTGAATCAAAACAGACTTTGGAAAAGGCAGGACTTTGAGCATTGTCAAAGCTACCATGCTAGCCAAATCCTGCCAAATATCTCAGGAACACTAAGGAATTTATTTAATGGACAGCTGCACAATAATAATTTAACTGGCATTTAATTGAGCAGGCAGCGTGTATAAACTAGATGAGTTTTTATCAACAAAATCTTGTGCATCTTTGCACTTTTTTAACTCGTGTAGAAAAACACAGAGCCCTCCTCAAGCTCCACCATCTATCACTGGAAATACAATTCAGAATGTCTTCTAATATTTTAACTAGGCATTGTCTATACATTTTTAAATGTTTTCTTGATGACTGTGATAGATGGGAACTCATTTTTGTTTACTAATTTTATGCCTTTTAATTATTTAAGCTTTCAGGATGACCCTACCCATGCTGACCTTTAACCAAAGCTATGGGCCTCTCCGCACTTCCACGCAGTGTCTTGGGCCAGGGCAGGCTGCCACACTCAGGAATAAGCAACCAGTCGCAGAATGGCAATGGTTGCTAATGGGGCAGAACTGGTTTGCCTGAATTCAGACAGCCAGTTCTACTCCAGTCCTTGCTGATACCTCCAGAGAGCCCTCAGAGGTAGCAGCAAGATCCAAAGACTGGCAAAGAAAGTTCTTGGCCTTTGGAGCTCACTGCCTCTATGCTTTTGCAAAGCCAAAACGAGTCCCCCACTGTATATTGGACCCCCAGGGTGTGTATACTGGATCACAGGGGAGTCCCCCATTGTATTTCGGACCACATGCTTCCACGTGTCAATATACAGTACTATTTCTTGGCCAGCTGTAGATCTCAACATTAAAGACAACTACACTGGCCTAAGGTACCATTTTCAATGCCCTAGCATGGTGTGCACTTCATATGGGGCAAGGGTTCGCCTAGTCTCCACTTGTGTGCCCATGAGCTGCCCATTGTTCTGAAATAAGTGGCAGTGCAGAAATGGCTTACTACTCTAATGTCTCTCCTGTGTGCAAACGTATGAGGCCTTACAACCCAGATTCTACAACCAAACTCATGATGCAGATTTGCACTTACACAACATGTGCACAGCTCAGGATATGATAACCCAGAACTGCAGATAGTACCTATTTATGTTCTCGTATTTATGGAAAATGGATGCATCAATGGCTACTAGAATGGATACCTAAGTACATTTTCCAGGCTTGGGGGACAGGCAGGATGCCTCTAAGGCCCATTTGCTGGGATTCGAGAGCAGGAGGAGATTTGCCTTTGTCTTTTGCTTGGGATACCCAGAATTGGTGGCCCACCATGTGAGAAAGGATGCTGGACTAGATGGGCTGTGACCCAATCCAGCAGTACTTCTCTTAATTAATGGAGACAGTTGTATCAATGGCTACTAAAATGGATGCTTAGGTATTTCCTCCAGGCTGGGGAGACAAGCAGGATACTTTTAAAGCCATTTTCTGGGATTCGAGAGCAGGTGAAGGTTTGTCTTCTACTTGGGATACCCAGGAGCAATTGGTGGGCCCGCTCTGTGAGACAGGATGCTGGACAAGATGGGCTGTGGCCTGATCCGGCAGGGCTCCTCTCATGTTATTATGAACTCCAAACAATACTACTGGATGGTTTCTGCTAGACATTTAGAAAGATCACATTGTACAGTTTGTCTCAAATCTTTGCCAAGAATAGTAGCACACCAACACTAATTTTACTCATAACAGACCAACTGACTGCTTTCAGAAATAACTTCACAAAAAATACTAAGATCCTGGCAGATGTCTTCAGTTCAAATTTGTGGTGGAGAATTAAACAGATTTGGGGGGAAAGAGTACAGAACACATATGAAGATGGCAAACAACTTTCCAGCAGTTCAGCTTTTCCACCAGGAGAGTCCAAGAACTCTTTCAATAAAAGAAAAAACACTTCCTTCATTTATTAACCTTTCCTCATTTACTGACGAGTGAAGAACAGAAATCCTATATCCACAAAGACACGCCTTTATACTCACACACAGTTTCACTACATTAACACATTAAGCATCACTCCCAAATCACTCCCAGCCCTTGCCAACAGGTCATAAGCTTTATCCAAAAAGAAGAAAATGAGCATTGGATTACAGCTGTTGCCACTTAAATCAGTACTTAAAGTTACTATATTCCACCTATACAATGGCTGCAACAGTACAAAACTGGGTATCCAGTGCATATTCATCCAAAAAACAGCCCTTCATGCTGCATCCTAGCCAATTTGCATTAAGTTTTCAGCCTTAATTAGAAAATGCAGTCAACCTCAGTTCTGTCTGACTAAGACAAGACTAATCTGAAAGAATTCTTTGTAAACTTTACAAAATACATTTACAAAAGCAACAGCCCAGTTGGTTCAATAAAACTAAGCACAAAAGGTGATTTTCAGGTTTTTAAACAAAGAGTCATGCTGAAAGGATTGGTAACAGGATATCAAGACTCTCTCACGGGTCACTCTGTGGACAATTCAGGCAATCCTCAAGAGACTGCTGAATGAATAAAATAAAAGACTACATAGTTTAGCAACCAACTTCTAAATAGGTAGCCATGCTTGCAGAGATGGGAGCAGACTTGCAGCAGGACAGTTTCCACAGACATCCCACGTTAATGTCATGCCCACAAAGTTGACCTTCTTAAGACAATGGTCCACAAACTTTTTGCAGCAAAGTCTCCCAGTTCAGGTTTTCAACCAAACACTCAATGCCTTCTACATTTTTTGATTGAAATACTTCAGCATTCACGTTTCTCTCATTCATTTGCATTTTGTTTGTTTTGCTGTATATTTATATTCTGTGACACATTACTATTACTGTTTTTACTTCCACCGGGGTTTCTATTGCCGTTCTATTACCCATAATTATTTCAAGGGAAAGGCAATTAGCCCAGAATCTTGTATACCGGGAGCAGGAATCACTCTCTGCAGTTCTTACCCTGACCAAGCAGAATCAAGAACAATATATTTGCCTGCAGTCCATCCCCTGACAACACAAGAGGGACATAATCTACTTAATAGAAGCCTCTTTTCCTTCCAGTCATTTTGCGCCACCCAAAGGGAAAGTCATTTTGGGCAAAACTTTTCCTTTTTAAACCTCCACCCACAAACCTCCTGTCTCATTTCGGACATGAATTTGCTGTCCACTGAGGAAGGACTCAGTGGAACAGCCTGGGTGCCAAAACAGAACCACCAGGTGCAGGAGGAATCCAACCTTGGCTCCTTGAAGCCTGGGCCATCCTCAACTCCCCACAGGGAAGGCTGGTCCACTAGTGGCTTTTATTCTCCTTTTATTGCCCAGGTTCATCATCTAGGAAGCAACTGGGAACAGATCCCAGCAGATCTCCTCCAAGCTTCCAGAGCTGCTCTGGCTCTCCCTTTCCTTAACAGGACTGGAAGCGGTTTAAGACAAACAAGGAAAGAGACACACACAGGCTCACATTGGGAGACTGAAAGCAGATTTACTTATGAGTAAATACACAGTTATGAGTCAATGAAAATAAGCGGAGGGGGTTGAGGGACCCTCTCATCCATTTTTACTCTCCCCCTTACCCCCTCCCCATTCTTGCTCCCTCTGCAGGATTCCCACCCCCCAACTTGCCATTAACCCCTAAACCCCCTCCCCATTTAACCCATTTACCCCCTCCCCATTTAGCCTTCCATTTAACCCCTCCCATTTTCTCCTCTCCATTTAACTCCCCATTTAACCCCCTCCTCATTTAGCCCCCATTTAACCCCCTCCCCCATTTAACCCCCCTCATTTACCCCCCCTCATTTAATCCAATTTACCCCTCCCCCATTTAACCCCCGTTAGCCCCTCCATTTGACCCCCCGTTTACCCCCTCCCTCATTTACCCCCCTCCCAGCAAACAAGCCCCATTTCCCCCTGGCAGGGCGCCTCAGGAAAGGCAGAGCCAGGGGTGAGCCAGGGGTCGGGGAGCCTCCTCCTCCTCCTCCTCCTCCTCCCGCCGCCACCCCAGAAAAGCTTCACCTTTGCCCCCTCAGGGGGCGAGCGCGCAGGCGAGCGAGCGCCTCCCCTTTGTCTCTCCGGGAGCTGCCAGGGTCCCGCCCCCCTTCCTTCTCCCTCCCCCTCCCCCCTCCCCCGGACACCAGTGGGAGGGTCCACCAGGAACACCCCCCCCCCCTAGCGGCTCCTGCAACCAAAGCCTCTCGTTATCCCTAATGACCCCCACACAGGAGCGCACCTGGAATGCGCCCGCCCTCCTCTCTCTCATCACCCCCCATTTTAAGAATGGAACAGTCCACTCGCCTCTTTTCCGCCAATGGGAGGGCTCCCTTCGCCTCTCCGCTGCCCCAACATGGAGGCCCCCCTCAGCCAGCCGGCCGCCGTTGTACGCGAGCCCCCTCCCCGCCCAAGCCGAGCGCCCCCTTCTTCCCTTCCCCTCCCCTACCTCGCCGCCACTTCGGCCTCCCGCGCGCTCCTCCTTCCGAGGCCTCCTTCCTCCTCCTCCTCCTCCTCCTCTTCCCAACTTAGTGTCCGGGACATTGGCCTCCAACCAGGAAGTGGCCCGGTGTGACACCTACTCCTCGCTGCCATGGCAACGCCCCCTCCCTCCTTCTCCCCGGCCGCAGCGTTCGGGGCAGGGATCGCCGCCGCCCGCTGCCGCTGCTGCCCAAGGCGACGGATAGGGCCGTCCCAGCTGCTGCGCCATCTTGCGGCCAGGACCAGGGTACAGCAGCCTGAGGTGCCGGCGGCCGGCGGGAGACATGGGACTGTCAGGCCGCCGCGGCAGAAGCGCCAGCGTGAGGCATTAGCCGGAGCGCCGCCATCTTGGGACCGAAGCCTTGTGCGGAGCTCCTCCTCTTACCTGGGGCTGCAGGGGAGAAGAAGAAGGGTGGTCAGTCGTAGCCCGAATCCGGACCGAGAGGCCACCAAAGGCTGGGCCTCTGTCTGTGCAGTTTTCTTGGCAAAGATACAGAAGTGGTTTGCCATGCCTACTTCTGGGAAAGGGCAGGCACAGAACTGGCCACCCTCAGCTTTCCAGGCAGTTTGTTCTGTCATTTGAGTTACAACCATACCCAGATTCCATGGACACTCTGCAGTTTTCTTGGCAAAGATACAGAGGTGGTTTGCAATTGCCTACTTTGGGGAAAGGGCAGGCACAGAACTGGCCACCCTCAGCTTTCCAGGCAGTTTGTTCTGGCTTTTGAGTTACAACCATACCCAGGTTCCATGGACACTGTGCCGTTTTCTTGGCAGAGATACAGAAGTGGTTTGTGCTTTGCCATTCCCTACTTTGGGAAAAAGGGTGTAGATCCAACCGGACACCCTCTGGTTTCCAGGCAGTTTGCTCTTACATTTGAGTTACAACCATACCCAGATTCCATGGACACTGTGCAGTTTTCTTGGCAAAGATACAGAAGTGGTTTGCCATTACCTACTTCTGGGGAAAGGCTGTAGATCCAACTGGACACCCTCTGCTTTCCAGAAAGTTTATTCTGTGGGCACCTCCATGTAGTTTCTTTCGACAGAAATACAGAAATGGTTTGCCATTGCCTCCTGGGAAGATGCTGTGGCATGGCTTTGCCAGGTGAAGGGTTTGCCTTGTGTTCTTGAGATGCCCATGAGCAATTGCTGGGCCACTGTGTGAGACAAGATGCTGGACTAGATGGGTAGTGGCCTGATCCAACAGGCCTGATGTTCTAAACAGCAACCCATGCTTCCCTGAGCTACAGCCGCTCAGACTCCATGGGCACCTCAAGCAGTTTTCATAGCAGGGATTCAAAGTGGTTTACCATTTCCTATTTGTACGGATAGGCTGGTGGTCAAACCAGTGACCCTCTGCTTTCCAGGGAGTTTGCTCTACACTGAGCTACAACCCCTCTCAAATTCCATGGGTAGGAGGTTTTTTGGCAGAAATACTGAAGTGGTTTGCCATTGCCTTCTTCCAGGAAGAATCTGCAGTGGAGATCATTTAACCAGCAACCCTCTGCTTTCTCCAGTCTGCACTAGCATGCAAAGGCAGGTCTCTATTACAGCATATAATCCAGAATAAGCCACAGTGCAGAAAGGGCTGATATTTTTTCGCTTTGGTGCATGCATTAAGAATCCTTTATGCTGGAATCTTGTTTTGTACTTTTGCTCTATTCTGAACTTTTATTTTAAATAAACCAATAAAATCCACGTTTTGTGACTTTGCACGGTCAGTACCAGCCGGACAGGTGGAACCATGGTGAGTGCGAGGCAAGCATGTGGTGAGTGCGAGGCAAACACATTGCTCTCCTGAACAGTAAGTGAAGTGAAGGTGTCTTCTGCACTTCAGGGAGGGGACTATTCAGACACACCTCAGTGGCGAGACTAGAACATAAGAGGAGCCCTTCTGGATCAGGCCACAGCCCATCTAGTCCAGCATCCTGTCGCACACAGTGGCTCGCAAAATGCTCATGGGCATCTCAAACAGAGACAAGGACAAATCTATTCCTGCTCTCGAATCCCAGCAAATGGCATTAGAAGAGTCCTGCTTCCGCCCTCCCAGCCTGAAAGATGTGCCTAGGCATTCGTTCTAGTAGCCATTGATACATCTGTCATCCATAAATTTGTCTAACCCTTCCTTAAAGCCATCTAGACTGGTAGCTGTCGCCACCTCTTCCATATAAGAACATAAGCGGTGCACCAGTCCTACTGACTGGTACACCACTTGAGAAACTAAATAGGATCTGATCATTTAATAGTAGTATTTAAGGCTGCATTTAATATTTATGTGGGAGCACAACCACTGGGGCTTACTTTTAGGGCGGCAAAAGAAGAAATGTGCCATACTGAGGGGGGGGGGGAATCAGAAAGTCTATCACATATTTTAATGGAATTTACGCAAGATGATTTAGAAAACTTTCCATCTCATTGTAAAGGGAAGATACATTTCTGAGGACAAAGCTCTGCTGCTTCTGTGCAAGTTTTCTACTTGGGAGAGTTTCTATGAAAAAATACACCAAACTGTAAACCAACACAGATCTAACATGGACTGTGAATAATATTCAAAATCCAGTGAATGAGGAAAGATTTCTGGCTTGGAGGACACACTGGGTGTGTAACACAAAAAGACAAAGCATATTTGCAAATGCTGAAAGGGGCTTTTTGACTGTGACACAATTTATACACTGGCTTCTCCCCTTCCATTCCGAAAACAAAAGTAAATAAGTGTGAGTACCAAATCCTTTGAATTTCTAGTGCCTGTATCTATTGGCTGCTAATGAAATCACTTGGCTCACCATTGATTCCTGTTTTTCTTATATTTACCTTTTTCTTCTCTCTTTTTTTATATATATTTTATCAGCTTCTGACCTTTTTCTTCTCTCCCTCATAGTTTAAATTGCACTTGAATCTGGCAGTCCCGGTTGAAACAGAGCTTGTCTTTCAGTTCACAAAGGTTCTCTAACAGCCCTACAAAATAGAAAATTGCTCTCTGTAAAGAAGAATATCTGCCTTCTGCATTTGTTTTACTGTAAAATATATATGCATTAAAAAAAAAATATTGGAGAGTTTTATTCTGAGTCAATGTCCCCAAGGTCATCCTAGAAGTAGCCAGTGCAACCATAGCTTTAGAAAGCAACCTCAAGATGGCAGATTTGCTTGCCATTACCTTTTATCTTTGTGTCACCTGCAGGAATTGGGCAAACAGGGAGCTAAGCTCAAGAATGGCTTCATTTTCGTTGTTAGTTTCTATCATCAACAACCCCAACCTCAACAGCTATTGCACTTTAAGAATCAATAACACTCAATGGCAAGTGACAGCACCTAGTAAACTTGGGTTGATCTTGAAAAACTAAGGAGCGTTGGTTAGCATTTGGATGAGAGGCCACCAGGAGATCTCAGGGCTGATTAGTAAGATAAAGTCCCCAAAAAAGGAATTGGTAAATTCTGAATTGTTGCAAGAAAAACTATGGATATGTCCACATAGTCAAAAGGAATTGAGCTTTCTGTGTGTGTTTAGCCTTTTATATTTAAATCATGATGCAATCCTAATCCCAGATATTATAGGAGTTGAGTGATATATATTGTTCACTCATTGTTCACTGAAGGTTTAAGGGAAGCCACAGTGAGAGGCACACTCGTTGCTCCCACACAGATCTAATGCAGTGCTTGACACTGGTATTTTGCCTGTGCAATTTACAAATCCAAATCCCCCTTTCAATCAAATGCCATGTTAAGATACTTCAGATAACTGGAATAGAGTAAGCTAATCTGTAAATACATTTCAATGTCTTTCAATGTATTATATGCACAAAAGAATCCCTTATTCCTCATGTCGTAGTCCTAGTCTATAGGCAAATGTGCTCTGGTTAAGAACATAAGAGGAGCCCTGCTGGATCAGGCCAAGGCCCATCTAGTCCAGCATCCTGTCTCACACATTGGTCCACCAATCACTCAAGGACATCTCAAGCAGAGACAAGGAAAACCCTTCTCCTGCTCTCGAATCGTAGCAAATGGCCTTAGAGGCATCCTGCTTGTCCCCCACCCCACCCTTAGAGGCACCTTGCCCAGCCTGAAAGATGCACTTAGGCATCCGTTCTAGTAGCCATTGATACATCTGTCATCCATAAATTTGTCTAACCCATTTCCATAGACCAAATTCCATAGACCAATGACCCTCTGGGTGGAGAAATACTTCCCTTTGTCTGATCTGACTCTCCTACCCACCAGCATGATATAGGGCCCCATGATTCTAGTGTCGTGTGATAGAGAAAATAAAATTTATCCACCTTTTCTACACCATGCACCATTTCATATACTTCCACCAGGTCCCCTCTTAAACGCCGTCTCTCCAGGCTGAAGAGACCTAGACGTTGCAGCCTGATTTCGTAAGGGAGGTGTTCCTGCCCCTTAATCATTCTGGTTGCCCTTTTCTGCACTTTTTGCGGTTCCACAATATCCTTTTCAAGGTGTGGTGGCCAGAATTGAGCACAATATTCCAAATGTGGCCTCACCATAGGAACACGCAGCTGCACTCTGCTTAAACCAATGTCCAATTTAATTCTTCTTCCTGGTCATGACTTAAGTCGTTAATTTGATCGTCCTCTTCTAGCTTTCTTCTCTCGCCGCTTCCCCTGGCAGCTTTTGTCTGGCGCACAGCGTGTCGAGGCCAGCATGAACATCTTCTGAATTGATCCTGAGTGCAGACTATCAGGTCACCTTCCCTGCCTGTCTGATAAAAGAAGCTATTTCAGTCAATAGAGACGCCTGCCATCTCCCTCCCGCAACCTGCCCCACTTTCCTATTATCTCTTCTCCTTACACATTCTCTGTTTTGTGCATTAATTCCCTCCTGCCTGCCACTCTTTTCTTCCTTCCCTTGGACGTCTCTTCTTCACATCACCTCTGAATTTGGAGTTTGTTCCGAGCATTTCTTTCAGTACTAAATTCTGCCACTCAAATTAAGTCTAAATCCAGGACAGGGCTAAACACAGCTAAAGAATAAAGATTTGATTCCATACTGAGTAAGGAAGCAGCAGCAGAATGGACAAAGAGAATCGTGGAAGGACGGCAAACTGTTTTAGGGATGTGCATGATTTTTTTTTTTTGCATTCGAATCTGAGTCGAATCGAATTGAATGTCAAAACATTCAATTCGATTCAAATGTTTAGAATCCGAATGCAACAAAATCTGATCGTTCGAATGTTAGATTCGAATCTGAAGATACTAATGTTGACACCATTCATATGTATTACATGTATCTGTATACATTTTGTATGCATTCTCTTTTATCCCATATGCATCCCATTTTCGTCCTGTATTACAAGTGTAAATGCGTACAGATACGTATGAGATTCATAGGCCGCATCCCCATTACAAGCTTAATTTGGTTTTGATATGGTTTCAGTCCTCGCAGACCCCACGTCAGTTTGGCTTAACACGCTTTCCGCATGTTAAATTGCCCCAAAGCGTAAGTGTTAACCCTCATTTCAACAGGTCTCACTCCAGTTCGTGAGCTTGATACGTGCTACATTTTTTACTGTGGGGACCCTACTGTTTTAAGGGATGAGAATCCATGTTTAGGGTTTCCCTCCCCCAACAGCTTGCTTCCAAAGATAGTGATTTCAGTGTAAAAATCCACCCTTTACAGCAGCCGCTACACTATAGCAATCCACACACTTCACACCTGATAACAATGTTGCAGTTTTGTGCAATTCTAGCTCTTTGGAGTTCTGACCTTTAGAAAGGGAAAGGAAAGCAGCTGCAGGTTCTGGGAGATGTGTGAATGTTTAAAGCAAGGGGGCTTGAGTTGCCACTGCTGCTGTGTGCCCTGGGCAATGGGGAGAGGAGGGGAAAGAATCGCTGGCTGCCCACTGCCGTTTTTCCTCCATCCAGGCAAGTGGCAGCCACCCAGCCAGGCTCCGTGAAGGAGTCCCTTATGGGTGGCACGTTCACGCCAGCAGGAAGAGGGCCGGGCAGCCCTGAAAAGCGGCTTTTAGAAAGTAGCCACTTGAGTCCACCCTTGAGTCATGTACGCCACGTACGATCCTCAAAATCCAGATCTAGTTGAAAGTAATGGGATCAGGCAAATTCGCATTTGCATCTAGTTCTATTATTTCGGTTTAGGGGAACTGGATTAAGCTTATAATGGGGATGCAGCTATACAGTACATTTGAATGTTCTCAAATCATTCAAACAGATGTTTTGGCACATTCGAGATTTGTTTGAATGCTTAAATTTGAATGTGTACACATTCTGTTTGAATTCAACTGTCCACATTCAATCGAATTCAATCAATTTTGAATGATTAGAACATTCGTGCGCATCCCTAATCTGTTTTGGATCAGTTTATGAGAAAATGTTTATCGCATGTGTAGTAGGAACCACGCAAAAAAGCTACTTGATGAAAAAGATTGAAAAGCAAAACAGCAGCTATGATTTGTTTCGCTTAAGATTGGAAAGGATCTTGGGAAATAAGGCAGAAGGTGGTTTGGAACAGGCAAATCTTTCTAGAAAAACTGCTATACTCAGCTGAAATTTTCCCCAGTTGCTATCAGTATGATGGGGCAACTGAAGCATTGCTTTTGACAACTATTAAAGCATCCATTTCCTTAACACAGTATTTTCCAGGTGTTTCAAACTCAATTTCCATCAGCCCAAGCCAATATCACATCTACAGGGATGAACCTGGGAAAGTGTTTCAGCAACTTGTTCTGGAGACTTAGAATATGAACAAGCGATCAGGCAATTCTTCCCTTCCTGCCTGCACTTGGGGTCCATACAACAGCCCTGAGAGGCTGTCCGGGCTTCTTACTCTTTGCATAAGCCGTTATCCAAAGGTTCTTAGTCAGGGCTAGATTGAAAAGTAGTGAGTAGCCCAGAGTTACCCAGTAATTTTCACAGCAAAGAAATCACCTCCCCAAGGAACTGAACAGCTCAGTAGGTGACCTTGGCCCAAACATTAGGCCTTTTCGCACTACAGCCCAATGACTGTAGTGCACTTAGGCTAAGACATGTGAGGACACTTTCACCATTCACACATAGGCAGGTAAGGAACGCATGGCTTAGCCTGAAAAGGCTGGCATGGGGGCGGGACTCCATTCCCAGGCCTGTCTTCCATTGGGTCGAATTAGACCCAGGGGCGGGGAGGCCTGTCCAGGCCCTTCCCTGAGTTCCTGCAGCTTCTAGGGGACCAGATTGGGTTGTCATCGTCCTCCCCCCCTCCCCCCGGGCACCCACTGTCCTTGGCTTGGGCCTATGCTCATGAGAGAGAGCTGAATTTTCTGTCATGGCTGTATTTTGCTTTTTCAGGGCTCTATCCCAGGAGTATATTAGCATTAATTGCCACAGATATGTGTGGTGATCCCAATATAGCCCTGGGAAAATCACAGCCTTTGTGTCTGGAGGCCTTTTAGATTTGGCAGTTCTAATACGGACCCAGGAAACCTCATCGTGAATGGCAATGAAAGGGAATTCTCCAGTTTGGTCTGGTTAAGGAGGCGAACTCTTATCTGGGAATACCTGGTTTAATTCTGCCCTCCCCCACAAAGCCATCTGGGTGACCTTGGGCTAGTCACAGCTCTCTTCTGAGCTCTCACAGCCGCACCTGCCTCACAGGGTGTTCTCTTGTGGGTAGAAGACCAGAAAGCTTTGTCAGCCGCTTTGAGTCCCCTTAAATAGGTAAGAAAAGCAGGTACAAAAGCCAACTCTTCTTCTTCTTCTTGTATCAAAGCAGGTGTAATAAGTTTAAAAGCAGAAAGTCCAAGTTCTGAATCTCACCTCAGCCTTGTACTCCTCAGCCGCGTTCCCACTGGGACTTTTTTGTGTGTTTCAAACGTTTTCAAAACACTCTATCCGCTTTGAAAAGTGGCTTCCTGCACTTTCAGAGGAGTAAATTTGAAAACAACCGATTAAACAAACACTTGTTCAAACAACTCTCGTTCCCATTTTTGTCAGTAAAATGTCTTATTTTTCCTTTTGGAATGGTACAAGTGAAGCATAGTGCCCACGCCTTGCCCGCCCACCTGCCATTTGGCCTTCACTTAGCCACTGCGCCTGCAGCCTCAGCCACCATTACCTCTCACCCACCACCACCGCCGCCTCGCCCTCCCACCAGCCACCATTGCCTATCACCCACCGCTGCTGCCACATTGCCCTTTTGTTATTGAAGCGGCCGCAGGCAACTCGTTCTCCTGCTCGGCCTCTCAGGCCATGCCACTGCTGCCACCTTGCTCACTCAGCTGCCCACCGAGCAGCCGTGGCGCTCCCAGGGCATGGGGAGGAGGAACAGTGGGCGAGTGGGCGGGCAGGCAAGCGAGCGAGCGAGCGAGTGAGTGCTGCCATTCCTCCCTCCCTTCCTTCTTTTTACCTGCCACCACCGAGCTCCGCTTTTTAAAGCGGAATTAACAACAACAACAAAAAGGGAACACGCACAATGTGCGTTCACATCCTTTAAATTTCTCAAGTGGGAATATGGCCCTCAAGTGGCTTTAATACAATCCACAATCTCTCTCAGATCTCCCTATCATATGTAATGTGAGGACCATAAGGAATGTGAAATCAAGCTCAAACAAAGAGCAAAGAATTCATTGTTATTTGCTGCCAATGTTTCTTTGGCATTTTTCAGACAAGCAAAATGTTTCTGGTAAATAACAAGGTTCCATTATTAGGGTGGGGTATCAAGTACCTGTTCACCTCTGAAGTTGGCTTGCTTCCTGCCCGCATAGCACTTGTAAAAGTTATTCTGAACTACTTAAAAGGACTGAGCCAAAGCTGTTCAGAAAGATGCTTTCAATGGAAAGGAAGAAACAGAAACTCCAGTGGAAATATTCACGTATGGAATAAAATCTTATTTCCTTTGGCAAAAGATGAAGTCCTGCCTTCCTGCCTTCCATCCATCCCATCTATGCTAAAACACACTAGAGAGAAACAGTATGGGGCTGTTACCACGAGTCCATTGGAGCCCAGCCTGCGCTGCAGAAGGCAGAGAACAGCCCTCTGGCCAGAACCTTTCACATACCAAAGATGTGGCACAATCGCTGATGCAATGTAAACAGAAAGGAGCTATTCAGGAATCCAGTTTATGTACTTAGCATGGCAAGTAAGTTTCAGTAAGATCTCTATCAGTTTGTATCGGTGCCCAGTTCTCACAGAAGCACAAGAGAAGGTTGCTGGCTGCATAACCTATCTGACTGCATGCTCTCATGAGTCTCAGCCTAAAGAACACAAACCCACAGATGTCAAAAGCAAGCATGGAATGAAAAACAGTGGCCAAGGATGGAAGAGAGAAATAGAATGGGGAATGGCAGCTTTAAAAAAGTGATATCAGAAATTACAACAGACAGAATTAGTGGAAGCTGAAATGTGCCTTTTATTGTAGCCCAGCTGCAGATATTAGGATATAGGATAGAAATACAAAGAAATAAGGTGGCAGCTTTATGTAAAACCAGATGAGAACTGACCCCTGTGAATTTAGATGATGCACTTGTCAGCTAACTTTTGCAGCCTGCACAAAGAAGCCAAACAGAGGCCTATTCGCATGAGGATCTCTGGAACGCAGGTAGGACACCCTGGGACAAAGCATTTGCTCTGCTGGGGCGTCAGTTCCATTCAGAACCAGCCCAGCCCAGCCCAAAGCAGCCTATTTGCGTTCCGGATGTAGAGCACGAAATCGCGTTCTACATCCGTTCCTGACCGTCCCACAGCTGTATGGGAGAGCATTCGCACTCTCCCAGACAGCTGTGGGCCCTGGGCCCCGCTGCTGTTATTGGGCCGAAATCGGCCCAACAGCTGGCAGGCCCACACAATCACCTTACCTTGCTGGGCCCAGGGTGCTCCTCGAGCAGCCTCGAGAGCGATCTGCCGCCATCTGCGCAGGTATGCGCACTTTGGCAGATCAAACCCACTCAGATCCATCAGGTGAGCATGGGGCCAAGCTGCTGGACCGTGTGCACTTGCGCAGACAGCAGCAGATCAACTTCGAGGCCGCGCGAACTCTGGGCCCATCAAGGGAAGGGGGTATCATGCGCATTGGGGTGTTGGGCACCCAGGGGTTCACTGCAGGGGCACTGCAGCAGTTGGCAGGACACCCCAGGTTCAGGGGGAAGACTGGGCTGGTGGCGATGTGGTGCTCCGTGTGGTATACCAAACCCATGTTGTCAGCACATCAGAATGGGGGCATGTGCAATGGTAGATGGGGGTGGGGTGGGGTGGGTGGCACACTGTCAATGGGCCCAGTCTATCATCATATGCGCCCCCAATCCAATGCTCTGACAGCGTGGGCCCCGTCTACCACATGGAGTGCCACATCTGTGGCCACACTTCAGGTTTAATCCGTCTTCAATCCACTTTCAGAGTGCGAGAATACACCAGCAAAGAGACAAAGCTGTTTTCTTTCCGTGTTAAATAACTCAGAAAATGCACCTTTGGGATAGGCAGAGTGGAAAGAAAATTACCGGTCGCTTTGCTCATGAGTGTCCTTTCGCTCTGAAAACGGACCGAAGGCGGATTGAACCTTAGGTGTGTGACCACAGCCTCTCTCTCTCTCGTCCGCGCCCCGGCCGCCTAGGCTAGTAGTGGCTGTTCTTGCCTTCCCCACCGCCGCCGGCAGGGGTCACCCGAGAGCGACGGCGGCCGTCTCCGGCCGTGGAGGGGAAGCCATGGCGGCGGCGGCGGCGGCGGCGGGCGGGCGGCTTTGCCTTCCCAAGCTATGGTCGCTTCGCTCCGGCGCTTGCTGCCGCGCCTCCGTCCGTGCGGTCAGCGGCACCAGCGGCGGGGCCTCCCGCGGAAAGCCGAAGCTCCTCACGCGCACCTGGCAGGCCGATGGGATCAGGTGGGCGGTGGACGGAAGGAAGGGTGGGGGGGTCTCCTTCGCCCTGCCCGCTAGTCAGGCCCAGGTTGAACGGAGGGGTTGAACGTGAACTAAAATGAGGAATCCGTTCATGGCAGGCAGGCAGGCAGGCAGGCTGGCAGACTGAGGCCGCTTCCCTTGGGAGCCGAGCGGTCTCCTTCCTCGCGACGGCGTCCTACACTGAAGGAGTGTGGTGGCGGTCTTCGAACTACAGTTCCCGCGAGCGCCGGCCGCGGTGCGCTAGGGCAAGGCGTGACGGGAGTGGTAGTCCACGGAGGCGGTGTTCAGTGGGCTGCAGTACGGAGGGGGCGCCAAGTGGGCAGCCGCTGAAGCTGCTGTTTCCATGGAGACGCCCAGCTGAGCTGAGGGGGATTCCAGGCCTGGGTGGCGCTGAGGGCTCAGCTAGGCCGCAAAAAGTTGTTTGAGAAGTTTGGTGGTTGGAAAAGTTGAGGCGCCCCTTTTGTAATGTCTGGACCCACTTGTGAGCCAGTTTGGTCCAGTGGTTAGGGAGCCGGACTCTTATCTGGGAATCGCCAGGTTTGATCCTGCCCTTCTCCACGAAGCCAGCTGAATGACCTTGGGCTAGTCACAGCTCTCTTCTGAGCTCTCACAGCCCCACCGACCTCACGGGGTGTTCTGTTGTGGGGAGGAGAACAGAAGGTTTGCCAACTACTTTGAGTCCCTGAAGAAGAAGAACAGAAGATGTGTCAGCCGCTTTGGGTTCCCTTGAATGGATGAGAAAAGGGGAGTAGAAGGGTGTTGTTCCACTTAGCACTAGAGGACCCATTAAGGACCCTTAATGGGTACTCCAGTGCTAAATGGGAGAACACCCGAAAAGCCAACTCTTCTTCCACTGTTCCCTTTGGAATTAGGGCCCTTTCTTCACTGGGCTTTATTTTGGATTATATCCCAAAATAGGACCCCGCTGCTGCCTGTGTGCTGGTGAATGCTACAGCAGGCCTCAGGCCCCATTCCAGGATATAATCTGAAATGGCCTAAAATACTTTCCTCCAAGCCAGATCGTGATATTTGAGCAAGCGTCTCAAATACATGACTTCTGGCAGACAGTGAATTCAAGTTTGGAAATTATTTCCTCTCCCAATCCACTGGAGAGGTTTCAAGCAACCTCTTGGTAACTGAACAGCTAGCAGAAAAGGTGGTTGTGCCCAAAGCTAGTTATGGCTAGGATGGGAACAGCAGTTCACCAGAATCTGAAGAATCCTCCATCTCCATGGATTAAGCTTAATCTTGACCATGCTAGTGCTTTTTTGTCTTTTTTGGGAGGAGTGGGTTTGGAAGGATGGAGAATCCCATGTCAATAGCAGACTATAATGCATAAGTAAGTTTATAGCTTTCTTAGATGTACAGTTGCCCATGCCCATCTTTTTAGGGTAAAAAGGCAGTTCCCAAAAGAGACACTGGCATGGCTACACTGTATGTGTGTGTGTTTAATAAGCTTTAAAACATGTCCCATAAAGTGTTTTTCATTCCAAGAAACTTTCAGTGGTTGATAATTAAGCAAAAGAGTATGCCCACGTTCTTTGGACTGATCGATCCTAGCCAAAACCTAAAGGGCAATGGGTTTTGTTTCCTTTTTGAGAGTTCAGGCTTATGTGATTCCAAAAACAGTTGTAGGGAAGGTCTTTCATTGAGCAGAGGTTTGCTCTGACTTTCTTAACTATAAATTAGACCTGTTGGAAATCCTGTATTTAATACAGTGAGATAGGCAATTTTACCTTCTTTATTTAAAATCAGCATGTCCACCTCTCCCCTTACTTTGTAAATTAGATGTTTCTTGTCTCAGTTGGCTGTTCAGGTAGGGTACAGTCAATATCCTTTTAAAACCAAACCAGATTTATATTCAGCTGGTTTGCATCATGTGAAAGGAAGCATGTGCTGAAGCATTCCAAAATTTTGTTGAGGGGAACATAGGTGTTTCATAATAAAAACAAACTGGCAAAGTGATCTTGTTTTTGGACAGACTTTGCAACTGTAGCATTCTGACTTAGGTCGTGCTTAAAATTAATTATAAAAAAAATTACTTCAAAGATTTTGATAAAAAATAAAATGGCTTTTGATTCTTCCTCGCACAGGGAAAAAGTAACATGTTAAGAGCCTTTATAACATTTCCTCAGCAGAGTAATTTTTAGATAGCACAATATGTGCATCAAACAGAGACAAAGGGGATAGATGTGGGGGAGTTAACAGTGGACTTTGGGCCCATCCAAACAGTCCTTTTGGAGAAATAATATTGGAAATGAACTGAAGTTTACGCCAGTTGCCCTTTGATCTATACCAGTGATGGCAAACCTTTTGAGCTCGGTGTGTCAAAATTCACAAGAAAACCTAGTTTAACTCAGGTGCTGTGCACATCTAGAAATATCCATAATTTTGTGATATTTGTAACTCTAGTAAAAAAGTTATATTTTTGATATATGTATTTTATTAAAAGCAAAAACAAATAATTCTTTACATCAGTGACTTTTGTTGCTGAATTTCGTTTGCTAAATCTTCAATTGAAAGTTGGTATTTCATACACTTCAAGAACAAACAAGCTCTACAAGCCCAGGTGCCAGGGTGACCATGTGTGTCACCCAAAAAGACTTGGCGTGTCACCTGTGACATGCGTGTCATAGGTTGGCCATCACTGATCTATCCATAGAAGGCCATCTGCTTCTGGAATCTTACCCATCCACTGGCTTTGCACTCTAAGGCTACATTCACACCTAAGTTTAAACCCAGCTTTAGTCCACTTTCTGACAGAACACATCTGTGACAAGCTGTTTCTTTTGGTATTATTTAACTCAGAAAATGCACTTTTGGCTTAGATAAAGTGAAAAGAAAAAGACTAGTCATTTTGTGGATGTGTTCTCTTACTCTGAAACTGGATTAAAACTTAGGTGTGAACACAGCCTAAAGTTTTTACCGCTTTACCCCTCTTCTTCGGCACCATTGCAAGCAATTCCAGCTGTGGCAGGTACACTTAAATTGAGGCTGTACTGTAGCTGGAACTTGACAATAAGCAGCTAAATAAACTGGAAAATTTATATGACAGTGACAAATCACCCAGATCCCCTCAGCAGCTGAATGGGATCCTAATGATAACAGCATCAAAAGGGAAGTCTTTAGACAATCAATGAATAGACCTACTATACAACTTGTAGAAAAAAATTAACACGCACAGGAAAGGAAAAAGTATGGTCTTAGTCCTAGAGTCTTTTCACATTTACCTTATTGGGATGATTGCACACACTATGGGATGTTCCTATGTACATGCTGTGGTGCCACTTCTGGCCCAGAGCAGCCCATAGTGTACTCACCATCCCGATCCACCATTTTTTGTGCTCCACAGCTTTACCGGGAGCATTTAAGTATGTTCCCGATAAGCTCCCAGATACTTCCTAGTGCAAATGCTGAGTGGAGACAGGGCAATGTGCCACAGTCACCACCACAGCGGCCTGGCACAAGCTGAAAGTTGCCACGGCTTTTGCCGTGGCAGTGCAGATGGTGTGGGACAGACCATCTGCTTTGCAACAGTTGTTGGCACTCACAGTGTAAACGCCAACCACCATCCCACTATCCCTCTGAAGTTAAGTGTGAAAAGGCCCTTGTATAAACTTTTTAGAGTTCACGGCAGTAGGAGTTTAAATAGTGCAAAGTTGGGGTAGGAATCGGGGCCTTTCAGTACCTCCATGATCCAGTTGAGTGGGTCTGGACCACCAAGATCTACTAGTTTGGTCACAGAAAGGCACAGGTCCTGTTTGCACTTGGTTGTATGCTGGAATATATCCCAAGATAGAGGTCTGTCGTCCACATGCCAATGCAGAATCTGAGAGGTCTCACTAGCAGGTGGACAGCAGGCCCCTGTTCCAGAATACATTCCAGAATAAACCCAAGTGTGAACAGACCCAAGGTCTGGAACAGCCCCCAAGCCAGCCCTGAATCGCATGCAAGCATTGTGGCCAGGTTCCAAGTAGTCTGGAAGATAGAGATGTGCCTTTTTCACACCTCCATGTTCTGGACTAGGCCACATTGGTCCACTGGAAAACCTCAGTTTCAAGTTGTACTGGTAGTCCTGATCAGTGCAGAAAAGCGTGAATATTCAGGAGGTTCTTTCACAGCGCAGCAACACTGAAAATACTCTAATATAGGATGCACATGATTCTAACTCGTATAGGTCTGATATAAAAATTTGGAAAATACGCCCAACCCCAATGAAGTTGAGAAGGGCTGCTGGATTGTACTGAAACACAGGTTTTGAAACCAGCAGTGCTACTACCCTTGAAACGTGTTTCAGGTGCTACGTGCAAACAGGTCCATTTTCATGTAGCATTTTTCTTTCCTCTGTTCAGAGTCAGTATTGAAGGGGAGAAAAGCATGTCTCAGCAAATTCTTTCTCTGCCCAGGGGTCTAGACTAGATGACCTCGAACAACCTTCCCTATTCATAGGTTCCATGATTCTGTGATCTGACTGTCTGGGTGACAGTGTAATTATGTTTTACTATTCAATATGTTTTAATTTCATTGTAATCCACCCTGGGACCATTTGGTGAAAGTGGGATACAAATTTTCTAAATATCTACATTATGTCTCATAAAGCAAGAAAATGTATCATAATCCCCCAAAGTAATAGATAGAAAGTTGAATGTTCGTTTACAAGCTGGTGGTATTACAAAAATAAATTTTATACCCTCATTTTAACTAAAAGTGTGTACTGCTTAATGTGCAGTCCTCAGTCGTTTGTTGAATTTCTAAGTAATACAACCGCTGCCCAAAATATCTATTATAGGAGTTTGTTTGTTTGTTTCACAGTTGAAGGCTTCTAAATGGCTTCTATTATGTTTTATTGGTGCTTCTGCACATTTTTGTTACTGCACCCTGTATTTCTGTATTTCTTCTTGTAAACCATTCCGGTTTATATCATCACAGGAACATTGTCTTGAACAATCCTCAGAAGAGGAATGCGCTTTCCCTCCCCATGCTCCAGTCTCTCCGTGAGGACATTCTCCGTGATATCGAAGACACCAATCTGCGAGTTATTATAATCTCAGGTATGTTGTGCATGCAAGCCAGGTGACATACCACCAAAGGGGTTGAAAGTTTTCTATTGCCACATCATGCTGTCTCAGAACTGTTGCTTGGTGTGATGTTGCCTTTTTTCCCACTTCCCATTTCAGTAACCCAAGTCTTGGGGTGTTAATTGATGATCAGCTGCCTTTACGACCCTTTATCGAAAAGACAGCAAAAGTTTGCAACTTTCACCTGTTCAATATACAGAAAATTAGAAAATTTTTGTCGGTTGAAACAGCTTAAATGCTGGTACAGGCATTGGTAATTTCTAGGCTTGATTATTGCAATAGCCTCTTAGCCAGTCTTCCTAAATGTTCTGTATTACCATTAACCTTAATCCAGAAGTCTGCAGTCAGAGCAGTGTTGGGTTTGCCGAAATACTCTCATATTTCAGCCCCTAAGAGGTCTTTGCATCGGCTCCCAATATGGCCCAGAATTCATTTCAAATTATTGGTGCTGGCCTTTAAGGCCCTTAGATGGCAAACTCCAAGCTGTCTGGCATCTAGAATCTCATGGTATACCCCAGCCAGAAGTTTACGATCGGCAGGCAAAGCGCTATTAGTTGCTCCTCGTACTGCAACTTCCAAATTGTGAGCTTTCCAAGACTTAGTTCATCACCTTTGGAATAACCTCCCACAAGCCCTTAGATCAGAAGAAAAATTAGCTCTATTTCGAAAGGGTTTAAAGACCCTTTAATAATAACACCCCAGAATAAGTTAAATTGGTTTATTTTAGATGGCGGTATTTTTCTGTGATGGATGGAATGACACTTTAGGAATTTATTACTGTTATTTTCCTAGATTGCTATGTTATTATTATCTTTGTAAAATCTAACCTTGCACTGTTCCTTGGTGGAAGGGGCTATAAATAGAAGTTATTATTGTTACTATTAATCCTGCATGTGCATTTCAATGGCAGCTGGGATCTGTGAGTGCAGAAAGAGACCCTTTGCCCTGCTACATGTTGCTTTGCTGGCTCCGTTTGAAGTCTGCACCACACCGTCAAATACTTATTTTATCCAGCTCATTCTGAAACAGCTTAACGAAAGATTTGCCTATACCAGTGATGGCGAACCTTTTGAGCTCGGTGTGTCAGAATTTGCAAGAAAACCTAGCTTAACTCAGGTGCTGTGTCGCATCTAGAAATATCCATAATTTTCTGATATTTGTAGCTCTAGTAAAAAAGTTATATTTTTGATATGTGTATTTTATTAAAAGCAAAAACAAATAATTATTTACATTTGCTAAATCTTCAATTGAAAATTGGTATTTCGTACACTTCAAGAACAAGCAAGCACTACACGCCCAGGTGCCAGGATGACCAGGTGTGTCACCCAAAAGGGCTTGGCGTGTCACCTGTGACACGCGTGTCATAGGTTGGCCATCACTGGCCTATACAGTACAGATTTCAGCCAGGATGCCATGGTTACATATTTATTATTTATTTATTTATTTATTTAGTATTTCCATCCCGCCCTATACCCGGAGGTCTCAGAATGGATGCCTAGGTACCACCTCTGGGTTGAGAGACAGGCGTGATGCCATTGAAGGCCATTACAAGATCAATTAGTCCTGTCAATCTTAGCCAGTAGAGCTGTGTGGGATGGACTGTTGGAAGTTGAGGTCCAAACATCTGGAAAGCATCAAATCGGTGGAGACTGGTATATAAACATTTGTTGCTTTTTTTCTTTAAACGTCTCTCAGGTGAAGGGCCCGTCTTCTCTTCTGGGCATGACTTACGGGAATTAACTCAGACGGAAGGCAAGAAGCATCACACCACAGTCTTTGAGACCTGCTCTGAGGTGAGTCTCCACATTAAGATCCCCTGAGCTAAAAGGGCGGCCTTTGTCGCAGGAATTCACAACACTCTGTCGTCTTTCAAAGCGTGGTTTGAATTTTGGTCTTTATTTCCAGCTGCAGCTTCTTTCAGAAGGTGGCTTCAGGAGTCAGAACAAAAGGAAAAACATTAGCAAACATGAGTGACTCAGTTTACAATCTGTTCCCCTTTGTTGTTCAATACAAAAATTATTCTAGTCTTGAATTTTTTTCTTAGGATGTAAAAGGTTTCTATGATGTATGGTTAGTTTTGTTGGACCTGTCTGACTGCAATAAAGAAAATGAGCATTTTCTATTTATTAAGCCAGCAACTCCACACACCATGACTAGGACACCATTTACATAGGCGCTTGGTAAACCCCAGGAGGGTTCTGCTGGAAGACATATATATATATATTAGTCAGTCCCTGAGCCCCCTGAACTGACCCCAAGAATAGCCCAGTTGCAGGCCATAGTTATAGGGGAGGAGTTGCTCCCTCACCCTCACCCACTCCCTTCCCCCATCCCCGTATTTCTGGGCAAGGCGGCAATCTGAAACCCATGCTGAATGGTATTTGGCCACCATGCTGTTCACTTTTGGTGATGGGTGCTATACCTCCCATCTCAACAGCCTTTGTGGTTAAGAACTGTTGATCGACCTGCCCTTCAGAAATCTGCCTTGTTATCTGGCAAGCACTATACAAATGTTTGAAATGAATGCTAGAGGTGGGAAAAATGCTCCTTTGATTACTGCATGAAGCTTTTGAAATGGCACATGTGACGCACATGTGTGAGGACCGTAAGGCCAAGTACCTGGCAAACACAGCCCTAGACCAAGGTGAGCACTTACCTTGGCTGGCACCACCTGCTTCTTTTGGAGCCTGGAAGAGTCCAGCTGCCACAGGATTGGTCCCTAACATGCTTACCTTGCTGTACGGCTGAATTTGCTGAGTGTTTCAGTCCTCCTCTTGTAACAGACGTGTGGCCATTTTGAATGCTTCAAATAGAATTTGAAATGGTGATTTACGGCAGTTTGATCTCCAACCTCTCCCTGAAAGTAAGCAATGGCAAACCACTTCTGTATCTCTGCCAAGAAGACTGCATAGAAATGCCAGTGGAGATTCCCATGCAGTCAACCAGGAGCGAGCCATGACTCAGTGGTGCTCAACAACAGGTGAATACTGCATAAGTAAGTTTCTTCAGCACACTCAACGGCGCGTGACAGACTGGGGTTGCCGTGATTTTGCTCAAATGTAGCAAATTTTCACTGTCCAAAACTCTTTCGCCCACAGCTCATGACTCTGCTTCCAAAATTGCCTGTCCCTGTAATCGCTAAGGTGAACGGGCTTGCAACTGCTGCTGGCTGCCAGCTGGTGGCAAGCTGCGATATTGCTGTAGCTAGCGAAAAATCCAGGTTTGCCACGCCAGGAGTCAACGTGGGGCTTTTCTGCTCCACACCTGCAGTGGCCGTTGGACGATCTCTTCCTAGAAAGGTAGGTCTCGTTTTTTGAAAAATGGAAAGACTGTTGTTTAACGGCTCTCTTCTTGATTATGCCACTGCTTGGATAAACAGGTTGCCTTCCAGCTGTGCTAGCTGTGGCCACATAGTCCCAAAAGGTGTGGGTCCAGGGTGTGATTGAGGAAGTGATATCTGATATGCTGCTACTCACAAGGATTTCAACAGTGAGCACATGTTTGTTGATGGATATTTGCATGCAGAGAAGTCTGGAGCTTTTGTTTATATCTTGATGCTGCTTAGGAAGATCCAGGGCCTTTTCACACCTTCACTTCCCTGGGAAATCGTCTCAGGGAAGTGAAGATGGGGAATGGGTCCAGCACTTTGGGATGTTTGTTCCATCTCAAAACTTTCCAGGGCTTCCGTAAGGAAAGTCCAAATGGAGGATGGAAAGTCCACAAATAAATCAGGTAGAAAGGAAAAGGTGTGAGCAGTCAGACCTGAAGATGGATTGAAGAAGGTTTAAAGTGAAGGTGTGATCCAAGCATACTTCCTCAATATTTCAGGCGAATTTAAGTTTGGAACTGAATTTATAAATTTTTGCAATGTTTTGCCATGTCCATCTTCTCTAAACATAAAGGGTGTTTTTCCACCGCAGCCCTTAGATCCGGATCTAACAAGATCTGGATCTAAGGAATGGGTACATTTCTTAATCCGGATCTAGTAGATCCGGATTAAAGGAAGCACCCAATGTGTTTCCACGGGAGGTGCAGCGCCCATTAGCAATGGGTGCTAACCCCCCTGCCGTGGAAACACATTTGCACCCATGTGGGGAACCCGGATCAACCTCCAAGGGGTCGGTCCATCACCCCAGGTGTCTCTGGGGACGGGGGGGAGGGGGGCGATCTCTGAAGTCCCAAATTCGGAGTGATTTCAGAGTCATTTCAAAATGACTCCAAAGTCCCTCCAAAGCGATCGTCATGGACTTCGGTGAGGCTCTGGAGCTGTCAGCGCGGTCTGTGCGCTATTAGTGCAGACCGCGCAGACTCCCCTCCAATGTGTCTCCGAAGAGATCGGCAGAGACTTCGAAGCTGCTCTGGAGTCCCTTCAGAGTGCCTCCGAAGTCTGCGCTGATCTCTTTGGAGAGACCAGTGGCGAGACTCCGAAGTCTCTGCGGATCGCTTCGGAGGGACTTCAGAGGCGCTCCAAAGGGACTCCAGAGCGGCTTCGAAGTCTCTGCTGATCTCTTCAGAGAGACATCAGAGTTACTTGGGAATGATTTCGAAATGACTCCAAAATCACTCCGAAGCTGGGACTTCTGGGCTTCCCCCCCTCCCCATGGGGTGCATCTCCTCCCCCTAGCCTCCTCTAGACCCCATTGCCTGTTTCCTGTGGAAACAGGCTCCCTTTGATCTGGATTTTCTGACAGAAGACCCCATTGTAGACCCCATTAATGGGATCTACAGAAAATCCGGATTAAAGGGCAGAAAGTGTACCCATTAGATCCAGATTTCCCCCACAGCAGTGGAAACAACCGGGACCCAAATGGGTGCCGTGGTGGAAATGGGATCATCTGGCTCACACTCAAATGGGTCCTAAATGGGTGTAAAACTGGGTACTTTCTGACAGTGGAAAAACACCCAAAGAGACTCAGATGTTCCAACCTTTCATTTTATCGTTTTAGGTTGCTCCATCTGAACCTTTTCTAAAGTCACTATGTTTTCTTTTTGAGCTGGACATCCATGTTGCCAACAAATTAATCCATGGATGTTCTATCCAGGTTGCGCTTGAGATGCTGTTCACGGGAGAGCCCATGACTGCTCAGGATGCCCTTTTGCATGGGCTGGTCAGCAAGGTAGTGCCAGAGGACAAGCTGGACGATGAGACCCTGAGGATTGCCCACAGGATATGTGAGAGCAGCCGGTCTGTGGTGGCTTTGGGAAAGGCCACCTTCTACAGGCAGATGGAGCAAGACGTCAGCACTGCCTACAGAACAGCCACTCAGGTCATGGTGGACAACCTTGCCCTGAAGGATGGGCAGGAAGGTATTGAGGCCTTCATTTCAAAACGCAAGCCTGCCTGGTCCCATTCCTGAACCAGTGCTTTCTCGGGGACATCTAGCATCATGACGGACAATATCAAATAATCAGAAGATCTCAAGTTGCTCAAGCAAGTGCCTTTCCTCCTTGCAAACCACAGCAGTCCCTACTTTGAAGAATCCATCAATGACATACGTAGACGCTGCTTAGGAAAGGAACCTGCCCAAAATGGCCTTTTTATGTTACTTTTGATTTGCTAACTAGTCAAAGTGCTGTATCGTTCAGGAAAGCATTACCAGTTTTGCTATCAGAAGGGAAAGTGGATCTTTATGTGCCTTCTATTTGATAGCATATACGTGGCTAGTTTAATTCAGTGTCATAGAGACCTGTCTTCACAGGGAATGGAACCATTCATCCATGCTTTTGACTATCAAGAGTTTTTGAACCCACTTCTTTTCTGGATCACCATTTTTAAAAAAGAATGATGTGATGAATGGGATCTTCTTGGGTGTTGATCCCCCTGGGCCAAAGTCACAAGTAACCGTAGGGTCAAATTCCTCAGGTAATCAACAGAGATAAAACCTTTATCAGCTGGGTGCTTTGAAATGGTTTGAATACAGTTATGCGTGGCAACAGAGTGGAAAAGATATGTTGTGGTGTTTTGGGAAAGAGAGAACAACTAGGGGGCATCCAATGAAAGTGAACCTTGAAATAAGAAATACTTTTTTCCACACAACACATAGTTAAACTTTGAAATGGTCTTCCACAGTAGTTTGCATTGGTTAACAGCTTGGAAGGCTTCAGAAAGGGGTTGCACTAGGTCACAATGGAAAAAGCTTTCCGTGGCTACCAGTTCTGATGTCTGTGCCTTAGAATAGTAGAGTTATAGAATCATAGAGTTGGAAGGGACCTCTAGGGACCATTCCATATGATTGTTTCTAGTCTTCCCATCTTGTGCAAGTGAGAATAGGGACGATCCCTCTGCACTGTGACAGCCCAATCCAGCACTGCACTGCTCTTCTTACGTTCTTAAGATAGCTCAGAGCCAAGTCTGAATCCAGGAGTCACCCTGTCAAACTGAATCCTGGAAAATTGAAGATGGACATAGTTAAACTGTAAGGATCGCCCAGCTTTCCCGAATAAATCAGGCCTCAAACTTTTAAAAGCTAGTTCAAAAGTTAATTTAACCTTAATAAAAGTAGAGCATGCTTTTGCACACTCACATTGTTCAGTATTGTTCACCCTAACCTAAACTGTAAGATTCAGTGCCATGAGATATAACATTGACCACAACTTGAACAAATTCAGGCCAGACAGGACTGTCAGTGGCTACTAGTCCAGACGGCTGCATGACTCCTTCTGGTAGAGGAGGCAGCATGTCTCTGAAGGCCATCCATCAGGAGACTGAGCATTGTGCTTGTCCTACTCATGGGTTTCCATGTGCAGATGGTTGCAACTGTATGGCTGCCAGACTCAGTGGCCAGTTAGACTGATGTAGCAGATCATTTCTTATGTTCTTACTGAGCCTGCTGTGATTCCAGTTATAGCTCCATTTGCTCTCTCTCTGGGGAAGACAGATTCTCGACTGTACAAGTACTTTCTAAGTGCTAAATGTGCAAAAAATGACCATCCCATAAACACCCTTGCCGTTGCTGTGTTGATGGATCCAGTTGTAATCAACTTCTGGCAACTGCATAGGTAGGTCTGTGTCAGAATCACACACACACAAGGAACACAGGCAGCATGTAACTTCAGCCTGCTCTCAAGCTATGCTTGATAACAGATTACAAAGATCCTAGGGGAGCACATGGTCTATTAAGCATCACATCCCATTTCATTCCCATACTATGCTCAGACCATTCTCACCTTGAGTTCCCCAGACAACTAGCAGTTCTCAGCAACACTCTCAGCCTTTGCATGGACGAGCCGCAACACAAGGGGGTGGCTGTGATGAAGCCTAACAGAGATGCTGGGCCTGGGAAAGGGACAAAGATGGCAGCCCGCTGGACTGGTTGATAGTGCTGACAATATGCATGGTTTCCTCGGCAGCTCCAGAAGTTCTTTCCCATTTCCATCTTCCAGAGAGGTGCACAGGCATGGACTTGAAGCCTTCTGCGTTCCAATTTCTCTACAACTGCTGCCTTACAACCACATCTCCAATTCTGTGTTTTCCCTTTTGTGTGGACCTTGTTTGAAATACATTTTGAAAGCCAGGATCGGATTTTAAAAAAAAATTATTAATAATATTTAATATTATTAATATTATTAAAACATTAATGCCATTGGGGGCAAAGTAGACCAAAGAGCAAGCCATTGAGGTCGGGGAAGGGAGAACAAAGGCTGACATTGCTGTAGAAGGAGCATTCAGATCAGTAACTAATAGTGGCCCACACATCAATGTCTGCATTTTCAGCAAACCTTCCAGCATTATCAGCAGAAAAGCAGGACACCAAAAGTCCCTTGCTAAAGCATTTTTGAAAGGAGTTACGATCATTTATGAGATCTCCATCATTTTTCCTGATGCTTATTGGCTTCTGCATGGATTGCAGGATAAATTTACATCAACGGCTTTGCATCCATTGCCTGGCGAGCTTGACCTTTCTGACTGTTGCATCCCATCGGACTGCCAAGAAAGCCATTAATTTCCACAAGTCTCCCTGCCTATCTGTTGGGTAAAAATGAAAGATTTTCTTCCCATCAAGACACACAGTGTCCCGCCTTGCTCAGTTTTGTGACCAAAATGTCTTGAAACATTTGGAAGGGATGGTGTCCAGGCATTAAAATTTACCATAATGCCACTTCATGGGTGACAAAAACGCACAATTCATATTCACAACCAGAAACCAAAGTAAGTTGGACGTAACAAAGGATGGTGAAAGGCAGATGTTCATCAGCTCCCTCATTCTTCATAAGGACTGAGATCCATGATAGGCAAAGCTAGCCTTGATAGCAGTATAACTTCCTGACTTGGGAGTCTGGATAACTCTGAAGGCCAGCTGGTGAGAGATTGTGAACAGGACAGGGTTACAACCTGCCTGTGGGTCTTTATGTGTATTTGGTTGTCCAACAGACAGACTTCAGCATTGATGGCTTGGGAACATGTGAGAGGCTCTGCTTGGTGATAGCCCCCAAACTGTGGAATAGCTTTCCCTCCCTCTGTGGTGCATGAGGCACTTTCCCGGTAGGTATTTAAAAAGGCAGCTCTGTACCCTAGACTTTGCTTGGAGAAACAGCCTGTCCTCCCCTTTCAGGCGCTGTTGTTGGTGTTTTAATCAGCTCGTTTTAACTGTACATTGGTTTTGTTAATTGCCCTGAGACCTCTGGTTATAGGACGGAATGGACAGACAGACAGACAACTGGACTGAATAAGGCACTGATCTGACCTTGTAGGCCATTTCTCATGTTCCTACTTGTGAACTCATTCAACTAGAGGGAATATGTTGGGGCAGGTTTCCCTAAACATGTGCCCTCAGTGTGTTGTAAGAATGAACAGAATACTCTATTGGGTCAGACTGAAGGCCTGTCTGTGGAAAAAGCCTGTTCTCACTGTGGTCAACTGAGATGATGCTCAGGTGTAGAATCCTAGTGTGATAGCCCTCTCTCCTTTACCATCCCTGGACACCTGGGCTATGGATGCCAGACACCTCTCATTCTGGAGTTACAAAACCCAGCATCCCTGGCTGTTACCTGTGCCAACTGGGAATGAGTGAAGTTGGAGTCAGATCACATCTGGGAAGAAAAGATTCAGTATACAGCTGCAATCAATCAACATTGTATATTGGACCAGTCTGAACAATATTTTGAAAGGAAAAATCCATTCAAGCCATTTTCCTTGTAACCGCTAGAGGGCAATATTTACGCATGGATCAGAACTCAGGTTGATCTGTTTTTCCTATGAGTGCTTTGGGAATATGCCAAATTTCTATTTTCTGAATATACTTAGAACGTAATTGCTAAAGATTCTAGCTTTAATGGGTTGGGAGCTGTCTGAAGACTGGTCACCATAAACACATGGGAGCAGGCAATAACTGAGGGCAGAAGATCTGCTTTGTAAGGAAAAGATTTCATATTTGATGGTCTCTGTTTCTAGGCAGGGACAGAATAGGTTCTTCTAAACTCTGGGGAATTGTTGCCACTTGTATACCAGATTGGGTTTGAATAAGGAGTAGCTTCTTGTGTTGCTGTGGAGATAGACGGCACACACACAAAATCTTGTAATGGCTGGTAAATGCTCAGGCACATCTTTCTGCCAGGGAGTGGATGGACTGTAGGTCCAAACATGGCTGTGGGCCCTCATGACCTCAATACTCAGGCTGGTCTAGATAGGAGAAGGCAGATAACGTACAAAGTCCTAAATGGCCTGGGCACCAGTTAACATCAAAAGCTTGCATTGGGCTTAGACGCAAATAGGCAGACAGTATATTTCTTTCAAGCCCAGTGTGATGTGCTTCTGGCCAGTTTCTGGACTATCTTCAAGGGCAGTCTCATGTAGAATACACTGAAGTAGCCTAGTTGGGAGTTTACCAGTGGGTGGGTCACTGTCCGGGAAAGCTGCCCGCTCACCTACAAACACACAGCTGGTAAGAGATTGCTCCGCAAAGATACAGCCCCAAACGATGTCCGAAAAGCAGGAATCCAAAACAGTCCAAGTCCAGGGTTAACGAGGGTCATACAAACAGTCCAGTCCGAGGTCAGGGCAGCCAGAAGGGTGGTCAACGGGTACGTTCCAAGGTCTAGGGTTTCCAAGCAGTCCAGGAGTCAGATACAGCAGCTTTCTCTTAAGGTGAACAAATAGTTTCTGACAAAGGGCTTGAGCATCTGCCCCGTGTTTTAACTTTGCAGATTGAGTTCACAGGTGCAGGTGATCTGCATGTTTCTGGGCCAGCCTGTTTGATCTTCTTAACCCTTGCTTCTCTGCTCTCCTTTGCTTAAAGCTGGGGATCTCTGGGCTCTGCTGTTCCCTGTCTCCCACATCCTGCACCTCTGCTGTGGTAGGGCTGGGCTGCTGAACCCCAGGTTCCAATGGGGCTGGGGGGTCAGAACTGGGTCCTGGCATCACCTCAGGTTCCTCCTGTACCTCAGGAAGTGAATCCTCCTCATCCTCTGAGTCATCATCCTGGCTGACCATGACAGTCACTATGGCTAAGGCCAAAGCTGGTGAACCAGTTGAACATGGAGACAGACCCTCACAGTACTCCTGTCACTTTGCTGATGTTTTCTCTGCCACTAAAAGTTGATCAGAAGTGTATTTAGGTCTCCTTGGGTCTTTTGGCTTATATATCATAGCAGGCGTTAATTTAAATGTTCCTTAGAATAACCATCTGCATGAAATGGCCTGAGGTAATCCCAGTTTTCACAAAATGAAAATAAGCTAGCTGTATGATTCTAGAAACTTAATTCTTGCAATTTATTTGACAGTGGGACAGGCTGCCTTTGGAGAGATCCATGAAGCAGCATTATTTTCTGGAGCTATTAAAGCACAAGATACAGAAATGTCTTGAGGAGCAACTTGATGTTCAAGGTATGGAAGAGGAGAAGATGCCAATTTGAAGCCTCCCTTGACCTATCCCAAACTACCTTTTGAATCAGAGTGAGATCAAAGGGAAACCTCTAATGGGCATTTTATTCCTCTTCAATTGCCCTTGCATTGGTTGGTTGGTTAATTGATTGATTGATTGATATTAAGCAACCCATGACTATTGGTATGTCTTCAACAGACCACAAGGTCACCAAGGTCTGTTTTTAGAGACCTAAAAAAACCCTGATGCTTGAGGTGCGCAAGGTGGCATTTGGGGGCAGGTATGCAGCTAACAGAAGCTTTCTCTGGTGATCTGAAGAGAATCTGGACCTACTGGAACTAATTTCAGAACAGAATGGTTTAACCTCTGTCCTCCATGCTCAGATCAGTTTCAGAGGCACCAGCTTTTGGAGGGGACTGTGAGTACATTGGTAAATTCAAGGCCGTGCTATGGTCACCACCTTCTGCTTCTTCTCCCACCACCCTGTGCACTAAAAGAAAAATGCATATTGTAATTCTATGGCAATGTATGATCTAGCGCAACTTAAAGGGACCATGACAGTTCAGTGGTTTGATGGCACTTGGGAAGCAACGTCTAAAATTCTGCAATTTGAAGTGAAGCAAACCCTCTTCCACATACCTCTCAGTGGATCATCTCAGCAGGGTAAGCATGTGGGCAAATAGAAAGGGCTTGGCCAATCATTTTCAAGCCATGGTGGTCTGCTGGGAATACCATGGTCCTCTGTATCAATGGCTACTAGACTGGATGCCTAAGTACATCCTTCAGGCTTGGGGGACAAGCAGGATGCTTCTAAGGCCATTTGCTGGCATTCAAGAGCAGGAGAAGATTTGCCCTTCTCTCTGCTTGAGATGCCCAAGGACAATTGGTGGGCCACTGTGTGAGACAGGATACTGGACTAGATGGGCTGTGGCCTGATCCAGCAGGGCTCCTCTTACGCTCTTCTGTTCTGCTCTGGAAGACCTAGTAGGGCAGGAAAGCAGGTCAGTTGGCCTGTTGGAAAACCACATGGCTGCCAGCAGTAGCCCAGCACAGCCCACCTGGAAAATTGGTTGTGAAAAGGTAAGGGGCTGTGGACAAAGATAGAAATGGCCATTGGCGTGTTCAGAGCAGGCTGTGATGCAGTCAAAAGCACAAAGGGGAGACCATAGGTTTGGAAAGGTCAAGGGGCTTGTAGTACCAGTTCACCAGCTTCTAGACCAGTGTGTAGAACTGGGTAGTGGTGGTATGAGGAGTATATCTCAGGGATAGGGTTCTGCTGTCCGCATGCTAATGCAGACTCTGGCAGGCCTCACTTGGGGCCTGCCGTAGCCTGTACCAGCATGTGCACAGCAGGCTACTATTCCGGGATATATTCCAGAACAAAGCCATGTGCAAATAGGCCCATGGTTAAAAAGAAATCATGTGCATCTCTAGTGTTTGTTTGGTGGCTGAGCTTGGTGTTTTTTGCTTATGACACTCTTTGCATGTTTTTATTAGCACATGAACCCTGTCCCAGGTAAGTAAAGTGTCAAAAGGCCCTCTGACCTTTTCCTTCTTTCAGGTGAGATATGAAAAGTTCCATTTTTATTCACCCTATTCTCTCCTGTGCCTTATGGTAGCCATTTAAGACTGCTGCTTACCACAAACTTAAAGAAGTTTAAGTGCTGAGTACATGGACAGCGCTGTAGAAATAAACTAATAATAATAATAATTAAAGAATGTTGCCCTATCTTGAAAGTGTCAGTTTCCTGAATTACATCTGGTAAGTGTCACAACACAAACAGATCTGTCAAAATAGTTGTTTAATCATAGATGGCTGTTTGGCACTGACCCTTATCCTGGATTATATTCCAGAATAGGGGACTGCCATCTGCATGCTGATACAGACTATGGCAGCTACCTTGGGCTTGCCAAAGTCTGTACTAGCGTGCGGATGGCAGGGCCCTATTCTGAGATATACTCCAAATAAGGCCCAGTGAAGGAAGAGCCTGTGGCTGAAAAGTTAAGCAATTTGTGGAAGATGAAGTTGCTTTGTGTGCCACTTTGCTTTTAATCCGTGAGGCAAAAAGAATTGGCCAGGTATCTGAAGGGAAGTTTCCCTGAAACTGGAGTACATAATCATATTTTCTGAACTGCATACAAATAAATAAATTTACATGTTCACTTCACCCATAACTCCACCTGTATAAAGGTTAAAAAGTGGATTCTGCTGAACGTTACTCAGAATCAGACCTAGGAAAACAGATCTCAGGGTTAGTTTGTTGGTCGATTAAAATATCTTTCTTAGAGACGGGAATCTAAAGTTTTGCCAGAGATCATACTGAAGATAGCACAAGGCAGGAGCTACAGCTGTAAACTGAACTGATGCTATCAGCGTCCTTTCCCATCAGATCTGACCAGAACAATGCCGTGTTTGTAAGTTGGTTTTTTGCAAAGTCATCTCCAGTGCTTCAGGGCAGGTGGAAAATTTGCCACAGCTTGTATTTGCAACCATTGGATTATTGCAGGTATAAAACAACACAATAGTTATCTCTGGATCTCAGCTGGCCCTTCTTGCCTCTGTGTTCCATAAACAGCCACTAACAATGTCTTTCTGTTGTCTGTTGAATCTTTGCTCGTGGATTTAGGCTTCCCAGCAGTGCTGGGAGCCTACTGGTTTGATAAGCACTGAATACAGATACAGATCTGCCTGGCAGAGCTCCTAAGCCAAGGCTGCCTTGGCTTTTCACCTGCCTAAAGGAAAAGGTAGACAGACAGGTCTGTAGGGTAAACTGTACTTCCAGAAATAGCGCTGATGGACTATTTACATTCTGTGCAAGCTTGATAATAATGAATACCTTTCAGAAGTTCTCTCATGGTGTTGAAGACTCAAAGCCACTGAGAACAAAACTCAAATGCCTATATATGGCTGTGATCAAAAGTTGAATCTCTGTTCTTGCAGCAGGAAATTCCTGAACTTCTCAGGAATGTTATTTGTTCTAAGGACATGGCAGGAGCTGGGGAAGCATCATCAAGCCCAAAGCATCATCATGTGCATGACACAATAGGCAGCCCCATCCCCCAAGTTTCGTAAAGGAGCAAGGTGAACTACTTGCTGAGCTAAGGGTGTGGTCAAACACAGCTTCTTTCAGTCACCCTTTACAAAGGATTATCCCATCTACAGATCTATTTTAAAAAAGCATCACACAGCTTTTCAAATAAGTGCCTAATCTGCCTTACTTCTCTTCTTTCATCTTTGTCTTCTATAATGATGAGTGGTTAGACTGATTGGTCGCTTGTTTGCTGACTGATCACCTCATCTATAGCAGCTGTTTTCAGAGTGGGATTGGCTACAGCAGCCTCCAGACCTTCCCATCCAATCTGTTCCCCAAAATGAGTCACCCTTGGAGTGATTATTTCCCATCTGGGAAAGGGATGTACATTCAGAGGCTTTGGAACCTGTTAAATCCTCCTCCTCCTTTTGTATTTGTTCCTTGAGCCTGAAATTCACCTGGGGGCACCTCTTTAACCATGTCTGATCACAGGGCAATATCATCATAGATGTTTCAAAAAACATTGGAGATGGCATATTGCCTTTCCCTGTCCTTGGGTCTATTGACACTTTGACCTTCTCATTTGCAGAAACAAACTGAGGCATGAAATATCTGCCATCTGCCTGCCCTCAAGAATTGGCAAGGAGCATGAAGCTGGTGCATTAGCCCAACTTGCAGCAAACACTGTACTAGGCACATGAACATAGGCAGTCACAGTCTTGTACCGGGGAATTCTTTGCAACAGAGCAATTATCAGAGTGACTTATGAGCAGAGGAAGCCTCCAGACCAGCTTTCCGCAACCCAGGAGGTTCCAATTATTTTGGCCTCCAGTTCATATTGTCTGCAGCCAGATAGCTAGTGGCAATTATAATGAAACACCCAGAGGGAAAATTATACAACACGGTAAATCTGAGGCTAGGAACTGAGACAGGTTTGCAAAAAGGAGAAATAAGATTAATCAAAACTTGCAGAAATGTATCCACAATAGAACAGAGTCTTGATGGGTCCAAGCCCCAGAGTCCTGACTTGTCCATTATGGTGGAAGCGAAGAATGAAAACAGTGAATGACGACGCAGCAAGCCTCTTAGCAAAGGAATCCTTGTTTGCATGTGCACATATAGGTCACAGGAGGCAGGTGGATTACAATCTTCCAGTTCATCTCCTCAGCAACCTGATCTAGGGAAGTCAGCAGCCTGCAAATTGCTAGGTGCCTCCGGCATTTTCAAGACTGTATCACTTGCCAGGAGTTACTCTTTCCAGACAAACACATTGAGGCCAGGTAGTTGAAGGCTGTACTAACCTGAAGGAGGAAACAAACAGGAAGTGAAAGCCTTCTTAGAAATATTTAGAAATGGGTATTGCTTCTAGGGCAAAGTGTTCTGGTCCTCAGGAGAATATGCAAAGGGAAAGATTCATGATGAAAGAGAGAATATCTTGGTTTGGGACCTTGAGGCTAACCCTAAGCGTGAAGACACCTGGGGCGATCCCACACCAGGTGTCTTCCAGCTCTGGACTCCCATCCAAGGCAAATTCCATCTTATCACCATTGAAAGATCCAAAAATATAAGGCCAAGGTAAGGTTTCCTTTGTTTGTTTGTTATAATGCAGCATAAAACCCCAACATTCAGATAGTTAAAACCCACAAGTGGCAATGCCTGAAAGGGAGATGATAATCAGCCAAAGGTAAAGAGGCACGTCTGTACTAGATGGATTTAAGAAAAGAGATTATTCCACAATCAGCAGGGCCATGACTGAGAAGGCCCTGTCTTACGTCCCAGCACTTTTAACTGCTGACAGATCTTAACTGATGGACAGATCTATGCGGGAGAAGGCGCTCCTTTAGATATTTGGGACCCAAGCTGTTATGCGGAATAACCCAGAGCTAATGAGACAATGGCATAATGGCATCCTGTATTATGCCACAGCTGTGTTCTGATAACATATTTTTATTCAAAGGACATAAGCCTCCCAGGCATGCATGATTTTAAAGGTGGAATGGTGGGTGTGGCAAGATTTTTGGGAAAACTCAGGTGTGGGATGTAAGCACTGGACTTCCCAGTAAGTGGCACCACAGCCTGGCAGGACTTGAACATGGCAGCAATCGAGAAAGCAGGATGCTGAAAGTTTCTGAACGTTCAATAGCCTGATTTGGATACAACACTTTTCAGGACTGTGGGCTTTTTCACAGTACTGCCAGTAGTGCATGTGAGGGACACTCTGGGGCAGAGCACCTGCACTTTACGGAGCTGTTTCGTCACCAGAAATGGCTCTGTCCATCCCAGGACATCCCCATGCAGTATAAGGATGGTGCAGTTAAACTCTACCACATTTATACTAGTGGCAGAACCAGTAAGGCTTTAGACACTCCATGTGACTGCCAATGCAGGTGTGATGACATACTGCGTCACCAGATTGCCCAGGTGACGGTCACTAGTGCTGTCACCAAAGCTCTGCATTGGCTGCCACCCAAGCAGCTATTCACACTCTGGGTAAGAGCTGAACAATCTGTGGATGCCCAGAGCATTCTACCACTTTGCCTCTTACGGAATGGAAGGAGGGAGAGACGCAAGAGCTGACTTTCGCAACCCCAGGACGGAAGCTGCCAATTTGTTACGCTGAACTCTTGTTACAATGCTACAGCTCTCCACTGCCTTTAAGGCAGCCCGATCTCATTAGCACATAATGGTGGACAACTGGAGTAAGAGAGGGTACTGGAAATCATGGCTTTTCATTGGGTCAGGTGGAACTGAAGAGAACGCCCCTAAACATGGTTCCCTCCCATCAAAAAACTGCTTGTGTTCCTGTTGCTAAATAGTGAGGATTATGTGTACATCCAGCAGTGAGACCTCTTTTAATCCAAATAGGAATAGTTCATGTTTTGGGACCTTTCATCTACAGAAACAGCTGATCCTTTAGAAACTGTCAGCATGGGGAGATCTCAAGCCAACTTCAAGCCTGATTAAATCCGGTGTCAGAATGGAGCCAAAGATCTACAAGTCAAGACCAAAATAGACCAAAGGGATTTCCCAACACCTTCTTTTAAAAAAATTATTGAACAGTCATACTTAGGCACTAGCACGAAATGCAAAATTGTTCCTGGTCTCTTTAAAGCCAACTGATAAAACCCTAGAATATCGTAGTTCCCCCACAAAATTAGTATAACTCCTTAAAGGGGAAGGGAGAAGTATCTGGTTTCACCTAGGATTTACTGTCCTGCATTGAGGCACTCAGAAGAACTCTTAAGATGCCAAGTGTTGAGAGAAATCAGACCTTTGGAAAATAAAGGTGTGGACATGAGTTGTTCCAGCCCAGCATTCCACTGTGATGTTTGTTGCAGAGATAGAAACCGATAACTTAAGCAGGGTAGAAATGAGCAGTCTAATCAGGAGTTTTCATTTCACACACATAACCTATGGCTTTCTAGCAGGTGGATTTTTCCACTACAGGTGTTCATGCTTCTCGAAAAGAAAGAAGGCAGCCCACTGTTTACCATGTATGCCTCCTTATTTTTCAAGGTAACAATGGCCTCTGAGCCCATTAAGGAACAATGAGGACATTATACGTTGACCTCAGCTGCTGGCCAGCATCTTCACTGAAAGTGGTCCTTAGCTGGAGAGTCACCACTAAATAGGCCCTTTCTCTAAAAGCAAGACAACCAAAGAACGGTTTCTTTTGAAGAATACAATGCAAGATAGCCAGCAAGATGCCTCCTGGCTCTTACCAGACTCTAATTCGTTATTTCCACACACTTCTGCTGTAGAGCCCATGTGGAGGCTTGGGAGAAATCTCTGCCAACACTGATGGCACAAACTCTTATTTGCAGCCTATTGGCTAGGACTGATGAAAGTAGAAATCCAAAACCCTAGAAGGCACAGGTAATTACTTAAGATCTGAGGATGAAGTCCAATAAAATTCTGGATTCCATTTGAGATTTGGCTCAGAGAACCATATAGCCAGTTTGGTCTAGTGGTTAGGGAGTTGGACTCTTATCTGGGAATACCGGCTTCGATTCCGCCCTCCCCCATGAAGCCAGCTGGGTGACCTTGGGCTAGTCACAGCTCTCTTCTGAGCTCTCACAGCCCCACCTACTTCACAGGGTGTTCTGTTGTGGGGGGAAGAATAGAAAAGCTTTGTCGGCCGCTTTGAGTCCCTTTAAATGGCTGGGAAGAGCGGGGTAGAAAAGCCAACTCTTCTTCTTGGTCCCTAGAAATCAGCAGATAGAAATTCACAACATCCTGTTAAAGAACATCAGCAACCTAGCGGTGTTGATGAAGGGAATAAAGAGCTTGCTGCTTATATTCTTCTGCCCAAAGAGACCATCAGCAAATAATGTTCTCCAAACCGTTCACCCTGTCCTTATCCTTCCAGGCAAGGACTGCATGTATCGCGCATGGTTATTGTTACCAGCTGTGAGAAGGCTGGATAATTTCCTAGATCTGATTATTTTCACTGCAGTGTCTCAGCCAGATGCAGAATAAATGGAATTCAGTTCTAATGCTCTTGGTTCACCTTCATTGATGCAGGAGCCGCGTGGAGGGTTTCAGAAACGACTCTTGCTCAAAACAGTCATCAGCATGAATATTCAGACAGTTTTTCTGTACAGGCTGTACCTGTATAGTTGTGCTCCTGGAAACTCTCTGCTGGAATAGGGTTGGGTTGTTTGTTTTGAAACAGATGCTCGTCACTGAAAGTCGCATCCTCTTTTGCCCCAACAAAATCTAAGGGTGTGTCCCCATGCACGTTTGGTTCGGTATCGAAATCAGGTTTTGCAAGGGGTATCCCCATGCATTTTTTATTTGATCCAGTTTCCACAGACCAAACTGCCCCAAACCGTGCCAGACCAGGACCAAATTTGGTACCCGAAAAACAACAACTGTAGGCATAGTTTGAGGTCCCGGCACGCATTACTTAGGGAACCGAGACTGTACATGGGGACGATCCTGGGCTATCTGGGGAGGAGATTGGCACTCATGTCATTGGGAAGTGGGGTGTGTTTGCCTTTCCTGTCCTGTGCATTGAAGATCGCAGGCACTGACATTTTTTGGAAGTGAAAAAATCCAGGCAGGCAGGATAGTGGCTTAATTTTTGTTCCTTTTCCACAGCGAATATTCCACCCCCGTTTCCTGATCGCCAAGGCGATCACGATAATGGCTTGATTTTCTCCTTTTAAAACTTGCCAGGCGTTCTCGCGGTTCCCGGTGGAGCGGAGGTGCACAAAAATGCTCAAGCGCTCAACTGCCGCTAAACCTCGTAGTGGCTTTTGGTCTTTTAAAATTATTTTAAAATTTATTAAACGTAATTTAAAACTTTCTCCATGCCTCCCAGCCCAGTCCTGGTTTTCTGTGCTGCTAAGAGTGGTGTGTGTGTGTGTGTGTGTGTGTGTGTGTGTGTGCAGCATTTGCAGCTGGCAGCACAGGGGTGGGCTGATGCCAGCCTGGCTTCCAATGAGGACAGAGGGGCTGCTCCCCCGTGCCAGGGTTTGGCACAGTTTGCATGGGACAGCTGCATCCACACCCAGCCCGTGTTACCGGGAATGGCATGGGGATGGGTAAGATTCGATCTCAGACGTGCTCCCAGTCCCATGCGTGCCCATTCCGAGCCAAACAGCTTTCATGGGGACATGGCCTAAATGGCCACTAGTGGCACTGTGGATAGGGACAGCTTGCCAGGGGCACCTATCTATCTCCCCTGCTTTTTCTCAGCAGTTTCCTGCTGAGTCATAATACACCACTAGTTCCTTCTCTGAAGATATTTTTCCTCCCTTTACTTCATCTTATGTAGCTAGTAGTTAGGATTATACCTGCCCTATTGAAGTGCATGTCTTATTAACGTTATGAGAACAGTCTCTATGCATCTTTGGGCAGGTTCCAACTGGGTATTTTAATCTGGGTTTAAGCCAGGGTTTTTTTAAAAAATCGGCAGCGAGGTCTGGTATTTGGCATTCCCACTGTTAGCTTATAAATCAGACTTGCAGGGGAGAAATCCTTTCCCCTTTCTCCTCCATCATACCCTGACTTCATCTGGGCAGGCCATTCAGACCCCACCCCCTTTATAAACCTGTCCTCAATTTAATGGAATAATGGCAGAGAATCAATATTCCCCATTAGTCCTTGCTAGCAGGCCGTGTGGAGGGGTGGCCTAAAAATCAATGGGCAAGTCATCATTGAGAAACATGGGCTGAATTCACACTTCAGCCAGTAGTATGCAGTTAGGCAACCTCTGGGCAGGTTCATCTGCACTTCCAGGAGGTGTTGCCAGGGGCTGCCTAATTGCATACTAGCTATGGAGTACAAAATCGTGCACCACAAGCATACTAACCTTTCCCAGAGACTTACCTGTCGCGACCTCCTGATACGACTGTGCAGAGTCAGTGTCGTCATAGCAATGCACACACCATCGCAGTCACAGAGGGCACCGCACTCAAGATGGCGGCACCCAGAAGAGGAGCAGCCCAATGATCGAACACAGATTTGTTTGTTTGTATTTCTATCCTGCCCTATACCCAAAGGTTACAATATTATATTAATCTTAGACAGGTCCCTGCCCTCAGGCTTACAATCTAAAGAGACAAGAAACAAAAGGAAAATGGTGTGGGAGGGAACAGCAAAAAGCAAGCATTGAGGTCTTCAGTTCCAGTTCTTCTGCTCATTTCTTATTGCTGGAATTTTCCTGTTCTCTTTACTTTGAATTTTCTCTTCATTGTTGACAAACCAGATGATGGTAGAGATGGTCAGCCAGCATCCACTCAGCCCCACCCTGCTCAGCCTCAGGACCAGATGTTTTCTCAACTGGTGGATCGGCTGCCATAGTCTCTTTGCCATCTTGTGAAGGGAGCAGTTGGAGGAGGGAGGGGCACTGCTGGGAGCAAGATGGGGGCATAGCCCAGCCTGCTGCCTCATCTCCACTCCTCTCCGGCAAGATGGTTCTCAGCCTTGTGGTGATGGCAGTTGGAGGAGGGAGGGGCACTGCTGGGAGCAAGATGGCAGAGCAGCCCAGCCTGCTGCCTCTTCTCCACTCCTCTCAGGCAAGATGGTTCCTAGCCATGTGATGGCAGTTGGAGGAGGGAGGGGCACTGCTGGGAGTAAGATGGCAGAGCAGCCCAGCCTGCTGCCTCTTCTCCACTCCTCTCAGGCAAGATGGTTCCTAGCCATGTGATGGCAGTTGGAGGAGGGAGGGGCACTGCTGGGAGCAAGATGGCAGAGCAGCCCAGCCTGCTGCCTCTTCTCCACTCCTCTCCGGCAAGATGGTTCATAGCCTTGTGGTGGCAGTTGGATGAGGGAGGGGCACTGCTGGGAGCAAGATGGCAGAGCAGCCCAGCCTGCTGCCGATTCTCCACTCCTCTCCGGCAAGATGGTTCATAGCCTTGTGGTGGCAGTTGGACGAGGGAGGGGCACTGCTGGGAGCAAGATGGCATAGCCCAGCCTGCTGCCTCTTCTCCACTCCTCTCAGGCAAGATGGTTTGCAGCCTTGTGGTGGCAGTTGGAAGAGGGAGGGCCACTGCTGGGAGTAAGATGGCAGAACAGCCCAGCCTCCTGCCTCTTCTCCACTCCTCTCAGGCAAGATGGTTTGCAGCCTTGTGATGGCAGTTGGAAGAGAGAGGGCCACTGCTGGGAGTAAGATGGCAGAGCAGCCCGGCCTGCTGCCTCTTCTCCACTCCTCTCAGGCAAGATGGTTTGCAGCCTTGTGATGGCAGTTGGAAGAGAGAGGGCCACTGCTGGGAGTAAGATGGCAGAGCAGCCCAGCCTGCTGCCTCTTCTCCACTCCTCTCAGGCAAGATGGTTTGCAGCCTTGTGATGGCAGTTGGAAGAGGGAGGGCCACTGCTGGGAGTAAGATGGCAGAGCAGCCCAGCCTGCTGCCTCTTCTCCACTCCTCTCAGGCAGGATGGTTTGTAAACAGGGCTGGCAGAGGCATGCCCTCATTGTCACAGGTGCTTGGTCTGTGTGATGAGTGTTCGATCACATGTGGGGTGGACTGTTAGCGACTGGCACTCACTAGTCTCCATAGTGTGAATGCTAGTCAGTGTCAGCTTATTGCACACCTTTCCCATCCATGGGATGGGAAAGGAAGTGTGAAAATACCCATGGACTGTCCTGGCTACTGCACTGTAGGCTTCAGGTTTCCATAAATCATTTTTTACTTGTTTTATTTTCTGAGCACCGAAACTGAAAAGGAAACAGGGAAAAAAAATTACACCCAAATTCCTCTGTCCTGCGGATGCTCTCAATAGCTGTGAGTGCGACTGTAAAAACTGATTAGGGGTTTTATCCTTGTCTGGAGCAGATTTCCCTTTTCTTGGTCTCTCACTCGCCTAATACTTTGGCATCCTGCAGATTACAGCTTGAAAGCTGCAGGCTTTGTTGGTCTCGATGCCTTAACTGTTTAATGGACTATTCACTTTGTGTAAGAGATGACATTGTAAATGTTTGTCAGCGCAGCTCACAGCTGCCTCAGGAAGCTGCCTTTTCTAAGCATTGCTTGTTCTCTGGATAAAGGCAGGGGCTGTACATTGGAGCCTGGAATTCTGTGTATTGGGGAGTCAATAAATGCAGAGGCTTTTTTGTTTTCTGGAGGAAGGAGAAGCGGAGCTTGGCACCTTTATCTTGTCTCCTGAAGGCCATTTCACAAAGTGCTGGGCGTGGCCTTCACTGCTCCCATCTACACCAAGTAAATGAGACGTTTTTGTGCTTTTTTAAGTTCGTGTATCTATTGTTGAGACCCAAAGTTGTGTCTGAAGATGGACATCCATAGATCTGTTGTCTGGAGTGGACGTTCCCTGCCAACATACACTCACTCTAAGGTGAAGGTAGAACTGTATTTATTCGTCGACAAATAAAGGGGGAAAGGGATTCAAGCCACAAAGGCTAATGACAAAGAGTCCTAGCAACCCATGTGCTTTTTATCCTATCTTGCTTTTCTTTAACACAGAATTTGGGATTTAGGTGCTCCACCATACCTTTCCCAGAGTTCTTAGAGTGATTCCAGACATCGGTTACATTAGACACACATACAGGCAACATATAAACTTCCGCACTGGAGGCCAGATGCGGGTGCCTTTTCAGCGGCGCTTCCACACATTGGCAGGCAAGACCTATTCTTAATCGGGTCTTGCTGCTGAAAGATCTGGCCTCCGGGAACACCTGAAAAATTAGGTCTTCATCTGGCCCTTCGCCTCAATCCAAGACACTTCCGCACACGGAGAGGCGAAGGCCAGATGTCCCGGCGGCCGCAATCTTAGGGAGGGTGGAAGCAGGCTGGTTTGCCTCCTGCCCTTTCCAGCACGCTGCTGGAAACATGCAGTGACTGGCGGCTGCATGCTCCAGTCCTGTGGCTCCAGGGACAGCATCAGCGGCGCGGGAATCTGGCTGCCTTTGGCCCTGGGTGCTGCGGCTTCCGTGCAGCACCCAGGTGATCCGGCTGCCCAATCCGGCCTCACCACAGCTGCCCCGCACGTGTGCAGACACGCGGGGACTCCAAGGATCTGTCCCTATTTGGGACAGGTCCTCGGAAGAACAGATGGCCAAAACCCGGATCTTTTTAGATCTGTTTTTCAGCGGCAGGTGCGGAAGCACCCTTATTCTACTCTATTTCGACATTCCAGAAAAAAGCAAGGATATTCCACAATGGCAATGCTTTATTCTGGAACATCCAAGTAACTTACATCTGAATGCAGCCCAAGAGAAGGAAGGAGCCTTAGCTGGGTGAACCTGTGCAGGGCCTTGTTCCCCTGGCCCCCAGGGTGTACGGATGCAGAGCGAAGCAGTATCACGTTGCACGATAATACTAACACTCCATGGTGCACCTTTCAGGCCTGTCCTACCTTCCTATGGTTCACAGCAGCCCTAGAAAACATACAGAGGACTGTGGGATTCTTGGGTTGCCGTATAGCTGAATCCCTCAAGGGCAAGATCATTCCACAACTTGATTAGACACTTATCTATGGGACATACCCAACAATCACCAACTGAAAAGGCCTGGAATAGAGTTTTGAAATATTCACCCTGGATTGACGTGGATAAGAAATTAGAAGAAGAAATAAGTTTTGTTTCATTTGCTGCGTGAAAAGATATGGTTAAAAGACGGCATTGCTGCTGTTGAGGGGTGGCAGAGGGAGGGGACTGGGATAAGCAGGAATCATGTAAATGTTGCTATATTATATGTGTCAAAACTGATTTAATAAATAAAGAGAAAGAAAGAAAGAAACTTGCCTTTGATTGTGTTCAACTATGTTTTGTTCTGTATGGATCAGGCCTTTATCTTTATGGAGAGGCTATTTTAGGGTGTTTTTCCACTTAGCACTAGAGTACCCACTAAGGACCTATTAAGGGTTCTTAACTGGTCCTTAATTGGTCCTTAATCAGCCCTTAATGGGTACTCTAGTGCTAGTGGACCCCCCCCCCCAAGTACCCATTAAGGACCCATTAAAGGCTCTTAATGTGTTCTTAATGGGTACTCGAGTGCTAAGTGGAAAAACACCCTTAAATTCCTAACCTGGTTTTAGTTTTAATAGGATTTTGTGCTCTGTAATTTTAAATTGTACCGTTGTACTGCCCTTTATACTTTCCATCCTTTGGTGGAAAGGGCGTTATATATAAATGTTTATCATCATCATCATCATCATCATCTTGAGATGCCCATAAGCATGTGTGAGACAGGATGCTGGACTAGATGGGCTATGGCCTGATCCAGCAGGGTTCCTCTTATGTTCTTAAAACATACTTCGGCGTGATCGATGTCCAATCTCTACCGCACCAATTCTGTTCCACTAGTCACCACTTTTCCTTTTTGTGGCCTATTCCTTTAAGGAAATGGAAAGGGGGCTATTCTTTAACATCCTTCTCCTGACTAAGGTGATCACAGAATGCCATTTGGACTTTAAAAGCTGACATCCATAAAGGTGCCAAACCCAATTATTGTGCCATTTGGCTCTGCATGAGAAGCTCACACATGGATCTATATTTAGGATAGACTCTGGAGGACTTCCATTGTTTATTTTTAGGAAAAGTGTAAGGCAAGAAATTCTTGCGTGGAGCTGTGCTGTTTTGACGCCTTCCCTTCCATATCCCTTCCCACCCCAGAAAAAAAACCCTTTCTGCAACTGATTTTTAGCAGGGGGAAATATTTTGTACTAGAAGGTGGCTACTGGCTAGCAAATAGTGGCTCCACCCTTGGACTCTGTGCCAGAAAAACTTCACAAGTTAAATATCACAGCTCTTAGTAAAGAAACTGATCTCAAACAAGGTTCTTCCACACTCCCTCCTGCATCTTTCTTTCTTACGTTTCTGAGTTGCTTTCTTGCCATTAATTAAAATAAAATGGTCCAAATGGAAAATGTAAAAATTACAAATATAAAGCTGGCATCGTTAAAATAAACAAACACACACAGAGAATAATCACCTAGAGGGCAATTCAGCATTCTGCGCTTTTGCCTAAACGGTCCTCAACTATATTGACTTTACTTTCTCCCAATTATTCTAGCTTGTTTTACACTTGTGAGATGCTCCATAGATTGCTGGTAGTGCCTCCGTTCTTCCTGAAGGTGGCGCCGGAGAGAACTCATGTTGCTAGTAGTACATAAAGACCACGAGGATACAAAGTTGGCATGTGCTGACTGGTGCCCACGTAGAAGTGAACCTAAATATCTTGGTCCTTGATTCTCTGGAGGAGCGCCTTGTCCCATATAAACATGCCTATGCTTTTAGATCACAACAGGAGAGACTGGCGTGAGCCAGTTTGGTCTAGTGGTTAGAGAGCTGGACTCTTTATCTGGGAATACCGGGTTCAATTCCGCACTCCCCCACCAAGCCAGCTGGGTGACCTTGGGCTAGTCACAGCTCTCCTCTGAGCTCTCACAGCCCCACCCGCCACACAGAGTGTCTGTTGTGGGCAGAAGAATATAAAAGCTTTGTCAGCCACTTTGAGTGCCCTTAAATGGGTGAAAAAAGTGGGGTAGAAAAGTCAACTCTTTTTCTTCTTCCTCCTCCTCCTCCAGCTGGGTGACCTTGGGCTAGTGACAGCTCTCCTCTGAGCTCTCCTCTGAGCTCTCACAGCCCCACCTACCTCACAGGGTCTTCTGTTGTGGGGAGAAGAACAGAAAAGCCTTGTCAGCCGCTTTGAGTCCCCTTAAATAGGTGAGAAAAGGGGTAGAAAAGCCAGCTCTTCTTTTTCTTCTTGGAATAATGGAGCTTTTCACAGCCAGTTTTCATCTCAGCTGCATTTGACTCTTCTAGCAGGCTGTCCTCTGGAGATGAATATTGCAGCTGTAGACAAAAGCTGAGGTTCAAAGTGGAACCACCCCATCTACACAAAAACTGTGTCGCAGGTAAGAGGACATTCTTGTCTCTCTGCTACATTCAGAGGTGTTAGAAAAATACCGCTCGGATTCAATTAGACTGAAGATATAAAGTTTTATTGAGAAAAGCAAGTAATTACAACATTTGCAAAAGTAGGAATATTTCCCTTTAATACTCCTTTGTCGTTGCAATGTGAATGAAGGGAGCTGGTTTTCGGGCCGAAGGTCCCAACCAACCCAGCCCTAACACAGTAATGCAAGATCTTTTATACTTTATCTGGCCAAAAGTTCCCTCCCAAAGTTTCTCTTACTGGTTTAGAAGAAACTTCGGATTCCATTCCAAGTGACACACCTCCAAAGTTAATTTGCATCTACTATATTCATAGTGGGGAGGAGATTTTAATATTTAAGTACCTTATTAAGGGCTATAGTTCGAACAACAGTCAACTAGTTGGCTAAAAACCAATTTCATACTTTGAAGTTAAGTTATACTCTCTGTCTCTGCAACTGTTTCAGCTGGCAAATATAGGCATGTTTTCCTTATCTCTCATTGCAACCAAAACCAACATTTTCATTATCTCTCCTTGGTCCAACTCGATGTTTGCCAATATTTTATTTCTCCGCATAATGTGCCAATGTACTATTTCTCCTCAATGTGTGCCAATATACAGGGTTCTTGTGATTGGGGAGGGGGGGTTTCACTAGCACTAAGTACCCATTAAGGACTCATTAAGGACCCATTAGGCTCAGAGCAAGAAAACCTGGTTTCTACTGCAGACCCCATTAGAACCCGATTTGTTCACACCTGTAATAGGGAAATCCAGATACAATGGGCCCTTCAGGACCTATAATCTGGATTTCCTGTGGACCCCATTAAAGGGTTCTACAATCCGGTCTTCAGGCATCAAATCCAGATTAGAATCATTGCCCACCCCCCAAAACGTGGTGTGATAGACGTCTCCCACTTGGGTCCAGATGGATACTCCACACAGGTGCTCCGGTGTTCCCGCTGCGAGCTTGCCTTGCACTCAGTGCTATTGGGTGCTACACTGCCCGTGGAAACACATCGGGTACTTCCTTAGATCCGGATCTTCTAAATCCGGATTAGTTGAAGGATCTGTTTCTTAGATCTGGATCATCTTAGATCCGGATTAAGGGAGGTAAGTGGAAAAAAACTTTTTCTTGCCAAAAGTACATCTTAACTAATTACTTATAGACTGCTCTATTTTTCTCCCCCTCCTTTCTCCTCTGCCTTATCTGAACAGCTGCTAGAGGTAGAAAAGGGGAGAAAAGCCCATTCTTTCTCAAAGTTAGCTCTATTACTTTTCCCGATTTGCAAGCATAGAACACAGAAGCAAAATGGCTGTTAATCAAATAATTATTAAAACGAAAATTTTCTCCTATTTCCCACAGAGGTGAAAGAAGTGTGGCATGCAAAAGGGCCTTCCCTGTGGTGGCTCCCCCAACTTCGAAATAGCCTCCAGGCACCAATTTTACATGGTCTCTGGCACCTTGATAAACCATTGTCAAGACATGATGGGAATTATTTTACAACATGTCCCATCACTGGTCCTTCCCTCCCTTTTTATTTCACCTTTCTAAGGTTGCAGTCAGAAAAGATTTTTAAAGAAGCTTCTTTGGGGTGCCTTGGTGACGGTTTCAGGATGGGATTGTTCACACACCAGTCTGTCCCTCCGCCTCTCAGGAACATTCTAGACTAGAAAAGGTGGATTACAGAAGGTTTGGGAACACCAGAGCCACACACTGTCTCTCTGACGTTTCCCTTTTGTTATGCCTGAACACATCTTTAGACGTTCTTCTATAAATCCACTCTTTCTTCAATACATTCACTGTTTCCCAAATGTGCATTTGGGTGTGTTTGTCGCAGTTTGACGAAGCCATTTCTGTGAAAGCACATTATTTGTTTACGCTTAAAACCCATGCTGCACAGCTCCCAAGCGTCCCTGCATTTGCATTCAGCCTTATAAAAATGCAATTAAAATTTCACACCGCCTTCTGCGTAACTGGTTAGTCCAGTTTTTGTGAAAAGCACGTCAGGTATGCAGGCCTTTCCTGTTGGAGATCGCCCGTGGGGCCGCAACACTGTCTGCTTGTTACTTAACCTCTTACTACAGCCTTGGCATATGATCTCAAACATATGGAACCTTTCCAGAAAAGAGAGAAAGAGGCTCGTTCTGTGCTCAAATGGCCACTTTGCAAAGCGGAAGCCCCATAGCCAACCAAGAGAAAGTATCTTTAGAGTATGGAAGTAAGAAAGATTTACTACATTTTAATGTTAGGTGTAAAAACTGTGAATACTGCAAAGAGAAAAGGAAGAGTGGCTATTCCGTTTCTTTTGTTCAGGTACCTGGAGGTCACCAAACAAAGTTGATCGAACCAGGGCAAGGAACTTTGTGTTCTGGGGGACTTTCAGAGCATTGGCAGGTTTCCCAAGTTGAAACACACAGTTCTCCCATGGTTGGGTCCAACTTCCGAGAACACACCCACCCCGGCCACATTCCACACCTTCGTGAATTCTTTTGCAGGTAACAATTTTTGTGTGCCTGGATAAAGAATGGGCACTGTCTGAGGCATGTATGTATGTATGCATTTTTAAATGTTTATATCCTGTCTTCCTCCAAACAGTTCAAGGTCATGAATTTTATTCCCAGCCTTCCTGGATTTGATGGGAAGTAGTATTAGAATATTACAGACTTAGAAGAGGAGGAGGAAGAGGAGGAGCTGGCTTTTATATGCCATTTTTCTCACCTTTAAGGGGACTCAAAGTAGCTGACAAACCTTCTGTTCTTCTCCCCACAACCCCCTGTGAGGTAGGTGGGGCTGTAAGAGCTTAGGGGCATTTCTGCACTGGCTGCGGACACCACATTAAGAACACATACAAGACACATAGAAAACTTCTGCACTGGAGGACTGATCCAGGACCCTTCCATGCGGCCACTTCTGCACAGCGGTGTGCGAGACCCATTCTTAATGGGGTCTCACCACCGGAAGATCCATTCTCCAGGAAGACCTGGAAAATTAGGTCTTCAATCCGTCCCCTCGCCTTGATCCATTTGGAAGCAGGACGCTTCCGCACATGGGGAGGTGAGGGGACGGATGTGCCGGCGGCCGCCATCTTGGGAAGGGCGGAAGCAGGCTGGTCTGCCTCTGGAGCACCTCTGCCACGCACCAGTGGAAAGACATGGTGACTGGCAGCTGAATGCTCCAGTCCTGTGGCTCCGGGGGTGGACGTGGCATCGGTGGCATGGGAGGCCGGCTGCCTTTTGGAATGGGTACTGCGGCCTCCGCACAGACCCAGAAAATCCATCTGGCAGGATCCATCCTCCCTGCACCTGTGCAGACACGGAAGGCCTCTTCGGATCCACCCCTATTTCAGACGGATCCTCCGGAGGATGGATCGCCAGTAAATGGATTTTCTTTAATCCGTTTTCCGGCGGCCAATGCAGAACCACCCTAGGAGAACTGTGACTAGCCCAAGATCACCCAGCAGGCTTCATGGAGGAATGTGGAATCGAACCAGGGGATTGCCAGATAAGACTCCTACACTCTAACCACAAGGCCAAACTTTAAGCTGCCAAAATACAATGGAGGCTGTGGATCAGCGCACATGTTCTGGTAAACCCCAGTGAACTGAACACAAAATATTCTGACGACACATTGTGTTTCCATACAGGGCCTGATAGTACAAGGGTGACGTTGTTGCCCTCCCTGCCATACGAGGATGTGGACATGCTTCCATGAAGATGAGCATATGTACATTGTATACCATAGACTGTAAGCCCAATTACTTAGCAATGCTTTGGGCTGAAATCAGTGTTTTCCACTTTGGGGTGGAGTCATTTTTCCATGGTGGCTTTTCAGCTTTCTTCTCTTGCTTTCTTCTCTCCTGTGCATATCAAGATAGCTCAACCTGGGAAAGCATGGCGAAGTGTTATACTGAACCAGAGCACCATGGGAAAAGCCTAAGGTTTGGCATTACTTAGGGTGTAGGATAATCCTGGCTATTTCATATGCAGAAACAACCACACATCTCTCTTGTGTTCGTCTCGTTCATTATCTCTAACTTCCTACTAGGCAAATACATCATCATTCTTTCCCCCGAGAGTTGACTCAGCACCGTGAACTGTAATCTAATTCAATAAGCAACATGTGATCTCAACACCTGCACCCAAGAGCATCCCAGTGACTCATCTCCGAAGAACCAAGATTAGCACATACAGGTGAAATGAGACTTAGCGCTGCTGCAGTGGCTTGACCAGGGCTGGCTCATACATTCTTGGCACGTGAGAGACTCAGAGCCTTTATTCCCATTCCATGTGCTCTGGCGCACATGCTCACATGCTCATAGAGGCACATCAGGCACGGAACTGAGAGTCAAGGCCTCTCCCAGACAACACTGGATTGATTTGTACATTCTTTGTTTAAGGGAGGCTAATAACAGATGAATAGCACCTGGCATACAAAACAAAACAAAACGGGATGCTGGTGCCACTTGTAATCTCAAACATCTGGAGGTTGGACTGTGCTGACTGTTGAGGTATAGGTGCTTCATCAGAGGGCTAACATGTTTCGTTCCATATTCTATTTTTCTCCTGAAAGTGACAGAGTAGTTGTGTTATCTATCTATCTGTCTGTCTGTCCGTCCGTCCGTCCGACCGACCATCCATCCATCTTCCATCTATCCAAGGTCCATGGCCATAGGTACAAAAGTGTGAATAAAATATACAACTATGTGCATCATCAAACCATGTGTCTAGATTAGGGATGTGCACAAATATTTCTAACATTTGATATTCATATACAAATAGAACAGTGATGGCTAACCTTTTGAGCTCGGTGTGTCAAAATTCACAAGAAAACCTAGCTTAACTCAGGTGCAGCGTCACATCTAGAAATATCCATAATTTTGTAATATTTGTAGCTCTAGTAAGAAAGTTAAATTTTTGATATATGTATTTTTTTAAAGCAAAAGCAAATAATTATTTAAATTAGTGACTTTTGTTGCTGAATTTCATTTGCTAAATCTTCATTTGAAAGTTGGTATTTCGCACAATTCAAGAACAAGCAAGCACTACGTGCCCAGGTGCCAGGGTGGCCAGGTGTGTCACCCAAAAAGACTTGGCGTGTCACCTGTGACATGCGTGTCATAGGTTGGCCATCACCGAAATAGAACATTATGACATTCATACACTGACATTTGTATTTGTGAAACAGGGCGTTGGGAAAGCGGCTGCGTCAGTCACGTCTGCAGTGGACCCAGAGTACATTCGACATGGTTTGAGAGCAGATTAAAAGTAGATTCAGGGCGGATTTGAGGCTTTCATAGCGGATATGTTACTGGATATTCATACTAACTCGTATGTATACATTTGTACTGGATATTCAAACTAACTGGTACGGATATATTTGTATTAAATAGAATCCTACCACATTCGAAGGGGATCTACTTGGAACAAATACAGATTTTCTTACATTCAATTTTATACTAATTGAATGCAAAAAAACCCATTCGTACACATCCCTGGTCTAGATCCGTTCTGTCTTGACACCCTTAGCACAGAATTTAGCAGTTTCCCTTGTTGTGTATGGGCCAGTATCTGCCGGCAGAGTTCTATAGAATTCATACGGAATCCCTGGTTTCCATCTTATCAAAGGTAGAAGCAGTTGTATTAGGATTGCACGTGGTAGACACTAAGGGCGAATCCCCACAGCAAGCTTATTTCGAATTCAAAATGTTTTCAATCCTTGCAGACCCCACGTCAGTTTGGCTTAACACGCTTTCCGCGTGTTAAATCGCCCCAAAGCGTTGTAAATGTTAACCCTCATTTCAACAGGTCTCACTCCGGTTCGTGCGCTTGAAACGTTTTACATTTTTTACTGTGGGAACCCTTCCGTGTTAAGGGATGAGAGTTTCCCTCCCCCAATAGCTTGCTTCCAAAGCAAGCTGTAAAATCCATGGCATAAAGCTACACTGTAGCGATTGAATCACTTCACACCTGATAACGATCTTGCCGTTGAAAGTGCTGACCTTCTAAAAAGGGAAAACAAAGGAAAGCAGTTGCAGGTTTGGGGAGATGTATGAATGTTTGTTGCTGCTGCTTCTGCAAGACCTGAGAAATGAGGAGAGGAGGGGAAAGTATTGCTGGCTGTCCGCTGCTGTTTTTCCTCCATCCAGGCAAGCAGCAGCCACACAGCCACCCAGCTAGGCTCTGTGAAGGGGTCCCTTATGGGTGGCCCGTTCACGCCAGGAGGAAGAGGACAGGGCAGCCCCGAAAAGCGGTTTTTAAAAAGTAGCCACTAGAGTCCCCCCTTGAGTCATGTACGCCACGTAGGATCCTCAGAATCTGGATTGAACGCGATTCTGGCTGAAAGTAATGGGATCAGGCAAATTCGCGTTTGCATCCGGTTCTGTTATTTCTGTTTAGGGCAACTGGATTAAGCTTCTAATGGGGATGCGGCCTAAGGCTGACCCAAGATAAGGGGCAACCCTGGTTCTTAATGGAAATCTGGCAGTGCCTCTCGCTATGGCCCTGCCTAAAGCTAGAAGTCCTACAGCAATAGTTTCGAACAGAAGGAAGGTATTAACAAAAGAAAATCTGGTCTAAGGCCCTTTCTGCACTTACGTGTTAATCTGGATTAAGGAGCTGCTAAGAACACAATAGTTTTTTTTCCCCACTACCACTAAGTACCCATTAAGTACCCATAGGGTCTCATTAAGAACCCATTGGGCTCAGAGCAGGAAGACCCTGTTTCCACTGCAGACCCCATTAGAACCTGATTTGTTCACACGTGTACTAGGGAAATCCGGATTAAATGGGGTCCTTCAGGATCTATAATCCGGATTTCCTGTGGACCCCATTAAAGCGCTCTACAATCTGGTCTTCAGGCATCAAATCCAGATTAGATGTGTCGCTCCCCCAAAACATGGCGTGACAGGCGTCTCCCACTTGGGTACAGATGGATGCGCCACATGGGTTCTCCGCCGTTCCCACTGTGAGCTTGCCTAGCACCCATTGCTATTGGGTGCTACACTGCCCATGGAGACGCATTGGGTGCTTCCTTAGATCCGGATCTTCTAAATCCGGATTAGTTGAAGGACCCATTTCTTAGATCTGGATCATCTTAGATCCGGATTAAGGGAGGTAAGTGGAAAAACCTCCAACAATTACACAGTAATCCGCATCGAGGAGCTGCTTAGTACACATCGTCTGCAGAGGAGTAGAATAGACCCAGATCAGAAGCGTGCTAAGGGCTCGCTCACTCAGATTGGTGGTAGACCAAATAAATGTGGTCTACATCCATGCTCACACTCTCTGATCCTGACAAAGGAAGGGGCATCTGCACATAGAACAGATTGTGAGTGACATGCACAGGTACAACATGACTATGAAGACATTTCTGTAGTGCTTCCGCAACAGCAGCCACATTGACAGCAACGGTGTCTTCACAGCCTCTGCAAAGTCACCTTGCATCCATGGCAAAGGTGTCTTTGCATTTCCTCTGAAGACACCATGCACACCCATGGGCACACACGCCCACACGCCCTGGATGGAACGTTCCATTGACTGGGATGTGGCCACTTGCATTGGGCGTTGGAGGAGCCGAGGGCCAACCACACCGCAGTTTGGGCGTTTCCTATGGATGTGGTTTAGGCATCTAATCCAATCTATCTCACACAGATCTCACTAAACCCAATCTCGCTAATCCAGATTAAGCACGCCAAGTGCTCGAAGGGCCCCAATCGTGTAGATGTGTTGCAGTAATTTACTAACTGGTAATGCCAATTTGTACAGAATGCAAATATAAAAGATTATCATAAAAAAAAAATGACGTGACAATAATAAACAAAGTTTTTTAAAAAACAACAATATTACAAACAAATTGCTAAAATAGCAATAAATTGTCCCATTAGGGTCTTTGGTCTTTCGGTCCAGTTTGCAAACTAGCAGACCCCTCGAGTTCAGTCTTGCGCCAGCTGGGTTGGACAATTCCTTCCTCAGTACTGAGCCAGTTTGGTCTAGTGGTTAGGGAGCAGGACTCTCATCTGGGAATACAAGGGGCCTATTCGCACTTGGCTTTATTCTGGAATATATCTTGGAATAGGCGTATGCTGTCCACATGCTAGTGCAGGCTATAGGATGCCCCAGATGAGGCCTGTCAGAGTCTGCATTAGCAGGTGGACAAGAACCCCCTGTCCTGAGATATATTCCAAAATACAGCCAAGTGCGAACAGGCCTCAGGTTTGATTCCGCACTCCTCCATGAAGCCAGCTGGGTGACCTTGGGCTAGTCACAGCTCTCTTCTGAGTTATCACAGCCCCATCCACTAGTGTCTGTTGGGAGAGGAATAAAAAACTTTGTCAGCCGCTTTGAGTCCCCTTAAATGGGTGAGAAAGTGAGGTAGAAAAGCCAACTCCTCCTCCTCCAGTACTAACTCAGCAACAGGATATCTGCATCCCTGTAACTGGTAGGTGGGAATGTTACCAAACCCTTATCATACCTTCTCTCAGTGAGGGCTGAAGCCCAGCATGCCAGATGCATTTCTGCGAGACTTTGCATGTAGTGATACACTGATATCTTGAAAATGACCGCTGAATTGCAGTCTGTTTTAATTTTGAATAAGAAGCCGCCGAAGACGGTCTTTGTCAAAATGCATATGACGTGCTAGAGCGGTGATGGCCAACCTATGACACGCGTGTCACAGGTGACACGCCAAGCCCTTTTGGATGACACACATGGTCACCCTGGCACCTGAACATGTAGTGCTTGCTTGCTCTTGAAGTGTATGAAATACCCAACTTTCAATTGAAGATTTAGCAACAAAAGTCACTAATGTAAAGAATTATTTGTTTTTGCTTTTAATAAAATACATATATCAAAAATAAAACTTTTTTACTAGAGCTACAAATATCACAAAATTATGGATATTTCTAGATGTGACACAGCACCCGAGTTAAGCTAGGTTTTCTTGCAAATTTTGACACACCGAGCTCAAAAGGTTCACCATCACTGTGCTAGAGCCTGCCATGGGCTGCCAGCAGATACACATGGGCTCCCCTGGCATTCAATTTGTGTTACTGGTTGGCTCTCAGAGGTTGCTGTTGAAACAACTTGCCCATTGTGCAATAAGTTGATCCACTGCTGAGGGAGTGAATATGAATTAAACAGCTACCAGACCCCCACAGAGCTTGGGCCGGTGTCAGGACTCTCTGGATCACCAGCTGTAGTACCATTGAGTTGTTGGCATTTTTTACAACGCCTGGCAGTTCCCTGAGTATCTGAAACAGCATGGCAATTCTCACTCCTTTACAGTGCAAGCACCTAGCTCAATACAGTGTTAAAGAGCATCACTTTAAAAAGAAAAGAAAAAAGTGGAAGAAAGCCAGGCAGGCTTGCCATCTGCTCCCTCATTTCTAGGAAAGGTTCCTTATTTTGCATGCAACTTTTGTGCGTCCTGTTCCTTGAAATGACAAGCAGATTGCAAACTGTGTGTCAGCAGGTGAGCAGAGAAAAGGTGAGCAGATATCCCTTGGGCGTGCCCCTCAAGAAATACTATGTGTGTATAAGAGGAGGTGATACAATTGTAAAACGCAGAGGTGCCAGTTCCTCCATGCCTCCATACAAAGAGCATGGCGATCTCGCCACACAGACTTTGCTTTGGGATGCGCCGAACATCTTTGCCTCATTGTTTTTGAACTTTAAATCTCCAATGCTGGGCAGAAGAGGGGCCTAACATCCACATTAGGGATGTGCAGGAATAATCAAAACATTCAAATTCGATCCGATTCGGAGATTTGAACTCAAATCGAAGGTCTCTAAATTCGTTTTTTTGGGGGTGGGTTGCAGATCTGTAAAGCGAGAGCTTGAAGGGAGTAAGAAAAAAAAGGACTTGGTCTGCTAGATCTGCTGCTGCCGGGCTGAGTGGGAGCTCTAAATTCGAATTTAACATTTGAATGAATTTTCAAATCTTTCGAATCACTCGTACAAGTTATGCAGACATTTATATGTGAAAGGGTATGTACGCATTACATACATATCTGTCCGCATCTTATTTGCATCCGTATGCATTTGTACGGATATGTACAGGACAGAAATGGAATGGATACAGGATAAAAATGGGATACATACAGATGCGTACAAATGCATACGGATACAAATAAGGTTCGTACAGATAATGGTGAATCCAGTTTGGTCTAGTGGTTAGGGAGCTGGGCTCCTATCTAGGAATACCGGCTTTGATTCTGCACTCCTCCGTGAAGCCAGCTGGGTGACCTTGGGCTAGTCACAGCTCTCTTCTGAGCTCTCACAGCCCCACCTACCTCACAGGGTGTCTGCTGTGGGGAGAAGAACAGAAGCTTTGTCAGCCGCTTTGAGTCCCCTTAAATGGGTGAGGAGAGCGGCATAGAAAAGCCAACTCTTCTTCTTTAGGACCCCGAAAGGCGAAGGAACGAGATACGCTCCAGCGCTGTCGAGCCCAGGCGCTGTTTATGGCTCGTTCGTTCGTTCAAAAGTTCACCCATTCATGTCGTGTTTCTTGCTCGGGAGAAAATAAAATCAGGACAAACCCTGCGGGAGCGTCTCGGAGGCAGATTTACCCTCGGATCCCACCGACCCTCTGCCTTGCCTCCTACCAGGTGCCTTTCAAATAAGACGCTGCAAATGAAGGAGCCATTCCAGCGATCCTAATCGGAGGCGGCCTTGGATTGCGTTTCCTGGTTTGTGAGTTTTTTTCGGGGGGGGGGAGGGAGTGGCCGCCCTCGGGATTCGAACCGGCGCTGCGCCGTCGGGGTCCGGCCGGCCGGCACAGCGACGGGGAGGAGGAGGCGGAGGCTCCCGGGCGCCACCGGAGTGATGTCAAGGCTGGAGGGGGGGGGAGATGGTGGGGAGGAGGCTGGAGGGGGGGAGGAGGGGGGAGGAGGCTGGAGGGGGGAGGGATCCGCTGTCCGCCCCTTGCGCCTTCGCCCAGCCCGAGCGAGGAGCGAGCGAGCGGAGCGCCTCGCCTGTTTGCCGAGCGGAGCGCCGGGAGCGCACCTGTGCCGCCTCTCCTGCTCCTGCTCCTCCTTCCCCCAGCGCCGCGCCCCGCCGAGCCCTCGATCCTTCGCTCCCGCGGACCGGACGGGCGGACGGGCTCCGCTCCCCGCGTGCGCCCCTCTGGCCCCGGCTGCACGCAGAGCGAGGTGAGTCCCCAAGTCTCCGAGGGGCGCAAGAGCAGCCGCCCGCCCGCCCTCCCTGCCTGCCTGGCCTGGGCGCGCCATGGCTCTCTCCCCCTCGCTGCCCGCCCGACGGTCGGGATCGCAGCCCTTCCTTCGCGGCAGCCGGCTGCTTGCTTGCTTGCTTGCTCGCTCGCTCGCTCGCTTGCTCTCGAGGAAGCCCACTGAGGCCCATGGGCGCCGGGCGGCCGCGGCTTCCCCCCGCCCCGAGGCTTCTCCACTCTGTTTTGGGGAGCGCGGCGCGCGCGATCCCCGAGGGGCTTGAGCCGGAGCGCGCGGCGGCCCGGAGCCCTTGTCGCCTCCGAAGGATGATCGTGTTTTCCTTCCTTCGGCAGCTGCTCGTCTGGATGGGTGGGCGAGGGGTTCGTCGGGCAGAGAGTTTGGGCGCTGGTCTGTTTCGGGTGGGAAGACGAAGAAGAGTTGGCTTTCCCGCCCCGCTTTTCTCACCCGTGTAAGGGGACTCAAAGTGGCTGACAAACCTGCAGTTCTTCTCCCCACAACAGATATCCTGTGAGGTAGGTGGGGCTGTGAGAGCTCAGAAGAGAGCTGTGACTGGCCCGAGGTCACCCGGCTGGCTTAGTGGAGGAGGGCGGAATCGAACCCAGTATTCCCAGATAAGAGTCCGGCTCCCTAACCACTAGACCAAACTGGGAAGGCACTTGGCTTTCCTCCGTCCGCCGGCCGGTGTCACCTTGCCTCTCTCCTTCTCTTCATCCTTCTGCTTTGTTATTTCTGGCTTTGGTGTGTGTTGTGTATTGTTGCGCCCAGTGCTGAGCATCTTGTGGTGTTTCCCCCACTCATGACTTGCTGGCTGTGCGTTTTCCGCCATCCGCTTGTGCCTCAGCGACTTCGGTGAACCTCCCGGCCAGGATTATGGTTTTTATCCTCCGCCCTCTGTGGCAATGATGGGACCCTGAAAGTCTGTTGTCCGCCTTTCCCGCTTTTGTCAGTCTTGGAGTGATGGGTCCCTTCTCTTTGGGTGTGTGTGTGCCCATCCATTTGGGAAGGCAGGCTGACCTCGGGATGGCCTGAAGGGTGTTTGCGCATCAGTGCGTGTGGAGCTGGATAAGTTCCGTTCCCGGCTTGATTCTGGATGGACGTTTGTGTTCTCTTTGGTGGCGCAAAAATATGTTGGATCTGCTGGTTGGGCTGATGTTGTGAGCCAGACTGGTCTAGTGCTTAGGGAGCAGGACTCTTATCTGGGAATACCGGGTTTGATTCCGCACTCCTCCGTGAAGCCAGCTGGGTGACCTTGGGCTAGTCACAGCTCTCCTCTGCGCTCTCACAGCCCCACCTGCCTCACAGGGTGTTCTGGTGTGGGGAGAAGAACAAAAGGTTTGTCAGCCGCTTTGAGTCCCCTTAAATGGGTGAGAAAAGCGGGGTTATGATTGGGTCATTGGCCTCTGTGATAAGGACTGCCATCCTTAGGCACGCATCGAAGACTCACCTTTTTACATTCACCTTTCCAGAGTGATGGTCTGTGTGTTGTTTGGTTTCATAAGACATGAAAAAAAAATCATGTTTTTATATAATTTTAATGGTTTGGGCTGTTTTGATTTTTTGGAGGTTCTATTTTGACAGAAAATGATATATAATTTTTAAATAAATGAATCAATAAAGCTTTTTATGTGGCACATGGGAGTTTTGGGAGATGCTGTGGGCACCACCCTCTTTGCATCTTCAATAAGTGGGGTGGTTTAGAAGTGCTGTTGGTGTATGTTGGGGCACCATTCTCCCCTTTGGGGCCCCACTGGGAACCACTGGATGGAAGGAAGCCATGTCTTGGGCTGAAGAAGAAGAAGAGTTGGCTTTTCTACCCTGCTTTTCTCACCCATTTCAGGGGACTCAAAGCAGCTGACAAAGCTTTCTTTTCTCCCCACAACAGAACACCGTGTGAGGCAGGTGGGGCTGTAAGAGCTCAGAGGAGAGCTGTGACTAGCCCAAGGTCACCCAGCTGTCTTTGTGGAGGAGGGCAGAATCAAACCCAGTATTCGCAGATAAGAGTCCGGCTCGTTAACCACTAGACCAAACTGGTTTACTAAAATTTGCTGATTTTTCTGTCTTTGGGTTCTAACAAATTGTTTGGCTAGTTCCATGCGCCAAAGGAGTTTCCATCTCTGGCTGCCTTCGTCCTTCCCCTTGGCATGCGCACACCCAGCCTATTGGTTTAGCACAGGGCCTCTCAAGCTCTGGTGATTCGTGACCCAGCAGATTGTGGCCCCACCAGACACTGAGCCACCTACCCCAGCTGCGCACCTCTGTGCCTGGCCATGGCCATGGCAGGTGTTGCCTGACAGCTCAAAATATGCTGCACATTTCCCTAGAAAGTGCTTTTTGTACCAACAGATGTACTTGTTTTCAAACATTAGATTTTTTTGCCACCTATCTAGCCACGGCCCGCCGAAATTTCTCTCCACCCCCTAGTGGGTTGCAGTCTACGCTTTGGGAAACTCTGGTGAGGCCAAAGAAGAAGGAACAGAAATGGCTTCGCATCCAGTTGGAGGAATGTTTCAAGTGGTGTATCACAGGGGTCTCTCTTGGGTCCAGTGCTATTCAACATTTTTATGCTGATCAGATTCTCAGACGACAGAAAGCTCAGAGGGGTTGCAAACACTAGTGAGGAGAAGGATCTAGTTAAGCTTGAACAGTGGGCCGTAACTAATAGGATGATATTTGATCGGGACAAATGGAAAGTCCCACATCTTGGTCAGAAAAATGGTAAAAATGAATACAAAATGGGAGGAATTAGGCTGAGTAGTAGCCCAAATGAAAAGGATCTGGGTGTACTGGTTGATCACAGGATGAACATGAGTCAGCAGTGTGATGCAGCTGCAAAAAAGGCAAATGCCATTCAGTATTGTGTCTCGATCACGAGAAATAATTATTCCTCTTTATCTTGGTCATGCCTCATCTAGAGTCTCCAGTTCGGGCACCCCAATTTAAAAAAGACATTGAGAAACTGGAGCAAGTCCAAAGGAGGGCTACTAAAATGGTCAGTGGTCTGGAAAGCATGTCCTACGAGGAACGGTTGAAGGATCTAGCAATGTTTAGCCTACAGAAGAGAAGACTGAGAGGAGACATGATCACAGTTTTCAAGTATCTGAATGGCTGTCACAGTGCAAAGGGATTGTCCCTGTTCTCACTTGCACAAGATGGGAGGACTAGAAACAATGGGATGAAACTTCAAGGGAGTCAATGCAGATTAGATATTAGGAAAATCTTCCTGACAGTGAGGGCGATCAGTTAGTGGAAAAGGTTGCCACAGGAGGTAGTGGGTTCTCCTTCACTGGAGGTCTTCAAGCCGAGGCTGGACCTACATCTGTCTGGGATGGTTTAGGAAATCCTGCATTGAGCAGGGGGTTGGACTGGATGACCCTAGAGGTCCCTTCCAACTCTGTGATTCTGTGAAAAAGCCTTTGGAAGCTAGAAAAGCAGTTTGGGTATTATGACTGTTGGTATGGCCATAACTAAGTGGTGGAGCAAGTGCTTGGAAAACAGAAGGCCACAGCTTTGGTCCATGGCACCTTCCTGGATGAAAATACGGGCAAAAGATTGGTGTATCTGGCGAGAAATCTGCCTTTGAGGTCCCCACGAAGCAGCTTGATGTACCTAGCAAATAGAAATTGTAGCCATTCTTTGCATTCATTTAGCCAGGATGGGTGGAAGAATGTTTATTATTTATTTTTATTCAGAAAATTTACATCCCGCCCTCCACCAAATGGTCCCCAGGGTGGGTTACAATGAAATTAAAACATATCAAATAGCAAAACATACTGTATTTTCTGGCGTATAAGACTACTTTTTAACCCAGGAATATCTTCTCAAAAGTCGGGGGTCATCTTATACGCTGGGTGTTGTTTCTTATATGGCGAGTATATTCCAAACTCTATATTTTAACTGGAAAGTTGGGGGTCGACTTATACGCCCAGTCGTCTTATACGCCGGAAAATACGGTAATTAAAAATCTAAGCCCGTTATGCCCAACCATTACCCACTGTTTCTAACAAGACAGCACCTTGAGGAAACTTTAAAAAGCAAAAAGCCTAGGTAAAAAGATATGTTTTTCCTAGGCGCTGAAACTATACAGTGTAGGCGCCTGGCGAACCTCAAGAAGGGAGGCTGTTCTAGGGGCCACAGCAGAAAAGGCCCTCCTGCAAGTCCCTATGCCTCATACCTCAGAAAGGGAAGGAACTACAAGAAGCCTTGAGATCTCAGTGTACAAGGCAGGTCTATATGGGAGAAGGCGCTCCTCCAGATATCCAGGGCCCAAGCTGTTTAGGTGCTTTATATGTCAACACCTTGAATTCGGCTTGACAGCGAACAGGTAACCAGTGCAGATCGTTTAAGATTGACGTGATGCAAGTCCGGCCAGAAACTCCCGTGAGCAATTGAGCTGCTGCATTCTGCACCCTAAATGCTCCCATCCCAACTCTCTAGGATTAGGTTCTGGACCAAGTTCTTTACCTCCCTTCCCTCATTTTTTCCGTTTCAAGGCAGTGTGTGCTCTTCCCTTTCCTTGCCACTTCATCCTTACCACGGCCCTGCGAGGTAGGTTAGTTGAGCACTAAGGACACTAGCCCAAGGTCACCCAATATGGTTTCAGGGCTGAGTAGAGATCTGAACCCAAACCCGAACCCTTATTACCCTGGTGTCTCTATTATTCTGCCTCCTCTCCCTAGGTGTCTTCTTTTCAATCACGTTTTCAGATTAGGAGCTCTTTGGGGCAGGGACCTATTTGCAGGTCCCTGGGAAAGCTCTATGCCAGGCACTTCCAGTGGGATGCCTGGAGGTTAGGGCGGTGCATGGATATTCAAAATATCCATTATCCGTACAAATTTGGACATTCTGTATACAAATCAAATGTCCAGACATTCGGATTTCTGGATTGGAATGAATATGAATATCTTGAGTTATTCGTACAAATAATTGGACATTAGTATCTCTACAGGTATGTGTATGGGTACGTATGAGATGCGTGTCCGAATTATTTGTACGAATACGTGTGAATGTATTTGTATCCAATCAAATGCCTGGATGTTTCTTTTTTTCGTTATTTGGATACATTTGAATTTTTGATTCGTTACGAATCTAATTGGAAAATTGCATTCGTGCACACCACTACTGGGGGCGCAGCGTGGCGCCCCCTGTGGGCCTTTCCTGGAAAACACCCGAGCCCTCCATTGATGACTGAAGGGCCAGAAGCAACCAAAGGGACACGATGCCACTGCTCAGTGTTGCTTCCACTCATTGTTGGTTGGTGCAGGTGAGCTCAGCCGGAAGCCCCTCCGTCCTGCTGAAAGCTGATTGGTGGACTTCAAAGGAAGCTCGCTAACCGGCTTCCAGCAAGGTGAGGGGCTTCCGTTCCAGCTTCCGGCTGCAGCATCTCCCTGCACAGGTTGCTGCTATGCGCAGAGTGTGCATTAAAAATGCCCCCTTGGGCTCCGGAAAGTTGGTGACTTTTGCTGTGTTGCCTGTCAGTGCTACTGTGACGGTGCTGAAAAGGATACTTGGGGAACAGTTCCTCTTGGGCGTGGAACGAGAAAAAAGATCCTGTGGGTACCTAGATTTCTAATCCTTTCCGGTTCCTTTCCGTTCCCCTGGAATCTGCTCCTCACTGCAGGGTAGGGATGCGCATGAATATTCATAGGCATTCGAAATCCGATCAAATGTGCCAAATTTCGACATTCGAACTCAAATAGAATGTCCCAAAATTCAAATGTAAATATTCAAATTGAATCTTGAACTTCGGATCTATTTGTTTGAATTATCTGGACGTTTGTATGGGTATGGGTTTGTATATGATGCATACTTGGAGATCCGCACCTTCCCTGCATCCATACGCATTTGTACGGATCCATATGGGACGAAAACGGGTTGCATACGGGATGCTTATGGATGCGTACAGATGCGTATGGATGTGGGGAAGATGCGTACGCGCACCTACGAATGTCGTCGTCATTCATATGTGCAGATTCGAATAAAAAATTTGATCAAATAGATTCGCATTTGGCAAATCCAAATCGGATCTTTTAAAATTCGAATTTAAAAGATTCAAATCGAATGGACTTTTTGGGGATTCGGTTCGATTTGGATAGAATGTCAAAAGAACATCTGTGTACATCCTTACTGCAGGGGTCTGTTTCAGCAGAGAAAGAAGCTAGGTTTTCATCTGGGCGCGCTGCCCCTGAAACAACCATTTCTTTGTGCCTGACTGATTCCGTTTGCTGCGGTAGAGGCAGCCTTGAAACCCTACGCGTGGTAAATCTCTTCTGCAGGACGCCCGTGGCAGGGAGTGGGCGTGGAGGCTGTGTCTAATAACGACCTTACTGTGTGTGATATTTCCTGCACGGGCAGCTCTTCGCCTTGGGTAACCCTTGCTCCTGGGGATATACACGCTCGCCGTCTTTAGCCAGGTGTCTTTTTGGGCTTAATCTCACTTGACCCAAAAGAGGGGTGAGCTCCATTTGTCAGCAGCGTAAGCAGCATTGGCTCTGTGGGGTGGGGGAACCCTCTGTTAAAAATTTGTTTCCCAGTTTGTAATGGATTGGAAAACAGAGGATTGTTCTTGCTTTGCAGTAATTCAATCGCAGAATTATTCCAGCCTTGATGATGGTTAATAGGGTGCCTTGTGCAGTTCGTATGCGGCGCTCTAGTTTCTCTTAAACCGTAGAAAGGAGCCACCGAGCTCAGTACAATTCTTCCTTATTCAGCTTTCTGAATGGGAGACTTGTTCCAGTGGGATGAATATGGCAAGTGAGAGGAGCACATAATTTTTTGTTCCGTTAAAAAACAAAAACCAAATAAAAAACGAATACAAGGTTCTCTCGTGGCTCATACCGGCTTTCAGGTTTAGGATATAGAAAGGGATGATGCCAGTTTCAGGCTGCCTCAACGTGGTGAGGGAAAATGCAGGATATGAATGGGACACCGTGGCTCACTACGCAATTGTGAGACACACACAGAGCATGATGTAGCGTTACTAGGGGAAGCGTTTGTTCACCCAGAGGGTCATCGGTCTGTAGAATTTTCTGCCAGGAGAAGTGGCAACAGCAACCAGCCTAGATGGCTTTAAGAAAGGGTTAGACAAATTCATGGATGGCAGGTGTATCAATGGCTACTGGAATGGATGCCTAAGTACATCTTTCAGGCTGGGCAGGGTCCCTCTAGGGCCATTTGCTGGGATTTGAGAGCAGGAGAAGGTCTGCCCTTGTCTCTGCTTGAGATGCCCATGGGCAATTGGTGGGCCACTGTGTGGGACAGGATGCCAGACTGGATGGGCTGTGGCCTGATCCAGCAGGATTCCTCTGATGTTCTTACTTTACTAGGACTCCCCTCCAGTCTGGGGGGAATATAGCCCCATTACATGGCCGCTATGGTGGAATTGCCTCCATCTCGAACACATGCTAAGAGTATTGCTGGAAAACTGAGCACAGGTCATGGATTTTCCAAAAATCAGGTGTTTATCATAACTCCTGGAGGTCGGAACAGGCGTCCATGCATGTGCAGAGGTGACAGTGAACACATCCACACATTCCAGATGCCCAGATGCCCCGCAAAGTATGCCCCTTAAAATGTGTAAAGACAAACCACTGCTGGGAAGGATTATCCATGTTATTGCCTCCTATCAGGACATTTGGGTGCCATCTGGAGACAGCCTAGCTTGATGGGCAGGGCACCTATCTATTCCACCTTTATTTTGTTTTTGCATGCTTGGCAGTTCTCAGAGTTTACAAGCAAAGTATTGGATATTCAGGGCTGCCTTCAGACTAGCAGAATAAATCTGCAGTTAAAGGTAAAAGCATAGTATACTTACTGTGCAGCAATGACCGGGCATCCCGATTCAGAGAACAGCTCCATAGCTTCCCCATCAGAGCTGCGAGAGCTGAGTTGGCATGTGATGTCATGTGGGTTGAGACAGCCAATCAGATTTGAGCTGCCCTTCCCGTTCTCTTCTTCTTGTCCCTTCACTGGAGGGAAACTTCCGATTTTGTTTATACTGTGCAGTGAGTGTCCTTGATCCAGCATTAAGGTAAGCGTGCACTTCCAATTGGATAATGCGACGCCATGATGATCCATCGTTGATCGTGTGTGACGGCTCGATCGGGACTGCACGTTCCACTGCGCAGTATAAATGTGTCTGGATGCAACCCAGCACTGTTTTTACTGCTGATGGGATGACATCAGGGCCCTTTGGCTGATCTGCCATGATGCAGACAATCTCTTGGCCTGTAAAGGCATGTCTGGGAGCATCCTCGGTACTTCCAACTTTGACTGCTCAGGATTTGGCTCATAATCACAATAAGGAAGATTAAAAACCACTCAGGCGGTACCCCAGAAGAAATGCAGAAACCAACGTGCCTGTTATTACAGAATAAAAACATCTCATTTTCCATGGAATCATTCTAATTATTCAGTACAGAATTTTATAGTTCTCAAGAACATTTTGCATGTGCTGGAATACATTATATACATTTAGGAGGGCAGTGAAGAGGCACCTCTTTACCCTGGCCTTTGGCTAAGCTGTTTGTGTTCCCTCTCAGTACAGACTCTATTATTTTAAACATATTGTATACTGTTTTATATTTGTTGACCTTTTAATGTCTTTTAATGTATATTCTATTTTAATCTGTTGTAACCCGCCCAGAGACCTTCGGGTATGGGGCGGGATATAAATGTAAATAATAAATAAATAAATAAATTCTGCGCACTAACTTCCATCTAAAGCAGGTACTGAGAGCAGGGCAGAAGAAAACAAAATAGAAGGGAAGCGTGAAACTCCTGTTCAATTAATGCAAACCTCCCAAAGAGGTGAGGAATTGTGGTATCCAGCCCCACACCTCTGCAGCCATTAAAGAAAGGGTGGAAGGGCCATGGGAACAGGAGATGCCCACGGGAACCCATCGAGAGCAAAGCAACACTAACCTGACCTCTTGGAGGCTTTTTAGTGATGGGACATTGCCAGGCTTGCAGCTGGATGGGGGCTGTGCCACACACAGGGCCAACCCACAGCAGTCCCACCCTCCCTGCCCTTCCCCTGGGTTTTGCCAAGCTCAGACAGGAACTGCATTTAATAGGGATTTGCATGAATATTCAATGGCATTTGAAATTCTGTCAAATTTGTCCGAATTCTGACATTTGAACAAATGTCAAATTTGTGGAATCTATTCATTTGAATTATTCAGATATTCATATATGTACGGGGGTCCTACACAACACGTACTTACACGTACGCATCATTCCTGCATCCGTACATATTTGCATGGACTCGTACGGGATGAAAACGGGATAAATACGGGATGCAGACGGATGTGTATGGATGCGTACGGGATGCATAACGATGCGTACAGGCACATACAAATGTTGTCGACATTCGTAAGGGCAAATTCAAACCGAAAATTCAAATGCATAGATTCGAATTTACTTACATTCGAATCACATTTGGGTAAATTCAGATTTTAAAGATTCGAATCAAATTCTTGGGTATTCAATTCAATTTGAATCCTGAAAGTTGCATTCATGCACACCCCTAGTATTTGAAGAACCAGGAGGCAGAAGGCAGGTATTTCAGTGATCATACCTTGATTTAGCACCAAGTTGCCTCTGAGGCCGTTTCTGCACTGGGCCTTATTATATCTCAGAATAGGGACCTGCCATCTGCACATTGGTGCCGACTGTGGCAGGCCCCACATGAAACCTGCTGCAGTCTGCCTTAGCATGTAGATGGAGTTCCCCATTCCAGAATATCATCTGCAATAAGTGCCAGTGCAGAAAAGTTGTGTGTCATTTCGTTTAGCTCAGTTTTGCGTGATCTCCCTAGATGCAGCGTTGGAGAGATGAATTGTTCACAGTAGTATACGGCTTCATAGGTCATCTTTGCTCATACCCAACTGCCCAGGGTCACCAAGAGTTAAGCAATGTTTTTGCAAAGCCACAGTTGGTGGAATTCCAAGAGACAGGTTTGACCACAAATAGAGCTAAATGATTCCGTTGGTCTGTAATGACCTATCAGCCGCATGAGAAAAAAAAAAAGAGAAAAAAATGCAGAAAAGGTAAGCACGAATAACATTCAGCCCAGGGGATCTCTGGAAATTTCTCTTTCCAAAGGCTTCCTTTGTGCAAGGCCTTTTTACTGAGCTACCAATCTGGACACCTCCCAGAGTTAAATATTAAATCAACAACTGGAAAACAGATCAGGGCTTGTTTTGCTACAACGGTACCAGCGCCGGCAACAGATGAGTGGAACGCTGTTTCTGAATGGTTGTGTCAGTAGAACATTCTGAATGTGTGTTGGAGCAAAACCCGAGGCCCATAGTGCATGATTAGGCAACTTCTGGGGAAGAGCATCCTCACCTAGCGGAGGCTATTACAGCCTCCAGACACCCCTTGCCTTCCCAGAAGTTCCCTAATTATGCAGTAGGTGTGAAGCACGCAATTGTGCTCCACACCTTTGCCAGCCTTAACCAGTTCCTTGCCTGGGGTGTCCAGCAGCGAGCACTTGCACTCACCAGCGCGTGACCGCGGGGCTGTAAGTGACTACTTGCAAGTGTGAGCGCCATTCAGGGTTGATAGTTGCGCTCCTTTCCCGTGCTGTGGACCACACCAACAGAAGTTCCTCCTTGAAAGGCCAAATGAAAGAGATCCAATAAGGCAGGCTAGGCTTGCGCATTTATTCAATGAGGCCAAATAGGTTGGTGCAAAAGTCGGCAAACTTTTCAGGCAAAAGGAGAACGTTCCATTCTGCCTCAAGGGTTCTGTAAAACACCTAGATCTGCTCGGAGGCCACTTTGCATTTGGCCTGCTGTTGCATGCTGGGGTAGCTTCTGGAAAGCACCATCTGCACTTGCAGGAATCGTTTCCACACCAGAAATGTCTCCTGCCATTCCAGAAGATATCCCAGCTGCTGCCAGTGGTGGTGCACTCAATTGTGCATCACACACTACCACAAACGTACCTTTCCCGGCCGCCAGAGAGAGCATTCGCACCTCTTCCGGTGCCGTGGTTCAGTTGACATACCGCGCTAGTGCGCTGGCACCTCAAATGACCTGAAATGTTATCACGCGAGCATGGCACGTCACCATCGTCCTGGTGATGGGACCAGCGCATGTGTGGGCATGCCAGCCTATGAGGAGAAGATGGCGGTGTCCAGACCCATGTTGACGCCACCTGGATGCACCTCCTGACCCAGTTGAGTGTCCAGGTGTGGGGGGGGGGGTTGGTTTTTTTGGCATGCACTAGCATTTGCAAATATAAATGTTAGTGCATGCTAGTGGGAGTGCACTATTCCCGTCCCGTGGACGGAAAGCAAGTACAGAAAGACCCCGTGACTTGAAGGCAGAAATGGGTAGAACCCTGTATGCAAACAATCACAGCGACTTTGCAGCTGTGCAAAAATAAGAGATTTCACACATATTTCCGTATTTATTAGAATGGGGTAGTGTACCAAGGGAAGATTTTGAAGCATGGAGGAAGTCATCTATAATAAAGATGTAATTTTAAAGTATGGACTAGGAGTGTCACGAAGGCAATTTTTGGATTCAACTCCAATAAAATATCTGAATGTTTGAATTTGAACGAATAGAGAAAACACGAATGTATTCAAATTCGAATCTGATTCGAATACATTTGTATCTATTTGTACGAATATTCAATTCGTATTTGAAGATACAAATGTCCACAACATTCGTATGTGTGCGTACACATCCGTACACATCCCGTTTTTGTCCCGTACGTATCCGTACAAATGCGTACGGATACGTTTGTAATGCATTACGTATCAATACTCATATGAATGTCCGAATAATTGATACAGATGATTCAAAACATTCAAATTCATTCAAATGTTAAAAAAAGAATGCATAGACATTCTTTTTGAATTCGAATGTCCAAATTTGAACAAATTCAATCAAATTTTGAATGTTTCTAATATTCTTGCATATCCCTAGTATGGACATAAACCAATGGAAATGTGAAGTTTTAAAGTTGTGTTAAATAATAAAAATTATTTAAAAAAATAAAGAAATAATGGGGAAGTGTGAAGCCTGGGCCTCTCTGTGCCATCCTTCCAGACTCTGGTGTAGAACAGGAGAGGTCATGCCCCCTGTTAGCATGCTGCATCTGCACATGGATGCAGCATAAGCTGGTAGATACTGGTAGACCTTCTTTAACAAACCCATCAGCAGCAGTTCAGAGGGTGCTACTAGGGTGGGCCAAGGAACATAAGAACATAAGAGAAGCCCTGCTGGATCAGGCCACAGCCCATCTAGTCCAGCATCCTGTCGCACACAGTGGCCCACCAAATGCTCATGGGCATCGCAAGCAGAGACAAGGACAAACCTATTTCTGCTCTAGAATCCCAGCAAATGGCCTCAGAAGCGCCCCGGTTCCCCCTACCCCCACCCCCACCCCAGTCTGAAAGATGCACCTAGGCATCCATTCTAGTAGCCACTGATACATCTGTCGTTCATAAATTAGTCTAACCCTACCTTAAAACCATCCAGACTGGTAGCTGTCACCACCTCTTCCGGCAGCAAATTCCATAAATCGATGACCCTCTGGGTGAAGAAATACTTCCCTTTGTCGGATCTGACTCTCCTGCCCATCAGCTTCATAGAGTGCCCCCTGGTTCTAGTGTTGTGTGATAGAGAAAAGGAGGTACAGCTGGCTCCAGCCTACCACACACACACACACACACACACACACACACCGCCAGTGGAGAAATGGCCAAAGACCCTGCTGCCAACTGGACCCCAAGAGACGTTACTGTGCTTTCATGCCATGCAAAGGCACTCAAGCCTTCTTTGCTTTCATGGAAGATCTGTTTGCTTGTTGAATAAATAACTTTTCCTACTTCCATTTTTGTTCTCTATCTTTGCGATTCGTGGATTGAAATTTTATGCAAAGTCTGCTTAATATCAACATATTTAAAACGCTTGTGCATCTCTCCTCATCGACATTTCTTGAAGCGGTTTACAAGAAGAAGAAGAAAAAAGGATAAAACCACATACAGAAAACCCAACAGTTAAAAATGCATTTGAATAGGGAGGAGAGGTAGACCTAGGTAAGGAGACAGACATTTCCCCAGGAAGCGAAGTTGTGGAAATTCCCTTTGTCTAATAATATCAATGAGGTGGTAGAATAAAACATTTGAAATGGTTCTTGGGAACACCAGATGACAGCATAGCTTCAGGAAAATCCCAAGAATCCCCGCTTCTTCCTGAGGCCAGTTTGCATGCTGGGGTAGCATCTGGAAAGCCCCATCTGCACTTGCAGAAGGCATTTCCACGCCAGAAACGTCTCCTGCCATCCCAGAAGCTCCTTGAGAGCCAGAGGTGAAAGCGTGCACAGATGCAATTTTTGACATTCATTCCGAATCGAATATTTGTATGTCCAAATTCATCCAAATAGAGGAAAAAATGAATGTATTAAAATTCAAACCGATTCATACAGATATCCAATACGTATTGGATGATACGAATGTCGAGAACATTCGTATGTATCTACGCATCCATATGCATCCGTATGTATCCTGTTTTTATCCCATACACATCCCGTTTTGGTCCTGTACATATCCGTACATATCCGTACGGATACGTATAAGATGCGCACAGATACATATGTAATGCGTACGTATCCATACACCTACAAATGTTGGAATTATTTGTACAAATGATACAAAATATTTGTGTTCATTTGAATATTAAAAAATGAATGTCCGGACATTTGATTCAAATTCAAATGTTCAAATTCAGCCAAATTTGATTGAAAAATGGATATTTTGAATATTCTTCCACACCCGTAGCCGGGGGTCATCTGAGTTGTGGCACAAGCACACTGGCAGATCAGGTGACCTGAAATGTTAGCAGGATATTTACTGTGGACACCCAAATGCTTCTGGTAAAGAGGTGCCATAGATATGAGGGATAGTCCATTCAATCGCATGCCATCTCCTCCAATGGAGTCAGCCCTGGAGTACATACTTCCTGCATGCCTGTGTGTGAATGGGTGTAGGCACCACCTGGAGCAGAGGGAGGGCACCCCCCCGCCCCTCCCAGCCCGTGATCTGGCCGGGAGAAGGCGATTGCCAGGCTGCAGTGGCGTGTGCCGAGCCTGGTAGACAGCAGAGGGGACCTGTGATTCGGTGGGTCCCCTCTCCCGTCTACTAGGGTCAGCGCGACGACCCTGGTAGAGGCCAGAGGGGACCCACCGAATCACAGGTCCCCTCTGCCATCTACCAGGCTCAGCGCGCCTGTGCGATTGCCACCGCAGCCCGGAAAGGTAGGTAATCATCACAAACCCCGTCAGCTGTTCGGCCGATTTTCAGCCAATGCTGGCGGGGGGGGGGGGCATGCCGGCAGCTGTCAGGGAGGGAAGCACGAGCGAATGCTTGAAGAATGCTTTCTTCCTGTTTGAAGAAAGGTCACCGCTGGACAAGGTAAGGATGGAGGGGACGGTGCGTGGTACACAGCCCCTGCCATGCCCCAGCCTTCACTATCTGGATTGTGCCAATGTTTGCACAAGCAGCAGCTCATATTCCATGGTTCATACGTAAGCAGAACCCCTTTGGCAAGGCTTCCCAAGTGCATTTGCTGGGATTAAGAAATCCCTTCCTCAGCTGGAGATCACTCAATGCAGTCTTTTCCCTAAGCACTTTCCTAAATAGTGGCTGGATGAAATTGGCTAGTACAGGTTGCCCTCCACTCAGACACTATTCTGCTTTCCTGGGCACCACAGGGCCAGAAGGGGGTGAACCCACTAAAGCCCATCATGGCAGTGTCATGGAACTTCCTGAGCATCACAGTACCTGCACCAGTGGGAGAACCCATCCAACCCACATCCAACCATCATCCCCTACCCAAAATGACTATGTGATTGTCTTCAAGCTACCTTTGCAAAGTTTATAGGAGCATGTGTCATGTACTTTCCATAATTGCCTGCATTTCACAGTAAATTTACTACCGAGATGATTTTTAAAGGATCATAGTGTAAGGAACTAGGGAGGCCGGTGTGTTTGCAAAGACTGATAAAAATGTCTGCAGATATTGCAGCTTCAAAGGAGTGACCTGTCTGTGCTGGCCAGCACAAACTTTGCTTGACTGTTCTTACTTTGCCTTTACTGTGCATGCCAAAAGAGAAATTTCACATGTACTTCTCCTCCTTATTGTGAATAAATTAGATGCAAATTAACTTTAGAAGGCGTGAAGAGGCATTATTGGGAAGACTGTAAACATCCGCCGGGATAGGGATAAAAAGTCAGGCTGTGATGTGAGAGAGTTTGAACTTGTCCTGATGGGATGGCTGGCAGGCAAGTTTCCTGTATTGCAATATAGACAAATCGTTCCTCTCTAGCTTGTTTGTTTACTCAGACTCGCGTGGATGGAAGAAAGCTGATAGAGCAGCAATTTTCCTAACAAGAGGGTGGAAAGAAACAGAATTGGTACTTGGTTGCCTTGTCTAAAGGCAGAAAATACATTTCTAAACTGCAGCCCAGGAGCAAGGGTTAGGTACATGGGTGTTGCTGTATTTTAATGTTATTGTGATGCATGGATTTTCAGCTGTCCTAAAAATCCAGGCATGGGGCCAGTTTCTGGGAACTTCAATGCATAAATCTCCCAGTGTATATTTTTCTGACTTTGATATACGGTACAATTTGACCTGAGACTCCTCCTTCATTCAACAAATGTGCTCATGGATAACTTAGTGCTTGATTCTGAAACATAGAATTTGTGTCCAGAAAAAGCACATCTGTGTTTATTCCAATATCTTAATGTTGGAGGGTGTGCTTAGTAACTGGAAATGTTAAGCAAACATATTTAACCACTCAGCCACATGAGCTAGTTTGGTCTACTGGTTTGGGAGCTGGACTCTTATCTGGGAATACTGGGTTCGATTCCACCCTCCCCCATGAAGCCAAAAATCAAAATTAGGAACTGTATATGTTTTGTAGCTAAAATGTTATACCTCACTGGTTGGTTACAATATGTATTTCATATTGTGCTACGTACAGCTATACTGTGATTCTGGGTCTTTCTTCACTTGGGCCTTTGGGATGGCTGGGACATCTCCGGTATGGAGTATCTGCACACTGCCGAGCTGTTTCTGTCTTGGAGTGGCTCTGTGTGTGTGTGGCTGTCCCCAATCTTCAGAATTTGTGAAGCAATAAAACCTGCTCCACCTTTTCACTAGGATCTCACCAGTGGCCATTACGCCTGCTTCTGTGCAAAGGCTACATGGGGTCAGTGCAGTGTGGCTGCAACTATGTTGCCCAATCACTGTAGCAATGGCTGACCGCACTCGGCCATAGCTGTGGCAAGGTTGACGCAGCCCAATGGCAGCGTTTGCACTTATCCTGCTGCAAGGTAGGTTTTGGGTGTGCGGGTGTTCACAATGCAAATGCTGGCCTCTGTCTCTGACCTTAACTTCCCTGGGACAGAATTTCCTCTCTCTTAAAGGTGTGTAAGCTGTCGTTTGTTTTTAGCTTTTTTATTGCTCAGTTCATTAGAGTGGCTCGCTCTTGTGCTTTTGCAGAAATGAAGAGTTGACTTAGGGTCATGGAGGCTTCCGCTGGTTTCCTGGTACTCTTAAACCATTTTAAGACAAGTGATTTCCTAGAATGCCTTGCTTGGCCAAGAGCTTCTTTACTCCAGTATAGGGTGGAAAGGTCATGCTGTACTTAACTGTCAGTTACTGTAGTCTGAAAAATAGAGTGAGCCAGCATATGTTTCATCCCTGCTACATTTTTTTTTAAAGAACCTTGGCTATATCTACACGACTGCCCCTGCAGCAATTCCAGAAATGACCTGGAGCATCCCCCACCCAGCAGCATCCCAGGAACTTTACCAGGGAACTTCTGGTAAAGAGCATCTACATGTGGAGTAGGCTGCTATAGCCTCCAAGTCTGCCCTGCTTTCCCAGAAGTTCGCTAATTGTTGATTAGGTGTGGAGCACGAAATCATGTTCCACACCTTTACCAATGTTGACCAGAAGCTTACATTCGCTCTTCTCCCAGTTGTCTGCGGTCAGTGGGCAGGGTAGGTGACGTCCACACAGGCGCAGTGGCATTGGAAGCTGTGATTGATCGCTGACCTCTGATGTGACTGGGCCACTGATCCCCAGGAGTGGCGTCTGATCATAGAATCATGAGAGGGGTGTTTGATCACTGTCGCTGACATGATTGGCCACAATACGCCCTTGCTCGAACACGCTCCTCTGCAATGTGGCCAATTGCGGCAGCGAGGAGGTGGAACTTCCAACACAGTGGCGCGGGCTGGTAAATGGGAGGACCATCCACACTTCTGGCCAAGAATGGAAGCCTTGGAAAGCTTTCCTCATGACAAGTGTAATGGTCCACCTTTACTAGAAGTTTACCAGCCCTAGTTCACAGCAGGCTAATCAGCTAAGTGCAGAAAGGCCCCCATTTTCCATGCTCGTTTGGACTGGTGGGAATCAGAGCCCAGCACATATGGAGTGCAACACAATAGACACCCATGTTCCAGGAAATGCTCCCATGTCTGTCCACACCTGTCTTGCATATGTGTGTTTATCTGAATGAGTAATAGTAAAATGAAGGAGGACCGTCTTAGTTCTTGACAGTACTGCTAAAACACAGAGTGCAAGTGAAAAGCTAGGTGTGAGTGAATTGGGTTTTGCAGTTGGTTGCACACCTGTGGCATTGCATGAGTTTGTGATAGTAAAGGCATTAGAACATGCAAGTGGATGTTAAGCTAAGGGTGAGGCTCCATGCCTTTGATAAGTCTCTTGTTCCAAGCAGCCAGTGGAAATTATGCAATTTAAGAAAGAAAGAAAACTACCTACCGGTTCAACAACCGGCAATGAAAACATCCTCTTTGCAAATTAGGACTCTCAGTACAAAACAACAGGAAGAAAAGATAAGCGTGAGTGTTTAAGACCTTGGGGCAAATGGCAATGTGCCGTACCTGGGTAATGAATGTCACTTTTTACGAAAGAAAGAGGGAGAGAGAAAGGTGCTCTCATGTTGGCTCAGCCCCTGGTGATTTCCAAGCATTTATCTCTGGCTCGTCTCTGGTTAAGCCTGGGAGCCAGAAGAAGGCATTGTCATTGCAGAGAAAAATCCAGTAGAAGCTGAGCTCTGCTGGATCCTCTCCCTGTTAAAAATTTCTCGGAAGCAGCAATGGATGCAGAATGTACAGCAGTTTATTAAACCAACTAAGCAAGTTTTACATTATTGTCGAGTTGCATGATGAGTGTTGCCTTTTGTGTGTGTGAGAGAAATGCAGAGATCATGGTCACTTCCAGATGTTGCCCCAAAATCAAGCCACATTCTGGAATAAAACCCCTCTGGAATGATCACTTGTTGAATACACAGCCCAGGGCTGCCATTGTCTTTGCACGATATAATGGTGTGCACATCTGGATATTTTAATGGCATGAAATAACTAGGATTGTGCACTCACCACCATCACACATGCGCAGCCACGTTTTTCAGCCCCACACATGCACAGTGGTGACATCCAAGATGGCAGCTCCCAGCAGTAGTGTCCAGACAGATACCATATAGTGCTACGTCATCCAGACAGGTTATGATATAGCATCCAGACAGGCACGATATAGGGATCCAGTTCCCACCAGACCAAGTTTGGTCTAGCGCCGAACTCTTATCTGGGAATACCAGCTTTGATTCCGCCTCCCTCCACAAAGCCAGCTGGGTAACTCTGGGCTAGTCACAGCTCTCTTCTGAGCTCACACAGCCCCACCCACCTCACAGGGTGTTCTGTTGTGGGAAAAAGAACAGACGGTTTGTCAGCCGCTTTGAGTCCCCTGAAATGGGTGAGAATAATTCATTTTCACTGGCGCGCACTAGCATTCGTATTCACGAATACTAGTATGTGCCACCCTACCCCCCAAGCATCCGGATATTTACCCTAAGTGCAGACTTGAGTCCGGGCACCGTCATCTTGGATCTATGACTGTTCATGCACCCACACCAGAGCATGCACACTTATGTTTTTGGTCATCTGAGGCGCCAGTGCACTTGCACAGCACATCAGCTGACTCACCCAGCACCATAGAAGTGTGAATGGGCTGCACCAGAGACAGCAAAGGCTGCCTCTGGTCAAGGTAAGTCTGATCCACACATAGTGAATCTGCAGTGTGCTTCTACATGGAAGGAAATATTTCTGGTTTGGAAATGGTTCCTTGTAGTGCAGATGCTCTGTTTATGGGAGTTCTGCAGCTTCACTATGGGGCCAAGGGCAGAAAGGCCCCTAGAGTCAGATCTTGGGGTGCTGAGAATTTTCCTTCCTTTTTTTCTTTGCATTTTGCAAGAAGCTTAATTGAGATTGGCTTTTTAATCGCCGCCTTGGAAGAAGTGGTGTTTTCGGTAAAGCAGGCATGTTTCCCCCACCCTCTGCTTTCGTAATCCCTTCCCTTCCCTTCTGCATGTAAGTTGTTCCTTGCCCATGCTGTTAGAGGTGCCGCCTCCGAGCTATGGCATACGGGAGCCTCTGGCAACCTTCTTATCAGCTTTCGCAAAGCATTACTTCAGAAATAAAAGTGCTTGTAGAGAATGCTGCTACACCGCAGCCAGCTGGATAGGGGTAATTAATACGGCTCAGGAACAAAAGCCGTTTGCTTCAGCTCCTCCTATGAATGCAGGTACATTGTCTTTTTCAGGCAGTGTGCATATAAAAAGCTGGAGGGGAGATGCATGGCTGTGCCCTGGTTCTCTACAGCATGCCTGGCCCATTCAAGGGATTTTAACAGTGCTATCAGTATATTCTGGTACTGTGCTTACAGGTGGACCGTGCCTAGTTCAGATCTAGAGTGATGGTTAAGGTAGATATGCCAAGGATATGTCTTTAGATTGTAAGCCTGAGGGCAGGGACCTGTCTAAGATTAATATAATATTGTAACCCGCCCTGAGACCTTCGGGTATAGGGCGGGATAGAAATACAAATAAATAAATAAATAAATAAATAATGTCCTGGGTGGTTCTGCACTGGCCAGTATATCAGAGGAGGAGGAGGAGGAGGAGGAGGAGGAGGAGGAGGGGGAGGAGAAGAAGAAGAAGAAGAAGAGTAGGCTTTCCTACCCCGCTTTTCTCACCCATTTAAGGGGATTCAGAGTGGCCGACAAAGCTTTCTATTCTTCTCTTCCAGTCGAGAGATTCATTCATCCTCTAGTGCCCTTCTGGAAGTGCTTTCTTGACTTGGTCTTGCCTTTTTAAAATGCTCTTTTTTCCTTTCTGTCCCTTTCAAGTCCAAAAAACAAAACACCACTCACTCGCATAGACTTGATTGGTAAACATTCGGATCCCATAGGATGTCCCAGGTGGACACCTGTATGTTTGCTCCCCTATAATCTCAAGACACTGACCGCTTCTTCTGTTATACTAGGATCTCTATGTCACATTTCAGGCACCTCCAAAGGTGCTGGCAGGTATTTTTCTAAGTTCGTGATCCCACCCCTGTAAGCATTGTCTACAGGCTGATGCACTAAGACAGACTAAGGGTGTGACCAGACAGGGCTGTTTAAAAATCATCCCTTTAAAAAAAAGTGTCCCATCCTCAGAAGCACAAAACCCACTTCCAAATAGTTGTTCTGTATGTACAGCACAAACATACTTTACACTACAGTCTTTATACACACCCAAGTCAGGCATCTTAATGTGATTCCAAAGTACCACCCACTGATTGGCTACTGGATGGGAAATCTTCACCCCTTTGCTTCTGGAGCTTCCTGCCCAACCAGAGTAAAGTTTGAGATGCCTTCAGAATGATGAAATTGTGAATGTTAGGCCGCGTTCCCATTATAAGCTTATTACAGTTTCAAAACGGTTTCAATCCTCGCAGTTCCCACGTCAGGTTGGCTTAACACGTTTCCGTGTGTCAAATCGCCCCAAAGTGTTGTAAATGTTAATCCTCATTTCAACAGGTCTCACTCTGGTTCGTGCGCTTGAAACGTTTTACATTTTTTACTGTGGGAATGGTACTGTGTTAAGGGATGAGAATGCGTGTGTAGGGTTTCCCTCCCCCAATAGCTTGCTTCCAAAGAAAGTGATTTTACTGTAAAAATCCACCCCTTAAAGCAGCTGCTACACTGTAGCAATCCACCCACTTTACACCTGATAACAGTGTTGCAATTCTCCGCAAGTTTGAAAGTTCTGACCTTTTAAAAAGGGAAAAGAAAGGAAATCAGCAGCAGGTTCTGTTTTTAAGGCTGTGGCTGTGGCTGTGAGTGGGCAAAGGGGGTTTGAGTTGCTGCCGCTGCTGGTGACCTGGGCAATGGGGAGAGGAGGAGAAAGAATCGCTGGCTGCCCACTGCCGTTCTTCCTCCATCCAGGCAAACAGCAGCCACCCAGTTAGGCTCCGTGAAGGGGTCCATTATGGGTGGCACATTCACACCAGGGGGAAGAGGGCAGGGCAGCCCCAAAAAGCAGCTTTTAAAAAGTAGCCACTTGAGTCCCCCCTCGAGTCACGTACGCCACGTACGATCCTTAGGATCCGGATCGAGTTGAAAGTAATGGGATCAGGCAAATTCACGTTTGCATCCGGTTCTATTATTTCGGTTTAGGGAAACCAAATTAAGCTTATAATGGGAACGCGGCCTTAGTGAGGCAGCCTTTATCTTCAAGATGGGATAAGGGGTCCCAAATTAGAGGTCCAAATTCACCCACAAGACGCCTCTTTAAAGATGTTTGATCGCAACCTAAAACTGCATGCACATGAAGCCCGAAAGGGCTGACTGCTGAGATGGGAGACAAGGGCAGCATCCCAGAGACCAAGGCTCCCCTGGATAAATGGCATACTCTTTATTGGCCCCCTGGATCATTGCTGCAAGGGGAACTTAGAAGACTAGAAAAATGTCTGGAAGTCAGCCATTCCATTGATTCTCCAAGGTGATCTTGGGGGGAAATGGCAGCTACTATGTGACACCTTCTTTCTGTGTTGGCATTCCCTTGGAGCGGGGTGGTGGTGGTGAATTTTGCTGTCCAGTTCACCCAGAGATATTTCTTCCAGCATACAAAAAATGTGACTCTCTCAGTGGTTGGGGCAGTGGAGAAGCTGCCCAGGGATAGGTAAAGTCACACAACACAACGCAACACAACGCAACGCAACACAACGCAACACAACGCAACACACTTCTACTCATGTGGATGCAGCCTCATTTGTTTGAAATCAAAGCCAGTGAAGGAGCAGAGGGGCTTTATTCCTTGTCCCTCACACCATTTGGCATCCCTGAATGACGTTCTGTTCCCCAACCATTCACCGATGCTACAAATTACTCTGTTTGGTGTGTTGAAAACGCTGCTTATTTTCCTCATATACTGCTCTGCCCTTGTGTGTCTCTTTACCCTTAATAAAGTCTCTCTTCAGTTTTCATTTGGAATTGAAGGTGCATTTGTGCTCCAGAGAATCACTCCTCCCACGTGTCTAGACTGCTCGGTTTCTCAGCCTACCTGTGTGGATACGGAGGCCAGTTTTTGCTTGGGAAGAAAAGCAGGCCTCTTGGTGCTGAGGGAGCAAAGATGAGGGGCTGATTCCATCCTTGGAGAGGTGACTGATGAATGCTCCTGAGGTCCCAGGGTTCAGGGATAAAGGTCACGCGTAGGTGATGGTGCCATCAGTGGTTTTGTGCTCTGTCAGCCTGTGGGGTTAGTTCTGGGGAAAGGGGGGCAAAGCTGTCCTTAGAAGATTCAGGTGTTCAATGAAATGTATTTCACTGAAGCCAACGTAGGTTAGGGTGCCTCCAGGACTAGGCGGAATTTGTGGGGCCTTACCTCCACCTACCAGCTCCTTTTATGGTGGTTCCTGTTGCAAACACCCAGATGTCAGTCAAATGCCAACTCACTTCCCTTTGTTTGTTTAAGACATAAGAATATACCCACTGGATTGGGCCACAGCCCATCTAGTCTAGCATCCTTTCCCACACAGTGGCCCACCAATTGCTTATGGCATCTCAAGCAGAAGACAAAGGCGTAATACCTTCATCTGCTCTCAGATTCCTGCAGATGGCCTTTAGAAATCTCTCCACCTTAGAGGAAGTACCCAGGCATCCATTCTAGTAGCCATTTCTCTCTCTCTCTCTCTTTTTTTTTTTTGCTAACATTCAGCTGTTTGCAGCAGGGACCACCATGAAATGTCCCATTGGGGAAAATCTGACATCCTTGTCAGATCTCCTGTAATACTAATATTGCCTCCACATCCTGAGAAAGCCACAGCTTATAGCAACAGCGTTCTACCATGGTCTAGACTTCAGTTGGAAACCTGAGCTTTTAGATATATCTGCAATATCCATTTTCAGAAGACTTAGATATGTAAAGAGTCACCTGCCATTGACGGCTTCCTGGGTGCTGTCATTTGCCAGCCTTCTTTTAATGTTTGGAGGGAAGTGATCTTTATTCATTGTGCTCAGGTATGTTGAACATTTCCTGGCTGCTGGCTGTTTACATAGTTATTATTAACCCATTAATATCCAGCAGTCATGAACAAGCCCTATGCCTTCAGATCTCCTAAGCACATACTTCTGCTTTTCAGAGACTGCAGTTTGGCCAGACCTTCATATTTCTATATGGCTGCATCTGCACGGCATCGTTATCTCGAATTCAAAACGTTTTGAGTTCTCCCAGTTCAGACGGCAGTTCGGCTTAACACACTATTTCCGTGTTAAACCACGTTAAAACATTTTGAAATAAATCCTGATTTCAACAGGTCTCACTCCGAATCGTGCATCGATCCGTGTTTCCTTTTTAACTGTGTGGACAGTACCGTGTTAAGGGATGAGATTCCGTGTTCAGGGTGTCCCTCCCCCAATTGCACTGTATCCAATGGCTGTCCGTATGCTGGGCACGTCATTGGGGTGTATGTGTTTCCCTGCCTGATCTGCCTGATCTGAAGCAAAACAGCAGCAGCAGCAGCAAGTAAAGCCCCATTCCTTTAAACATTAATGTTTCCCCTCCTTTCTCTTGCAAGCCTGAACTTCTTGGAGCAGCCTTCACAGAGGAGCACTACAGTGTAGCAAGAAAGCCCCTTCACTCCCGATTAACAATGTTGCAAATTTGCGCAATTTCAGAAGTTCAGACCTTGGAAAGTGAAAGGAGGCGAAGCAGCTGAGATTCTGTATTTAAACATGGGGCTTTACTTGCTGCTGCTGCTGCTGCTGTGTGCTCTGAGCAATGAAAAAGCCCTTCACTCCCCTCCAGCCCAAGCTCTCAGTGCGAGGGAAGCACGGGTGGGAAAGGGGGATCCAAACTTCTTCGATGGGGGTGATGAGGGAAGAGCACAAAGCTGGAAGAAAAGGGGGAGGGAAACGTGGTGCAGAGGAAAGGAGGCAGACAGCTGCATAGCTGGGCAGCTGTGATAGCTCAGAAGGGAGCTGTGACTACCCAAGGTCACCCAGCTGGCTTCAGGGAGGAACAAGAAGAGTTGGCTTTTCTGCCACACTTCTCACCCCCATTTAAGGGGACTCAAAGCGGCTGACAAACTTTCTGTTTTTCTCCCCACAACAGACACCCTGTGAGGTGGGTGGGGCTGTGAGAGCTCAGCAGAGATCTGTGACTAGCCCAAGGTCACCCAGCTGGCTTTGTGGAGGAGTATGGAATCAAGGTTACCAGGTATTCCCAGATGAGAGTCCAGCTCCCTAACCACTAGATCAATCTGTTTTAGTCCAGTCTGTTTCATTTGTGGACTTTCTTCCCTTCAAGCATACTTTCCTGAATCCTGATTTTTATTGGTCTCAATCCATTATAGGCTGTGGTCACACCTAAGGTTTAATCCAGCTTCCCTCCACCTTCAGAGTGAGAGAACACATCAGCAAAGTGACCAGTAGTTTTCTTTCCACATTATCTAGTCTAAAGGTGGATTTTCTGAGTTATTAACCCTGAAAGAAAACCAGCTTGTCAGTTTGCTGGTGTATTCTCTCACTCTGAAAGTGGACTGAAACTGGATTAAACCTTAGGTGTGACCACAGGCAGAGGCAAAGTAGCCTCTGAAGTGATTCCAATCACTTCTCTTAGGTGCCACTGTGAAATGGAGGAGGGGAAAGTAGTATTTGGGGGGGGGAAAGCCTTTCTTTCATATGTCCCACAGGCAGGCTTTCATGATAGCTATAAAATCAGACACTTTTGCTACTCCCCCCCCGCCCTCACACAGGAGCGCTACAGTGTAGCAAGAAAGCCCCTTCACTCCTGATTAACAATGTTGCAAATTTGCGCAATTTCAGAAGTTCAGACCTTTGAAAGTGAAAGCAGGGTAAGCAGCTGAGATTCTGTATTAATGTTTAAAGGAATGGGGCTTTACTTGCTGCTGCTGCTGTGTGCCCTGAGCAATGAAAAAAGCCCCTCACTCCCCTCCAGCCCAGCCTCTCGGCGCCGGGGAAGCATGGGTGGGAAAGGGGGATCCAGACTTCTTCGATGGGGGTGATGAGGGAAGAGCACAAAGGTGGAAGAAAAGGGGGAGGGAAACGTGGTGCAGGGGAAAGGAGGCGGAGAGCTGCACAGCCATTGGGGAGAGGTCTGATCTCTGTTACTTTGAACTAAGTGAGAGGGGCTGATCCTGGGAGGGAACAGCAATGGGGGTGGGCACAATCATGACTGGCAATGGGCAGGGAGGACTTGCTGTGGGGCCTCCCAAGATTGAATCCAAGATAAGGTTGCCGGCGGGATGCCCTTGACACGGATTAAGTTGAAAGCCGGTGGAGACAGTTTCGTTCCGGTTCAGTTATTTCGGTTTCGTTAAACCGAATTAAGGCATGCCGTGAGGATGCAGCCTATGAAAGGTATAAAGGGTTCCTATCGTGGAGTAGAACAAAACTCCCCATATAAGGATGCATCAGAAAATCACCATTTACAGAGTAAATTTGCATTCAAAATACTTTAAGTGTTGTTATTGTACTGCAGTCTATGGAATTTGCTGCCAGAAGAGGTGGTAGCAGTAACCAGCCTAGATGGCTTCAGGGAAGGGTTAGACAAATTTACGGATGGCAGATGTATCAATGGCTACTAAAATGGTTGCCCAGGTATGTCTTTCAGGCTGGGGGTACAAACAGGATGCTTCTAAGGCCATTTGCTGGGATTCGAGAGCAGGAGGTTTGCCCTTGTCTCTGCTTGAGATGCCCATGGGCAATTGGTGGGCCACTGTGTGAGGTAGGATGGGGTGTGGCCTGATCCAGCAGGGCTTCTCTTATGTTCTTACTAGTACTGGGTTTTCTGGCAATAGTTTTAACTGTGGGTTTTTTTAGGGGGTGGCCTGTTGTGGGGTTGTTGCCTCAGATACATGAGGCAACCCCACCATAGTGGTGCTGCAATGGTGCTATATTCCCCCCATCTGGACAGTGGGCAAGTCCTATGTTATTTCTTCTTTACTTACTACAAGTTTTAGAACTGTGAGCCAGTTTGGTCTAGTGGTTAGGGAGCTGGTCTCTTATCTGGGAATACCAGGTTTGATTCTGCTCTCCTCCATGAAGCCAGCTGGGTGACCTTGGGTGAGTCACAGCTGTCTTCTGAGCTCTCATAGCCCCACCTACCTTACAGGGTGTCTGTTGTGGGGAGAACAGAAGGTTTGTCAGCTGCTTTGAGTCCCATTAAATGGGTGAGAGAAGCGGGGTAGAAAAGCCAACTCTTCTTCTACTACAGTTACCTTTTCTGAGCAATGTCTGCCTCGTCTCTAGCCAAGGGCCATGGTTGGAGAAGGTTGTCATATTAGTATCTTGTAACAAAAGGGCTCTCTCTTCTATGCCATAAACTGTCTGAAGATGCAGAACCTCTAACAGCTGAGAGCAAACTTTACAAGGAAAAGAAGAAACCTGTGAACTGCTGGGACCTGGCCAGTGTGGAATAATGAAATGGCCTAGATATTCCCTCTGAAAACTGAACAGCAGGGACCCCTTCTTCCTGCCACCAGCCTCTTCCTGGCTGTGTATTGAGAGCCTTCTAATACCTCCCTAATAACATTGAGGCTACCCACTGCTTAAGCCCTGTTGTGAATGACTTTAATTTTTAATGTGATTGAAGGTCAGGAGGAGAGTTGTCTGCACGCCTGCTGTTCATCTCAAAGGGATGGCTCTTTAATACAAGCCATGCCCGGTTACCTTGGCAATTCAGTTGCCAGCCCTTGGAGAAAAGGACGCTGTGGCGGAGTTGGACTCTTCCAAGTTTTAAAGAACAAACGTAGGGAAGGGTTTATGAAAGGAGGCAAGTTGTAGAATGCCACCAGAATGGGACCAGAAGTGGACCAGGGAACAGCTGCTTTCTGGAGAGGTGACAGCTGGATTTGTGAAGAGGGATGCCAGAAGGCACAGCTAATTGACCAGGCAAAATGGCGTCTCCCCTTCGCCATCCCCACCTTCCAGACCTCTCTCAAATTAAATGAAAGTATGGACTGGGGTGGCATTATGTTTTCCCTTGACCTGCACATGGAATTGCATACTGTGTTCACATGGATTGGTTCGCCACAGGGCGGTATACAAATAAATATTATTATTATTATGGGTAGTGGTGGTGGGGAGAATAGGCCTCTGGAGCAACTCAAGATGACTTAGAGTTGGTTCACAGGCAGGATCGTTCACACGCCACTCTATCCTTCTCCCTTCTAATGAACATCTTGGGCTAGAAGTGGATTAGAGATGGGAGGAGAACACCAAACTGCCACACAAAACTGTTTCTGAGGCCCTTTTGAGACACTTTTTTGCCACATATGAATACTTCACTTATATCGGCTTTGTCAGAAGTCAAAGTATGGCTTCTGTTACGCTCTTGGTGACCGTTACGCTCTGCGTATCCACTTGCAAGCTGGTGATGATAGAGTCCAATTGCCCTGTAGCCACCCACTGGGGACCCTTGATTGCACTCATGAATTTGTCTAATCCTTCCTTAAAGGTATCTAGCCTGTTTGATGGTACCACCTCTTCTGGCAGCAAATTTCATAGACTGATGACCCTTTGGGTGAAAAAAATACTTCCCCTCGTCTGAACTGACTCTTCTGCCCATCAGCTTCATAGAGTTTCCCCCAGTTCTAGTATTGCACAATAGAGAATTTCCACATCAGGCCTGATTTTATGTACTTCTTTCAGGTTCTCTCTTTTCAAGGCTGAAGAGGCCCAGGCGTTACAGAGTGATTTCTTTAGGGAGGCGTATCTAAAGGTGCTTCCCCTTTTCTGCAGTAGAGGGCCCCACTATTTCTATCAACATTATGTGATGCCCTGATCCCATGTGTGGCTCATGGACTGTAGCCTTTGGCACCACTTTGAAGCAGTACAGTATTCTCAGTATTCCATGTTTTATTCTGGAATATTCAAATATAATGGAATAAGTAACTGGCCCCTAGGTACGGACGCATATGGTTTTGGAAAACCCAAAGTAGGATGTATGCAAAAGTAGGTGTAACATGTCCATCAGCTCCAGGTTCAAGTACAAAGGTAAATTATGAAATTATTCACCATTTTGTCTCAGTATCTTGGATGTCAATGTCCAGGCTTACAGATACTGCGCATTCTGATGCACAGTCGGGGCGTGGGCATCACACCTGACGCCTGATACTGCATAGTGACAGCGCATTATGTCGCCGCTACTTTGAATTTACCTACTGCGGAACAATCAACACTCACTCCGCAGTATCAGGTAAATTCAAATGTTCCCGCCAGTCCAGACAGGACGGTGAGAAGAGCGAACGAGAGGTGAGGCTGCAGCTCACCTCCCCTTGGCTGCCCTATCGCACGTGACCACATGCGTCACAGAAGTATCACAGCTTTCTCTAAGAAAGCTGCAGAGAGATTGCTCGAATCCAGATGGCATGTCATGGCTTCGCAGCCAGTAAGCTGCGTTTTTTCTTGTAACTGCGGATTTTATTCCTCTAATCTAGATACAACCAAAATCTTTGCTTTGAAATACAGTGATCTTCCTTCTTGTTTGATCTTATACAGATGTGCTGGAGAGAGTTGCTGGAAGCATCCCTCACTGCGTGACGCTTCTCCAAATATTTCCTCTTTTCTGTTTGATGCGATGCCAAGGAACATGACGTCAGACTTCTCTGGAATGGTGCGTGAAATTCCTCCTGAGTGTCAGTTTGGGAATTTTGGAAAAAAACATCACTTGGAGAACGGAACAGCTTGCCCCAGGCAAGGAAGCCTGACGTTGGTAAGTCAAGCTTTTTCAATTTTGTGTCCGTGGTTGGGCTGCGTTGAGCGGATTTCTCTGGCACAGGAATGGGTTCCTGTTAGCCAAATTGTTTGGGGAATGTTGTTCTCTCTTCCTCAGTTTGTTATTTCTTAAATCAGTACTTCAATGTTCTAACCACTGTTGTGCGAAGAATCACATTTTGAACTAGGATCTCTTAGCTATAACAAGTCCCTTTGCAGCTTTTCTGCCAATAGCTAACATCAGAAGACAAGGGGTGTTTTTCCACTGCAGCCCTTAGATCCGGATCTAAGAAGATCCGGATCTAAGGAATGGGTAGATCCGGATTAAGGGAAGCACCCAATGTGTTTCCATGGGAGGTGGAAACAGCTTTGCACCCATGTGGGGAATCCGGATCGACCCCCAAGGGGTCGGTCCGTTACCCCAGGTGTTTCAGGGGACAGGGGGGTACAGTCTTCAAAGCCACTTCAAATTGGCTTCGAAGTCATTTCGAAGTCATTTCGAAGTCTGTGCAAAATAGCTCCAGGATGCCTTTAAAGTCTGTGCTGATCTTCGGAGTGAACTTCAAAATGACTTTGAAGTCACTTTGGAGTCACTTTGGAGTCACTTCGGAGCCACTTCGGAGTCACTCCGAAGTTCGCTCCGAAGATCAGCACAGACTTCAAAGGCACTCTGGAGCTATTTTGCACAGACTTCGAAATGACTTCGAAGTCAATTCGAAGTGGCTTCGAAATGACTTTGAAATGGCTTTGAAGTGGCTTCGAAGTGGCTTTGGAGCCTAGGTTTAGGGGGGACCCCAATGGGTGCATCCCCTCCCCCTAGCCTCCTTTGGACCCCATTGCCTGTTTCCAGTGGAAACAGGCTCCCTTTAATCTGGATTTTCTGACAGAAGACCCCATTGTAGTCTGCAGAAAACCCTGATTAAAGGCCAAAATGTGCCCATTAGATCCGGATTTCCCCCGCAGCAGTGGAAATAGTTGGGTCCCAAATGGGTGCCGTGGTGGAAATGGGATCATCTGGCTCACACCCAAATGGGTCTTAAATGGGTGCAAAAATGGGTACTTTTTGACAGTGGAAAAATACCCAAGAAGTGCCTCACTGGATTGGGCCCCTGGCCCCTCTGGTCGAAGAAACTGGTCTCACAGGATGGGAAAGGAACACGATTAACCAACGTTGACTAGTGCTCACACTTGGAGTGCTAGTTAGCTTTGGTGGTTCTCTCCCCCCACGATTTGATCCAGGACCTGGTTCTCCTCTGGGCGGCGCCATTTTGGCTGCAACGTCCTCCGTGAATCTGTGCACATGAAGTCACATCTATGGCTGTTGGAGGTGCCAGCATGCTTCCATGGCACCTCAGACAACACCAGAGCACAGAAGAAGAGCAAATGGTCGCTGCCCCGGATGCTTGAGGTAAGCTTTCGGGTAAGGTTAGTTAATGTGTGGAGCATGATTTTGGGCTCTGCACCTAATCAACTGTTTATGCACTTCTGGTGAGGGTGGGCATGCTTGGAGGCTGTAACAGCCTACTCCATGTGTGTACGCTCTTCATCAGAAGTTCACTAATTGTGCGCTTGAGGCCATAGTGTGAATAGGCCTAGAGTCTCCCAGCGATCACACTGGGCCAGGCCATCCACGCCTCAAGTGCTGGTGGTCCAATTGGGGAGAACAACAGCACTTCAAGTGTGGATGGTTCCTTCTGTGCCTGATCTTTGGTTCACTGGAATGGTATAGTATTTATTTATTTATTTATTTATTTATTTATATTTATATTTATATTTATATTTATATTTATATTTATATTTATATTTATATTTATATCTCACCCTATACCCGAAGGTCTCAGGGTGGGTGACAATCTTTAAAACAGCATTTTACAAATCAGTATATATTAAAACAATAAAATACATAAAAACACTTTAAAAGATTCAACATGTTTTTAAAAAATCCCAAATATTAAAATAAAAGTGTCTACAGTCAGGGGAAAAGTATAATTGCCTTAGCCAAAGGCCAGGGCAAAGAGGTGTGTCTTCAACACCCTTCTGCATATATACAGGGAAGGGGCATGACCCACCTCAAGGGGGCGACTATTCCATAACCTGGGGGCCATTACCGAAAAGGCCCTTTCCTGGGTGCCCACCCAACTCACTACAGAAGGCAGTGGGACAACCAGAAGGGCCTCACCTCCTGATCTTAAGGCATGGACAGGCCGGTATGGGAGGAGGCATTCCTGTGGATATTTGGGGCCCAAGTCATTTAGGGTTAACTATTCCATTAAAATAGTGTGCTAATAACACTATTCTAGTGAGCAAAGTGCGAGCAGGCCCTGTATCTTGAAGCACTCCAGGAAGAGACCAATTTAAAACAGTTTTTCTTGTGTTCCTGGCCCTTGGCCCACTCCAGGCATGCTAAATACTGCCCAACTTCTAATGATAGGACAGGACAGGCAGCCATTTTGAAATGTGCCTCAGCACGATCCTCAATGCACTTCCTGTTCTCCACGTCCTATACCACAGTACGCAGCGTAGCCCAACCTCAGCTGCTGGGTCTCTCCAGCTTGACCTGGTCTTGCTGGAGCAATCCAGAGAACCTAAGTGCAGAAATGCCCAATGGCACAAAAGGAAACAAATACTTGAAATATTGCCGCCAGTCAGGGCAGAGGTACATGAAAAAGCAAGCATCAGTATCAGGGAAATTGCTGTTCATCACCTTCAAAAGCTGAGAAGATGTCCTCAATCAAGATTTCAAACCAGAATTTACTTTATGGATTAAGCTCTGAGGGCACGTTTCTACTCACTCTTCCAGTTAGTCTAATATCTATAAGATTTCATGAAGGAAAGCTATCATAGGGAGGCAGCAATTGAGCAGCTGCAGAGAAAACTGTTGACCATCTCTGGTCCATTTGCCTTAAACAGCCCGTGGGTAATGAAAGCCTAGGCGAGGAAGGCTGTTCGACCAGTTTCCTAATCCTTTAATTATGCTGCATTTCTGGATCTGGGTTTCTGTAAACGCTGAGGAAGTTTACCTGTGTGCATTTTTGAGGCAGAGGTTGGACAGGCTAGGAACAGAGTCTGTTGTGCTTTTAGTATCATAAAGTAATGTTATGGATGTTCTGAAAAAGTATTTATTGAAATTAGGGGGAGGGGTTTCCAGACAGCAAATGGGGGGAAAGGATGGAAAAATGGATTTCTGTTCTGGTGTTTGTGGGGGGTAGAAACATCATCTGTCATTTAGAACAGCCCACTAAATTTCCATATGCGGCACAAATGCCTCCCTGGAGATATGCAGATAGTACTGGTTGCCATATGTTGAGTTAAGCAACCAGTTTAATGTTGCAGGCTCAAAATCTGAGAGGATGGTCAGGCAGAGACAAGGACAAGTGTTATAGGACAGTGGTCGGCAAACTTATTAGTCAAAAGAGCCAAATATCAATAGTACAACGATTGAAATTTCTTTCGAGAGCCAAATTTTTAAACTTAATCTATATAGGTAGGTACATTGTTATTAACTTAATTAGGGTAGTCCTAAGCTGGAAGAGCCGCACGCAAGGAGCCAAAGAGCCACATGTGGCTCCCGAGCCATGGTTTGCCTACCCCTGACCTATAACATTTGGATAGGAAAGGGAATTTCATCAGATGTTGCCTGCATAAGAAGAAGAAGAAGAAGAAGAAGAAGAAGAAGAAGAAGAAGAAGAAGAAGAAGAAGAAGAGTTGGCTTTTCTACCTGGCTTTTCTCACCCATTTAAGGGGAATCAAAGCAGCTGACAAAGCTTTTCTATTCTTCTCCCCACAACAATGAGATAGGTGGGGCTGTGAGAGTTCAGAAGAGAGCTGTGACTAGCCCAAGGTCACCCAGCTGGCTTTGTGGGGGAGTGTGGAATCAAATCCAGTATTCCCAGATAAGAGTCCGGCTCCCTAACCACTAAACCAAACTGTATCTGCTGAAATTTCCTCTTTCTTAGAATATCCAAGACCTCTGCTCTCTCCCTATGTTGCTAGACTGTCGTTCCTATCAGCCCTGTGCAGAGACTGACTCCATTTTCTGGTCCAGCTTGCCTGTCTACCTGGTTCACAGCTTGAGATGAACATCTGCCTCAACATGGGTAGCTGGTAAACACGGCACAGCTGGAAGATTCTTGTACCCGCACAGGCCATTTACCAACTTCTCCTGTTTGAACATCTGAGCCTTCTTTCCCCTGTCTGTTGTTTCCCTTGCGGCCACCACTTTAGTGATAAAACTGTAGTGGCTGCTCTAGGGATGTGCACAAATATAGTAAACATTCGAAATCTGATCAAATTCGTTCAAATGTGGGCATTCGAATTCGGATAGAATGTCTTCACATTCGAATTTAAACAGATGAGCAAATTGTGAACGTTCCAAAACATTTGTTCGAATCATTAGAATGTACAGATACATATGTATTACATATGTATCTGTTTGAATATCATACGTATCTGTGTGCATTTGCATTTATAATATGGAACGAAAACGGGATGCATGCGCGATAAAATGAGATGCATATGAAATGCATACAGATATGTATGAGACATACGAATGTTGTCGACATTCGTATCTTCAAATTCGTATCTAACATTTGAACAAATAGATTTGAAGGTATCAGATTCAAATTGGTTTTTGTTGCATTCGGGTTTTAAACATTCGAATTGAATTTGAGTGCAAAAAAACCATTTGTGCACACCACTAGGCTGCTCTGGTGGAGTATTTCTGTAGGACTGGGCCAGTGATCCAGAAGTCTCATTCACTACCTGCCCTGGATCATCATATCTGGGCTACCTGGGAATACAGACTGAAATGGTGGGGCCACCACTAATAGGGCTTGCAGACACCATCCTGCTCTTGGAAGTAATGCTGGGATTTTGTTTTGATTTTTGGATTATTAAAAATAGATATACCTTTATACCTGAATTGGTTGTTATTTTTCTTAACTCAAGATAGTTGTTTGTGAAGTATTGGAAGTTATACAGAGTCTCCAGCATTCCCCAATTGTTTGGGGGGTGGCTGGTAAAAATCTCTCTCTATTACCTTTACCTGCTTCATCCAGAACAGATAGATGTGGTGAGCACTGGCTCACATGAGAATCAGCAATCTGTCTGAGGACAGCACATTGCTTGCTCATATCCTGGTTGTAGGCTTGTGTGTCTGACTGTTGGCCACTGGGAAAACAGGCTACTGGACCGCACGGCCAGTTTTTTATGTTACCTAGCACCTGGTTAAAACATACCTCTTCACCCAGGCCTTTGATGCTTAGCTTCCTCTGAGGGCCTTTTTATACCTTTGTTAGGCACAGAACCTGGTATGGATCAGGTGTCCACACCTTGGAATGCCATATACATCCCAAACTTATCCAGTACTTTATCAAGTGGAACCCCCGAGATCCTTTTCCTGCTATGTCACAGAAAGCCCATCTCTATCAGTTTATAGATATGATTGGGATTTTTGTCCCAGTCTGCACCACTTTGCACCTGCTGAGATGATGATGATGATGATGATCATCATCATCATATTGAGATGCCCACAAGCATGTGTGAGACAGGATGCTGGACTAGATGGGCTATGGCCTGATCCAGCAGGGCTCCTCTTATGTTCTTATTAGTGAGTGATATGGACTGGACTGCAAATAAAACAGAACACATATTTATCATCTGGAATATGCTTTGCAAATTTGCATTATTTCCAGTTGGACTAGGGATGCATTAGAATGAAAATTGCCCCCCCCCCCCCAAGGCTGCTTAGGTTCGGGCAAGAACAACTCAGTTCCCACCTATGTTTCCAAATCTAAGAGCCCTTTCTCCCCTATTATCAGTGCAAGCTTTGGGGCAAAATTCTAAGGATGCACCTTTTGCAGAAAGTAGGTTGTTAGCGGTGGAACACAGTTGTTTGTTTCCATAGAGAAACATCAGCCAATCATTGCTGGCTGTTGGAAAGTAATCCAACACCCACGAGAGAGTCTCCGTACACCTATTTAGAAGGTTTTCATTTTGGGATAAGCGCAACTGAAGCCAATGAACGGTTGAAGCAGAGAGCTCCGAAATGTAATATGAATGCAAATTCAGGCATATGGATGTAACGCTGCATAATTGGTGCTCTTTGGGGCTGCTCTGGGAGTAGAACCATGTAGCATCACTGCAGACTGGCTAATCTAAAAGCAGAAAGGAAGTGCAAAAGCAGGTCAGCTTTGCAGTCCCGCAGGTGACAGCTATAAAACCTGAGTTGGAAACTTGTGGCTTGTAAAACATGCAGAGTGGTCTTAAATAACTGTTCATGGCAGCAGCTGCCAGTATAATGCTCTCGGGGTTTCCTCAGGCATAATGGTACTACAGCACATAGTTCACGATTAGGGGACTTCTGGGGAAGAGCATCCGCCCCTTCAGGAGGCTGTTACAGCCTCCAGGCACCCCTTACCTTCCCAGAAGTTCCCTAATCATGTACCTTTACCAACCTTAACCAAAGCTTACATGGCGCATCCAGAAAGGAGCCATTCATGCCTCTTCTGATGCTCCGGGGTTGTCTCAGGTGCCATAGACGTGACTGCCCATGCACAGAGCATCGTTGTTGTCATGGTGATGGCACTGACGGACACACAGTTGCGCAGGGCGCTTCATCCAAAATGGCGGCACCCTGAAGAGGACTGGCCCCGCAATCAAATCAAGGTAAGTATTTGATCGTGGGAGGGGAGAACGGGTAATGTTGACTAGCACTCCAAGTGCAACATTGTGCTAGTAGATGACATTGCTTCTCTTGTCCCACTCCAGTGTGCGGAGTAGGTAATCCCAGAAGTGGGCTAGGCATCACACTGTACCATTTTAAAGGAAACACAGAGAGGGCCTGAAATGATTTTGTTTGAGTTCCAGAAGGAGGTGACTTTTGTCTTGACTAACAGGGTGGGCAAGATTAGCAAGAGCTTCTTAGGATTCAGGTTCGGAGCTCAAAACATGGGAATCAGCTCCTTAACCGTCCTGTGTAAATCCTTACTCTGTCCCCGTCAAACCTTAGGAGGAGGATGAGACGCTGAAGTATTTAACTCACGAGGAAAAAGATGTCCTGCTCTACTTCGAAAAAACCATTGATTCTTTGGAAGACAACTTGGAAGATCAGACGCTTTATGACAGCGGCATCCACTGCCAGTCCCCGAGCTCGATGGAGGAGAACATGTCCCACCATTTGGAATCCGAAGAGATCATAGACCTGGTCCACTCGGTGCTAGAGAACAGTGCTCGAGAGCGTGGTCCTGGCAACCATGTGGCACAAGGTAGAACTGGATGGGTGAGGTGGGTGGGTTAGGGCTTTGGGAGTGGCATTAACAAAATTCACCTTCTCCAGGAGATGGAAAGGAATCTTCTCCCTGCCAGAGACAATGCAAGGCTGTGGCTTCAGTGAGGGCCTTGGCTCCCCAGCCATCCTTTTAGGCCATTTCCACACTCAACTTGACTGGAGTGGTCCAATTATCCTGGTCCACTCTGTTCCACGATAAGATCCAAAGTTGTCCCAGGAAAGTGAATACCTGGAACGGAGCGAGTGCTTGCATTTCTAATGCCAGATCCATCCAGAAATATTTACCTCACTGCGGCAACAGTACAAACAGTACAGATAGTACTATTCGCTAGGGAGGTGTGTGAATATTCATAACTTTAGAAATTTGATCGAATTCATTCAAATTTGGACATTCGAATTCAAATTGAATGGCTATAAATTTGAATATAAACATTCGAATGAATTTCAAGGTTTTGAAACATTAGTGCAAATTGTTTGGACATTCGTACGCATCTTATTCGTATCCTTGTGCATTTCTGCGAGTACGTATGGAACTAAAACAGGATGCACGCGGGATAAAAACGGGATGCGTACAGGATGCGTACGGACACATACGAATGTTGTTGGTATTTGTATGTGCAAGTACAGATCAAACAATTGCACAAATAGAGCTGAATCTATTCAAATCCAATCAAATGTGAATACATTTGAATTTTAAACGTTCAAATCGATTTGAATTTTTGGATACTTGATTTGAATTGAACTGAATCTCGAAAATTGCATTTGTCCACATCCCTACTATTCCACTCACTGTAGCAACAGCTATGTGTGCCGGCCATTGCTGTGATGACCAGGTGACACAGCTGCGCCACCTGCCCCACGCACCCCTCGCCCGGAAATTGTGTGAATGGTGCATGCTGGGCTGTATTAGCCACATCCCACGTGCAGCTAGCCTGGCTGTGAGCAACGGTCCAGTCCACATAGAGCTGCTTCCGAAACAGAGGTGGCTCCGGGCAGCGCGCATGCTCTGTGTAGGAGCATATCTGGACTGGTCTTTCCACCCAAGTGCAAAAAGGCCCTCAGACTTATTTTGTCTGCCCCATCCCTCGCCGTTGTAGAATCTTGAGCAATATTTCCCCCGAGACAGCTGGCCAAGAAAAGGATACATATAATGGTGCCAGCAAGGGTGGTGGATGCCTATCAGGCCTTGTGAAGCAGAGAACAAGACAGGTAAAAGGAAGCGCTAGTCCGAATGTTTGCTCATAGCTTAGTGGTAGGTCTCACGGCCTGGAACGCAGAGGGTCACAAGTTCAATCCCCGGCATCTTTATGTGAGAAGGTGATGACAAACTGCTTGAGTCCCTGCCAAGAAAAACTGCAGCCCTGATTCAGTGGTACCGAGCAACTCTGGCCGCTGAGGCAGACACTTAATGCTGCCGTTCCCTGAAAACCCAGGTGGAAACTGATTTGATTAAAACGTAATGGGCTGTTCACACATCAGCCAAACTCTGAACTGAAACTCATGAAGGAGAAATGGAGGAGAGGCGTGAAGCTCTGGGCTATTGGTCGTGGCATCATGGTGCCTATATTGCCCTTGTATACCAACTTTCCCTGGGAGGAAATGGACTACTGCCTGCAGTCTGCCTTGGTACACCAACTATAGCTGCAAAGGTATAGTAGTGGTGGTGGAACCTGCCTGTTTCTGCGCACTTGATACAACACCAGCTTGCCGTTAAGCAATTCCCTTGATGTGTTAAAACATAAGAACATAAGAGAGGCCCTGCTGGATCAGGCCACAGGCCATCTAGTCCAGCATCCTGTCGCACACAGTGGCCCACCAAATGCCCATGGGCATCTCAAGCAGAGACAAGGACAAACCTTCTCCTGCTCTCAAATCCCAGCAGATGGCCTTAGAAGCACCCCAGTTCCTCCTCCCCCCCCCCAGCCTGAAAGATGCATCTAGGCATTCGTTCTAGTAGCCATTGATACATCTGTCGTCCATAAATTTGTCAGTTGGATTCTGAATGTTTCGAATATTCATGCACATCCCTACTCCAGGGTTGAAAGGGGCGAATAAGGGGTGCACCATTACCCTGAGAGTTCATTGCAAAAAACTTATAAAACCATGAAACACATAATGAAGTACAGGATAAACAGCAAAAGCCAAGTTATAAAAACACTATTTTTTAAGGAATTATCTAAAGTGGGTGTTTGGTTCAACAGTTTGAAAATCTTAGGGCCACCACTGAAAAAGCCCTGTCTCTCATGGCAACGGCATTGATTTTGTGAGGCAATCGAACCACTAGGACGAAGAAGAGTTGGCTCTTATACTGCTCTTTTCTCACCCATTTAAGGGGACTCAAAGCGGCTGACAAAGCTTCTGTTCTTCTCCCCACAACAGAACACCCTGTGAGGTAGGTGAGGCTGTGAGAGTTCAGAAAGAGAGCTGTGACTAGCCCAAGGCCACCCAGCTGGCTTCATGGAGGAGTGCAGAAGCAACCTCCGTGACTGCAAGATATGAGTCCAGCACTCTTAACCACAAGACCAAACTAGGAGTGCTTCCACAGGTGGAATAAAATCCTCTGAAAATATCTAGCCTCAGTTTGATTGGTGAATGGTGTGGTGTCTAATCTGGTTGATGGGTTCTTAAGCAAATCTAGCAAATGAAGACTCACTTCTCCAATTATGAAGGATTTTTGTTTCCCTCATTCCTTTTTTCCCATTCAGTGAACTGGGGAAGCCCTTAGTTGCCCGTGATCAACAAGAGTTTCTCACCCTTCATCAGTTCTGCAGCCAGCCTCCAAGGCAGGAAATCTGCTGTTGGCGGTGCTCTTCTGATCAACCATTGCAAATGGAGGCTGTGGAAGTTTTTCTCCAGAGCATGGCTTTGTCAGTGGTGGCGCACACATTAGATGACACCCTTCTGAAGAAACCTCATAGGGCCCAATCTATTGTAGGTTTAGTGGGAGAAGCAATCAGGAACCTCTTTGGTGGCCTGCAGGGTGGGTACAAATTCTCTGCTTGGTGCTGTCATGTTCATGATTGGTGACCACGTCTTCTCTTTTGATCATTTTTTCCCCAGCAGTGGAAGAGGCCTTGGAACCTGAGAAGCCTAAGTCAGTGTATATCGAGCCAAGTTTTGAAGACGGTTATGATCCTGCCCCCTCTCGTGTGGTCCTGCCATCGGCGCCTCCTTTGCCAGTCTACGAGGCTTTTCCTCTTCCACCTCCAGTTCAGCACCCAAAGCTCCTTCGCTCAGTACCCACTCCACTGGTCATCGCTCAGAAAATCTCCGAGAAGCAGATGGACGGAAGCTCTCCCCCTCCCATTTCCCCTAGGGAGGGGAAGCCTACAGAGAGGAAGACCACGCCTGCCTCATCCCCCAAGAACACTGGAGAGCGTTTCACAAACTGTAAGTCCTCAGGACCACCCGCGACAGCACCCAAGCCTCAGAGATTTCCAAGCAACATCAGCATCACCAACGCGGGTGAAAGGGAGTTCAGCAAAACCATCTCTAAAGCGGCTGTCAGTGTCCAGGAACGCAAGGCGCGAGTCCTAGCCAACGTCAACGCCCCGTCCTTCCTGATCAATGAACTAGAAGAGAGATTTCAGAAACATGAACGTTTGGGCCATGGCCGAAGTTCCTCCTTGAGGGATTTGTCTTCTGAGCAAGTGAGGCCTGAGGCCTTGGGTCAGATGGACCTGGTCGAGGGCCGTGTTGGACAGACTCAGGTGGACCACTCCCTTAATGTTAACCCATCCAAGAGCAGCAGACCAGGACCAGGCCAGGCTCTATCGAATGGCTACCAAAACATCCACGATATCTTAAAAAGAGAGTCTGGACTGTTCCCAAGCGTGGGCAAAACAGTGACATTCAAACCAGACCCTGGCCTTGTGGACGGTAAGGCTTCTAGGCAACATGCCACCAAGAGCTTCTACAACCACAGGCAACCAGAGTTCAGCCTGGAAATGAGGAAACGGTCCGGCTCGCTGCCCCGGCCATCAGGACTGAGACCCCAAGGGGTTACAGTGCAGTTCTCTGGCCGTGGGTCAACGGAAGAAGCGAGAAGAGAGGCGTTGAGGAAGCTTGGATTGCTCAAAGAGTAGATGGGCATGAGGTGGATGGACTTCATGCCCTGACTGTTTGCAAGGAGATCAAATGACAATTTTCTTTATCCTGCAGGTTAAGGAAACATTGTGTCTCAGAATTCTACAGGGACTTGCATTTCATGGTAGGAAATTCCATCTCTGGGATTTCAATATATGTATGTATGTTTGTATGTATATGTATATATATAAAAACACACATAAGGGGCTTGGCTTCCCTTGCTGGGCAACATACTAAATGAAGTTTAACTGTGCAGTATTTGTGGGCATGTTGTATGTGTTGCTGGCAACTGTGTTGTGAGTGCCATGGATTTTCCTTGAGCTCCTGCAGCAATGAAGCAAAAATGAAATGAAAATGAGAAGGAATTACGTAAGGAGATATATATGTTAAAAGATACTGAAAAGGCCAAGTATAATACACAGCTGCTATCAGTGATTTTCATAAACCTTTAACTCTATAAACTTGTACACATTCCTTAGTATTCTCTCTTGCTGTACAGTTACTGGCAAAGTCTCAGTGTTCTTTGTGGTGCACTTTCCCCAAAGCATGGATGGAGCATCCAGTAACTTCCAGAGAGCATTGGCTTGCATGATGGGCAGGAGCAGCGTTCGGCAGCAGTTAGCAATCCCACGTTGATCCATAGCATATCGGAGGGTAGTTCAGAGTCATCAAAAGTGACCCACGAAGGAGCCACAGTCTGGTCCTGTTCTACTTCATGGCCTCCAGTTATTGCTGGAATCCACTCTTAGCAATGCCCTTGGCTTGTTCACTCTTGACCTGTTCTCTCTTCGCCATGCTCACTCTTGGCCATGACAACTCTTGGCCTTTCTCACACTTGGCTATGCTCACTCTCGGTCATGTTCACTCTTGACTATACCCACACTTGGCAATGTTTATTCTTGAGGCCTTTTCGCACAAGGGGTTTTAGAACGCATGGAGAACACGTTGGGACGCAGCATTTGCTCTTGCGGGCGGCGGGATTCATTCCAGGCCACCCACAAGCGTCCCAACTTGCTCTCCATGCATTCGAGTTTCAGAGCACTAAAAAGTGCTCTGAAACGGTCTCCGCGCATTCAGCGTGTTCTGAACTGTCTCAGAGAAAGCATTCGCACGCTCTCTCTCTCTCTGTGACAGCTCGGCCCCTCCTCTGGGCTGTTCCCATTGGCTCCTATGGACCCAGTGTGGGCAGCCCGGGTGCCTTCTTTCCCTGGATTCCTGCTCACTCCTGAACCCCAGATTGGGCTCTGGGGGTGGGCAGGAATGCCAGCCAAAAGCCCCCAACCCATCCCCAGGGTCGCCCCCTGGAGCATGCTCAGAACAGCCCGGCCTATTCTACATAGAATCGGGCCAGCAGGAGAAGGTAAGCCCTATTCACATGTGCGCGCGTGCCCCCGGGGATGGGTTGGGGCCTTTTCCCTGGTGTTCCTGCCCACCCCTGGAGCCCAATCTGGGGTTCCGGAGTGAACAGGAACCCAGGGAAAGAAGGTGCCCGGGTTGCCCACACTGGGTCCATAGGAGCCAGTGGGAGCAGCTCGGGGGAGGGTCTTCCCCCCGAACGGGTTGAGAACACTTTCCCATTTGCACTGACCGGTAAGGGAACTGTTCTCAAAGTGTTCTTTACCTGCCCTCGTGCGAATAGGGAAGTGTTCTCAACCCGTTCGGGGGGAAGCGTTCCGAGGTGTCTTTGCCTTGGCGCGAAAACGCCTTTGGTCAGGACAGTTCTTGGCCATGCCCACACATGGCTGAGCTCATTCTTGGCCACGCCCACTCTTAGCCATGCTCACTGTTGGTCATGCTCATGACCTCTGATGGCAGGTTTAATCCAGCAGCCTCTGGTAAGCCACATGTTCTCCACCGCTAGCAAGGTTGAATTATTTCCTCTTTGGCATTTGGATTTGTCTGAGAAAGCCTTCAGGTCAGGTGGGAAGACATTCTCAGCAACTGATTCGCAAGACGTGGCACTCTTCTCTCCTGCCGTTTTGCAGTGAATGTGTTAATGAACAAAATGTTATCGATTCCTCCTGGGATCGTATCATATATAGAGCAGCCAAGTGGACAAACAAAGAGACAATGCTAAGATGCATTAAATGAGCATATACAAAAATATGAGTGAAATCTGTGCAAAAATACTGTAAATGATAAATACACCTGTAAGGCTGACAGAAATGCTCCACAATGCATAATACATTTTCATTTCTCTTGCAGTTCACCCCAATCTGTTTGAGGAACAATATTCTGGTTTTAAGAAAGCACTGCCCTTCTGGTATCAAATGAGTCTGATCTCTGCAAAAGGAGGGATAATTTGGCATTCTTATCTCAAAGCTCCCTGTTTTCCAGGAAGAGACCTAGATTTTGCCGTCTTAACAAAAAAATACAAGTGGAAAATCTGTAGTAATTTGTGGCTTGTTTTCAATTCCTGGGGCTCCGTGAAGAAACTTTCATAGTATGGAAGACACTGGAATCTTCTTAATTTAACCATACAATCCAAATCCATCATCTAGTGTCTCGGTAGCCTTTGTGCCTGCTGAGCCCATAGGGTGGCAAGTATGTCATCCATAGGAGCCTAGCGTAGCTTCCCTTCTCGTGTGCTGAGTCTGCACCAGCCACACCACTGTGTTCAGCCAAACAGATGGCACCAGAAGCTGGAGCGCCCACTTTCCATGCTCCAACAGAGATGTTCAATGCACGAATATTCGAATGCATTTGAAATTCAGTCGAATCGACCGAATTTGACATTTGAATTCAAATCGAATGTCCTTAAATTTGAATTTAAAGATTTGATTTGAATTTCGGATCTATTTGCTGGAATTATTCGGACATTCATGTGCGTATGAGTTCGTACATGATGCATACTTGAAGATTTGCATCTTTCCCGCATCTGTAAGCATTTGTGCAGATCTGTACAGGATGAAAACAGGTTGCATACGGGATAACTACAGGATGCATACAGATGTGTATGGAAGTGCATGAACGTGGGGAAGATGCATACAGGATCTACGAATGTTGTCGACATTCGTAAGTGCAAATTCGAATGAAAAATTTGAAAGAATAGATTAGAATTTGCTTAATTCGAATTGAATTTGGTTACATTTGAATTTTAAACATTCCATCAAATCAATTTTTTGAGTATTCGATTCGAATTGACTTCTGAAAATTGCATTCGTGCCCACCGCTAGTTCAATGGTCTCCTTTCTTTCCCTCCTTAGGTGGAGGCTGCACTTGTATGGACAAGATCTGAGAAATGTTCGATCCTTTAAGATTCTATAAAGCATGGGTTACTGGAAGTAGGAATTTCTGATGAGGGTTGCTTTGTATCATCAGGGTATTGATCCTGCAAACTAAATCGTCCGTCTAATATCCTAGAATGCTTTGAGATAAAAGGCATCTTGCAAGCTGTCAGTGCAGTAGTCTGGATCACAATTCATTTGCAATGCACGTTTTTGGTGTGGTCTTTGCCACTAATCCAAGTCAGAAGAAGATTCTGCTTTTTCACGTTGCAATTTCTGTGCTACTTCAGTTGCTTTTGTGCAGAATTTCAGGAATCCGTAACATGGTCTAAGGAAAGTCACCTTTGCAAACTTCAACAGGAGCGTCTCTTGGAAACACCTCATGCCAACTGCTATGATTAATTCTGATGAGATGAGTCAAAACCATGGGAACCAATTAACTTATAGCTGCTGTGAACCTCATGTTGCCCTTTCTAAAGCATTAAGTGGGGAACATTTTTTTTTTACACAGCATCTGCAGTAAAGTGTTATTAAGGCAACTTATATGAGACCTGGGCAACGAAACAGTCACCTGTGCTGTTTTCAGCCAATAAAGGTAGTTCCACGTTGCCTATGGTTATCTAGTTGCAGTGCCTCACCAAAGTCTGGAACAATAGAAGAACAGTTGGCTTTTCTACCCCACTTTTGTCATCCATTTAAAGGGACTCAAAGCAGCTGACAAACCTTCTAGTCTTCTCCCCACAACAGACACCCTGTGAGGTGGGTGGGGCTGTGAGAGCTCAGAAGAGAGCTGTGTGGAATCAAACTCGGTATTCCCAGATAAGAGTCTGGCTCCCTAACCACTAGACCAAACTGGCTCACGATAGTCTTTGGGTGTTTTTCCACCGTCACTAGAAGTACCCATTAAGTACCCATTAATGGGTACTTAATGACATTAATGTACCCATTAATGGGTATTTAATGGGTACTTCCAGTGACAGTGGAAAAATATCCTTTGATGACCCCATGACTTGAGATCCATTGAAATGGATATTTGTAGAGATCAAACGTGGGTTCATTGGTATGCAAAGCATATTCTTTCCCTGAGCCATGCCTCCTCTGAAGTATGATATCCACATGAGAAGAGACAGCTGGACCCTGGACCACACAGGATTCTTCAACAGATAGCTTGTTCCTACCCTTACACATACTGTCAATCATTATTTCCTGAACATTGCATGGCATGTCCTTCATTCACCTGAGTTGGTTTAGTTTTTGGTCAGCATACTTGAAATGCATTTCAACCTGCAACCAGACAGTGTAGCTTTCTAGAGGTTAGTTGACATCAGCTGCCAAGAAACCAACCCAGTACATGAGCAATCAAGCATGATGGGAATTAGGATCCAACAGTATCTGATGGACGTAGCCCTGGTTCTTTGCTTTACATGTTACTCTTGCAGATAACATGTGAGAAGCTTGTGTGTATTTCTAGCCTCCAGCCTGTACTTGCAATGTAGCCACTGAGAGTCAAGCTTCTTTTTCCAGATCTCCTCTGCCAAATATAAACTAAAATTTTATGTAATATGGAAGCCTTGTGCTTTGCCTACAGAGAACTTCAATTTTCATCCAGTCTTGGTCTGCGTTCACACCTACGTTTTAATCTAACTTCGGTCCAGGCAACCCATCAGCAAAGTGGACTGGTTTTTTCTTTCCACTTTATGTAACCCAAAAGTGCATGTTCTGAGTTAGATAATGCCAAAAGTAAACAGCTTCTCATTTCGCCAATGCATTATTGCAGTCTGAAAGTGGACTGGCGCTGAATTAAAACTTAGGTGTGAACACAGTCTTGGTGAATATAAAGCAACCAGGAACTTGAAAGCTGTGAAGATGGACTCTGTATTTCTAAAATACGTGTGACCAAGGCTGGCGTGTCTTTTGCACACGAATAGCTTTGTCCCTGAATATTTTCTCTTGAATGCATTGCATAAGCCTCTGCAGGTCAGTATCATAAAATGGAAGCTGTTGTAAAGATGCTTCATATCTCATGGTTTTTAAACTTGTCTCATAAAATTAATTGTCCTTAAGAATAGTATTTACCTGTTCAAAGTGGTGTACACTTCCATTTTTTTACAGTACATGAAGGGATTCTCTCAAGTGCTAAAAATATTTTTGTTTATTGTCCCACTCCCACACTGATGACCTAGGATGCTTTTACATCCACTAGTTGAAATAAATATGTTCTGTCTTCAAATGTTGGTTTCATCATTATGTTTGGGCCCTGGAGCTCTGGATTTCCATGAAAGTGTGGGAAATGGGATAAGAAGAAGAGGAAGAAGAATAGTTGGCTTTTCTACCCCACTTTTCTCACCCTTTTAAGGGGACTCAAAGTGGCTGACAAAACTTCTGATCTTCCCCCCAGAACAGACACCCTGGACCAATTTGCACTTTGGCATCAGGAGGCCCATAGTGAATAATTAGGCAACATCTGGGGGGAAACATCTGCACTTCGCAGTTACAGCCTCCAAGCACCCCTGCCTTCCCAGAAGTTGCCTAATTGTTCACTAGGTGTCCACAACCTTAGCAATCTTCTCCAATTACTTACCTGATGGGTCTGGTCCAGCCACAGAGCATTCGCTCTTCTGCTGGACGAGGTCAACAGAACTGCCACGATAGGGTGCTGGCAGCTCTCCTGCCCTCCTGATGCCACTGCGACTGCACAGAGCACCAGCATTGTCATGGTGATGGCACAGACATACGCGCAGTCCCAAAGGGCACCACACTCAAGATGGTGGCACCCTGAAGAGGACTGGGCCTGGGATCACAGGTGAGTGACCAATAGTGTGGTGCTTAGGCTGTAAGTGTCTAGCAGTCGCAAGTCCAAGTGCTAGTCAATGTTGGGTGATTGCCCTCCTTTCCCACCCAGCAGACGGGAAGAGAAGTATGAAAACACCCCCTGTGAGGTAGGTGGGGCTGTGAGAGCTCAGAAGAGAGCTGTGACTAGCCAAAGGTCACCCAGCTGGCTTCATGGAGGAGTGCAGAATCAATCCCTGTGATTCCCACATAAGAGACCGGCACTAGACCAAACTGGTTCACGGTTTCATAGATAATAAATCTAACAGAATCTAAATCTAGGTTATTGGGAATTCTAACTTTCTACTTCCATTACTATTCAAGGCTTATGATTCACAAAAGGCATAAATAGTAAGGAAACCAATATGGGATTTTCTTCTTTTCCCCCCTCCTGAGAGTCAGAATGAAGCATGAGTGAATTGAAAGGAAGGTTCTTATCACCATAACTGCTGTCTTGGGTACAGTTGAGCGGAAATCCTATAGCTTGGAAGTTTTTCAGAGCCGTATTTTACAAAGTATTGAACTTTATTGAATGATACACAGTTGGTTTGAAATAAACACCATTCGTATACCCATTGGTAAAATAATCCTACATAATTTAGTGCAACTCTGGATTTTGAGAATTGTAGAAGGAGTATTGTGAGGAGTTACCAAGGCTGGAGTGCTACTGCGTTTATACATATTCTTTTACCAACCTTTGCAAATTACTGTTGTCACACCTAAGGCTTAATCCAGCTTCAGTCCACTTTCAGAATGAGAACACACATCAGGAATTTTCTTTCCTCATTATCTATCCCAAAGGTGAATATTCTGAGTTATTTAACACCAATGAGGCTGTGTTCACATCTAAGTTTTAATCTAGTTTCGGGCCACTTCTAGAATACATGAGAAAAGTGACAAGATTATTTCTTTCAGCATTATCTAACTCAGAAGATCCACCTTTGAGTTAAATAACCCAGAAAGAAAATTACTCTTCTCTTTGCTGATGGGGTCTTTCATTCTAAAAGTGGACTGAGCTGCATTAAAACTTAAATGTGATCAGAGCCTGAAAGAAACCAGTTTGCCACTTTGCTGATGTATTCTCTCTCTCTGAAAGTGGACTGAAGCTGGATTAAACCTTAGGTGTGAGCACATTCTACCAGGTGTGAGAGGGGTAAATTTCCCACCCGAGAGTAGTGATCTGAATGGCTTGCGAAGGAGCACTCTTTCAGCTTGGATCAGTTGGCCAAAAGCAAAACACACTCTCTGCCATGCTCCCAGATGAACTCAGGATGTTTCAGAAGTGAAGTCACCCAGGTGGAAACCGCAAAGCACATTCTTTGGCTGCTGCCTTCGAATTCATCATTATTGTTGGCAGAAAAAAGGCGGGAGGTATCATGGAAAACTCAACAGTCTCCTAGATCAAACAAGGAGCAGTCAACTTTCAAAAAAGGGTTTAAGGGGAAAGCCAAGATGTAGGAGCCGGGCACATAAGTGCCTAAGAGGAGCCCTGCTGGATCAGGCCGCAGCCCTGCCCAATTTTCAGTCCCCAGCAGTGATTTGAGATACGTTTGTGGACATAACCATCAGTTCCTGGCCTCACATGCACCCAAACAGTGCCACAAAGCGACCCTCTCTGAGAAGGCAACTTTGGAGTGATGTTCCTCAAAGAAGCTTCCAGGTAGGCCTTGCCTTGTTGGGAGTGGGCCAGGTTCAGAAAAGAGCATGAAAGAAGCCACAGCACACTAGCCACAGACTACAACACACTAGCCAGGGTACTGGTCAAACATGCAGCCCCACCAATTGCTTCTTGGCATTTTCGGAAGAAGAGTTGGCTTTTCTACCCTGCTTTTCTCACTCACTTAAGGGGACTCAAAGCAGCTGACAAAGCTTTCTGTCCTTCTCCCCACAACAGAGACCCTGTGAGGTGGGTGGGGCTGTGAGAGCTCAGAGGAGAGCTGTGACTCGCCCAAGGTCACCCAGCTGATTTCATGGAGAAGGAAGAAGAGCTGGCTTTTCTACCCCACTTTTCTCACTCACTTAAGGGGACTCAAAGCAGCTGACAAAGCTTTTCTATTCTTCTGCCCACAACAGAACACCCTGTGACGTGAGTTGGGCTGTGAGAGCTCAGAAGAGAGCTGTGACTGGCCCAATGTCACCCTGCTGGCTTAGTGGTGGAGGGTGGGATCAAACCCAGTATTCCCAGATAAGAGTCCGGCTCCGTAAGACCAAACTGGCTCAGAAAGACAAAGGCCAAATGTTCACTTGCAAATGGCCTTGAGAGGTATCCTCCCTGCAAGTATATGCTGGCGTAGCTTCTGGGAAGCACGTCTGCACTTGCAGGAGGTATTTCCACATCAGAAATGTCTCACACTGTAGCAGAAGCTACCCCAGAGGCCACTAGCAGTGGTGCACAAAATCGTGCACCGTACACGTCCTTAACCTTACCTGTTCCAGCCAGAGGAGTGACCATTCGCACCTCTGCAAGTGCTAGGGGTCATCTGAGGTGCTGTGCAAGCACACAGGCACCTCCGATGACCCAAATGCAACTGTGCATGTGCGGCACATAACTGTTGTGGTGATGATGACACTGCTGCATGTGCAGTTGCGCCAGGCTCCACACATCTATGATAACAACTCTCCATATTACCAAAGTATTTTTTTTTCCAGCAGACAATTTAATGATTTTGCAGTTTCCAAAACAATTCAGAGCATAATATGAGCCCTGCTGGATCAGGCCACAGCCCATCTAGTCCAGCACCCTGTCACACACAGTGGTCCATGTGATGACCGTCAGTAAAGGTAAGATAGTAGTTAATTTTAACCCCATGGTATCAGCTGTTTGATGGCTGAGGGGCGTGGCTTTCCTAGTTCCTGAGGGCGGGGAAGTTAGCTCCATGCTAGAGCCAATCAGGACCAGATGACAGCTTAGGCAGAGTCTATAAAAGGACCTGTAAATAGAGGGAGTGGTTCTTTGCCTGGGGTAACTCACAAGAAGTGGGCAGGGGGGAACCGGGCTCTTAACTTTCCTGAGGGGAGCTAGGATAAAGAGTCCTGATTTCAATGTGTTCTGTTTAAGAATAAAAAGTATTTCAGAGTCTGTACATGAAATTCCAGCCCCTACAAATGTGGAAATGGCCCAAAATTGATAGCAATACCTGTGACGTTTATGGATGTCACAAGCGACTCCTCTGCTGTCCATCAGATTTGTGCCATCTGTGGGAAAGGAGATTGTGAAAACAGCAGCTTGCTCTCTCTTGCAGCGCTTTCTTCCCTGGTGGAGTATTTATAGCATTTCTTAGAATAGGAGCTTCCCATGTTTCTAACGCTGTTCGGCCTCTCCCAAGCAAGCAAATTACTGCCAACAAAACAAAACCAAAACCAATCCACCCTCAAGAGCTGCTGCTGCCTTAACTCTTTGCGAATGGCCCGTTGTGGTCCTTTTACCTCTGGGGGCCTGGAGAGGGGTGGGATTGCTCTTGGGTCCAGGAGCAAGGATTAACCTGAAGCCCTCAGATTTTCCCCTCAGACCTCTTTTAACCTCCTGTTCTTGGCAATCGTAAAACAGATGGCACGGAAGGAATTACTTTGGAACCTCACACTAGACGGCTTGCCCTTCCTATCAGGCCCTGCCCTGCAGTAATTTTGACCTGGGTCCTTCAGAAACCGATGATAAATCAGAGAAAACCATAGAAGATTCCCTAAGCTTCTGCACCTTTAATAACCGCATAAAATAAATGATTTCAGCAGGCCGTGGCTGAAGGAAGAGCTAGAGCAGTGATGGTGAACCCATGACACACGTGTCACAGGTGACACGCTAAGCCCTTTTGGGTGAAACACGGTGTCACCCTGGCGCCTAGGCATGTTGTTGCTGTTCGGTATCTTGTATGCTGCAGGATGCTTCTGGCTTGCGGCCTACAAGATACCGGGAGCTCAGGCGCACTGTCTGTGCCCTGCATAGGAAGCGTGATGGAGTCACATCATTGTGCCACCAGGTCACGCACAGTGCGTCTGTGCTCCCGGCAGCTAAAGGACTGACGACCTGTGTGCGGCAGCGATGGCTTTACTCACAATTTTTCCCTCTATGTACTTTTGTGAGACCTTATTCTCAGGGTTAAATATTAAAACCAAGAAAAGAAACTGACTGACAGATGAAGTTAGTAGTGCTTGCTCTGGCTTGAAGTGTACGAAATGCCAATCTTCAATTGAAGATTTAGCAAATGAAATTCAGCAACGAAAAAGTCACTAATATAAAGAATTATTTGTTTTTGCTTTCAATATATATATAAATATATAACTTTTTTTTAGAGCTATAAATATCACAAAATTATGGATATTTATAGATGTGACACAGCACCCACGTTAAGCTAGGGTTTTTTGTTTTTTGTTTTGTTTTTTGCGAATTTTGACACACAGAGCTCAAAAGGTTCTCCATCACTGAGCTAGAGGCTGCTGAAATCTCCTCTTCCATGCAGCTAAGGACCTTCCTGCACTGAGATTTATTCTGGATTATATCCCAAAATAGGAGCCTGCCATCTGCATGCTGGTGCCAAGAGCAGGCTCCAGACTAGTGGAATAAATCTGCAGTAAAAGGTAAAAGCACAGCATGCCTACTGTGCAGCAACGACTGGCTGTCCCAACTCAGTAAGCAGCTCTGTAGCTTCCCCATCAGAAGCTGTGAGAGCTGAGTCGCCACGCACCATCAGGCAGGTTGAGGCAGCCAACCATATTTGAGCTGCCCTTCCTGCTCTCGTTCCTCTGTTCTCGCCATTCTGCCTGGACTGGAGGGAAAATTTGGATTTTGTTAACACTGCGCAGCTAGTGTCGTTAAATCAGCATTAAAGTAAGTACGCAGTCCCAATCAGATAATGCGATGCCATGACAGTCCATCGATCATTGCGTGTGATGCGTCGGTCGTGACTGCACAGTCCACTGAGCGGTATAAATGAGTCTGCATGCAGCCCAGGTGGGGTCTGCCATAGTCTGCACCAGCATGTCAGTGACAGGTCCCAATTCCAGGATATAACCCAGAAAAATGCCCAATGCAGAAAGGGCCTTTGAGGTGTGGAAGCACTTTCCTTTGCAAGTGGGCACAGAAAGGAGCACCGGTCTGATCCAGTAGGTATATATTATTGATGTGAAGAGTTTTCTAGCCCCAAGGTGCAGCCCCAGTCATAGTGTTCACACTACTTCTGTACGCAAACGCTGTATGCGGGCAGCACAGTGTGGCTATGGCTTCAAAGTTGTGCACCGCATCAGCAATGGCCATAGCAATGGCCCAGTGCACATGGCTGTTGCTAGAGTGATGCAGGTGGTCTGATCCAGGACTATCTGCACTTTGAGGGCCTGCTAGGTTTCAGATGGGGCTGGAGTTTGTAACATGAACCCTGACCTCCATCCCTGATCTTAACATTCCTGCAAAAAAAAAAAAAGCCCAGCATTTGGAAAGACTCTGAAATCCTTCATTATAACTTTGTTATTATTTGCATCAAAACTAGTTATTTAATAGCATGAGGGAAAGAGGAGTGATGGTTATGATTACGTGGGGCTTTCTCAAAATGAGAAAAGGCTTGACGCTGTTGCAAGAAGCATTTCTGGAGAATCCTTTCTGCGTCTTGCAAGCGTGTTCAAACGCTGTAAGATGTTCTCCTCAAGGCACATACGCCACCTACCCTCCTACTCGCAGCTATTAATCTGGGACTTTACCTTTCTTGCCCTGACACGCAAAGGGATGCTCAGTTGTATCAGGAGCTTCAAGCATTTATGGCTAGAGAATAAGATCACCAGGGTGACTGTGAATTGGTGTTCTTCATACGATGTCATTCTCTTCCTATGGTGTCATAATCACACACTTTATGGTGCCAATTTTATTTCTTCATCACTTTGTCCATTCCCCCTGGATTTCTTAAAGTACAGTATGTTTTAAACAAACAAGATAAATTAAATAGGCAAAGGTGCCACCTGGAATTATCCAAAGTCCAAAATACCCAGAACTGGTAGTAAACTCTTATTTGTAACCCTCTAATCCAAAATGATATTGTTTATTTGCTTATTCATTTATTTGCATTTTTATCTCACCTGATATCTGAAGGTCTTGGGGCAAGTTACATCATTAAAAACCAAATGTAAAATATACTAAATCAGTAAGGGGTTGTTCCCACCTGGGTTTTATTTGTGGTTTGAAAATGATTTGAATTTTCTATGGCCCCTTTACAGATTGGGTTCCTGCGTTTTCCGAGGAGTAAATTGCTAAAAACTGCAATAAAAAACCCTGAAAAAACAGCTCTCATTCCTGCTTCTGCTGCTAAAATGCTTTATCTTTGTTCCAAATTGAATGCCAAAAAAAACATTCGTGCACATCCCTATTCACAAGTGCAAACGCTGGTGCACGTTAGTGGAGAATGCACTTTTCCTGTTCAGCAGGTGGGAAGCTAAGTGCAGAAACACCCCTGGTTATAGAAGAGCTTTTTAGTCATGGGCTTCAGATCTCTGGATAAATGTATTTCCAGTAACAGGAAAATTCAGCCTCATTAACCAAACAAAACTTCTTTAGAGAAACATCATGAGGCTTAATGTATGGTAGTGCAGTAAAGTAGTATTGATGGACCAATTCTGCAGGAAACCTGGGTCGCTAATTGAAACACTGGCCATTTTTTCCTAATAAACGTTTAAATATGACCATGGAATCTTCTCAGTGGAGATCCTGTCTGCACAGCACCATCTTTCCTCCATGCTATTTTGTCTTACAGAATTAGTGGCTAAATTATATCTCCCGATGATTAAATATATCCCCTGGAGGCAAGGATTAACTGCTCCTGTTCTGTATTTCCGGCTGCTATTTCCTGCTAAAGCTGGTGCTCTGTAAACAGGTCAGATGTCCCAGTGATCCCAGCCCTTAAGATCATATTGTAGCTGATACAATGACGGAAAGCAGAGCATGCAAACTAAGCAACAGAGTTCCTACAAATCTACTGCAAAACCACTTCAGCTTAGATGCCCCATTGCCCCAAAACGCGTCTCAAAGCCCAGTATCAGGTTGTATAAGAAAGGGATGTTGAAATAAATCCACCACGCTTGAATATATATGCTTGAATACAAGCAAGACTTGACCCAAAAGGTAGCAGAAATCTGCTACCACAACAGGCCTCCACACCCACACCCACACCACACCCTCACACCCCTGCTGCTTTGCCAAATCAAGCAAAGTGTGTGTGATGCCTCCAGATGGCAGGAAGCAGAAGAGTCGGCTTTTCTACCCCGCTTTTCTCACCCATTTAAGGGGACTCAAAGCGGCTGACAAAGCTTTCTATTCTTCTCCCCACAACAGAACACCCTGTGAGGTAGGCAGGGCTGTGAGAGCTCAGAAGAGAGCTGTGGCTAGCCCAAGGTCACCCAGCTGGCTTCACGGGGAAGGGTGGAATTGAAGCCGGTATTCCCAGATAAGAGTCTGGCTCCCTAACCACTAGACCAAAGTGGCTCACAGAAATTACTGGGTCTTTTTTAGGTCCTGGAGTTGCCTCTCAGTGCCTTCTCAGATGGCAGGAGGCAATCCCAGCAAAATCTAAGGCTCTTCTCTCTGTCTGCTGTTCCTTTGGCTCTGGTCACGCCAATATGAGACAGGATGTCCTATTCATAATTCTAACTGATGTCGTACCAACTCTGTTCACTCCTAGATTGTTATAGGTCATCAGAGACTGTCCTTGCTCTGGGCTGATTCACTCACACCTTTCTCCACAATCAACTTGAACCGACTCCACGGAACTCTTGGCTCCCCTTTTGCTGCGTCAAATCTACCAATGAGCCAGTTTGGTCTAGTGGTTAGGGAGCCGGACTCTTATCTGGGAATACCGGGTTCAATTCCGCCCGCCCCCATGAAGCCAGCTGGGTGACATTGGACTAGTCACAGCTCTCTTCTCACAGCCCCACCTACCTCATAGGGTGTCTGTTGTGGGGAGAAGAACAGAAGGTTTGTCAGACACTTTGATTCCTCATAAATGGGCAAGAAAAGTAGGGTAGAAAAGCCAACTCTTTTTCTTCCATTCTTATTGGATGCAGTTGCGTCACTCAAGGGAGGCGGGCGGTTGTTTGCAGTTCTTTTTTAAGCCTCTTTGCCCATCTCCCCCACACACCCCTTCCTTTTTTATGTGTTTTTCTTTTCCGTGCAATTAATATAACAACAACAACAGGTAGGTAGGTAGGTAGGTAGATGATAGAGGAATCATACACATCTATGCACAGTCACAGAGGGCACTGCAGCCAAAATGGCGGCGCCCAGAGGAGGACCAATGTCTGGATCGAATAAGGTAAGCATTTGATCGTGGGGGCAGGGAATGGCCAAAGTTGGACGGGAAGGGAAATGCAAAAACGGCCAAGAATTCTCCACACAATAAGTATTTCTGAGCACCAGAGTCTCAATGCAGCCTATTTTCCCTTAAAAGGGTACCACAAATGACCCTTTCAAATCATTATGCAGCTACACAGTGTTGGGCTTTCTGCAGCGATCCACGGAGGACAGATGTATCAATGGCTACTAGAATGGATTCCTATCCACTGCCTCAAGGTAGGAGAGACAAGGCCATTTGCAGAGAGCTGAGAGCAGGTGAAAGTTTTGCTTTTGTCTTCTGCTTGAGAATGCCCAGAAACCATTGGTGGACCATTGTATGAGACAGGACGCTGGACTAGATGGGCTTGATCCAATGTAGTTCCTTTTATTATTAATGCTCTTCCCACTGATATTTGAAAAGCATCCATAGTTCTGTTCTTTAGGTACCTATTGAAAACCTTTCTCTTCGCCCAGGCCATGCATTGAGGTCCTATGAGGAGTGCAGAACACTCAGTATCAAAGTTACGGGAGTTCATGGGAGGACCTCTTTTGTGATGGCCCCCAGGCTCTAGAATGATTACCTTTCTGGAGTGCATCAAGCCTTATCACTGTATATATTTTGGCAGCTGACAAAGATGCACCAGGTCTCTGGTTAAGTCCACTCTTCTTTCCTGTGCGTTATTTTGGAATTTTCATCCTGAAATTGTAAATCCTGAACACTATTTTGTATGTTTCAACTGCTCATGACCTGCCCAGAGACTTTAAGCCGTAGCTTAGTTTAAATATGCACCGTATAAGCAAAAGGAAATAATCCTAGGTGAATTTCAGTGAGCTTTAGAATGTCCACTTCAGGATGCCAAAAGGAAACATAGCGCTGCCACAGGGACACCTGAGCTATTCATTCTCCACCTTTATTAACCAAACAACCTTTCTAGTGTCCAGGGAAATAATTTCGTAACTTGCCCCACTGCATTTTTGTAGACAGCCTCTTTGTAATATGTCCCAAACAGACTGGTCAGGAATGCTTTGATGCAAGTCAATCCATGAATGGCCATCAGCTGCCAAGGTCAGAGGCTGAATGGTACAACAGCTCTTTTTTTTTTTTGAAAATAAAAGTATAATGATTGCTGAAACAGATTGTCTGTTCATACAGAATTTGTTTTCCAGTGGTCAGAGAGAAGGCAAAGTGAGGATAAAGGAACATTTTTCTATCTTTATGCACCTTTGTTAGGCACAACGGCCGGTGCAGGACTAGGATGCATTGGGCACAGGCATTTTGGAACACCCTATGGATCCCAAATGTACCTGGCATGTCAATACATACCGGGTAAATGCAAATGCTGCCATGCTAGCTACATTTGCCTTGCCATGGCAATAGCCATGTGCACCAGCTGTTGCCACAGTGACTGAACAATGTGGTGTACAACTGCGGCTGTGCCACCCTGCTCCATGTCCCCTTTGCCCAGAAGAGGTGCAGACGATGCCTCCCAGACAGCTATTCCGCATGGAAGGGAATGATCCGGCATGCGAGCAGCCCCAAGCAGTGCAAATGCAGAAAGCAGAGTCTCTGGTTCAATCCCCAACCTCTCCCTAGAAGTAAGCAATGGCATGCAATCAACCAGGAATCAGCCACAATTTTGTGGTACCCAACAACAAAATAATACATCGAATAATAGGCTGCATCCACTCATAGCAAAAAAAAAAAGGGGGGGAGACAGTTCTTTTCTCATTGATTCCCTAATCCACCTTTTGTAGCCTAGATTATGTTACCCTCCCACCCACTCCACCCATCCTTTCCCACCCACCCCCTTCTGGTTTTACGGGGAGGCCTGTATTTACCTCCAGGAAAGCCTGCTCAAGCAGGTAAGTGGGCCCCAGGGGGGAGGTTTGTGGTAGGTTGGCTCGGGGAGGAAGACCCAGGGTAATCCAGTATCCTTAGCAGCTTCTACGGATTTGATTAGGGCCCTATTCAATCTGTCCGCGAATCTTGGAATCCAGACATATTTGTCCGGATTCCAAATGCACGGATAATTCATGCACATCCCTAGACTGTGTTCACACCTAACTTTTAATCCAGTTTCAGTTCACTTTCGGGCTGTTTCCTTTCAGCGCTCTCATAAATCCACCTTGTGAGTTAATCAATGTGGGAAGAAAATGACCAGTCTCTTTGCTGATGCATTCTCTCACTCTGAAATTGGTTGCACCGCCACTCACAGCAGCAAAAAGGGTGGGCACCCGAGATAGGGCCTTTTCAGTGGTGGCTCCCAGAATCTGGAATAGTCGCCCTCCTGAGGTGCATCAGGCAACTTCACTCTGTGTGTTTAGACGAGCTGTGAAGACGCACCTGGCCGTTGGCTAAGTAAAGGAACAGACCTTTTCCTCCCCACATTCAGACACTGCCATGCTTTTGATATGTTAAATATGACATTGGTTTTAACGTGCTCATTTTATATGCTGTAACTTATCCTGAGAACCTTGGGTATAGGGAGGGATAAAAACACAAACAACAAACAAACAAAAACTTGTGAACACAGCCCTAGAATGTTCATGAGAAGGCAGAAGGGTCAGATTGGCATGTCTGGTCCTCCTTTTGTTATTTCTGAACTAGGGATGTGCAGGAATAATTTCTAGGGACATATAGGATAAAACGGGATGCGTATGGATGCATACAGATGCCCATGGACACATACAAATGTTGTCAACATTCATATCTTCAAATACGAATAGAATATTTGTACAAACGGAATACATTCATTCAAATTCAAACTTTCAAATATTCGATTCTAATCGAATCAAACCTGAAAATTGCATTTGTCTGAACACAGCCCCAGACAGCTGCAACTTGTACCCATTACTTCTGGTTCCAGCATCAGTGGTTCTGAAGAACAATTCCTGCCATTTTTACTATCACACCCTTTGGTGTATCGAAATACAGAAATCCTGTCTTTTCTCAGCTTTGTTTTCTCAAGACTGAACATTCCTCAGATACCTTCAACCCTGATTCATTCTGGTATTCTCGAAACAAGCCCTGGACAGCTAAATGCAGCTGAGAATCTAGATAATCAAGGCTGAACATCATGTGTCGCACAACCTGCTCTACACCCTTAGTTAGCCTCTTGCCCAAGGAGTGGTGCAGGGAATATTAACTCAGGGCACAAAATGTCCTGAATCCACCACGAGTGTGCACACCTCCAGTGCTTGTGACTTGCTATAGTGAACACAGTTCTTTGGCGGTAAACTGGGCCAAGGCAGGGGTTTCCATATCACTTTTAAGCCTCGATGGAATGTAGCATACAGCCCTAGGCTATTCCATTTGGGAGCTGGATTCTTAACTGGGAATACTGGCTTTGATTCCGCCCTCCCCCATGAAGCCAGCGGGATGACCTTGGGCTACTCACAGCTCTCCTTCTGAGCTCTCACAGCCCCACCTACCTCACAGGGTCTTCTGTTGTGAGGAGCAGAATAGAAAGCTTTGTCAGCCACTGAGAAAAGTGGGGTAGAAAAGTCACTACAGACCTACCTACATACAATGACTGCAGGTAAGCCCCTATACTATAGCTCCCTTTCTGCACTTACCTGTGATCCAAATCAAGGGTCCATGCAGGCCCCATTCTGGGCCTTCTCATGCACATGTTAATATGGATTGAAGAAGCTCCACCCCTATTGGTCCTGCTCCATCTGCACTAGATGGAGCAGGAACCAGATTAAGATGCCCTTAGTCAGGATCTCTGGTGGACCTGTTTAATCAGGTCCACCAAAAGGACAAGAGCCTCATTCTGGAACATGGGAGGCATGCAGACAGCACACCCCCATGTTCTGGGATTACCAAAGGGTGCAATAAGGCATGGAGATAGCAGCTGCAAAGCTCACATGAGCTTCACAGCCACAGCGTATGTTAATATGGTTCAGTGCTATTAGTTTTAACCAAGCACCAAAAACCATACAATGTAGGCACCTGGTGAACCTATAGAGGGAGACTATTCCAGAGTGTTGGGGCCACCACAGAAAAGGCCCTCTTGCATGTCCCTGCCCCTTTCACCTCTGAGAGATGAGGAACTACAAGAAGGCCCCCTTCCTGGGATCTCAATACACATATGGGGGAAAATACTCCTTCAGATGAGTAAGGGTTTGGTTTACCACCTCTGTCCTTCTCTAACTGGAAGTCTTAGGCTAACAGCTCCTAGTGCCAGGAGTGCCCTTTTTGTTCAGTTAGGTATCCTGCCATACAGCCATCAAAAACTGCTGTACAATTCAGAATGGCAGGGGGCAAACCCAGGCATTATGTGGGGTCTGGATTACACTCGGATGGCACAGCACTGAGGTAAAACTGGAGGAACAACATGTCTGGTGAAACTAAGCTCCGCTTCCCTCTGAAAATGGTACAAGAATGAGGCAAGTGTGACCCGGCACTGAGATTCCAAGGTCTGGCTTGACTTCTCCCACCCAGGCCAATCATTTGCCCATCCCTCCTCCTGACGGAACTACAAAGGCTCCTAGGTCAGGCTGGGATTTTGTGTGACAAAGGCAGCCCTGGGATGACTTTTCGACCTTGCTTGTTGAATACCTGTTGCACAGGTAAGAGTGTTTCTGTTTCTCTCTGGTATGCAAAGCTCAGAGGCTTAGGAACATTTAATCACCTTTCGAAAGTGACCTAAGCTGTAGAGGCCCTTGAAAGCAGCACATATATTGGACATTCACTATTAGCTGTCGGCTTAGCTTCCCTCACGATCAAGGCATTACTAACCTGCTCATTCATTATCATTCTTTACAGCAGCAAATGTTTCTTCTATTAAACTGCCACGACAGGTGATACTGTCAATGGCCCTGGTCACACAAGTCTAAAACAGGGTGGCCTATTCATTAATTCAGTCTGAGGCCGTATCAGTCCTGCTCACACCTAGATCGTTATAGGTCGTCCTCAGACCATCCCCACCTTGGGCTGTGTTGCTCGCACCTTTCTCCGAGATCCACCTGAGCCTCCTCGTGGCTCTCCACCCCTTTCCTGCATCAAATCTATCTCCTTTCTGATTGGATGCTGTCCTGTCACACAAGGGAGGTGAGGGGGTGTGTTTGTGGGAGTGGGGTGTTAAGCCTTCTCCCCCACCTCCACACACCCCTTCCTTGTTTATGTGCTTTTCTTCTCTGTGATTAATTTTTAAAATAATAATATAATAAATTTACATAAAAATGCTAGATAGAGGAATCATACACATAAACTGAGGAGAGAAGGGGAGGTGGCTCATGAACTCCATGCGTGCCCGATTGGCCAAAGGAAAGACTGGACCTCACCCGCCACAGCACAGTTCTGCCTCCTTTAGCCCATCCTCCATTCACAACTGAGGAAGCAAAGATGTCCTGGCATGCCAGGATGGGCTGAGTCCTCCTCAGCCCTGTAAAAATGAGGACTACGGTTAAGAGAATCTAACAGGGGTAGGCTGGCTTGGAAAATGCATTAAATTAAAATATTGTGAGTAACACGACCTGAAGACAACCTGAAGTCGACCTAAACTACTTGTGTGACCAGGGCCAATGTCATCCATGTGGAATATCACACTTGCTTGTTCAAAAGATAGAACTGCATCTAGACATTGGCTCCATCTAGACAGGGGGAAGTGAGCTCCATCATAACGTCACTATGGTGGAATTACCTCACGTATCTGAGGCAACCAGGCCATAGTTCAACTAAAAACGACTGTGGGAAAACCCAGCACTGGTTGTGGGTTTTCCAACAATACCACATTTGCTTACCTTCTGGATGAGACTTCCATGTTTTTTCCATCCACTGCATGTGTGTGGAGGTGACAATGAGCACATATGGAAGCCTGGATGCTCAGATGCGTCTTGTAACTTAAAATGCCCCAAGACAGCATCATGGCCAGTGGTATCTAGGTAGCAAAGGCTAATGGGAGGGAATCAATATCTCACATTATCCCTTGCTAGTGAATTATCCAGCCATCATCTGGAGTAAGGATGGGCATGAATATTTGCCACATTTGAAGTTTGGTCTAATTCACTCAAATTTGTGCATTCAAATTTGAATCAAATGTTGGTTATATTCTAAGACTGGCATTCAAATGCGAAGCAAATACTTCTGTATGTTCGTTTGAAGCTTCGTTATATTTGTGACCCTGGGAATGCGGAAGGCAGCTGTCCAGTCACATCTGGAGCAGATCTAGAGTGGATTCAAAGCCGATTCAGAGCAGATCCATAGGGAATCTGAAGGCGCGACTGGCAGCAGGGATTCAAATTGGATCTGAATAGTATTCAAAGGACGTTTGTATCAAATTCAAATCCTACCACATTCGGAGGAGCTCTAATTGAACGAATGCAAATTTCCTAGCTTTCGATTCTATTCAAATCGAACACACAAAAAACCCATTTGTGCACACTCCTAATCTGGAGGCTTTCTATTTCACTGTATTTGAACATTCCAGAATAAAGCATGGTTATCCTGGATATATCCATGGTTTATTCTGGAATGTCCAAATATAGGGTGTGTCCAGATTTAGGAAATCTGCACGTTGCAATGTGCAGTTGAGGTGCAGGCGTCACACCTATCCAGTGTAGTGGTAGCGCATTATTCCCCCACCACTTCAAATTTACCTACTGAGGAATGATCAACACTCACGACACAATATAAGGTAAATTTGAAGTTTCCCGCCAGTCCAGGACAGTGAAAAAAGCAAACAAGAGCTGAGTCTGCAGCTCAGCTCCCATTGGCTGCCACTTCCCATGCGATGCACACTTCACCGCGCATGCCACAGAAGTTGGAGTGTGGACAGGGAGTCATTGCTTTGCAGCAGGTAAGCTGCTAGCTGTGGATTTAATTGCTAATCTGGAAGCCACAGTTCTATGCCAAGAGACCCACAGGAAGGAAGGAAGGAAGGAAGGAAGGAAGGAAGGAAGGAAGGAAGGAAGGAAGGAAGGAAGGAAGGAAGGAAGGAAGGAAGGAAGGAAGGAAGGAAAGGCATATGAAACTGCACCGAGGTTTTGTAATAAATAAATAAAACTGCACATGCTCAGCCGCCAGGCACCTCTTTCTTTCCACACACATGAGGAAGTTTACAACAGCATCTCTGCCTCCTTACAATCCCATTCTCTGAATTGGAATTGTCTTGTTAAGCTTGTCTAGCCTGTTTCACTGGTTTGCCCTGAGGATAAAAACAGAAGAAAGAGACCCATGCTATTAAAGGCCATACAAAGGTCCCAGTTGGGAGAAGAATGAGAAAACAATCCAGGAATGGCTGAAACTCCTCTGATGTTTTATGTCCACAGGTAGCCCTGAAAGACTGCTAGGTCCTTATAAGTAAAAATAGAAAAGGTCCTTTAATAGTAATAGCAAAGGTACATTCCAACATGGCATGGAAAATCCCTGTTGTGGGAGAACAGAAACTGCCATATTTGCCAGCATTTAGGGCACACTTTTTTCCTATCAAAATACCCCTAAAATACTTGGTGTGTCTTATGCGGCAGTAATCGCCCGACAGAAATCACCAGAAAGGGGTGGAACGTCTGTGCTTTATTCCAGAATATCCAACTAGAAGCTTCATACATTTACTTATTCTGCATTATTTAGATAATCCAGAATAAAGCACATCTGGACACAGGCTATGTTCACACCTGTTTTAATCCGGCCTCAGTCCACCTTCAGAGCAAGAAAACACATCAGAAAATTGACCAGTCATTTTCTTTCCATATTAACTGTCCTAAAGGTGAACTTTCTGAGTTAGATAATATCAAAAGAAAATAGCTTGTCTTTTTGCTGATGTGTTTTCTCACTCTGAAAATGGATTGAAACTAGATTAAAACTTAGGTGTTTTATTCGCCTAAACCACATTTTTTTCTGGATTATCTATGCTTTAGCCCAGATTATCGAAATAATGCAGAATATAAGTAAGTGATGTCTGGATGAAACTGGAGAGGAAAAAGTAAGCCATGTCTGGATGCAGCCTAAACTGGGATGAAAACAGATACCCATTAAACACAGAACTCCTTGAAGTGGAGGAATCTGTTCACGCCACATTCCTTCTTAAAAGCTAGGCTTATTCTCTGCAGCACAGTGCACATGGCCAACATAGACCAAAGATCTGGAATGCTGGTCATCACTGGTTTCTGGTAGCAACAGTTTTACCTTATCACCAGCTAGTAAAATGAACTCCTACTCCCCTCCGCCCCGTATCTGAGCTGAATTTCACCTTCGCTTATGTCAGCCAAAAAGCACACACAGAATTAAGCAGCCCAGAACTATGTGTTCATTAAACTTAAAAGGGGGAGACAGAACAAAGGCAGGGATGGCTGAGATGAAGCATTAAAACACCTGTTTGTCGCTTTCTTTGCTTCTCCTGACTCATTCTATGGAGAACAAACAAAAGGAACATCTCTCTCAGTGATGACAGCTGCCAGTATGAAAGCTGGCAAGATCACATTCCCAGTTTTGGTTCTTTTTTTTTGTACTTCCATGATTACATCTCTGGATGTGACTGGATGAAAACCATATTGTTGCCATTTTTAAAAGATCAATAGATGCTTCATTGGGTTTTTTTTTTACAAAGGAAAATAAATATAAGGCAGTACAGAATCAGAAAAATCAGAATAGTTAGGGAGAGGCATTGGAGGTTGCCCAGATCAGTCTCTCTCCTTCCCAGAAGAACCCACTTCACACTTGCTGGCCTGGTGTGGTATAACAGGCTGGCCAAGATCCAGCACAGTGGTGGCCATTCATGCCAGAAGTGCTAAACTAGCCCTGTACCAGGCCAGCAGCGCTTGAAGTGTGAACAGCCAGGCTTGAACAACATCAGCAGCAACATCTGGTACACGCTTGGATGTTGCTGTGGTGATCTGGCAGCTGTGCGTGACTGCACAGCTGCAGTTAGCCAGCCACGCCCATTTGCTACTCCATCCTGGAAGGTGGGGTAGACGCAATGTACAGCAGCAATCCAGCTGCCCCTGGTAAGCCTGTGGACCACTCTTGAATGGTCCACAGCTGGATGGCTCGGGGGAAGTCTGTGGCAACAATTTCTTCTGAGTTGCTGCAACTTCCTGGTATGGATGGACTTGACCAGTGAGTGGACCAGAGTTTACTACAAGATAAGCATGAGCCAGCCCCAATCTTCTGCTAGGGGCCCTGAAGTCCAGGCGCATCTGGTTTGGAAGGCAGCTGTGCTTGCTTTTCATTTTGTTAAATTGCACCCCACACATGTTTTTGGTTTCAGTCTTTCTTTGCTGGGCTCTCATTCTTGCTTTCTTTTCTATGGGCCCATTCCACCCTTCCTGCACTCCTGCTGATAGCTACACACAATCTGTTTATGTTTTACTCTGAAGTCAAACATACTCAGGTACTCAACAATGCTTGCTTGGGACGCTTATGTCCACACGCTGGCAGGTGTGAAGAAACAACTCAGTCTACCTGATGCTTTGAGTTTTTCGCCAGTGCAGCAGAGCAGTGTGATATTGGGGGTGTTAGGAAATTGGAAACGAAAGCTAACCTAGCTTGGTCCCTCTATCTAAACTGATCCCGGGAGCACACAATTCAAGTGCATGGAACTGAGGCTTTGAATTGGGGTGCTATCCGCTCTTCACTGCCAGATTGTCCCCAAATATCTGAAGGAATGTCTGCTCCCATATTGACCTGCCCATGCCTTAAGATCTGGAGGGGAGGCCCTCCTGGCTGTACCACCACCCTCAGCAGCAAAGGGGGTGGCCACCCAGGAGAGGGCCTTCTCAGTGATGGCCCCTCGGCTGTGGAATTATCTCCCCCTTGAGGTATGTCTATCACCTTCCCTGTACACGTTTAGGAAGGTAGTGAGATGCAACTCTTTGCTCTGGCCTTCGGATAAATGGTTAAAGTGCTCTCGCTTCCGGATGCTCTGGGTAAGTCTGGGGTAAATGCTGGGATAGGTGTGGAGTATGATTTTGTAGAAGCCTGGTGAGCACGCGTATGCTCTTCACCAGAGCTGTCGTAATTGCATACCAAAGGCCGTAGGGCGACCCAGTCCCTGGACACAGTGTTTGCACTTTCTTCTGGTGTGAATACTGCATGTAGGTTGGGTGGGGTGGGGTCCAGAACAAACTGTCTGCACTCCAAGTGCTCGTAGTAAAGTTGGGGGCTGCACCAGCATTCGCAGTGTGAATATGGCCCTCTGTCCTTCAGCCTAACTGTGTTTGAATGGTATAGGTATACCATTCCACACGGTTAAGTGAGAACAAGGCCTAAATCTGCACAAGAGGGGGACCACACAGGGGATGCCCTGAGACCTTTAGGGTATAGGGCGGGATAGAAATATAAATAATAAATAAATAAACACTCAAAGGAAAGTGCCACCTTAAAGGGAAGCAGTTTGCTTTCCTTAAGTCAAAATGTCTGCCTGCTTCATCAAATGCCATAAATGTTTTGTGCACTCCTGGTTCTCTGGATGTTTGCTATGCCCAGTTCTATGTGCTCATTATAAAATGCACTTTTTTGCGCGTAGTTTGCACAGCATTAAAACTGAGTCTGCGCTTTCTACATCACTGGGGCTTGTGACTTCATTTTGGCTAGAAGAATATATTCAGCGATGAACAGAGAAACATACATGCATAACAACAGCAACATTAACTGGAAATTACAATATAGAATGATTGTTCATTTTCTCCCAGACAGAAAAGCAGTCATACAAAGCATAATGCAACATCAGATAATGGTATCTGTGTAATTTCCTTCTTAGAGGATACGTCTAGACAGTGAGTTTAAATTGGACTTCTGGGCAAATGTGACTTCAGACATTGACTTCTCACATTGTATGAGATTGTGCCAGCTGATACCAGGCTGGGCAGAGGCAAAGCCTCCATTTCCTTAAGATGGAGTGGTGTCTGGGTCATAGCTTCATGTACAAGGGGCTTTCAATCTATGAAGCTGTGATAGGCAAGAAAGGCAGCATTGACAAGGTGAAGTATTTCTTTACCCAGTGGGCTATGGAATTTACTAACAGAGGAAATAGTGACAGCTATTAGCCTGGACCGCTTTACTACTAGAGGAGGTGGTGATGGACAATGGCCTGGATAGTTGGAGGCTGGGTGCATCAGTTGGAATGGATGTCTCGGCAATGCCTCCAGGTTGGAGAGACAGGCTTCATGCAGACCTTTTGCAGGGAGTCAAAAGCAGGGAGAGTTTTTCCCTTTATGTTCTGCTTGAGATGCCCAGAAGCAAGTGGTGGGCCACTGGGTGAGTGAGGATGCTGGACTAAGTGATCCAGCAGGATGCTGCTTATGTTCGTATGTTTTTTAAATGCTGTTTGACCTTCGGGTATGGGGCGGGATAGAAATATAAACAAACAAACAAATAAATAAATAAATAAATCCCCACTTTGCAGCAGGTAAGCTGCCAATTTTTTTATAACTGTGGATTTAATCCGCTAATCTGGAAGGGGCCTGATTTAACAATTTTTGCATTACTTCACAGTTCGTGGTGAAGGTCATCTGAAATTTTGATGCCCAGGCCCTTAATGTGCAGAGAACCCCTTTGGAGGCCTTCACGGTCCCTTTTTGGTATTTGCGGTGGTCATGAGTGCAATGGAAAATAGCATTTTAAGGATTTAGGGGCAATTTTATGCAGTTCACCTGCTTTACTTGACTAGGGTGGGGGCCAAAGTTGCCGTGTCATTTTACAATGACTTGTAAAACCAGCATCTATTGACACTAGAGTCAACAAACCTGAGTGTTCCAAGGAAATACAGTAGCAGTTTCTCTACCTGTTCCCAGGCTGACTGAAACACAGCTGATTCCTCAACCAAATATTTGCTCAGAAAGAGCAAGGTGAGTTTGATTCCACTAATGAAACCAAGGTGTTTCACTGGCATGGTGCCTCCTGGGAAATTCTGAAATAGGAATCCAGTAAACATGCCAATGTTTTGAAGAACACCAAATGAACTTCACTTCTGCTTAAGTCACAAGGAGGATTTCCAAAGAGAAAAAAGGAACAAAATCCAGAGGACTATTCGCACAAGAGCCTTCAGAATGCGAGTAGGACTCCCTGGGACAGAGCATTTGCTCTGCTGGGCAAGCAGTTCCATTCAGAACCACCCCAGCCCATCCCATGGGGCCCACTCATGTTCTGGGTGTAAGCATGAAAATGCACTTTACACGCAGCCCAGGGTGTTCCCAGCCATCCCGGGCCATTCCACAGCTGTATGAGAGGGAGAGCATTTGCTCTCTCCCTCCCGAACAGCTGCAGGTCCCACCCCCGGCTGTCACTATTGGTAGACCGGGTCCAAGCTGTCAGCGCTTTGGACCGGAGGCACTGACAGCGTGGGGCCGGTGTACCGCACGGAGTGGCACATCACTCCAGCCAACCGTGTGACCACTACACAAAGGTAAGTGGTTGCACTGCTGGGGGGAGAGCCCACCCCCCTGGGTGCCAGAGGGCACCTAGGGGGGCCCCAGCAGCTGGGGCAGCCCAATCTGGGCCACCCCAGCTACCAGCTTACCGGAATGGATCTTCGGCCTCCGCGGGCTCTAGGTGACCCGATCAGGTCACCTAGAGTCCACAGGAACCCATCCCAGGCACCCGTCACCTCAGGCTGGGGCCTAGCAGGGACTTACCTCATCACTGCCAGATTCGAAGTGGCAGGCCTGGCCGGTGGTATTGTGCATCTGCATGTGCCGGCAGCTCTGATTCGCCAGTTACCCATGCCAGAGCAAAACCTGGCCAATCAGAGCCAGCAGTGCACACGCTCCTTACCTACCTAGTTGTGAATGGGGAATGCGTACCCGCATGGCCGAGCCTTTGTTCACTATAGCCGTTTGGCTGTAGTGCGAAAGGCCTCAGTTCTCCTTTATCGGTGTTTTGAAGAGAGACGCCAACCCTAAAGTTGGTGGACCTCATAAGCACATTAGAAGATCCCTGCTGGATCAAGCCACGGCCCATCTAGTCCAGCATGCTGTCTCAAGCAGTGGCCCATCAATTACTTCTGGACTTTCTTAAACAGAAGATGAAGGTAAAACTTTCACCTGCTCTCAGCTCCCTGCAAATGGCCTTTAGAGGCATTCTGCTTATCTCTCCAACCACTGATACAGCTGTCCCCTGCAAATTTGTCTAACTCTTTCCGAAAGCTATCCAGGCTGGTTGCCGTCACTACCTCTTCTGGTAATAAATCCTACTGACTGATGACCTATGGGTTAAAAAAATTATTTCCCTTGTTGGTCCTAACTATGATGCTCATCAACTTCATAGAGTTATCCTGGTTCTATCTACCTTTTCCACACCACGTATGATTTTATATACTTCAATTAGGTCACCTTAAAAGATACTGGATCTTGTTCCAATCTTTATTGTAACTGTCATCTGAAACCACAGGTTTCCCGGTGAGTCTACCACCTGGCTGCTTATACTGCTTATCTGTCAGATGTGGGGAAACAGCAGCACCTGACACAAGACCTTCTGCTGCCACAGTTAAGGGATGCTCCAATTAGATACTTAGTTCTACATTATCATCAGGGTGGCCGGACGGATCCCCAGCACATATGTTAATGAGTTCTTTTCAAGGAAAGTGCTTCTGACAGCCCACCTGGGCATGAGTTGGTTCGCCTCAGCCAAGTGGAGCAGATGGAATAAACGGAGGGGAAAAGTGGAGTAAGCTGTAAAAGAGATTACTCTGGATCGCCTACTCCGTCTGGTCCTTTAAGCTCCCATAATCTCATCCAATACACATGTCTAACATCTGCTAGAAAGTTCAACCCAATGCTCTCAGGAAGATTAGAGTAATGAAAAACCCAAGCTAATCAAGCAGTCAATGAAACATGAGTCCCTGAGTTTACTGGGAAAGATGTAACCTCCAGAGCTCCAGATTTTCCTAATTTTTTAAAATCAAAATTAATAGTATCCATAGTAAGATATTATTAGCTCATTCCAGCAATGTTTCATTCTGCATAATAACAGCATCACCTATCTCAAAGAGTTGTTTTGGGAATAAAATGAAGGCCAAGAAACTAATGGCTTGGGTTCTTTGGAAAAAAGGTAACATATTAATGCCGAAGATTATGATGATGAAGATGAAGATGATGATAATACACATTCAAGTTCCCAATAGATAAAATTTGCCTTTAGATTTACCTCATTATCTGTCCTTCAGCCACATCTAAGGCTGTATTCAGACAGGGCCTAAAACATGAGATTACCTTGGGGGTATGTGAAAGGGTCACACACCTGACAATCCCAACATAGGCCCATGATAAGGGATTTTATTCTGTTTTATTGCTATTCTGGAAAAATCAATACCCAATGCAGGTTTTCCTGGAATAGCAATATGGACTTAGCCTGTCTGGATTAGGGACGTGAATAAATATTCATACAATTCATTATTTGTACAAATTCTTACAAATTCGGACATCCGTACACAAATCGAAGGTTAGGACATTCATACACTAACATTTGTATGAATTTTGGACATTCATAAGAATAGTTCAGACATTCGTTAAACTGGAGAGATGGGAAAGCGGCTGTGCCAGTCACACCTTTGATGGATCCAGATTGCATTCAAAATGGATCGAGAGTGGATTGAAAGTGGATACAGGTCAGATTTGACGTTTTCAGAGTGGATATGTTATGGGATACACATATCAGATATCTAACAGATACATATGTGTTAGTGTTGGATGCGTATTCGTTTGTACCGGATACATATTCATTTGTATCAGATACGTTTCCGATATCTGTACAAATCTGTACAAGTACATTTGCATGTAATAGAAGCCTACCACATTCAAAGGGGATCTATTTGAATGAATATGAATTTTCAAACATTCAGTTCATTACGAATCAAATGCCATCGATTGTGCATATTACTAGTATGGATGCTTGCTCCCAGGAGCCATCTTCTTGGAAATGGCCAGTGCAAACGTACAGGACCAATTTGCTACTGAGCCCAATTCAATATGCTAACTTCAACCTATAAGGCCCTAAATGACTTGGGCCCCAAATATCTAAAGGAATGCCTTCTTCCATATCGAACTGCCCGTAGCCTAAGACCTGCCACCACCTTCAGTGGCAAAAGGGGTGGGCACCCAAGAAAGGGCCTTTTCAGCAGTGGCTCCCAGACTGTGGAGTAGCCTCCCTCCTGAGGTGCGTCAGGCACCTTCACAGTTCAGAAGAGCTGAGAAGACGCATCTCTTTACCCTGGCCTTTGGCTAAGTAAGAGAACAACTTTCTTCCCCATATTTAGGTACTTTTATAGTTTTAACAAGTTTAATAAGTTATGGTTTTAATATGTTCATTTTATACGTTGTAGCCCCCTCTGAGACCACTGGGTATAAAAAAGGTTAACTAAGGCTGTTTTCCCACTGTCACTAGAAGTACCCATTAATGGGTACATTTTGTACCCATTAATGGGTACTTAATGGGTACTTCTAGTGACAGAGGAAAAACACCCTAAATCAGTGGTTCCCAAAGTTGTCTGGGCTATGACCCATCTAATATACGTTTACCAACTCGGGACCCACCTCTAGGAAATTTAACCGTTACCAATATGAATAAAGGACTTTTCAAATAACAAACAAAGTTTTAATACAATTTTTTTATTACTTAATTCTACAGGCAGGGCCCACTCAATATTCGCTCGCGACCCACCAGTGGGTCCTGACCCATAGTTTGGGAAACCCTGCCTTAAATAAAATGAGCCAAAAAGGACTACTGCACATGTACAGGGGTCAGCAGTTGCACCTTTCTGGGTATTTTCCACCATCACAGGAACAAGCATCCAGCCATATAAGTGCCACACTTGCCCTATGATTTTGTGAGTGGGGCATTTTTAGCCAGAATTTGCAAGCATGAAATTTGCCACACACAAAAAAAGTTACAGCAGGTAAAATAGTGGGCTATACTTCAAGAGCTGTACATAATGTTCCTTGTTCTTCAGGAGAAATAGCAACTAGAAAGGTCATCAAGAAACCCGGACCTTTGGTCTATATGGTTCCTCTTGCAAATGTTAGCCTTTCTTTCTGCATTCTTGTCTCGTTATTAAAAGGGAGTGTCATTGGGGAAAGTTAAAAGCATTGCAGTGCATTCAAGTTCTAACCATTGCTTTTCTCTTCTAAATAAGGAGTTCCAATGTCATTGCCTGTTAGGACCCTGCTGCATACATTTTTCAGGTAAGCTAAGCAGTTTGGAAATGCTCGATGGCTTTGTCTCTTGGCCACTGGCAGAACTGCTGCCCTATGCCAGGGCTGACATTCAACACACAAGTCGTACCAAAAGATGACATTACTCAGTGAGTTCAGTTGAGCCAAGCATGCAGGTTGATTAAAATGTTCATCTGAGCAACCTCCAAGCAAGAGCTAGAACAAAATGAATTTCAGCAGACAGAAGGGTGTACGTGGGGAAAGTAAACCCATGATTCCTTATGAGCCACTCTGGTCTAGTGGTTAGGGAGCCAGACTCTTATCTGAGAATACCGGGTTTGATTCCGCCCTCCCCCAGGAAGTCAGCTGGCTGACCTTGGGCTAGTCACAGCTCTCTTCTGAGCTCTCATAGCCCCACCTACCTCATAGGGTGTCTGGTGTGGGGAGAGGAATAGAAAGCTTTGTCAGCCGCTTCGAGTCCCTTTAAATGGGGGAGAAAAGCAGGGTAGAAAAGCCAACTCTTCTTCTTCTTCTTCTTCTTCTTCTTCTTCTTCTTGGTGGCCTAGAATGTGGCATGGAGGCACAAGAAGCCTCAGAGAGACACCGTGTGTGGCCCTCGTGTTCCCAAGCCTTCTCTAATCCACCTTTTCTAGCACAGAATGAGGGCGAAGGGACAAATTAGTTTGTGAACAATTCCATGTCCTCCGTGTTATCTCTAAGCCACCACAGAAATGCCTCAGAGAGACAGTGGCCCCCTCCAGAATCTGCAGTTAAGGGTGAAACCGCAGCTTACCTGCTGCAAAATGATGACACACCGTTCCAACCCGTAATGCAGCTCCGTAGCTTCCCATAGGAAGCTGCAAGAACTCAGTCGGGGCATGCCATCACATGGGATGAGGCAGCCAGTCGGATTTGAGGTGCCCTCCCTGCTCTCACCATCTCTTCTCACCATCCTGCCCAGGCTGGAAGGAAGATTCAAATCTAGTTAATAGTGTGCAGTTAGTGTTCTTCATCCTGCACTACAGTAAATTCGCAGTAGCAATGGGATAATGCATCACCACTACGATCTATTGATCATGGTGCGCAATGCACCCACCACAACTGTGCATTCTGCTGCACAGTATTAATGAGTCTGGAAGACTGGTGTGTGAACTATCCAACCTCAGAGTCAGCTTTAAGCCACATCAGAGGTGTCTTAGAGAGCCAATGTGTGGCCCTTGTGCCTTCTCTAATCCACCTTTTCTATTACAGAATGTTTCTATTACAGGTTGACTGGTGTGTGAACAATCCCACCTCAAAGCCACATAAGAGATGCTTGGGGGTGTGTGAGGAGGTGCAAAGCTCATGCTGTGCCGTGCAAGCTTCACATCTGCACGTACCTTGGTCCATGCAGATGGCCTGGATCTGGCCTTCCCCCCCCCCCACTCCACTCCACCACCCTGATGATCTGGATCCATAGATCCTGGGATATCCAGATCTACAGGTCCAGATTTCCTGCACCTCAGTGCGGAAAGGCTTTTCTACCCCACTTTTCTCACCCATCTAAGAGGACTCAAAGCGGCCGACAAAGCTTCCTATTCTTCTCCCCACAACAGACACCCTGGCCACATCCCCATTGCAAGCTTATATTGAATTCAATATGGTTTCAATCCTCGCAGACCCCACATCAATTTGGCTTAACACGCTTTCCGCCTGTTAAATCACTCCAAAGCGTTGTAAATGTTAACCCTCATTTCAACAGGTCTCACTCCAGATCATGCGCTTGATACATGTTACATTTTTTACTTTGGGGACCCTAACGTTTTAAGGGGTGAGAATCCATGTTTAGAGTTTCCCTCCCCCAATAGCTTGCTTCCAAAGACAATGATTTCAGTGTAAAAATCCACCCTTAACAGCAGCTGCTACACTGTAGTGATCGGACCACTTCACACCTGATAACAATGTTGCAATTCTGTGCAATTCTAAAAGTTCTGACCTTTAGAAAGGGAAAGGGAGGGAGGAAAGCAGCTGAGGTTCTGTGTGAATGTTTAAAGCAATGGGGAGAGGAGGGGAAAGAATCGCTGCCTGCCTGCCTGCTGCCCTTTTTCCTCCATCCATGGAAGCAGCAGCTACCCAGCTAGGCTCCGTGAAGGGGTCCCTTATGGGTGGCACGTCCATGCCAGGAGGAAGAGGCGAGGGCAGCCCCAAAAAGCGGCTTTTAGAAAGTAGCCACTTGAGTCCCCCCTTGAGTCACGTATGCCATGTAGGATCCTCAGAATCCGGATCCAACACGGTTAAGTTAAAAGTAATGGGAACAGGCAAATTTGCGTTTGCATCCGGTTCTATTATTTCAATTTAGGGAAAGCGAAATAAGCTTATAATGGGGATGCGGTCCCTGTGAGGTAGGTGGGGCTGTGAGAGCTCAGAAGAGAGCTGTGACTAGCCCAAGGTCACCCAGCTGGCTTTGTAGAGGAGGGCGGAATCCAACCTGGTCTTCCCAGATAAGAGTCTGGCTCCCTAACCACTGGACCAAACTGGCTCACAGTGCTGAGCATTTGAGGCGCCATGATGAGGCTGCAATGCCCAGATTCCACCTTCCTCTCAGCTGACCCTGCTTTGAAGCACCGATCTGAGGATAAACTAGATACCAACTCCCTGGACCAACAGGACAGCAAAAGATATTTTGTCACCCCACCAGGGCCAGAGCACAAACATTTTGTTCCACATACAGGTTGACCTTTGCTAGATGAAGATGGCCACCTTTGAAACTGCGCCTCCTCCCTTGTAGCTATTTCTCTGTTGTTATTTTGGCTTGTCCACGTTTATGGGTGTGTGTGTTTTTTCTTAATGTGTGCCTGCTGACAAAGAAGCCTTTCACCGATCTTTTTTTTTTTCTTTTTAAGTAACATATTTTATGAGAAAATATTTTCTTTTGGATTTCTAGGATCACCAAGAGGAGCTTTGCCAGGAAGCGGGGCTACACCCAAAAGCAAATATTGGGAGGGAAGAAGTCTCCAGAGCAAAATTTGCTTTTATTTCCCTCACCATAAAACACCTGCAATAGATCTTCTCCCACTTTTGTAAGACCCAGTGTTTCACACAGTTAACTCCATCCAGTACCTCCAAAAACACCGGCACCCTTCTTTGGACTAAGACCAATCATGCTGCATTGAGGGCAAAACTGAACTCTGGTCAAAATTCATTTAACTAGACTGAGAAATTATTTATATTTGGAAGTATGAGATACATTGGACTGCCCATCCCCTTGTGTACTTTATATAATTCCTAAACAAAAAAATATCCAGTCAAACAGAGTGGAGCTAAGAAAACAGGGCTCATCGTCAGTGGCTGTTTGAAGATGTTCAACCTGTTTTTAGCACCAGGCTGTGGAGAAAGCATGTGACCACAACCCTTGCCACAGGCCAGGCACATGCCAGTGGTTCCAGAATAGTGCCACTGAAAAAACAAGTGTGGATGAAACCTGAGCACCAGTTTAGACTTTTTCTGCACTTATGGTATCTTAGGCGTTTTCGCACTAAGGCGAAGACGCCTCAGGACGCTTCGGCCCGAATGCACTGAAGACACTTTCCCATCTGCACTGGCAAGTAAAGGATGCGTTCCAAACGCGTCCTTTCCCTGCCTGTGTGCAAATGAGAAAGTGGCTTCAGTGTGTTTGGGCCGAAGACCTTCCCCTGGCCTCTCCCCATTGGCAGCCTTGGAGCCAGGAGTGGGGAGGCCAGTCAGGTGCCTTCCCTGGGTTTCTGCAAGCTGCATTAGCCAGGATCAGGCCCATGCAAGGGGCGGGACCCCCCCCCCCAGCACCCCCCAACTCACTGCAGGGTTGCACGCCCGCGTGAATGGCATTTACCTGCTGCTGCCGGCTTGATTCTGGCCGGAATATACTGTTGACGTTCGCATGCACTGGGGTGGCCCCTCATTGACCAGGCACCCGCACCTGTGCAGATGGCCAGTTGAGGCCAGGCAGATGCCCGGCTAATGAGGGGCCGCCCCGCGTACATGCGCAGAACGTCGCTGGCCTATTCCAGCCAAAATCGAGCTGGCAGCAGCAGGTAAGCACCAGGCGTGTGCAAACCTGGGGTCAGTTGGGAGGTGCTGGGTGGGGGTCCCGCCACTTGCATGGGCCTGATCCAGGCTGATCCAGCTCACGGGAACCCAGGGAAGGGACCCAAATGACCTCCCCGCCCTGGCTCCAAGGCAGCCAAGTGGTGGAGGCCAGGGGAGGGGCCAGCTGTCATGGAGGGACAGCATGCAAACGCTTTCCCTCCGTGGCAGCTGGGGGCATTCTGGATCATTTGGATTGCATAGAGAGCACTTTTTAGTGCTCTGAAAATGGAACGTGTCTATGACATTTCGGGACGCTTGGGGCGGCCTGTAATAGATCCAGCCGCCCCACAAGAGCAAATGTTGTGGTAGATATTACTGTTTTAATACATAGTGTTTTGTTTTAATGTGCTGAATTTTAAGTGTTGTTACCTGTCCTGAGACCTTCAGACGTAGGGCAAGCTAGAAATACAAATAGTCACTCACTCACTCACTCACTCACTCACTCACTCACTCACTCACTCACTCACTCCAGCACTGGTTGGGGCTTTGTATGAATGGAGCCCGACTCCTTCCTGCCTAATGCATTATCTCTGCAAAGTGTCATTTCATTGTCCTTGGGGACCATCACCTTGGTCCCCACAGATAAGAAGGTTCTGTCAACCCCAACTGACCTAAGCCCAGTTTGTCAAAAGGAATGTTGCCTTTCCCAATGGTCAGCTTGGCCCTCTCCATGCGATCCATCAGTCACTCCAAATGGTTGAGTTATTGCCCTTAATGGCCAGTGCCATGTTAGAGAGGAGGCCCTTTGGCCCTTGAGTTTCCCCTCATACTAAGAACCATACAGCCAACTTGATGAGCAACCAAGGCCAGCCTTGTCTCCATAAAGTCATCTAGTCTGTTAAAACTCCTGCAATTGATGGCCATCAATATAGGATGTGTCCTAGTTGAACTTTATATGGGGCCACATAGGTGAGAGAGATCTGGAAGGCACACATTGGGCATAGCTGTATCACATCCTTGGGTACCATTAACCTCTGAAATGGTTGCTAAAGCTTGTCTAGAAATCTCCACCCTTTTCAAGGCCTGCTCATGCATACTAATCAGTTAATCTCCTGCCTGGTTTCAACGGTAGGGAGCAGTTAAAACCCACACTTAACATTCCTGAAGTGCAATGCCTGCGTGCAGTTTTATGGATTTGGCCTGTAGCAATATTTTAATGATGCCCTTGGCTTGGCTTTGCTATTTGGAGAGACAGCTGTTACCGTGAAATCTGATTAACTAAATCAATCACCATTCAATTACGGCTCTGGCGTTATTGATCATTGGCAAAACAGGCAGGGTCCAGAGGGAATCTTTCCTGGTAAGGAGTAAAGTTCTCATCTGAAATGAGACACGGCTTCTTTTCTTGAGCAAGGGAAATTTGCATTGCAGACCTGATCGTTTGTTGCAGAGAGTTCTCTTTCCCTTGTCTTTTGGCCCTTTCTGTACTGGCCGTTATTCTGGATCATATCCTAGAATAGGGGCATTGTCACCCACCTGCTGGTGCAGAATAAGTGCATTTCCCCATGGGCCCTGACGACCCCTTTAAGAATCCAATAGGTATGCATTTGGTACAGATTCACTACATACCTTCCACACTGACAACCCCATTAGGATTCATGAGCATTGTTGAGTTCCAGATTTAATGGGGTCTTGGGCCCTGTAATCGGGATTAGCAATAGCCCCCTTTAACCGTGTATTCAATCCATCCTTGGGCCATGAAGACTGGATTCCAAAGCACACTTCCACACACAGATTAAACTTTAGGTGTGGCCACAGCCTCCACAGACAGGAGATTGTAAATATCTTCTAAAATGTGCCTTCATTGAATGTATAACGGAGTGAGGAGATATGCCCTTCTTGGCAGTCATAGCCACCCAGCAGAAAGCCGTTTCCAGAACCTTCCTAGAATACATACTTCATTGATAGAATCTTTACATTTTGTTGCTCCTATGTGGAGATACTTGATTCCTGTGGAGTTTGTGGTTTCTACAAGTTAATCTTGTCGCCAGCGCTGGCTGACTCTTGTAGAAACCTCTAATGGCTCTTAAAATCAATCTGGACAAGCAATTTACTTGGTACACAATAAAATAATTCATAAATCGTGCGGGCTACCTGTTTTCTTAGCACGTACATTTTATTTAAGCTACTGTGGAGTGAAAGCCTGCATCCTCTTGTCTTTTAAAATAGGACTGGATTGACATTTGTTTCCTGAGAGAAATTCAGTTAAATATGCAAGTGAATTTCTTGTAGGCCATTTCTGCACTGGGCTTTATTCTAGATCCTGAGTTCTTAAGACCTCACAGGGGGTCTGCAAAGTCTTGAAGAAATGTTAAGACAGGGTTGGAGCAGAGGTGGTCTAGAAGTGGGTAGAGGTGGTCTCGGGGCAGCGCAGAGGTGGTCCAGGGGTGGAGCAGAGGTGGTCTAGAAGTGGGTAGAGGTGGTCTAGGGGCAGCGCAGAGGTGGTCCAGGGGTGGAGCAGAGGTGGTCTAGAAGTGGGTAGAGGTGGTCTAGGGGCAGCACAGAGGTGGTCCAGGGGTGGAGCAGTGGTGGTCTAGAAGTGGGTAGAGGTGGTCTAGGGGCAGCGCAGAGGTGGTCCAGGGGTGGAGCAGTGGTGGTCTAGAAGTGGGTAGGGGTGGTTTAGGGGCAGCGCAGAGGTGGTCCAGGGGTGGAACAGAGGTGGTCTAGAAGTGGGTAGAGGTGGTCTAGGGGCAGGGCATAGGTGGTCCAGGGGCAAGACAGAGGTGGTCTAGAGGCGGGTGGAGCTGGTCCAGGGGTGGGGCAGAGGTGGTCCAGGGGCAGGGTAGATACTCTAGGGCAGTGATGGCGAACCTTTTGAGCTTGGTGTGTCAAAATTCACAAGAAAACCTAGCTTAACTCAGGTGCTGTGTCACTTCCAGAAATATCCATAATTTTGTGATATTTGTAGCTCTAGTAAGAAAGTTATATTTTTGATATACATATTTTATTAAAAGCAAAAATGAATAATTCTTTACATTTGCTAAATCTTCAATTGAAAGTTGGTATTTCATACACTTCAAGAACAAGCAAGCACTACATGCCCAGGTGCCAGGGTGACCATGTGTGTCACCCAAAAGGGCTTGGCGTGTCACCTGTGACACACGTGTCATAGGTTGGCCATCACCGCTCTAGGGGCTGGGTAGATGGTCTAGGGGCTGAGCTTGGGGAAATAAAAAATACCAGTCATTCTGGAGTTGCTGCATCTAACAGGCATGACATTTTTGGAAGACACTGGTGGTCCACTCTGTGGCAACAAAAGATATCTGAAGGTTAAAAATTGTTGTTCTAGATTATATCCTGGAATAGGGACCTGCCATCTGCCTGCTACAGCCAGGACTGATTTCCTATCCCAGACTGCGGCGAACTACTCAAATATGGGTGTGTGCAGAAATGGCCATACTTAGATGTTAAAGAAGCAGACCTCTCATGCAATTTGTGTTTCTGTTCTGAAATCTCATCGCCATTATTTTGAAGGAAGAAAGGGAGGAGCGTGCAATGCACAGAAGGACACTGTGCACTTTCAGGTAAGTGTGAACCAGGTAGCCTGTGGGAAAAAAATGGATGCCATTTTGCGCAGAAACGCAGTGACCTCACCTGGGTGCCGCCTGCAGTTTGTGCAAACAAACAAAAATTCAGGGCTGATTGTGAAAAGTGCAAACAGGGCCTCTCCCCTGATAACACCAGGGACAATCTGGACTAACACAATGCTTTTCATCCACATAGAAGAAGAAGCAGAGAAAGCAACATTGAATCTGTGCCAAACGCTCCATGAAACGCCACTTCATTTCTCGGTTTAATTGCTTTGATTGTCTATCTCGTTAAACAATAACCTAATAGTTATTTACATTTTCAGAGCTTGCCTGGAGCCATTCATCAAGATTGACTAGTCAAATGCTAATTATTTACGAGACTATTAAATGTCTATCTATTGATTAACTCCCAGAGAAACAAACCCGAAACATTGACTAGTTTACAGAAAAGAGTCATTGCTTATTCTCGCTCTAATTTGGAGCTGCTCATTCAAATCTTTAGAGCATTTGTAATACAGTCGGACGCCGTATCCACTGGGGATATGGTCCGGCTCCTAACATGAGGCCTTTTCGCACTACAGCCGAACGTGGGAATGCGTTCCTACCTGCCTATGTGTGAAAAGGGAATCTGTCCCCATGTGTCCTAGCCTGAAAAGGCTGGCGTGGGGACGGGACTCCCCTCCCAGGCCTCCTGCCCTTGGGTCAATTTCGACCCGTAACGGGCAGGCGTGTCACGTTCCTTCCTGGTTCCTGCGGGCCCTAGGGGACCAACCGCTGCGGGATGGCCAGGGATGGCCACAAACACCCTGGGCCAGGTGTACAGCACAATTCCGTGCTCTACACCTGGAACGTGTGGTACGGTGCCCAGCGGAGCGAATGCTCCATCCCAGGGTGTCCCACACGCGTTTCAGAGGCCCTCGTGCATAAAGGTCTATGGTGACCTGATAATCCGTGGGTAATCGTGAACAGGCCTTCAGGTTCTGGGGTCATTAGAATCACTTTGCATCCTATTTTTTAACTTTCATATTTCCTAAATATTCTTATAAAGTTATACACCTGTGAGTCTTAATTGGCGTGAGGATATTTAAACATTTCTATAGTTAGTTCCACATCATGCTCTGTACTTGATCTTGTAATTTGCTCAAGAAGGTCAGGAAATACAGGGGGTACCTTGGGACCTCCACTACCTTCCAGCATAACCTACCTCACAAGGTTGTTGTGATAATCAAATGAAGGAAATAATGTTTGGAAACTTGGTCTCTTCAAAAGACAGGTAGGGTATAAAGTTCCAAAATATGAAAAATGTTAGCCCACATGCATAGATCATACTGCACTGAAGGAAAACGGGTGTAGAAGACTGAAAATAAAGACTGTGTTCACTAAGTTTTAATCCAGGTTCTGTCCACTTTCAACGATTGAGAGAGCACATCAGCACATTATCTATCCCAAAGGTGCATTTTCTGAATTGTTTAACATTAAAAGAAAAAACCTCTTGTCACTTTCGTGTGTTCTCTCAATCTGAAAGTGGATTGAAGCTGGATTAAACTTTAAGTGTGACCGCTGCCAAAGTTATACTTGTCTTCTTTAACACCTCTGCGCCTGATCCAAGGGCTGTTCTTCCTGGGTTAAAGCTCAAATTAAAATTCTGCAGGGTATCTCAAGCCTCATCTAATTTTGCCCTTAGCAGAGCATGGGGTAAGATGGTATCCTAAAGAGACAGATTTTCCTAAAGCATTCGACACTTTTTTTTTTCATTCTTGTTTTACTACGATAAATATTGATTGCATAACGTAAACACTCTGGAAATGTTGTTGGCTAAAGGAGGAAATATACTTCAAGCAACATCACCTGAAATACGATGCCGTGCTTTGCAATGTAAGAAAAACCTGGAATTCTGGTAAATATGTTGCAATTTTTTTTTTTTTTTTTTTTAACAGAAGGAGAAACTCAGTTGCCATCCCTTCATGGCTGTGGTCGCACAAAGGGTGCTTCCGCACCTGCCGCTGAGAAACGGCGATATGTCCTCCCAAGAATCCATCCCAAATAGGGATGGATCTGAGGAGGCCTGGCGTGTCTGCACACGCATGGGGAGGACAGATCTGGCCAGCCAGATCCCCTGGGTGCTGTGTAGAGGCCACAGCATCCATTCCACTTTCAGAATGAGACAATGCATCAGCAAAGCGACAAGCTGATTTCATTCAGCATTATCTAACTCAGAAGATCCGCCTTTGACTGTTCACTTTTCTAATGTGTTCTTCCTTTCTGAAAGTGGACTGAAGCCGAACGAAAACTTAGGTGTGAACACAGTCTTTGTTTTTGGTCTTTCTCTGCATCACAGAGGGGAGCCATTGTGCTTTCATTACTAGAGGCTCATGCTTCAAAAAGCACCCTCTTGCATCGGTTTCCTTTGAGACTTCATCAACACAGGTACTTATTTATTTATTTATTTACTTACATTTCTATCCCGCCCCATACCTGAAGGTCTCTGGGCATATAACAACAGATTAAAACAAATTAAAACAGGATACAAATTAAAACAGATACAGATTAAAATGAAATACAGATTAAAACAAGATGCACGTTTAAAAACACCTTAAAAATTCAACAAATTTAAAACCTTTGATGGCAAACCTTTTGAGCTCGGTGTGTCAAAATTCGCAAGAAAACCTAGCTTAACTTGGGTGCTGTGTCACATCTAGAAATATCCATAATTCTGTGATATTTGTAGCTCTAGTAAAAAAGTTATATTTTTGATATATGTATTTTATTAAAAGCAAAAACAAATAATTCTTTACATTAGTGACTTTTGTTGCTGAATTTTGTTTGCTAAATCTTCAATTGAAAGTTGGTATTTCATACACTTCAAGAACAAGCAAGCACTACACGCCCAGGTGCCAGGGTGACCAGGTGTGTCACCCAAAAGGGCTTGGCGTGTCACCTGTGACACGCGTGTCATAGGTTGGCCATCACTGCCCTAGAGCATTAATAGTGGTGTCAATTTAACTGGGAGAATAGAACCTCAGCCACACACTTGGTGTGCCTCAGGGACGCTTTGAGGAGGAGGACCCCAAATTTGCCCAATCAGACCCTAAGCCCCCAACAGCCAGCCCTAATATCAGCCAAAATGTTAAGCTGCCCCAGACTACTGTCGGGGCACTGGTTCCACCTGAGTTATTCCCTCCACTCACTACTTCCCCATGTGAATGCCCAGAGGGAGAAAGCAGCAACTTATCACCCATGGCTTCTGTCCAAACCTCATTTATGGAGGACAAAAGATGCCCAGCTTGCATGGCCATTTCTAGGCTTTTAGAGCAGGGTGTAGCAGAAAGAAAGAAAGAAAGAAAGAAAGAAAGAAAGAAAGAAAGAAAGAAAGAAAGAAAGAAAGAAAGAAAGAAAGAAAGAAAGAAAGAAAGAAAGAAAGACTCACTTTTTGCATTACTTGCAGCAGCAACCCAGGAGCCATGGAGAGGTGCAGGGAAGTTGCCTGCCATAACACCAGTCCCTCTGCTACATATCCTGCCCCAAATCCCACTCCATGGCTGCATATGTGGATGCCGCCCAAACCTCTGTCCTTAAGGGGGAATATTTTTTTCACCCTCGGTCTATGGAATTTACTACCAGAAGAGGTGGTGACAGCAACCCTCCTGGATAGTTTTAAGAAGGGGTTAGACAAATTCATGGATGACAGGTGTATCAATGGCTACTGGAATGGATGCCTAGGTACATTCTCCAGGCTGGGGAGACAAGCAAGATGCCATTTGCAGGGAACTGAGAGCAGGTGAAGGCTCTGGCTTTGGCTTCTAGTTGAAGCCCATAAGCAATTGGTGGGCCGCTGAGTGAGGCAGGATGCTGGACCAGATGGACTGTGGCCTTATCCAGCGGGGCTTCTCTTATATTCTTATGTTCTTAGGTACATGCTGTTTTATGAAGTCTACATGAAAGAAGTCTGCAGGATGTAGAAATACCTTCCCTCTTTGTTCATAGATGGAAGGTACCTGATAACCAGTGCTATTAATTTCACAGCCAGAAAAAGAAAGATCCTGGACTCAAAACACGCTGGGAAGATCAATCTTACTGGCCGTGGCAGATGTTCCAGAAATGAGGACAAAAGGTGTCTTAATGAAAGCATGAACTCCCAAACATAAGAAATCTAAGGACGTGATCACAAAGCAAAAAATAAAAGCACCTCTAAGGCGCCTCTGAGGCGGCCAAGAGAAAGCGAAGGCTTTGAGATGGGATCGTTCGCACAACTGTTTTTCTCCTCCTGCTCCCCTAAATATTCTGGGCTAGAAAAAGTGGATTAGAGAAGGGCTGGGTTCATGAGGGCCACCAGGGCAGTGCGTGTGTCTCTGAGATGCCCCTTTTCTCATGTTTGAACCCAGCCTAACAGGTGAAGCTGTGAAAACTTAGGGTGAAACAAACACAGTGCCGAAATCCAGTTATGTTTTCTTATTGGTGATACTTTTTTTTATTCCCATAACATACAGAGGCCAATAGTGCCATCTGTTGGCATTATAATTCATATGTATATCTTCTTTTTAGTCTGTTGTTTTAAAGGTTGTTACCCGCCCAGAGACCTTTGGGTATGGGGCAGGATGGATAGATAGATAGATAGATAGATAGATAGATAGATAGATAGATAGATAGATAGATAGATAGATAGATAACACAACTACTCTGTCACTACTCTTGGCTTTTCTATCCCGCTTTTCTCACCCATTTAAGGGGACTCAAAGGGGCTGACAACGCTTTCTATTCTTCTCCCCACAACAGAACACCTTGTGAGAGCTCAGAAGAGAGCTGTGACTCGCCCAAGGTCACCCAGCTGGCTTCGTGGGGGAGGGCAGAATCAAACCCGGTATACCCAGACAAGAGTCTGGTTCCCTAACCACTAGACCAAACTGGGTCCCTTCAGTCAGATCACATAGTCCCAACCTGTGTGTAAATTCCTCACTGGGCAAATCCACAGCCAGCCTTTAAACCTGGTGCAGTTCAAGGGCTGTTTTCCAGGATACAGAAGTTAAACTATGACCCTTTCTGCACGGGGCCTTTGCCAAGAAAGGGTCTATTGGCCTCCTTTCCCCAGGCTGGTGCCCTGCCCATTGGTAGAACACTCTCCCTGCACAGGATGAAGGACGAACCACACTATGGTGCCCAAAATGGTTCCCTGGTCTGGTTTACCAGTTGACCTCAACACTTAGGTCTACTGCTGTGAAACTGTTCACTGTCCTAGAACAGTGGGCTGTGAGCAGAAGACGTGCAAGCCCTTCTTCTGGGATCCAGGGGGGTGGGGACATTTCAGCAGCACAACAGGGCGCACCACTGGAAAGGGTCCCTTGAGACTCTACAGGCCAGAAACTTTCATTTCTGGAGTTTGGAGACTCTTGAGATAGTTCCAAAACTGGTTCAGCCTTCAGACCCAACAGTGGGGGCTGGCAGGGGACAAGCCATCCCAATGTGGACAACCGTGTACCACACCAGTGGACAACTCATCTCGGCCTAAGATGGGTTGCTAATCCCGTGAAAGGGCCTCCCACCCTACCTTGGGATGGTTCAGGTATAAGGAGGCAAGTTTCAGGAACAAGGAGCAGTTCTCACCTTCCATATGTTTATACCAGTAGCTTAACAGGATGTGATACAGCAGCTGTTTGAATCTACAGTAAAGTTCACGGAAGAATCAAAGAGCAGCGCTTTTCACATGAGCTCTGGGTGATGGTCATCTGATACTCTTCAATGGTTGCACTGAAATGAATAGTTAAGCCAGCATTTGACAATTACCTCTAAGTAATGATTAACAGGAGTCAATCTAATCTCTCAAGCACCCAGCTAGGCATATCAGCTTTTTGGAATAGCACACAAGCACCTATTGTGCCCAGAATCCAGAGTTACCTGTGAATACAGTGAAATGGATTAACCTCTTTGTAGTAACAAAGGGCTTGTTTGCACTTAACTTCATGAAATAGTATAATAATAATCCAGCAAGATAGTTAGTAGGACTTGGAGACTAACAGGAGACACATCTACTTCTTCAGATGCTAGGGAACCCAATAACAACAACAATAACAGAACCCTGGAACATAACATGGCAGAGATCACAATCGTGGAGAAAGACAAAGTGTTTATCTTTGACATTGCTATTCCAGGTGACGGCAGGATTGATGAAAAACAGTTAGAAATTAAAATACCAGATACGAAGACTTGAAAATAGAACTGCAGTGACTCTGGCATAAACCAGCAAAGGTGGTCCCAGTGGTTCTCGGTACACTAGGGGCATTGCCAAAAGATCTTAGTGGGCACTTGAAAAGCACTGGCATCAGCAAAGTATCCATCTGCCAGCTACAGAAAGCCACTTTTGCTGGGATCTGCTCTTATCATCTGCTGATACATTACTCAATCCTAGGCGCTTGGGAAGGGCCCGACTAGTGATAACAATGACCAAAACCAGCATAAATATCTTGTTTGCTGTGTTTTATTGTTGTGTTATGTCAATGACAACAACAACAACAATACCTAGAGTTAAGATTGAGTGAATCAGGGTGCCTCTGCACTTCGAGCGCTGGAGCAGTTCTAACCACCACCAGCACTTGAAGTGCAGACGGTCAGTCCCATCTCAGCCAGATTGCCATGGCAATGGCCACAGCAACATCTGGCACACGCTGGGATGCTGCCATGGAGACCATGATGCAGTGTGGGATTGTGCAGCCATCCTGCCCCGCCCCCTTGTAGCGTTCACAACTGGAAGAAGATTTTTTTACTTCTCCACAGCTTTAGAAGACTGGGGCTGCTGCTGGACATTCCCAGATGCCACAGGTCAGTGGAGGTGAAACTGCTTCAGAGAGGTTTGTGCAAACAGGCCCTCACTCAGATGGAAAGGGGTTCCAGTAGTACTATTGAGTACTAGCATATAAAATGGTAGTGTTGGCAGAGATTGACAAATTGGTATATTTGTTAAGAAATAAGATGGTGGTAATCTTCTTGAAGAATTAGCAAAAGCTTTTACCTCCAGATACCATTTTCAAGGCGTCCCCCATCTTTCACAGCTAGTTTACTGATTAATGGATACCTACTTCTATAACTGCCTTCCTGTTGTGTTAAATCGGTGTTAAAAGTTATTGTTCTGTAAGCTCTTGTAACAACAGAGATAATAATGCATGTTTACAAATCCCCGTATTTGTTATATGCTTTGTATATTGTTTATTGTTCTTGGTTTTAATAAAGCTTATGTAATTAGAAAAAAACACCTTTAGGGTTCTCCTAAACACCTTTAGGGTTCTCCTGGTCTTATGGTTAGAGTTGTGGACGCTTATCTTGGAATCACCGGGTTTGATTCCACACTTTTTCATGAAGTCAGCGGGTGACCTTGGGCTAGTCACAGCTCTCTTTCTGAGCTCTCACAGCCCCCTTACCTCACAGGGTATATGTTGTGGGGAGAAGAACAGAAGGTTTATCAGCCACTTAGAGTCCCCTTAAATGAGTGAGAAAAGCAAAGCCATCTCTTCTTTAAGCTGCTCTGCCACTACAGTGTCTTAACACTTCTTATAGCAGTATAAGAGAGCGGGAAAGTGGTGTCTGAGTAGATGCTGTGCATTTCTCCTGACTATGGTGTACACCCAGTGCACCATAAAGGTATCATGCAAATTCAGCTTTTTTCTTCCAAGTACGTATGTAGAATTATAGCTTAGTCCAAGGTTGTGGTCTGAATGTAAATACAAGGTGATAATTCAGGGAAAGAACATACTATAAATCTGAGGGTGTTTATATCTAGAACGTTACCCTCATAACCATCTAAATAAGCAGAAATCTGGTGGAATACTGCACTTTTTTGCATAGGTGAGTTGAGGTGCCTATTCAAGAATAAACCATTTTGTATTATAACATAGATGCTGAACTATTGGTCTGCAGAAGTTGGCTTCCATTTGCCTATTCAGCAAAGTTTTAAAAGTGCAATTTAACTTTTGTTTTATTATATAACAGAAAGGCAAAATTACAGAGAGAGAGAGCACAGGAGTACTGGGGAGGAAAAAAAATGAATATCAATCAAATCTTTTCCCAAAAGTATGAATGACATTCATTTTATAGATGGAGAAAATGCTCTCACCAAGAGAGGGCGCTCTCTTACTAAAATCTAACCATTTCTCCAGTGGTTTTCAGGTTATAAATTGCAGGCTACTTGTAATGAAGATGTATCAGAAGATTTAGCTTCTCTATTATAGAGTGCCATCACTATCAAATAATAATACTTAAGGGTCTTTTCTAAAATAGATACTGGGACACAAAGAGAGTAGATTTTATTTAGTTATTTCAGGATCCATCTGCTCTTGAATCCCAGTAAATGGCCTTAGAGGCATCCTGCCTTTCTCCCCGGCCTGGGGAATCTTCCTAGACATTCTTGTCTGGAATGAACTTGAGCCAGGCCCTCCCTCCACCATGCCACTGAGTTATGTTGGTAGACTGCTCCTCCATGGTCCCCCTAAATTGCAGTTTTCCACAGATGACAATTGCTGGCTTAACACGCTTTTGCAGCACTTGGGTTGTGAGAATCCAATCACAGTGTTATACAAGGGCTGACCGAAGTGGCTGCTCTTCAGATATGGATATGGAATTATATCCTAAAATATCTAGAAGACCTCAGCCTCCAGGATGAAGAAGACCGCAATAACATCTAATTTTTATTTTTGATTCCTGCTTGGAGCAAAGGGTTAAATAACCCCTCCTACTTGTAGGATTTTATTATTGCCTTCACAGCAATGATTGTCCCTGATAATGATTCTTTGGAGCTGTCAGGGGAGTAGAGCTAAAAGAAGACGGAGCAACTGGCTGTCCTAATATTTATTATATTGCTATACATGCTGAGCCTGCCTTATCCTAATGTTACAGTGATGTTTACATCATTGCAGAAATTAGCTTTATGATTATGTTGACATTTCTCTTCTGCCTTTCTTTGCAGAGCTTATGGTAATAGTCATGGAAGGCAAGTTCCAACAAGCAAACATCATGTGCCTAAGAAACAATATGAGAATATATCAAAACATGCCTGCAAAATAGGAAACTGATCTACAATATGGATGCACATGAATGTTCTAAACATTTGAAATTCGATTGAATTTGATAGAATCCACACATTTGAATTCGATTAGAATGTCTACACATTCAAATTTAAACATTCGAACGAATTTTGATATGTATTACATACATATCTGTACGAATCTCATACGTATCTGTACACATTCGCACTTACAATACGCGACAAAAACAGGATGCGTACAAAATGTGTAGAGTTACGTATAACACATACGGATATTGTCGACGTTCGTATCTTCAGAATCAAATATAACATTCAAAGAAATAGATTCAAACGGATCTGAGTCGGATTCTGTTGCATTCGGATTGGAAACATTTGAATTGAATCCGAATGCAAAAATTATAAAAAAAATCCATGCACATCCCTAATCTACAAACTTCAGCTGAGTCAGAAGACTGGTGTGACATTCTAGCAAATAAGCCTCATCAGTTTACATCAATTTACATTTTCATTTACATAAATGAAAGCCCTATACAGATGGCAACTCACCCCTGCAAAACGGGCACGCATTACTTCAGAAATCTGCCCAATGTACTGGAATTAGAGACGTGCACGAATATTCGTGCCATTCAAAATTCGTACGGATTCATATGAATTTCAACATTTGCGGATCCAGCCTTTGTACAAGCTTTGATGAAGGATGGATTACCCCACACTTGGCCTCCCATACCCCCTCTGGCCACACCCTCTTACCTTTAGATGTGGCCACAGGTGTGGGCACCGAGGCCTCTGCCAGCAGCTAGGCCTCCTGCAGGTGGCCACGCACCTCCTCCATCAGAGAATTGCAGCCATTCCTGGATGGGAGAAGAAGAAGAGTTGGGTTTCTCACCCATTTTCTTACTCAAAGCTTTTTGTTCTTCTCCTCACAACAAACACCCTCTGAGGTCGGTCGGTCTGTGAGAGCTCAGAAGAAAGCTGTGACTAGCCCAAGGCCACCCAGCTGGCTTCATGGAGGAGTGCGGAATCAAACCCCACGACTACAAAATATGAGTCCGACACACTAACCACAAGACCAACGGAGGTGTGTGAGCCCCTGGCCAAACTGAATCCGCCTGTCCCCATGAAAACCGTGTTAAACCCCTGCATTGGGGAACCGCATCCTTTTTCTCCACCCCCTCCCCCCTGATAGAAACCCTGGCTGACATCACCATGCCCTGTCCCGCCTGCTGCACTGATGACAGTGAAACTTCTTCCCGGTTGAACCTCCAAACACACCACACACAGCTTAGATAAGATAAAAAATGATAAAAGGGGGGCTCAGTGCTTCAGTCACTTTAGCGAAGGTGCGCACCTCTGCTTGACAGCGGGCACGCCTTCACCTGACAGCAGCTGCTTCTGATCTTTTCAGCTGAGTGCAGGGAAGCCACAGGTGCTTTGCCCATTAAGGCGATCAAGCGCTCATGCGCTAAATCAACCCCTTTACCCGTGCATGCCTTGCCAATTGGGCGATCAGGGAAGGGGGGGGTCTCACACTTCTAGCTGGGGAGACACTTGGAGAGTCATTTGACACCCTCATCCCTTCTCTTTCTTCGAATAAATTCCCCAATCGCAGCAGTCACAGCAGGGACAGCGAGCACAGGCGAAATCCTGCCTGCTAATGCTGTGATCTCCAATCTCCACCCCCAATAACCCGGGAGCGTCCCCATGACTCCAGGATAATGTGTGATTGCCTCCTAATTCGTGGCAAAAACAGTTGGAAGGGGGGGAAGTTGCCACAGATTTGTGTGATTTGTCCCACATGTAGCCCGGATTAGAGGCTCTCCTTGGGGAGGCTCCGAGGTGAACTCAGGTTTGCCTCAAAGTATTTTCATCATGGGGACGCACCCATAGTGTGCATTGGCATCTGGATGACAGATCAGGCCCCTAATCTGGAATTAAACTCGGAAAATGGCCCAGTGCACAAAAGGCCTAAACTGGAGCAGAGTTGCTTCACTCAAGCTGGACTAAAGAAGCAAAGCCTAACCAAATTTTACCCAAGGAAAACAAAACTCAGGATGCCTCCTCCTTTTTTAGCTCCAATTTTACATGGAAATATATAGAACAAATTGTGACGTTAATTCACACCCACAACACTGAAACCTTTATTTATTTTCTCCACCCTAAGCCTTAGGAATTTCACAGAAGTCTGAGAAAGACAAGGAAGGAGGCGGGGGGGGGGGGGGGAAATGTAAGGAAATTTAAGGTAATGCCAGGACAATTTTGGTTGCAGGTTTTAAGGGGAGAACACAGCCAAGCTAACTTTTTAGCCAAGTAAGGACTCTTCTAAGAAAAGCTTATAATACTGTATATTAAATAATTTGGTGTGGGTTTTTTTTAAGATTAACAAAAAATTTTCATCACGTTTCCACTGTCAAAAGCTGTAGTTGTATTGCTCTTCCGCTATAGGCATGAGGAGCACTCAGGCACACATGGCCCGGCTTATGGTGTAGAATCAGCTCTGCGTGATAGGTCTGCACGTGGAAACGTTCCCAGAGTTCTCCAGCAGACCTAGTGAACATAGCCCCTCTGTCCAGACACGTTGGGAGGGGATATATACTTGTATTAAGTCTGGACTATCGTGGGATTGCCAGACATATCTCTGGTAAAACCACTACAGCCTCGCTGTGTCAGGGTTTCCCCCAAAATAGTGCTATAACAGGCTGTGGTCACACCTAAGGTTTAATCCAGCTTCAGTGCACTTTCAGAGTGAGAGAAGGCATCAGAAAAGCGACAAGCTGGTTTCTTTCAGGGTTAAATAACTCAGAAAATGCACCTTTGCGATAGATAATGTGGAAAGAAAATTACTGGTCTCTTTGCTGAGCCGTTCTCTCCCTCAAAGTGGACCGAAGGTGGATTAAACCTGAGGTGTGACCATGGCCTTACAGTCGAGATGGATTTCCCCACCCTAGCCCTGTAGAAGAAGAAGAAGAAGAGTTGGCTTTTCTACCCCGCTTTTCTCACCCACTTAAGGGCTCAAAGCGGCTGACAAAGCTTCTCTTCTTCTCCCCACAACAGACACCCTGTGAGGTAGGTGGGGCTGTGAGAGCTCAGAAGAGAGCTGTGACTAGCCCAAGGTCACCCAGCTGGCTTCATGGGGGAGAGCAGAATCGAACCAGGTATTCCCAGATAAAAGTCCGGCTCCCTAACCACTAGACCAAACTGGCTCTGTAGGGGCTGACCAAGGTACCTGCACTTGCAGATCTGGGTATTTCATGCTGTCAAAATACCTAGGTGTGCCCGCCACCATGCCATGGACAGGCGGCACTAGCTCCACGCTGTTTCACCCACAGGCAGGTATCCCGGAGGGGCTTTTCATAAGAACCTAAGAGGAGCCCTGCTGGATCAGGCCACAGCCCATCGAGTCCAGCATCCCATCTCACCCAGTGGCCCACCAATTGCCCATGGGCATCTCAAGCAGAGACAAGGACAAAATCTTCCTGCTTGTGACCCCCAGCCCAAAAAGGCACTCTCCAGAGTATCCCTTCTCAGTGCAATATCCTGGCACGTTTGCAGCCAGCCTCACACCTCTCGGCTATTATTCTGCTGGGCAGTTTTATGCATTGCAAGCTGCCAGCAGGGGATACAGGCGACTGCTGCAAACAGTGCCGCTGAGCTAATGCAGAGGGGAAGCCATTTATTACTAGCTGTCTAAAACTAGCTGCCTCCGAGGCTGGACCTGCAGACGTTGCCCATTGAGGCATTTTGGCCAGCCTTCCCTTCCCTTTAATTCATTGATTAAAATCCAATTTTGGCATGAAATGCCATATTCGTATCATTTCAACACAAAGTCAACGGCTGGACGGGAAAGGAGGACCACCGCAGACGCCTGGGCTCAGTGGCCAGCAAACAGGAGCTGACCGAAAGCAAGGCGAGCGCGCTTGCTTCCCGTTTCTGCTGCAAAAAGAGCGCAGCTGCTGCTCCCGGCGCGTCTACGGCAGGACGGGCTTGGCTTGGAGCGCCCGCGGGGCGGAGCCCTCGCCTTCTTCCCCGAAGCCATGACGTCATTATGCAAAATAGTCCGGGCGCAGGAGCCAATCAGGAGCCAGCCGAGCCCTGCGTATTTATAGATGCTATTTAAAGCGCCCTGGGGAAGCGCGCGCCCCGTCTCCGGGCTGTGCGCTGCAATTGCTTGCAGCTTTGCGAATGCAAACGCGTGCGGGCTGGGCTGGAGCAGAGGGATGGCCTGGATGGGGGTGGCACCGGCCAGGCTAGCGGGGAAGTGCTGTTGCCTTTCGCTTTTGCACTCACGGCTAGTTGTGAGTCAGTGTGCCACCGGTCCGTCCATGATCCTGGAGGAAAGCTAATCCCCCCCCCCCGCCTCTTACCTGCCAGTCTGGTCTAGTGGTTAGGGAGCCAGAGTCTCATCTGGGAATACTGGGTTTGATTCCATCGTCCTCCGCAAAGCCAGCTGGATGACCTTAGGCTAGTCACAGCTGTCTTCTGAGTTGTCTGTTGTGGGGAGAAGAGTTCAAAGCTTTGTGTCAGCCGCCTTGAGTTCCCTTAAATGGGTTAGAAAAGGGGTAGAAAAGCCAACTCTTCTTCCTCCTCCCCAAAGCTATGTGGGTGACCTTAGGCTAGTCCAGTGATGGTGAACCTTTTGAGCTTGGTGTGTCAAAATTAGCAAGAAAACCTAGCTTAACTCGGGTGTTGGGTCACATCTAGAAATATCCATAATTTTGTGATACTTGTAGCTCTAGTAAAAAAGTTATTTTATTAAAAGCAAAACAAATAATTATTTACATTTGCTAAATCTTCAATTGAAAGTTTGTATTTCGTACACTTCAAGAACAAGCAAGCACTACACGCCCAGGTGCCAGGGTTACCATGTGTGTCACCCAAAAGGGCTTGGTGTGTCACCTGTGACACGTGTGTCATAGGTTGGTCATCACTGGGCTAGTCACAACCCTTTTTTGAACTCACACAGCCCCATCTGCCTCACAGGGTCCTCTGTGATGCGGAGAAGAACAAAGCTTTGTGTCAGCCACTTTGAGTCCCCTTGAATGGGTGAGAAAAGTGAGGTAGAAAAGTCCAGCTCTTCTTCCTCCTCCACAAAGCTATCTGGGTGACCTTGGGCTAGTGGGGTAATGGAGTAAAGGTCTGTCCTGGAAAGGCTAGGAAGGAAACAGCTTCCTCATTTTCAGGTGCTTAAAGAAAGAAAGAAAGAAAGAAAGAAAGAAAGAAAGAAAGAAAGAAAGAAAGAAAGAAAGAAAGAAAGAAAGAAAGAAAGAAAGAAAGAAAGAAAGAAAGAAAGAAAGAAAGAAAGAAAGAAAGAAAGAAAGAAAGAAAGAAAGAAAGAAAGAAAGAAAGGGCGCATCCACACCTAATCTGCCATCAATCCACCTTCAAGCGTGTGTTGGGGCGGGGGGCACATCCACCAAATGACTAGCCACATTCTTTTTGCCTTACCTAATCCAAAAATGGATTTTCTGGAGTTACGAGAGAGCCAAAACCAAACAGCTTATTGCTTTGCTGTTACTTCACCAGTAGTTCCAGATCACAGAAGCATGCTAAATGGGTGCTCTTGTGATTCAGAATATGGCCCATGGTTCATTTAATTGGTTATACAACAGATCTGGATTAAGGGCCTTCATAATCTGGATCTGTCTCTGGCCTCATGGATACACATGAATGTGTGAATCGGTATGGCCTAGAAGTGTTCTACACAGATGTTTAATCCAGATGAAGGGTCTATGCAGAAGGGCCCATAGTGGAAAAGGTAAGTAATGCCTGAGTGCAGTCATACTCCAAAAGTGGACTGAAGCTGGATTAAAACTTAGTTGTAGATGGGTCATGTGTTACGTATAAGAGTGTCCATCTGACCTCCCACCATTAGTCTGACATTGACATGGCTGGTCAAGTGAGACTTTAAAAGCATGACAGGTGTGTGTGTGTGTGTGTGTGTCAGCTCTATGATTTATCTTTTAAATATTTATTATGCTATTTATTTATTTACTTGCTTTCTGTACCCACCAAATAACCAACATTCACAGTGTGGCTTGCAAACCAAACTGTTATTTGCTTAGAGAAAATTGTTCCAGATATACTGGATCACCCACAGCTTTTTCAAAGGGAAAGTAGTGGTTGTAGGACTGCGGAAGATGGAAATGGCCCAAAAATAAGGTTGGGGATAAGAAGCTAAATCTAGAGTCTGTAAACATTTCACATCTGGATTTACAGCATCTTTGTACAACCCACCTAATCCAGCATCTTGTCTCAGATAATGTTTCTGGGCATCTCAAGCAGAAGACCAGGGCAAACCTTCTCCTGCTCTCGAATCCCTGCAAATGGCCTTTAGAGGCATCCTGCCTCTCTCTCTAACCTGGAGGTGGCACCTAGGCATTGATTCTAGTAACCATTAATACAGTTGTCCTCTATGAATTTGTCTCTAAGAACCGAAGAGGAGCCCTGCTGGACCAGAACGAAGCCCATCTAATCCGGCATAATGGGCCACCAATTGCTTCTGGGCATCTCAAGCAGAGGACAAAGGCAAAACATTCACCAGCCCTCAGCTTCCTGCAGATGGGTCAAACATCTTCATGGTCCCCTAGTACAGTGGTAGATTTTGAAAAAGTTCTACTATAAATTGGACCAGGATGCCATTTTGGGCATACTAAACCGGTCTGCATTCCTTCCTGTGTGAATGGGGCAGACTATGAAGGGCTATTGCCTCCCTTAAGCCACGCCAGCCTGCAGAAGGGAAGGCTGTAGACTCCTTCCTTCCTTCCTTCCTTCCTTCCTTCCTTGGTCTAGTGTTTAAGGAGCCGCACTCTTATCTAGGAATACTGGGTTTGATTCTGCCCTCCTTCACAAAGCCAGCTAGGTGACCTTCGGCAAGTCACAGCTGTCTTCTGAGCTCTCACAGCCCCACCTACCTTGCAGGGTGTTCTGTTGTGGGGAGGATAGAAAGTTTTGTCAGCCGCTTTGAGTCCCCTTAAATGGGTGGGAAAAGCCAGATAGAAAAGCCAACTTCTCTTCTTCTGAGCACTAGCAGAGTGGAATAAAGGAGTGCAGTCTAGTGGTTAGGGGCCAGCTGGACTCTTATCTGGGAATACCAGGTTTGATTCCACACTCCTCCTCCAGCTGGGTGACCTTGGGCAAGTCACAGCTCTACTTCTGAGTTCTCACAGCCCCACGACCTCACAGGGTGTCTGTTGTGTCCTTTCAGTCCCCTTAAATGGGTGAGAAAAGCCAGGTAGAAAAGCCAACTCCTCCTCCTCCTCTTCTTCTTTTCTATCCTGCCCTATACCCAAAGTTCTCAAGGCAGGTTACAATAAGATCACAATAAAAATGGATAAAAAAGATAGATAAAATATGACTCAAAATGACAAACGTGGCAAGGGGCCTTCATGAGAGCTACTTCGCCAAGATGTTAGGTGTTCCCAGCCCCCTAGGCTGGTTCTCTGAAATAAGTCTTGCAAACACCTTACCCCACCTTTGTCAGTGAAAGCAAACAGCCACGCTTCCTTCAAATAAGGGCAGCATTTATTTTGCCTGATGTTAGGACATGCTGATATTAAAGCTTAAGAAAACCTGTTGGATAGGTTCTCCTAAACGCTACCAGCCAGGAATGAATATGACAGGCACTGAGCGCCGTAGACGGTTCCCTTTTGAACGCCAAGAGACTCCTGATTGTGTAAGAGGCAGGCAATTGTTCATGATTTTCTCAGCAGTACTGAATGTTCTCCGCAGTCAGGTTGGCAGCAGAAAATAGTTGTGGCCTTGCATTTGACAAAAGCTTGATTTTGAACTGATTCTGGTTTTGCACATTTTCATTCTTTCTGTCTCAGGAGCTGCACTTCCAAAAGAAAGTAGGTATAGGGCATTGAATTTAGCTTACCAGGGAAAGGCTAATATTTCTGGTATTTTCTTTTTTAAGCTAGTATGTTTGTTTGTTTGTTGTTTGTTTAATATCTGTATTTCCGTCCTGCCCCATACCCGAAGGTCTCAGGGCGGATAACAACATTTAAAATCAGACATATATTAAAACAACAACAGTATATATTAAAACAATAACAGTGTCGGTAAAATGGGAAGAGACAGTATATTCCCATCTAACCAAAGGCCAGGGCAAAGAAGTGTGTCTTCACTGCCCTCCTAAACATATACAATGAAGGGGCTTGACGCACCTCAAGGGGGAGACGATTCCATAGCCTGGGGGCCATTACTGATAAGGCCCTCTCCCAAGTGCCCACCCCTTTTACTACTGAAGGTGGTGGGACAACCAAGAGGGCCTCCCCTCCAGATCTTAAGGCATGGGCAGGTCGATATGGGAGAAGGCGTTCCTTTAGATATTTTGGGCCCAAGTCATTTAGGGCCTTATAAGTCAAATTTAACACCTTGAACTGGGCTCAGTAGTGAATCAGCACCCAATGCAACTCTTTTAAGACCACCATGATGTGCGTCTGACCAGCTGTCCCAGTCAGCAGTCTAGCAGCTGCGTTCTGCGCCAGCTACAGCTTCCGGACTGTCTTCAAGGGCAGCCCCATGTAGTTTCCAAACCTTGTGATCATCAAAACTAGCTCTGACTGCGTTCCCACCTACCGCGAATCCAGAACACACCTGGATTACTCAGATCTAGGTCTGCTCCGAGTTCTGCTGCGGGTTGGGTTGGAGGCCAGAAACAGCCAGAGCGTTCGTTGTGCTGTTCCCACAGAACCTGCAGGTGCGCACAAGCACACCTGTGAGCAGTGTGGTGCAGTGAGCTGCTGCCGCTGCCAGCCTCTTCCTTGTCCTAAGCCAAATGAAGGAGGCCAGCCAGCGGCTGGGTAAGTGAGCAAGGGGCATCCAAGGGGCAGCCTCCCCTCCACGCATCCCCTGTTGAAACAGGGAGGGAAAAGGAAGGCAGGCAGCTGCTGCCAGCCTCCTCCTTCCAATGGCTTCGGCTGCCTTCCTTCCTTTCCCCTCTCCGTTTCAACAGGGGGAAAGAAAAGGCTGGCTCAGTTTAAAGCTGAGCGAAGGAGGACAGCCGGCGGCTGGGTAAGTGAGCGAGGGGGTGCCGCATCCGAGGGGTGGCTTCCCCTTCGCACACCCCCTCGCTCACTTACCCGGCCGCTGGCTGTCCTCCTTTGCTCGGCTTTAATCTGAGTCAGCTGGAAAACCCCTGTTTAAACAGTGGTTTTCTTTCCCCGCATTTTCCCTGGAAAATCCAAGGAAAGAAAACCGGCATGGGGAAAAGGGCTGGAAAATCCGGAGTGGATTCAGAGCATTGGGGGATTTAATGGGAAGCCCCAATTCTGAATCCGAATCCAATCCGGATTTTAGCCCCCATGGGGACGTGTCCTCTAAGACTGTGGTTTTATTGCGCATTAAATCAAATCCAGGGGTGGAATTCAGGTTGTACCATACACATGTAAGAAGGTGATCAGGCCGCAGGTGTGCACAGTGCTTTGGCTGGAAGAGCTAGTGCAAAAAATTAGGTAGCTGAGGTGAATAATACTTAAGGAAAAAAGGCACGAGGAAGCTTCTAAAGGCAGTAAGTTCACCCAGCCAGCTAGCAAAGCCTGCAGAGGGATCTAGATTGAATAAACCCATTAGTTCTGTCTGCTTGTCAGATGGTGCAGGAGCATATTTCTGTATTCAGGTTAGACTTGTTAGTTTACTGTTTTGCACAGGAATGCAGCTGAGCATTGAATCCGTGCAAGAGAGCTGCCAATGATTGCCAGGGCTGTGGTGACCAATTAATTCAAATGGGGGGGGGAAGAGTTTCAGAGAGGATGCGATGCAGGTAGAGCTCTTGTCCTAAGAACAAGGGCATTACATTTGGTTTTAACTATCGGGGCTATGTGATTGTAGCCAGAATTCATTTTGAAGCAAGAGGTGTGTAGTTAGGACCTGATGAAATCTCAGCAAGAAAAAAAGAAACAAACCTAGATATTTCAGCAATTGTTAGTTATCAATCTTTAAAATATAAGGATGTAAGAGGAGCCCTGCTGGATCAGGCCACAGCCTATCTAGTCCAGCATCCTGTCCCACACAGTGGCCCGCCAAATGCCTATGGACATCTCAAGCAGATACAAGGGCATAAGAACATAAAAGGAGCCCTGCTGGATCAGGCCACAGCCCATCTAGTCCAGCATCCTGTCCCACACAGTGGCCCACCAATTACCCATGGACATCTCCAGCAGGTACAAGGGCATAAGAACATAAGGACATATGAGGAGCCCTGCTGGATCAGCCATAGCCCATCTAGTCCAACAGTGGACCATCAATTGCCCATGGGCATCTCAAGGAGTTGAATCCAAAAGGAGGCCTGGATTTTACTTCAGTTATGCCATAGTAAATGCTGCTGCTAGTTCTTTAAATAAAGAATATGATGATACTCCCTGGGATTTGTCTTACTTTTAAGAATGAAAAATATAGTTAAATTTTATTAAATAATATACAAAAACCGCCACAGTAATATCACATACAACATCTCAAGTGTTCGTCTGTTACCAACCATTGTTGGTTTTGAAAATGAAATTTTAAAATCAGATTAATGTAACTATAATTTCAAGAGCAAGAATATAAGCAGGGACAAGCAGGACACTTCTAAGGCCATTTGCTGGGATTTGAGAGCAGGAGAAGGTTTGTCCTTGTCTATGCTTGAGACGCCCATGGGCAATTGGTGGGCCACTGTGTGGGACAGGATGCTGGACTAGAAGAGCTGTGGCCTGATCCAGCTGGGCTTCTCTTAGGTTCTTAAGCAGTTGGCGGGCCACTGTGTGGGACAGGATGCTGGACTAGATGGGCTGTGGCCTGATCCAGCAGGGCTCCTCTTAGGTTCTTTTGTTGTTATATCATTAGTTAAGGTACAGCTGCTATTAGTACATGCCCATGAATTGCAAGAAGAACCAAACGATCATTCCTGGATGACATCAAACCTGATTGATGATATTGACCATCAAGCAGAAACTCACAATAGGCTTGTGCAGTTGATTGGGAGTGAATATGGGCTCATGTTCCACTTACTAGAAATGGGGGCTTTCTGCACTTAGTTGATTAGGCTGCCGTGAACTAGGCCTGGTAAACTTCTGGCAAAGGTGGACCATTCGCACTTGTCATGAGGAAAGCTTCCCCAAAGTGTCCATTATTGGCCAGAGGTGTGAATGGTCCTCCCATTTACCAGCCTGCACCACTGCATCCAAAGTCAGAAGTTCTACCTCCTGGCTACTGTGATTGGCCATTCCGTGACATGCTCGGACACCATTGCAGAGGCGCGTGTTGCGGCCAATCATGCCAGCGCCCGTGATCGAACACCTCTCTCCTGACTCTCGGCAATTCGTATCTAACGAACGTAAGGAAATTCATATTAGTTCGAATAGATACCCTTCGAACGTGATAGGATCCTATTTGATATGCATTTGTGTGAATATCCGATGCAAATGCGTACGCATCTGATACATATCCCGTAACATATCTGCTCTGAAAGCATCAAATCTCCTGGATCCAGTTTGACTCTGCTTTCAACCTATGTTGAATGCACTCTGGAGCCTTTGCAGAGGTGACTGGCTCAGTCCCTTTCCCTCCTTGACAGGTTCACGAATGTTCCAGAACATTTGAACAAAAACGAATGTCGATGCACAAATGTTGTAACATTTGATTTGTGTACATGTGTCCGAATTTGTCCAAATATCGAATATTATGAATATGTGTACATATCCCTAACCGAAACTCTTGAACCTATTTTCAGTCAGTACTAAGCAGCCCTATGAAACAGGCAAAAGAAACCCTGAAGAAAACATGGCTGCAAACTCAAAGATCCTCTTTTGCACGAGGAGGCAGAATATCTAAAGGAACGCCTTCTCCCGTACCGATCTGCCCATGCCCTAAGATCTGCAGGAGAGGCCCTCCTGGTTGTCCCACTGTCTTCAGTAGTGATGCTGGTGGGCACCTGGGAGAGAGCCTTCTCAGTAGTGGCCCCCAGGCTGTGGAACAGTCTCCCCCTTGAGGTTCGTCGGGCTCCTCTGTTTATGTTCAGGAAGGCGGTGAAGACACACCTCTTTGCTCAGGCCTTTGACTAAATATCAGTCGTGTTTCCCCCTCTGTAAACATCACTGTTTTAATTGATATTGTTTTGGTTTTAACATATTGGATTTTAGACGCTGTGATGGTTTGTATTGTTCTTATATTATTTTGTTTGATATGGGGATTTTAAGGTTGTTACCCGCCCTGAGACCTTCGGGTATAGGGCGGGATAGAAATATAAATAATAAATGAATAAAATGAATAAATAAGTAAATAAGCTTGAGAAAGACACCATGGGCGTTACCTTGAATCTGGGTTAAATATTTCTCACATCTGAGAAGTGTTAAGATCAGAGCAGGCTTTAAGGTCGGAGCATGCCAAATGTAACCCGGCACAGGGAGAAAGGAGGAGAGAAATTATTCCCTTTCCACCCTCCACGTTCCCCTTTGTAGCCTGCAGATGGTATTTGCTTAATTTGCCAAGATGTTGTTCAGCTTAATTAAGCAGTCTTTGCAAATATTTTCAGATCTTAGAACGAAAGACCCCACACAGCAAGAGGCGAGCCGTGCATAATGAAAACTGCGTGACAGCTGCCTGTATTTAGTCTGTCCATTATTACAGAATTACAGATTGCAACAAATATTCTGCTGCCCGATTCACCAAGGATATGCACAACTTTTTTACGTTTAGGGCCATAGCTTCCTGCTGTAACCACTGTACTGTTGCAAAACTTGCCGTACTTAGTTTTACCTGTCATTAAAGCAGAGTGTGAGCTTCCTTCAAAGTAAGCATACAAGGATTGAGCTATAAATGCGTCGTTTCATGCATGAATGATTGCTTTGCAGTCACATCTGCTTGCCACATGGAGAGGCAGCAGAAGATTTCTGAATGCCCTTTTGAGGGCTTGGTTTTGTTCTTAAATGTGCAGCTTGCAGGGAGGCACAGAGGTGATTCGGTTGGTTCGTGGTTTGCAGCGAACCAGCTAGTTTGCGTTGAACTGAACATCCAGAAATCAAATAGAACCTAAGCAGCCCGGGATTTGTGAATAGGGATCTGCACAAAGACAAGTTCCCCTCTTCGATTTGAAGCAAATCAAACGGGGGGGGGGGATTTGGTTTCATGTGACCCCCCCCCCCGCAAATGTGGGAGGCGTTGGCTTTGCGTGAGAACATCCAATGAATGTTTGCGTTCAATGGGAACCCTCCACCCTTCCCTTCCCTTTCTGCCTCCCCCACCTACTCCCCTGCCAATGCCACCACCACCATCACATGCTCCCCCAAGGCCCAACTGGGCCTTCTGGAGGTGGCAAACACCTCCCCATCCAGAAACCACCGAAAATGAGGTTTCCCATGTGTGAAGGTTGCTTAGCCAAAGGAATCACTGTCTGGCTTTTCTAGTGAACCAACATAACGGATTTATTGTATACAGAATGGTAAGTAAGAATACAAGAACCTCTGAAGACACACTCTTCCCCCCCCCCCCACCCCCAGTTGTCAAGAAACAAAGTAACATTTACTGAGCTAGCTAATCTTATCCCAACTGGGCATCCTTAGCCTACTAGGAAATGGCTCCGGCTGCTAACGCACACAGAGGGAAGACAGTTTCAACCGCCTCTTCCCCTCCTTCAGGCTCTCTCACTTCAGAGCTGGGCTGCTTGAGGATTTCAGTAACCCCTGAGAGGGCAGAGCAGTGACCCCTGCTTCCCCCTCCCCGGTTTCAACCCCATAACTGACCAACACCCCTTCCAGGTAGGACCTTTTTATAGCCTCTGCCGAGGTTCTGTCCCTCCTGATTGGCTGGCCTTGGGCTTCTTTTCTCCCCCCTTCTTCAATATGCTAATTAGATTGAGTAAGCCCCTTCCTTACCTGTGTCCACAGGTAACTAGGGGTGTCTCTGCACATACCTCCTGAAATCTGGATTCAGGGAAACCGTTTTTCTCAAACCCGTCTCTGGGAAGGTCCATCTGAAATAGGGACGGATCCAAATAAGGTCACCTGCTTCCGCACTCGCGTGGGAAGGCTGGATTCTGGAGAATGGATGGAGTGGGTGCTGTGCGGACGCATCAGCACCCGTTCCAAAAGTCCTCCGGTTCGCACACCACCGACGCCACCCCCGGAGCTGCGGGACTGGAGCGGTGAGCTGCCAGTCAATTTGCTTCCGGCGGCACCCGGCGCGCAGGGGAGCGGGCAGGCAGTCCTGCTTCCGTCCTTCCCAACATGACGGCCAGATTAAGACCTAATTTTTCAGGTCTTTCCAGGAACCGGTTTTAGCGGCGCCAAGACCACATTAGAGATGGATCTCATTGCGAGCCTGTGCGGAAGCAGCGTCCTTGAAATGTCCTGGATCTGGCTTCCAGTGTGGAAGGTAAGTTCAAATGTGTTCTGTATCTGTCTTTAATGTGTTTCTAAATGCGTTCTAACGGCCTGTGCGGAAACACCTTAACTTTCCTGGTCCGCACCTTTACTGATAACACATTTATAATCCATTTTCTTATCGCATTACAGCAATTAATAAGTGCAATAATTAAGCTTGGGCTTCACACCATGGTTTCTGGATAGGAGACGTGTGCCGCACCTCCGGAAGTCCTAGCAATGGCATCCAGAGGTAAGGGGCCAGGGCGATGGGAGGCCAGGGGTGGGCAGATCTGACCTTCATCAAAGCTTCAAATGAAGCTTTGACGAAGGGCGAATCCATTAGATTTGCAGGTGAATGCGGGCCTGTGAGTGTATGTAGGCACCTTTTGATTCACCTGCACATGTTCAAATCCATATGAACCCGTATGAGTTTCAACTGGCATGAATATTTGTGCACATCCCTGTGTGTGAACATGAACGATTTGATCAAAGAGTTCAAGAAGGTATGGAGCACTGAAAGTTGGTATAAATATATGAATGATTTTTTTTATTATTTGATTTTCTAAGGGAGGGAAGAATGATTTAGATGGGTATGCACAATATTAGTTGGCAACAGAAATGGGCTAAAATGTTATTGTACAGCTTGAGTCCAGTGGGGGGGGGGGGGGAGAAAGACTTTAAAGGAAACAATTGATTTGAAATATAATGTTTGAAAATCTTAACAATTCCACTCCACTCCATTCCATGGGAGAGGGTCGGTGGGGTGTCTTATTGCACTGTATCATTTTGTGGATGATTATTGTAAAAAAAAACAAAAAACATTTTTTTAAAAACAAATATAAATAAATAACAGTTCATATTTGAAGAAGAAGAAGAAGAAGAGTTGGCTTTTCTACCCCGCTTTTCTCACCCATTTAAGGGGACTCAAAGTGGCTGACAAACCTTCTGTTCTTCTCCCCACAACAGAACACCCTGTGAGGCAGGTGGGGCTGTGAGAGCTTAGAAGAGAGCTGTGACTAGCCCAAGGTCACCCAGATGGCTTCATGGGGGAGGGCAGAATCAAACCCGGTATTCCCAGGTAAGAGTCCGGCTCCTTAACCACTAGACCAAACTGGCTCATTTGCCCTGGATGGAGCTTTTTTTAATGACAAAAAAATGGTATGTCTTTCTGTTGAAATTGAAAACGAACAACCGCTTGTTTGATTAAATCATTTGCATTAAAGGGAACAAACAGTGGTAAAATTTTAATAAATAAAATTATAAAAAAATAAAGGGAACAAACAGGTGGTTGATTCAACGGGAAGCTGAATGTGCAGTTTTGGTTTGTGTGCGTCTCTCTCTGCTTACGAACTCTGGAAGACCGCATTAATCGGCTTCCATCTTGAAATAACTATCTAGCCCTTATGAGTGCAACAGAAGGAGCGAGAACAAATCAGGGTGGTTTGTTGTTCTGTAACCCTTGGGTCACTTTCACAGTTGATATCAGATGTTTGCCAGGAGGTTTCCTTGTGACTGTCAGAATTCCTTTCATGGAGACAGGGACAGTAGAGGTGAGAAAGCAGTGGAGGAAAGTGGTGCAAGGAGAAGAATGCAGCTGTTCCTTTATGGCCCGTCCTACTCGCCTTCCTCCCATGCATGACGCAGGTGGGACCTCCCAAAATACATGCTCTTCCCTTAGTTCTTGCTTTGATGAAGGAGCATCTAGCCGACGGCTTATTCACATCGCTGACCGCATTGCTCCTAGGCTTTTTCTTTGACATGTGAGCGTGAAAGAAGTGCGAAGGCAAAATAAATACAAAGGCAAGTTGAACTTCGTGGGTGAAAACGCCCTTGAAAACCACAAAGATAAATAAACCTCCCTGCTTTTTGCCAGCCCCCCCCCCCCCCGGCCTGCCTCTCCCAAGAAGTACTAATTTGCATCCTTCAACAACCTTTTAGGGATAGGTTTTTGGGAAGAACACCACAAAGCCTGCGCCTTGAGATAATTTCTATTCCGTACTCGGTCAGACTTGAAAGTTGGGAACCTTTACATCGACTTCATGGGTTGTCAGTGGCTGCTGATAAATTTCTGTGTCAAACCGCAGCGTGTGATGACCCATGGGACAGAAAGTGGTCCCAAAGGTGGGGAGGAATACAGAGAACTTGGCCCTCACACCATAACCACAAGACAGGCTGTGTTCAGGCATAACAAAATAGCTGCCTCAGAGGTGCCTCAGAGAGACGGCGTGTGGCTCTTGTGTTCCCAAGCCTTCCCTGATCCATCTTTTCTAGCTCAGGATGTTTGGGAGAGTGTGCACTGGTGTGTGAACAATTCCACCTCTCTAAGCTGCCTCAGATATTTTTTTTTTTTTGCTGTGTCTGATCACAGGCAGAGATACCTACCTACCTACCTACCTACCTACCTACCTACCTGTGAGCCAATTTGGTCTAGTGGTTAGGTAGCCAGACTCTTATCTGGGAATACTGGGTTTGATTCTGCCCTCCCCCATGAAGCCAGCTGGGTGACCTTGGGCTAGTCACAACTCTCTTCTGAGCTCTCACAGCCCCACCTGCCTCACAGGGTGTTCTGTTGTGGGGAGAAGAATAGAAAAGCTTTGTCAGCCACTCTGAGTCCCCTTAAATGGGTGAGAAAAGAGGGGTAGAAAAACCAACTACTACTACTACTACTCCTTCTTCTTCTCTTCCTTGTGGCTTTCCACCCTGCTGAATTTAAGCCTTGCTTGGCATTGAACAGGAATTGCTAAAGCTAATGCCCTCCACGTGTTACCAGACACCAAAACCCCAATATTACTGAATGGCAGCTATGTTGGCTGGGGGATTACTGATATCCAAGCATCTTTGGAGGGCCATCATTTTCAAACTCTTGTCTTCTGGTAAAAGAAAAGGTCCAGCCTAGTTGAACATCAGCCTCAGCCACTATGTGAGAAAGGGGGCCTCTGGCCTGAAGGCTCTTTTCACCAGAAGAGGTATGAACAGAACTTTCCGGGCTTTACCATTGCACAGCTATCTGGGCCAGGGCATGCTCCGGGGCATGCGGAGATGATTCCGTGATGGAACTGTCTCTCTGTTGTATGAACTGCTGAACTTCCTTTCCAGCAAGTGCAAAAAGGCCCATTGTTGTGTTTAGCATTGTTGTTTTTAGTTGTTTATTTTTAACTTTGCTTTTATTGTTTTTAGAGTAACCTTCCCTGAGACTTGAGTCTAAGGTGAGATAGATAGATAGATAGATAGATAGATAGATAGATAGATAGATAGATAGATAGATAGATAGATAGATAGATAGATAGATAGATAGATAGATAGATATTCACTCTTGATTCAGTATCTATCACACCCATGTGCTCTTTAGCCACAATGCCATGACCAGAATGCGTGTAGGTGGTGGCAGTGAACAGTAACCTCATACAATAGAAGTACAAACTGGCCAGTGTCACACACTGTGGGAGTACACCAGTGAGGGTTGCCAGTCACATGGGGCTATGAGATAAGACCACAAGCATGCTTTATTGTCCTCTTTCCTTTGCGGTCATCCCAAATGCTCTGGCTTTTTGTCCAGCCTGCTAGAATATAGGCCATCCTTTTGCAAAGTGAGATTTTTGGAGTGCTTTGTCTTAAAATTGGTATATAAACCCAGCCAATCAATCAATCAGCCAGAATACTGACCATACAGACAGTTTCATACAGACCCCTTTCTCCTGGGATTGTTCACACAGCTGTCTACCCATCCCCCCTCTTAGTGAAACCAGTTTGGTCTTGTGCTTATAGTGCTGGTCTCATATCTTATCACCAGATTTGATTCTGCACGCCTCCACAAAGCCAGCTGGGTGACCTTGGGCTAGTCACAGCTCTCTTTCTGAACTCTCACAGCTTCACCTACCTCACAGCGTGTTCTGTTGTGGGGAGAAGAACAGAAGGTTTGTCAGCCATATTGAGTCCCCTTAAGGGCCAGAAAAGCAGGGTAAAAAATCCAACTCTTCTTCTACACTGTGCTGGTGGGTGGTCTTTTTCAAGCTACGCCAGTGTCATTCCTCATCCACAGCCCCTGTGGATACCAACCCAAACATCTACTGCCTACAAGTCACTTTGACATTTTGGATCCGTTCTAGATGAACATTTGTGCAAGAATTTTTTAAAAAAGTTTTTGTTCTGAAAGATAAAGGCAAAGCGTTAATTCAAAAAATTCCTGGGCCACTTGGAGTGGGAGGTAACACATCACATGTGTTCCGGAAGGAAACTGGAAGAGTAGAATATCGATCATGTGTCTATGTTCAGAGGAGCGTCTGTCTTGCCTCAGCATCCCTTCTTTAATCATAAGAGGCTGCTGAATCCCACCGTATGGAAGGAATGTGATATTGATTATATGATTCAAACACAGCTCATTACTTCTTCCTTCTGTGCATGATATTTGCATCATGTTGAATGTAGCCAGGTGCGGCATAAGGAAGTTCAATGCAAGAAGATGGCCCAGGAAACATTCTGCTACACACAGGTCTATGCCCTGAAATTTTATGTGGTAAGGAAATGTGAAAATAAGCTTGCCTGCAGTCCAGGTCCAGATTTTTGGAAGTCCCACTGAACCACGTAGGATGTGAGTAAATGCACGTGGGATGTGGGGGCATATGTGTTGGATTTGAGTAAATTAAAATGTGACTTTTAAAAGCTAATTAAAGGCATGCACATCAAAATTAATTAAACATTAAATATCAATGCTTGCCTTTTTAAATGTTAGTGCTGGGATTTCATCAGCTTGTTCTCAAGCCTGGCCTTCTGACAATGGCAGGAACACCAGGGTGGCCCGTAGGAACCATGGCAGTTGCTATAGGAGCTGGGACAGAGCCAGATGGAAGGGGGATCAAAATGGATGCAACTAGTTTGGGTTGCAGTGCCGGTTTGGTCTAGTGGTTAGGGAGCCAGACTCCTATCTGGAAATATCGGGTTCGATTCCGCCTTCCCCCATGAAGCCAGCTGGGTGACCTTGGGCTAGTCACAGCTCTCTTCTGAGCTCTCACAGCCCCCACCCACCTCACAGGATGTCTGTTGTGGTGGGAAGAACGGAAGGTTTGTCAGCCACTTTGAGTCCCCTTAAATGGATGAGAAAAGCGAGGTAGATACTTCTTCCGAATTCTGGCACTTGAGAGATGTGGATCGCAACCCATCTCCATGTGCTGGACTACTGGGGGACCCACTTTGGCAGCACATCAAAGTGCATCGCAGAAATGGGTTCTCAGGGGACTTTGAGGCAAGGGACATTTGTTCTGAGCCCCTTCAGAGTCATATCCTGCCCTTGGAGCAGTAGGTGCACCAGCGCTGTTGTCATGGTCCAATCCAGCAGGCCTTGCTGGCCCAACCCACTGGTTTGGATCAGGGCCCTTCAGTACAGAAAGGCCCTAATGGAGTATGTTGCCAAACCAGCCCCATCCCTAAATTTGAGGGTTTCAGTTCAATAACCTACCAAACCAGGCCCCTGTTCGCACTACGGCCTCTAGTGAAGAATTAGTGAACTCCTGGTAAAGAGCATCTGCACATGGAGGAGGCTGTTAGACCCTCCAAGGGTGCCCTACCTCACAAAGTCCACTAAATGTTGATTAGATGTGGAGCACAAAGTCGTGGTCCACACCTTAACCAACGTTTACCAGAAACGTACCTGGAGCGTCCAGCGGCATAGCCATCCATACCTCTTCCAGTACTCTGGGGTCATCTCGGACAACCATAGATGAGACTGCATGTGTGCAGAGCATCAGCCTCAACTCTGATGCACACACAGTCGTGGAGGCCGCCACAGCCAAAATGGCAGCACCTAGAAGAGGACCCACTCTGAGACCAAATAAGGTAAGTACTCAATTGCGGGGGAAAGGAACGGCCAAAGTTGACTAGCGCTTCAAGTGTAAGCGCTAGTTAATATCAGTTAATAGTGCTCCTTTCCCATCCAGCGGACAGGAAGCGAAGTGTGAAAACGACCAGGATATGTTCAATTCAAACAGTTTGTTTAGTTTGACTTCCCTTCTTCCTTCGCGCAGGTGGTCTTTTCCCATCACTTGCCAGCCTCTTCTCCATCACATCACAGCCTCCCTCTGTCATGTGCCAGTGGTCCCACCACCTTAGAAATCCAAACCACCTCAAATTCAAGGAGATGAGTCCAATGGCTGGAGGGATCTGACTACCATGGGATAAGCCCAGCTCTCTCTCTGCTACCTCACAAATCATTTGGTTGGCTGCTGTTTTTTTTATTATTATTATTATTATTATTATTATTATTATTATTATTATTATTATTATTATTATTATTATTATTATTATTATTATTATTATTATTATTATTATTATTATTATTATTGCTGTGTTGTTGTTTTCACACTACATGAGATGAGGAACTGATCTTATGCTCTTTAACAGTGTCCTTTCCTACTCTAGCTACATCCTTGAAGAGACGGGTTTCATTCGAGGAAGAAGGAACCTGCCAATTATTCGAATCCCAATAATACCTATAAAACTGCAAAGTCCAGATTGGACTGTTGTAATGCGCTCTACATAGGGCTGCCCTTGAAAACAGTTTGGAAGCTGCAGCTGGTGCAGAATGCAGCTGTAAGACTGCTAACCGAGACAGCTGGCCGGAAGCACATCATGCCGGTCTTAAAAGAGTTGCACTGGCTGCGATTCACTACCGAGCCCAATTCATTGTGTTAACTTTAACTTGAAAGGCCCTAAATAACATAGACCCCAAATCTCTAAAGAATGCCTTCTTCCGTATCCACCTGCCTGTGTCTTAAGATCTGGAGGGGAGGCCCTCCTTGTCCCAGCACACTCAGTAGTAAAAGCACCCAGGAGAGAGCCTTCTCAGTGATGGCCCCTGGGCTATGGAATAGTCTCCCCCTTGAGGAGTATTAGGCCCCTTCACAGTGTATGTTTAGGAAGACAGTGAACATGCATCTTTTTGCCCTGCCCTTTGGTTAAATAGGAATATACTGTCTCTTCCCACTTTACAGACACTGTTACTGTTTTAATATGTACGGTTGTTGTTTTAATATATGTCTGATTTTAAATGTTGTTAACCTGCCCTGAGACCTTTGGATATAGGGTGGGAAACAAACAAACAAACAAACAAACAAACAAACAAACAAACAAACAAATAAATAAATAAATAAATAAATAAATAAATAAATAAATAAATGCTTTCCCCTATTGGTTTATTAAGGAAAGCTTGGTGAGGGGGAAAAGGTTAAGCTGAGTTGTGAAAGATGAAAGTGCCATAGGGGTGGGGGGCTGACACAGACCCAACAACCAAAAAAGCGCGGTTAAAAGTGATATTATGGAGGAAGAGGGCGACTCCACTGTAAGGGGCGAAAAGACGTAAGCAAGCGGCTTACTCACCATGCGATTAATGATAGAGGTGAAGGATTTCTGCAGTAAGGTGGGGAGAGATTTATTGTCACTGGTAGGCTGAAATGTGTTCCAGAGGAAGGGAAGGGGAAATGAATCATTCCAGGCGAAAGGAAAACCTCTGTATTTGGTGTTTATTAGAGGAGTGGCCGGGGGAAATGAAGAAAACAAGTGAGGAATGGCAGGGGTTAATTTTCTGGACCGGATACCTAGAGCAAGCCACCCTTCAAAACATGGGGAAGATGCACACTGGAGACTTTGGTGAACATCAAACCACTGCCCTGAATCAGGTCAGTTTTGGTGGAAGCGTCTTCAATGCACCGGGGCTCCAGGTTAGAGAAGCCCTGATGCTAAGTGCCCACCTGTTCCTTTCTCTCTACATCCTGACACTGACATTCAGCCACGTTGCCAAACTTTGAAATGGGTCCCCAGGCAGCCGGGCTGAAATACATTGTTATTGTTAGACACCATTGTTGTAGGGCTGATTCCTGATTACTCCATGGGGCTTTAAATGCAATTTTCATGGCAGGGATCAAGGATAGAGCCTCAAAGGTCTGACTGTCAGCTGCCATTCTCAGGTAGATGCCCCCTTAGTCATTCACCTGCCTACGCCCACATAAGGACATAGTGAGAACATAAGAGCAGGCCCCAGCCCACCTAGTCCAGCATCCTGACTCACATATTGCCCCAGCAATTGCTTCAGGTCATTCTCATAAGAACATAAGAGGAGCCCTGCTGGATCAGGTCACAGCCCATCAAGTTCAGCATCCCATCTCATACAGTGGCCCACCAATTGCCCATGGACATCTCAAGCAGAGACAAGGGCAAACCTTCTCCTGCTCCCGAATCCCAGCAAATGGCCTTAGAGGCACCCTGCTTGTCCGTCCCGCCCCCCCCCCCCAGCCTGAAAGATGTACTTAGGCATCCATTCTAGTAGCCACTGATACATCTCCCATAAATTATCAAATACCAGCATGTGCGTGTTCTTATATTTCACACAGACGTTACCAGCCCTGCAATTTACTCTGGAATATTTCTTGTTAGCACTATTTTCAGGAGGCATCTGCAGCCGGTGTAAGTACTCAAGACTTGCAAACTCTGATCTTCACTTCATTCCATTTATTTAATTTGGTCAACCATTTTCATGCTGAAAGAAATGTTTCTCTACACAACCCTGTCTGTCTTAACAGTGTATGTGTGTATTAACAACAACAAAAAAACCCTTCACCCCTCCAAACAAGACTCGTCATGAAATTCCATACTACATAATACAAGCATTGATGAGAACAAGCCCTTGATCTCTGTCCAGTGGCAAAAACTATTCTTTCTCGGGCCGGACAACAATAACTCTGTTTTTCTAAGCTAATCCTTGCAATGCCCACATTATTTATGTATAGACGAGCTGAGAGTCGAGCCACTTCAAGATACAAGATGGGGTTGGTTGCACGAAAGAAACAATCTTATAACACAATCCCAGTGGCGTAGAACTCTTAGATTTAAGTCTACAGTGGTTTTAATGCTGGCATTGTGATCATAAAAGTTCTGTGGATTACTCTTGTTTGATGTTGTACCCTGTGACCTCAGGTGAAAGTCCAGGCGGTAATTTAAGTGATACATAAATATGCCAAGAGACTGTGGGAAAAGCCACTGCATGAAACGTAGGCTGGTTGGTATGTCTGCCTAGTGAGACCAACTGAGGATTCCACTACGCACAGCTTGGGATAAATATGGGATATGGGATAAATACGGGATGCATACGGATGTGTACAGATGCACACGGGTATTTGTCACATTAAAAATTTGCACAGATGTGTCCAGGCTGGGACGTTCAAATTATTCGTACGAAGCTTCGTTAATGTTTGTGAACCTGGGGAGGTGGGAAAGCGTCTGCCCTAGTCGCATCTGCAATGGATCCAGATTCAAAGTGAATTAAAAGTGGATTGAGAGTGGATTGGATGCATTCTGAGCGGAGATGTAGGGGGATACATATGGATTCGTAGCGGGGATCTGAATTGGATTCATATTGAACATTTGTATGAAATTCGAATCCCACTACATTCAAAGGGGATCGGTTTGAATGAATACACATTTTTAGCACTCAAATTTAAACAAACTGAACATGAAAAAACACTTGTACACACCCCCAGATTCCTCCGGTAATGACATTCTGTTAGCAAAGATTTCTAGCCCAGGGGCTTAAATGAAGAAAAGCAGATGGATGCTGTATCTTATAAATGATCTCCTGACCACACCTTGGTGGCCTCGAGGGAGCTATAATGCAGGAAATCCTGCCTCAGCAGTTAATGCCTCCTAGCTTAGACAGCACAGTGGCTTGCACTGGTCACTGCATGTTTAACTGATGCATGCATCTGGGCCCTTGGGTATCCCAAATGGCACTTGATGGCATCTCTGTGCATGAGTATAAGGTGCCTCTCTCAGCCTCGGTGCTAAGATGGCAGCTCTGTCCTGTGGGTAAGTAAAACGTAGGGATGTGCAGGGATATTTGAAACATTCAAAGTTTGATCAAATTCGTTTGCATTTCAACATTCCAATTCAAAGCGAATGTCCTTAATTCCAATTTAAACATTCAAACAAATTTCAGATTTTTGAATCCATCCGTTCGAATTATTTGGACATCCGTATGGGTACTTGCATGTATGCATCTCTCCCGCATCTGTACGCGTTTGTACAGATCCATACGGCACAAAAACGGGTTGCATATGGGATAAATACGGGATGCGTACGGATGTGTAGAGATGTGTACGGGATGCGTAACAGTGCGTATGGTCACATATGAATGTTGTCGACAATCGTAAGTGCAAATCTGAACCAAAAATTCAAATAATAGATTCAAATTTGCTTAATTCAAATCGAATTTGGGTACATTAGAATTTTAAAGATTCGAATCAAATTGAATTTTTGGATATTCGAATCGAATCCCAGAAACTGCATTCGTGTACACCCCTGGTAAAAAGCACTCTTGCTGGAAAGCTCAGAACCAGTGCTGCAGCAATAGTATTTAGCTTTTTTTAGGTGGGGAAAAGCAAGGCTATGGCGGTCTTGTCTCAGACACATGAGGCAAGCCCACTATAGCGGTGTTGTAATGGCACTATATCCCCCCCCCCCATCTAGATGGGCCCTTATCACCAACCTGGGGCCTGCCATAGTCTGCACTAGCATGCAGACAGAGGATACCTATTCCAGGATATCTTCCAGAATACGGCCAAGTGAAAATGGTCCCTGACCTGTCTTCATTTCCAAATTACATTCAAATAACTAGATCAAGCTTCTCCTTTATTAAGAAGTCAGAAGGTTGCATAGGATACCTCTCTGCAAGGTTGGTTTCCCCCCACCGCCCAATCAACATTTCAGTTAGCTGAATCATGTGCTGTTTCAATGAATGCCGATGAGCCCAAAGTGACCAAGTCCTTCATAGGTCAGCCAGTTTGGTCTAGTGGTTAGGGAGCCGGACTCTTCTCTGGGAATACCAAGTTCGATTCCACCCTCCCCCATGAAGCTGGCTTGGTGACCTTGGGCTAGTCACAACTCTCTTCTGAGCTCTCACAGCCCCACCTACCTCACAGGGTGTCTGTTGTGGAGAGAACAGAAGGTTTGTCAGCTGCTTTGAGTCCCCTTAAATGGGTGAGGAAAGCGGGGTAGAAAAGCAAACTCTTTCTTCTTCTTCTTCTTCATATCAGAGATAAATTCATGGAGGACAGGTGTATCAATGGCTACTAGAATGGATGCCTAGGTACCACCTCCAGGTAGGAGAGACAGGCAGGAAGCCTCCAAAGGCCATTTGCAGGGAGTTGAGAACAGGTGAAGGTTTTGCCTTTGCTTTCTCCCAGAAGCCATTGGATGAGGCAAGATGCTGGTTTAAATGGGTTGTGACCAGATCCAGTTGGGCTCCTCTTAGGTTCTTTTGTTTTTTTAATGTAAAGTGTTGTAACTATTTACAAATAGGTCATCAGAACCTAAGAGACGCCCTGCTGGATCAGGCCCCACGTCCTTTTCTTGCCTTTTCTTGTGTGTCTTTGGATCTGTTCTTTTCAGGAACTTTTGGTTCATGTACATTTTTTATGGGATTGCCACTCTGGGTATGTCCAGATTTAGGAAAACTGCACTTTGGAATGTGCAGCAGAGGTGTGGGCGTCACACCTGATGCCTGATTCACCATAGCAGCAGCGCATTATGCCACCGCTACTTCGAATTTACCTACCCAAATGTTCCCGCCAGTCCAGACAGGATGGTGAGAACAGCGAAGGAGAAGGCTGCCCCATTCCCATGTGATGCATGCGTCACTGCGTGCGCCACAGAAATATCACAGCTCTCCGAGGAGGAAGCTATGGGGGGGCTGCAGAAGTCTGGACGCCAGACCGCCGCTTCAAGGCTGTGAATTTTAATATAACTGTGGATTTAATCTGCTAACCTGGAAGCTGCCTCTGTTGGAGGAATTTTACAGCAGCATCCTGAAAGGTGGGCATGGCAGCCTTTACGAAACCCATTCAGTGTTGCCTGTTCCTATTGCTCTTCTGGCAAGGGGAAATAGATCGCCGTCACTGCTAAAAAAAGGAACTGCTGTAGCTTTCCACAATTTGCACCTACTTTTGAGCTGCTGAAGGTTTGCCGACATTGCTGCCAGCCCTTTGTGGCCTGCCTAGGCTTAGGACTCGGGCGGGTGATCCAGCCGGGCATTATGCCATTGGCTCATCTCCAGCTTGTTCTGTTTCCATGGTTGCCCATATCTGATGCAGTGCAGCTCACAATGTGTCTACATAAGCAAATGGTACCTGACACGCACCTTCTGTCTGGTGGGTTGCTAGGCAAGCCGGTGGCGTTAGGGGAAGTCAAAGTCACCCCTGAATCAAGCTGGACTCCTGCGGCAGAGATATAGGTGTGGTTTGCCATTACCTTTCCCCAGGGCCATGCGAAACAATGACCTTGGGACTCTCTTTTGCAGGGCTTTGCTCTGACACTTATTCCAATTAAGGTTGCATCTGATATTGGGAAGGTCAACTTTATTCCAGCACATGCACTCACGCACAAGCGTGTGGCTTGGAGAGCCACAACTTAACCCGCTGTGTAATTACTGCGGATTTAGGACAGTGATCAGTATACTGGACCAGCAGCTGTACTGGAGGAGTGTGGTCAAAGGGGCACTCCCCCCTCCCCAAGAAGCAGTCTAAGGGGGCAGGAGGGCCGGTTGGGTCGAGTGGCTAAGGGAGCCGGACTCTTAACTGGGAATACCAGGTTTGATTCCACCCTCCTCCACGAAGCCAGCTGGGTGACCTTGGGCTAGTCACAGCTCTCTTTGAGCTCTCACAGCCCCACCTACCTTGCAGGATGCTCTATTGTGGGGAGAAGAACTGAAGGTTTGTCAGCTGCTTTGAGTCCCCTTAAATGGGTGAGAAAAGTGTGGTGGAAAAGCCAACTCTTCTTCTTCTTCTTATCCTTAGATCACACCAGCATGTGGAAAGGAAGGTCCTAGTGCTCTTGCTTGTCCTCAGTACGCTGCCTCGGTGCCCATCAGTGCAGGGAGTGATTGGCATTGTGACAGCATTCTGGGTAACAGGACAGCCTCTGCCACTGTGTGTGGTCCCTGCTATGATCTCAGCATCCCCTTCAGGGGCAAAACCAAACCCAGACATGAGCGTATTAAATCCAGTGGTGGCTAGGCCCTCTCCTGTCAGGAGGGCAAAGCAGGAAAGGGAGAACAGGGGAAGCCAGGGGCGAGTGGGATGACCACATGGGATCTGGCTTCACTGAACATCATGCAACATGAGCCCATGAGACCACCTGAACTGAGGCAAGCATGGAAGAGGACCAGAGAGTGGATTCAAGCTTTGAGCTGCTTGAAGAAGAAGAGTTGGCTTTTCTACCCAGCTTTTCTCACCCATTTAAGGTGACTCAAAGCGGCTGACAAACCTTCTGTTCTTCTCCCCATGACAGACATCTGATGAGGTGGGTGGGGCTGTGAGAGCTCAGAAGAGAGCTGTGACTACCCCAAGGTCACCCAGCTGGCTTCGTGGAGGAGGGCAGAATCAAACCCGGTATTCTCAGATAAGAGTCCAGCTCCCTAAGCACTAGACCAAACTGGCTCACTTGGTAAGGTACCGCCTCTCCTTCCCCTTCTAAGGCTAGCCACCCCTCATTAAAGCACTGCTGTGGCTCAGTGAAAGGGCGGATTGCCTGGAAAGCTCTACAACGTCGCTGATTCGATCCCCCCAGCCTCTGCCCAGACACAGGCAAGGGCAAACCACATCTGTATCTCTGACAAGAAAACTGCATAGAGGGGCCCATGGAGTCTGGGAGGAGCTGTAGCTCAGGGGCAGAGCAAACTGCCTGGAAAGCAGCAGAGAAAGGTCACTGGTGCACCCCCCAGCCTCTCCCCAGAAGCAGGGAATGGCAAACCACTTCTGTATCTCTGCCAAGAAAACTGCATCAAGGTGCCTAGCAGCACCACCAGTGACCCCTGCAAAATAATTCCCAGCAAAGACAACTAATATCATTTATTTTCTATGGATTTATTTTTATTTTTTTTGCAATTTATTTATATTTTTAAAAGCAGATAAACCGCACACCTTCGCATGCTTAGGGGCCGCTGCTCCTTTGCCGCCTCCTACAGGCTACCGTGCACTTGACTGATGGCACCCAGGAAGACCCGAGGAGGACCCAGATGCCGCAAAGATTTTGTAACCTGCCCTCCCCTCCGGAGCCAATAGCAAGATCGGGTTCTGCTGGCTTGTTTGCAGTCCGCCGAGGGTGCAGAGAAGCGGCCGGCTTGTTGCATGTACGTCCTGGAAACCGCCAAAGGCGCTAGATCGGGCAGCAGAGAGAGGGGTAAGAGGGCGCATTTGGGGCGCGCGTGTGCCTAGACGCTGGGAAGGGGTACCTTGTGGAGCAGGGGTGCATTGGGGTGTGTGTGTCGCCGTGAAGTTTGGAATCGGTTTCCTTAAAAGGACCCGAGCCCGGGCAGCTGACCAGCAACAGCGGCGGCGATGCTCATTTTGGGATGCTCGATTTATTTTTGCATCGCCAAATGGGGCGAGTTTCCAGCGTGGGCAACCCTTGTCATCGCAGGGCCATCTTCTCCATCCTTTGGCACATCGCTTCTCCTCTCTTTACTGAGCATCGCGTCATTTCCCCTTCTTATGACTGGTCGACGGGGTGCGGATGGGGTGGTGTACGAATCAATGGATAGGGCATCTCCATGGCGCGCATGGTGGCACACGCTTGGCTCTCACAGGGGGCTGCCCTGTTGGCACGCCCGGGCTAAAAAGGACGCCCCTACCTGGCCTGACCGTCGGGGTTCCCGGCAGGCAGCTTTAAAGACGGTCCCGGAGCCCCTTGCCTCAAACTTGCCGGCTGGTGGTTGGGATTTTTTTTTTTAAAAAAAAGAATATTTCTCTCCCCACATTTCTGGCCTTGGTTGTCGCTCTGGCACACAGGGCTGCTTGGAGCATCATCTTGGTGCTAGATGGGCAGCGCAAGGCTTCTACCACCCCTCCTACCCCCGACCGACACACACACACACACACACAATAACGGCCCCAACCTGCCACGTCTGTGTTTGAACTGGACCATCCTCTTGCTTCATGGCTAATCCAGATTCCCACCCCCACCCCACCCCACCCCACGCTCTGATGTTTTTCAAAGCCGATTTCGCCGTGTCTGTTGCTGCGGTTTAAAGCATCCCTTAACCCCTCCCTCGGAAGAAGGGGCGCCTTTTCCAAACGTTGCCGTTCACACGTGCAGGTCGCTCCGCAAGCAGCTCCCTCTCTCTCTCCTCTCCGCGGGGTTGCGCGGCACGTGGGGATGCGGGAACACCCCGCCGCCCCGTGTCGCGCCTCGACGGGCCCGCCGTCCTTCTATCCGGCTGCAAACGGAGAGTACAGCGGCTTCCTCGTCGGGGAGGGGCAGGACAGTTTCTCTCACCCCCCCCCGGCTTGCAAACCGCCTCCCGGTCCTGCTGCGCTGCTGCGTTAATGCGCATCCAGGCTGGCATCACCCCCGACGGACGCGCGCGCGCTGCTCCTCCTTCCTCCACTCTCTCCTCCTCCCCCCCTTTCTTCCCACCCAGCCCCACCCCCGCTGCTCCCCCCTCCCCCAGGCCGCCCAATCGGGCGACGATGCCATCGATGGGGATTTAAAAAGAAAGCAACGCCCAGCCCTCCTCCCTCCCTCCCTCGGCTTCCTCCTCCTCGCTCTCTCGGCGCTCCGTCGCGCCAGGGCTGTGCTGCTGACCGGCTGCCGTCCCATTGCCCTGCATTGGGCACGGGGCGCAAAGAGCGCATCGCTTTGCATTGCGCCCACGGGGAGCCTGAGCGCGGCGCCGGTCGAGGGAAGGAGAGGTGGAAAGGCGCGATCGGCGGCAGCAGCAGCAGCGCCGGCGAGCGGGTAGGTGGCGCCCGGGGGACCCTGGTGGGTCGGGGGGAGACGGAGCCCCCGCTGCCTCCGCTGCCCCTTGGAGCGAGGGAGCCCCTCCAGCGGGGAGCCCCGGGGACGCCCCTCTCCACCCGATCCGGGGGACGTAAGTGCCCGCCCGCCCGCCCGGGACTTAGCGGTATCTCCTCGCCCGTCCCCGAAGATCGGGGCTGCTCTACCCCACCCTCTAATAGCCCCCGGCGCCGATCCCCCCTCTGCCCCATCTCGCCATCGCGGTAGGACCCCATGGGGCAAGCGCTGAGAAGTCCCTGCCCCGCCCCAGGCGGAGACCTGCGATCAACCCCAGAGCCCCTTCGCCTGGGCACCGCGCCCCCAGACCACTAAGGAGCCCCCAGACCACTAAGGAGCCCCCAGCAGTCCGTTCCTGCCTGGGCTTCTGGTGCTGTCGCTGGATAACCTCGAGCCGCCTCTTCCCCTACCCCGAAACAATCTCAGTCCCCTGGAGCCCTTGGGGGGGGGGGTTCTATATACCTTTGGCGCCTCTGCCCCGAAATCTAGGCGTGCCTGCCTGTCTCCCTGCTGCATAAGTGAAAGGAGCCCATCCACCTCCCCCCCCCGTCGTTAGACACCCACCCACCCACCCCAGGCACCTCCAACCGGGATCCGGGCTCGGGGTCCCCAAGGAGTCTTTGCGGAGACCCTCGACCCGAGGACGTGGCCCATCGGCCGCTCTCCGGACCGTCCTGCTGTCTCTTCCCTCGACGGACGCCCTTGGGCTTCAGGCTTTAGGCGCCTTGCTCCGCTTCTGCGACCCTTTGGAAGAGGAAGCAAAGGCGGCGGGTGGGAGGCAGGGAATCCCGTTCACAAGCGGAGTAGGAGTGTGTATATATATATATATATTAAAAAGCAACTTTTGGGTCTCTTTTCAAAAGAACACTGCAAGCTAACAGCAACAAAAAGTCCGTGTGAAAAACGGGGAAAGCTTTCTCCGGGCTCCGTTTCCTCAACCTCGCCGCAAACTTTCCCCCACTTGCGTTTCCTAAAGTTCATTCGGTTTCTGTGCTGCTCCTACTATCAGGGGCAGAGGCAGAGGGAGACGCGCGTGTTTCCCCTTTTATACCGCCCCTTGATGGAGGGAGGGGACTTGATATGCCCTCCATCCTGGAGAAAGGGCGCTTCCGTTCTCTGCCAGATGTTGCTCGCTTTTGCTTCCCCCCCCCCCGTAACATCTGCCTTGCATTTTTCCTCTGGCCCTTTCCTGTCTGCTGGTTAAGAGCTTTCATATGTGCAGTGCGCACTCCGTGGGTTATTGCGGTGGCATCATTCATGTGTGTGATGCCTGCAAATATTAGCTGGTAGATCCCTGCCCCTAGTAGCTTACATATTTAAAGGTGCCTATGAGGAAGCAGAGGCTGGATGGACAGAGACTGAAGACCGGTGAGGAAAGCTGATGTGCTACAAATAAGGCAGCTCAGATATATACTGTAGCTTAGTTTAATTATGGATAATTAAGATTCATCTACCCTCTGTTTCTCTTCTTTGATTCTCTTATGCCAATAAGCTTTAGATTGTAAAGCCCGTGAAGCCAAGATATTCCTTCATATACTTTACGGTGAGTCAGTTTGGTCTAGTGGTTAAGGAACCGGACTCTTATCTGGGAATACTGGGTTTGATTCCACACTCTTCCACAAAGCCAGCTGGGTGACCTTGGGCTAGTCACAGCTCTCTTCTGAGCTCTCATAGCCACACCTACCTCACAGGGTGCTCTGTTGCGGGGAGAAGAACTGAAGGTTTGTCAGCCGCTTTGAGTCCTCTTAAATGGGTGAGAAACATGGGGTAGAAAAGCCAACTCTTCCTCCTCCTCCACAAAGCCAGCTGGGTGACCTTGGGCTAGTCACAGCTCTTTTCTGAGCTCTCACAGCCCCGCCTACCTCACTGGGTGTCTGTGTGGGGAGAAGAATAGAAAGCTTTGTCAGCCGCTTTAAATGGGTGAGAAAAGTGGAGTAGAAAAGCCAACTCTTCTTCTTTTTCCGGCTCCATCTACACCTAAATTTTAAACTAGCTTCAGCCAGAGAACCCATCAGCAAAGGGACACAGGCCGTTTCTGAATTGTGGTGCAGTAGATCTGGATCCATAGACCTGGATTTCCCAGGACCTATGGATCTGGATCATCTGCATGGATGGTGCCAATCCGGATCAAGTTTCCCATGGCTGCAAAGCTCACACAGTGTGGCACAAGCTTCATGTCCCCCCCCCCTTTACTCCCCACAGCTAGAAATCCTGGATCATGGAGGCGTGCCATCTGGATGCTTCCATGATCCGAATTAAGGCTATTAGGCCAGATGGTAGATCCCATTAATGGGGTCTACAGTAGATCTGGATCAAGGGCCTTTCAATCTGGATCTAGCTGTCCCGTCTGCATGGATCCAGCCTAATGGGAGCAGGGCTTCGCAATCAGGATTAACATGTGGATGCCAAGGCCCTAGATCCAGATCAGAGTCCTTCATGCAGAAAGGGCCCCATCTCAGAAAAAACACCTTTGGGTTGCATAATGTTGAAGGAAAAGGACTGGTTGCTTTGCAGATGTGTTCTCTCGCTCTAAAGGAGTACTGAAACTGGATTAAAATTTGGATGTAGATGGGTCCTGCAGGGTGTTTTGAAGGTCAATGATGGTCCTGTCTCAGCAAGTGAGTTTGAAGATTTTAAATTTGTTGGCTTATAATAGGCAGGGTCTGGTCATGTGCTTAATCGAATACACAATCCTCTTGCTTTGTTAGCTCAATCAGATCCTGAATCAATGAAGATTCATTCACAAAATTTTATTTTTCTTTTAAGAAAATCCCTTGCATTTTCAACACTGATCCCTGTTTTCCCACCTGCCACCTCAATCCAGGGATGGCTCCCGTTTGTACCCTGTGATTGTTAGTTATCTGATTCATTAAAGGAGTTGCAAAATAGAACTTGGCATGAGGGTATCTGAGAACTGTTTCAGCTTCTGCCTTGACAAGCTGTATCTTGAACCCCTGAACACGTTTCTCCCCCTTTTCTGATCTTGTCACTGGTATTTCTAGATACTCCTGTTCTCTGCCTGGTGTTGGCTGCTAGATGTCCCGCTGTTTCTATGCCTGCTTTGAAGTTGTTGTGGTCACTAGCGTCCTTCTTTCTCATAAGACAATGGAGGGAAAGTAGACTGGGTGGTGGTGGACACAAATGCAATTTTTGGGATTCCATTTGAATCAAATATCCAAAAATTCAATTCGATTTGAATCTTTAAAATTCAAATTTACCCAAATTTGATCAGAATTAAGCAAACTTGAATCTATTTGTTCAAATTTTTGGTTCAAATTTGTACTTACGAATGTCGACAACATTCGTATGTTCCCGTACGCATCCCGTGTTTGTCCCATATTCAACCTGTTTTCATCCCATACTGATCCGTACAAATGCATATTGATGCGGGAAAGATGCATGCGTGCAAGCACGCATCATGTACAAACCCGTACACATACGAATATCTGAATAATTCTAACGGATAGATTCAAAAATTCAAAATTCGTTCCAATGTTTAAATCTGAATTTATGGACATTCAGTTTAAATGTTGAAATTTGGGCGAATTCTATCAAATTTTGAATGTCTTGGAATATTCGTGAACATCCCTAATGCGGACATGAGTGTATGAAAACTGCCGGTCAGAGTTTCCCTGTGGGCCTTGCCGGTGTGATCCAAAGGAGTGTAAACAAGGCATTTGGCATTTTGTTGATTGGAGAAGCTGTTCGAGAACCTAAGAGGAGCCCTGCTGGATCAGGCCATAGCATATCTAGTTTAGCATCCTGTCTCACACAGTGGCCCACCAATTGCTCATGGGCATCTCAAGTAGAAGACGAAGGCAAGGCCTTCATTTGCTCTTGACTCCCTGCAAGGGGTTTTTAGAGGCATCCTGCTTGCCTCTCCAACCTAGACTGCGTCCAGACTTGTTTATACTGTGCAACGGAAGGCGCAGCCGTGATCCAGGAGTCACACACAGCGATCCATGGATCGTCATTGTGGCACATTATCGGATCGCTACAGCACATTTACCTTAATGCTGGTAAGAGGACGCTTACTGCGCAATATGACCAAAGTTTGAATCTTACCTCCAGTCTGGGAAGAACAGCGGGAACAGCAAAGACAAGACAGGAAGGGCAGCTCAAATCTGACTGGCTGCCTCAGCCCACGTGACTGCGTGTGCCGACTCAGCTCTCACAGCTTCTGAGGAGGAAGCTATGGAGCGGCTTTTTAGTCGGGACAGCCGGTCGTCGCTGCGCAGCAGGTAAGCTGCACTTTTTAAACTGCGGATTTATTCCGCAAGAGTGGAAGCAACCCTAGAGGCAGTACCAAAGGATCCATTCTAGTAGCCGTTGATACACCTCTCCTCCCTGAATTTGTCTGATGCTATCCAGGCTGGTTGCTGTCACCACCTGTTCTGGTAGTAAATTCATAGACCAATGACTCTCTGGGTGAAGAAATGGTTCCCCTTGTTGGTGTGAACTCTGTGGTCAATCTAACCACCTGAGAGGCTCCTGTTTCCTGAGACACTTGGAAGGCAATGGGACTCCTGTACCCATCACTGGGACAACGCAACAAACTTCTAAGATGCAGCAGGGATTGGGGACAGAACTGAACCCTATTGCACCTTTGTAGTGTGGGGTCACCTATGAACTATTTGTGTAGCCTAGCACAGAAGAAATGCATGATCAGATATCAATTGATCACTGCCGTCAAAAGCCATGGATGAAATTACAGTTAAAAAAAATAACTTATAAATAATGCTTTTTATTTATCTGAATCTTTACCCAGCCCTAGATCTGAAGGTCTCTGGGCAAGTTACAATGTTTAAAACACAAATATAAAATGAGCATACTATATAATATATTATAACCCAAAAGACCACTGGTATTTGTCAATTGCTGTTTTTGATATGGAAGACAACTGACAGAAATGTAGCCACAGAAGCTATCACCCTAGTTTTTTCATCAAACAACAAGTATTTAATATAAAACTAGTTAACTTTCCCAGGTAAATCAGTGAAATGTTGAAAAAGCAAATGGGCACAGACATCACAGTAAAAACTGCAGATCCGTACTCATCCCATTTTTATCCTGTATACATCCCATATTCATCCCGTATGTATCTGTACAGATGCATACAGATACAAACAAGATATGCATGGATAAATATTCATACAGGTGTCCATATTATTCATACGAATAATTCAAAATATTCATATTAGTTCAAATACTAAAAAACGAAAGTCTGGAGATTTGATTTGAATTCGAATGTCCAAATTTGTCTGAATTCGATCAAATAAGGTTAATATAATAAGATTAATATAATATTGTAACCCTCCCTGAGACTTTCAGGTATAGGGCGGGATAGAAATACACATCCCTATTAAGGAAGCATTGTGTTCTGTGTCTTATACCAAGCAACACAATCACTGCAGTAGCTCACACATCTTCTCTGTGCCAGTTAGTGCTAGAGCTGCTGATTCTGCTGCCACCTGCTGTAACCAGAGCAAAAGAGGAGGGGATGGCTGGGCTGGGACTTGTGAAAGATCAATGACAAGTGTGGTGTGGACATGATACTATTCCTGGAAATAGTCAGAGTGATGTACAAAAGAAGGCAACATAAATACAAAATATCACTGAAACACCTTAAAAACATCATTTGCTGCCAGAAGAGGTGGTAACAGCAGCCAGCCTAGTTAGCTTTATGAAAGGGTTAGACAAATCCATGGAGGACAGGTGTATCAATGGCTGCTAGGATGGATGACCAGATACATCCTCCAGGCAGGGGAGACAGGTAGGGGGCCTTTGAAAGCCATTGGCAGAGGTTCAAGATAAGGTGAAGGTTTTTCCTTTGTCTTCTGCTTCAGAAACCTGCAAGCAGCTGGTGGGCCGCTGTGTGAGACAGGATGCTGGACTAGATGGGCTGTGGCCTGATCCAGCAGGGCTCCTCTTATGTTTTTGTATGTAGACTTAAGAGCTCCCTGCCTAGCAAAGGTGTTGTGAAGATAAAATGGACAGGAGTAGAATAATGTTTGGAAGAAATATCAGAGAAATAGCCGTGTTAGTCTAATTTGAAAAGTCCAGCAAAGTAGTTAGTAGCACTTGGAGACTAACAGGAGAAGGATTGGTCGCATGAGCTTTCATAGACATGTCTACCTCTTCAGATACTAGGTGGCACATCTACTTCTTCTGATGCTAGGGGGTCCAATGGGCACGTCTACTTCTTCAGATGGTAGGCGGCCCAATGGGTACGTCTACTTCAGATGCTAGGGCCCAATGGACACATCTACTTCTTCAGATGCTAGGGGGCCCAATGGGCATGTCTACTTCAGATGCTAAGGGGCCCAATGGGCATGTCTACCTCTTCAGATGGTAGGTGGCCCAATGGGCATGTCTACCTCTTCAGATGGTAGGCGGCCCAATGGGTACATCTGCTTCTTCAGATGCTAGGGCCCAATGGACACGTCTACTTTTTGAGATGCTAGAGGGCCCAATGGGCATGTCTACTTCAGATGCTAGGGCCCAATGGACACATCTACTTTTTGAGATGCTAGAGGGCCCAATGGGCATGTCTACTTCAGATGCTAGGGCCCAATGGACACATCTACTTTTTGAGATGCTAGAGGGCCCAATGGGCATGTCTACTTCAGATGCTAAGGGCCCCAGTGGGCACGTCTACTTCTTCAGATGCTAGGCGGCCCAATCGGTACGTCTACTTCTTCTGATTCTAGGGAGCCCAATGGACACATCTACTTCTTCTGATGCTAGGGGGTCCAATGGACACGTCTACTTCTTCAGATGGTAGGCAGCCCAATGGGTATGTCTACTTCTTCAGATGCTAGGGCCCAATGGACACATCTACTTCTTCAGATGCTAGGGGGTCCAATGGGCACGTCTACTTCTTCAGATGCTAGGGCCCAATGGGCACATCTACTTCTTCAGATGCTAGGGGGCCCAATGAGTATGTCTACTTCTTCAGATGCTAAGGGGCCCAATGGCCATGTCTACTTCAGATGCTAAGGGGCCCAATGGGCACGTCTACTTCTTCAGATGCTAGGCGGCCCAATCGGTATGTCTACTTCTTCTGATTCTAGGGAGCCCAATGGACACATCTACTTCTTCAGATGCTAGGGGGCCCATTGGGCCCCCTAGCATCTGAAATAGTGGAAGTGCCTACAAAAGCTCATGCCACCAAGTGGTACTAACTACTTTGCTGGGCGTTTGGAAGAAAGTAAGGGTTATAAATGGAAAAAAATAAAGGCCATGTGCTAATTCATGCCCATATGGCTTAAATCAGCTGCTGAAGGTCTGAGAGTGCTATTTCAGTGTTTTTTAACAGGATTTTACCCTGAGGCATGCTGTGTCTTTGAAGGAAAGATTAAACAAATCCAGAGAATTGTAAGTGACTTAATAAGGGAGTTCCCTAGCATATTATTCCAGTAATTGTGATGTTTCTGCTTGGCTTTCAACAGCTCTACAGAAGATGACAGAGTATAAGCTAGTTGTTGTGGGAGCTGGTGGCGTTGGCAAGAGTGCATTGACGATACAACTTATCCAGAATCATTTTGTTGATGAATATGATCCTACAATAGAGGTAAGTGACTTCCAATGATGGATACAGTATGTAGTAAAGAGTGCTATCTTCCATATTGTCTTGATGGTGCCTTAAGGTCTGCACGGGAAATTGTCTTGGGAGAATTTCTTTTCACTGCCACACAACACTAGAATCAGGGGGAACTCTATGAATCTGATGGGCAGGAGAGTCAGATCAGGCAAGGGGAAGTATTTCTTCACCCAGAGAGTCATGAGTCTATGGAATTTGCTGCCAGAAGTGGTGGTAACAGCTACCAGCCTAGATGACTTTAAGAAAAGGTTAGACAAATTTATGGATGACAGATGTATCAATGGCTACTAGAATGGGGTCAAGCAGGATGCCTCTAAGGCCATTTGATGGGTTCGAGAACAGGAGAAGGTTTGCCCTTGTCTCCATGAGCAATTGGTGGGCCATTGTGTGAGACAGGATGCTGGACTAGATAGGCTGTGGCAGGGATAAGGGATCCTCTTATGGTCTTATATTCTTCAGTAGTGAAAACGTTGGGTACCCAGAATAGGGCCTTCTTGGTGGTAGCCCCCAGACTGTGGAATAGCCTCCCCCCTGATGTGCACAAGGCGTCTTCATTCTATATGTTCAGATGAGTGAAGAGGTTCCTCTTTACCATGGGGTTTTGGCTGAGGGAACAGCTTCCCTTTTCCTCTAGTGGTTAGGGAAATGGACTTATCTGAAAGTCACTGGGCTTAATTTCATCCTCCCCCACAAAGCCAGCTGGGTGGCCTTGGGCTAGTCACAGCGCTCTTGAGCTCTCATGGCCGCACCTATCTCACAGGGTGTTCTGCTGTGGGGGGAAGAACAGAAAGCTTTGTCAGCCGCTTTGAGTCCCCTTAGATGGGTGAGAAAAGTGGGGGAGAAAACCCAACTACTACTCCTTCCAGGCACTGATATTGTTTTTAGTGTGTTCATTATATATTTTGGGTTTCCCCCCGCCTTATGTCACCTGCAAATACAATATCTGGAAATGTGAGAGCCGGAAAGCAAGTCACAGCAAAGACACAGGTAGGAAAGGTGATCAGCTGAAATTAGGAAAAAAGAAAACAAGGGGATAGTAGGTTGTCATGGACCCTTGGGAAAGAGAGCAGGCTAGGCTTTCTCCCACGTAATGCAGACTGAGACCAAAAGCACACCAAGCTCATTTGCTACCTGTGCCCAAGAGATGCCCACCAATTTCTTCCCTGAGTCCCTGGCAAAAGGTGGCACTCACTCAGCAGCAGCTGTGCTCTTTGGTTCACTGTATCTCATATCTGAGTCTTCCTTTGTTAGTTCCTCCTGCAATATCTGACAAGTTACAATGCCCACTCCTCTCCAAAGCATGTGAAATCCATTGTCTGATATCAGCAGAGTCAAATATTTCTGGATTTCCCTGCCTCGCCCAAATCTTGAACCTGCAGAGGGCTGTAGGTTCCATAAACATGTGCCGTAGGTGCCCAAGATAAGATGAACGAGCACTGCTAAGGAAGTTTCATTCCCGGAGTGACCAGGTTCAGAACTAACCTTCACAAGGAATGACACCCTGCTGTATTTATTTTATCCCGGGCTTCTTTCCCCTTCCTTGCCTGCTGTCGTACATCTTCATAAGCAAAATACAGTGTTAACTCTTCATTAAGATTCAGTATCCGTCCCACTTTCTTTCTGAGAGAAATTAAAACTGCCTGTGACCCCTGAGGATAAACTGTGTGTAAGGCTGGATGACACATAAGCTACGAAGTTCAATCTGTCTGCTTGCGTCCCACACTCATTCGTCTGACTAGGGCTGTTTCCACATTTAATGCTATTCTGGGTTAGGGTGGGGACTAAGGACCTCCCTTCCTCATCTCTGGTGCAGTCTGGTTTGTCCACACAGGATGGATCACAGGCCAGAGCAAGCAAGTGTAGAAATGAAAAGGTGTGAGTGTTGCAGCCAGGAGATAGACTGAAGAAGGTTTAAAGGGAGGGCGTTTCCACCATGATTGGGCAGTGGAGTCTAGCAGGGGCTCTGGGGGGATTTACCCATGGGGGAGGTTCCCCAAAACCTGTGCAGAATCTCGGAAGCTGGCCCCCACGCAGGAGCAATGCCAAACCTACTGACCTTTGTCAAAGGCTCCAGAGAATCTTTGAAGTTTGCAACAGATCTCTCCGGAGATCTCCGGAGCTGCTCTGGAGAAATTTCCAAGAATCTCCGGAGCGTCTACAGAGATTGCACCCCCCCTTCCCTCCAAAAAACCTGGGGTGACGGCTGGGCCCTACGTGGGTCGATCTGGATTTGCCACATGGGTGCTCCGGTGTTTCCACTGTGGGCTGGCTAGCACCCATTGCTATTGGGTGCTGCACTGCCCATGGGGATGCATCAGGTACCTCCCTTAATCCGGATCAACTTAGATTCGGATTAAGGGAGGTCAGTGAAAACAAAACATAGTTATATTTGGTGTGAGGCTGCAGAGCACTTTCTTTGACATTTACAGCCTCTGTAGTTGGTGGCCACTGCTAATTTAGATGGCTTCAGAAGGCAAGGAAGGGGAGGTAGATTGTTGACTAGGGGACTTTCTGCTGTCCGGTCCGGAGACCTATTTGCGCTACAGCTCATAGTGCCTGATTTTGGAACTCCTGGGGAAGAGCGTTTGCACCTTGAGGAGGCTGCTAAAGCCTCCAGGCAGCCGCTACCTTCCCAGAAGTTCCTTGATCATGCACGAGGTGTGGAGCATGAAATCATGGTCCACACCTTTACTAACCTTACCTGACTACTTACCAGTGGCAAACAACTGCAGCTTTTCCAGTGCTCCAGGGTTGTGTGAGGTGCCACGCAAGCACGTTGGCATTTCAGACAACCATAGGCGCAACTGCATGCGTGCAGGACGTCTGTGTCATCATGGTGACCGCACTGACGCACACATAGTTGCGGATGGCATCGCGACCAAAACAGAGGCACCCTGAAGAGGACTGGCCCCAGGATCGGTCACAGGCGAGTGACCAATCTCACGGGGCGTGGGGTGTGCTAGTTAAGGTTGGATGGTTGCACTCCTTTCCTGTCCAACAGATGGGAAGGGAAGTGTGAAATTGCCCCAGGAGATGGTATGCACTGGCATTCAGGTTTGTGAATTCTTAGCAGACGTCAAACCAACCGCCCATCCAACTCTTTCCTCAGCCACAACATTCACTAGAGGGTTTGGGGTTTAACTCAACCTATCTGAGAAGGTAGGTTTGAGGATAAAGTTGGGTCAGGGAAAGAACCATACAACTGTTGGATGCCCGTATCTGGTAACTGTGGTTTCAATTATCCATGGTGACTGGATCAGCCTCCCCACCGCTGCCATTATGCTGGCCTGAGGATGCCTGGAGGCCTGGGGGCAGTGGGCAATATGGTGCCAAATCATGCGAGATTTCCCATGATTGCTGTGAAATCTTGCAGGACTTCACAGGAGTCATAGGAATCTGAACGAGATGTCCCATGATTCCCATGAGATCTTGTGGAATTTCTGAGGAATCATGGGAAACTGAGTGCAATTCCCCATTGTTTGAAATATCCCTGTGAAATATCTGTAACCACGGTAAGGTCTGGAACGTAACCGCTGTGGATATGGGGGTCTGACTCTACATTCTAAGCTTATTTCAGACAGAGTAGAAGAGCACTATACTTGTAGTACTCCTTGCCTCTTCTGAGCACATCTTGCCCCAGGAAAAGAAAAATCTTTGGACCTTTCTGCACTCACCTTTAATCTGGATTACACACCCTTGTAGTCTTCTTCAGTGCCCCATGGGGATGCACATTAGTGCGGATCTGTGTGGCCCCCACAAACTTCTGGCATGCTCCATGTGCATTAGATGGAGCAGGATCAGACTACGGAGCCCATATGGAGGTCCACCTGCAGACCAGGGCTGTCTAGTCTGGAAGACGGAGGTGTGCAGAAATCTTACCTTCTCCTTGTGGATTATAAGGAGGGCTAAGCTTGTAGTGTTCCCCTTAAACCTACAGCATGAAGTTTGCAAACTATCCTCTGCTCCTTGCCATTAAAATCAAAGCCACTGGCACATTCATGGTGCCATGTACTGTGTGGATCCCGCTTGTGTTTGTTTTGCCCTTTGCAGCTAGTATTTCTGGGGCTGGTAAGATGGCAGAAATGCTTGTTTAGCTGGTTGGGTAAGAAGAGTGAGCCAGTTTGGTCTAGTGGTTCAGGAGCGGACTCTAATCTGGGAATACTGGGTTTGATTCTGTACTCCTCCATGAAGCTAAGTGGGTGACCATCGGCTAGTCACAGCTCTCTTCTGAGGTCTCACAGCCCCACCTATTTCACAGGGTGTCTTGTTGTGGGGAGAAGAACAGAAGGTTTGTCAGCCGCTTTGAGTCCCCTTGAATGGGTGAGAAACGCTTCTTCTTTTTCTTTTCCTCTTTCCTGCTATGCATTTATATGACTGTTATATTAATAAACAAAGCAGATTATAAGTGTCTTTGCTAGATGAGATCAGTCTCTTGCATGCTCACGAATCTCAGAAGGATGTTACAGGAGGGTCCACAACCAAAGTGCTTATCCTGAGTGGTCCTTTGATAGGTCAAGATATTTTAGCTCAGAAACATCTGTGGCACATACAGTGGACCTGGCAAGGTGGCAGATAAGCCTTGAAACCCCATCATCCTAGTGGCTTTTGTTTTGCTTTCTTACATGTGGATATGGCCTCTGTACAACTGGTTTAGGTGTGCAGCACCACAACGTCTTGCGCGGGCAAGCTTGCAGGCTAATCATGTGACTGATACCTGTGCGGTTTGCGACGCTAACCAAACACACAAAAGTTTGCCTTGAGATAAAGAAAAGGCAAGGCTTGTGAAGAATGCTGTCGCGCAGCTGCGCCGTTTGATCAGCTGAGGCTGAACTGTGTGATCGCCCTCATAGCCTTGAGCTGGAAGGTTGCACAACCCAGTCTTGATAATTTAATTATCATATGGTGCTTAGGTAATCCTCATACTTTGCTCACAGTCTCTTTAAGCTTAGCAGGGAGGGGAGAGTTCAGCAAGTAATGCCAAGGATGCAATATTTTGGTAAAGAAAAATACCTTTCCTTTTGGTAACAGTCTTTTGCTGGTAGTGTTACCGGTCACAAAAATCAGAAGATTCGAATCTATTCTAATGTTTAAAATTTGAATGTATTCACATTGAAATCGCATAAAATTGTATCTATTGGTACAAATATTCAATTCGCATTTGAAGATATGAATGTCGACAACATTCATATGTGTCTGTGTGGATTCACACGCATCTGTACGCATCCCGTTTTTATCCCGTATGCATCCCATTTTTGTCCCATATGTATCCGTACAAATGCGTATGGATACGGATAGAAGAAGAATAAGATTTGGCTTTTCTACCCCACTTTTCTCACCCATTTAAGGGGACTCAAAGTGGCTGACAAAGCTTTTCTATTCTTCTCCCCACAACAGAACACCCTGTGAGGTAAGTGAGGCTGTGAGAGCTCAGAGGAGAGCTGTGACTAGCCCAAGGTCACCCAGCTGGCTTCATGGAGGAGAGTGGAATCGAACCCGGTATTCCCAGATAAGAGTCCGGCTCCTTAACCACTAGACCAAACTGGCTCACAAGATGCGTACATAATATGAATGTCCGAATAATTCAAACGAATGATTTGAAAGATTCAGAATTCATTCAGATGTTTACATTCGAATGTATAGACATTTGAATTTGAACTAATTTGATCCAATTTTGAATGTTTTGAATATTCGTGCATATCTCTACTCTGTGAAGTCTTCTTTTCTTTAATCTTAGGCTGTTTCTGCACTTACCTTGGTAGATGAGGATCAGCTAGATGCGGATTAGCATCCATGCTAATAGATCCAGATTAGATAGATCTGGATCTACAGGAGACCATGGCATCCGCGCTGAACGGGCTTTAGAACAGCAGATGGATGCCGATGAGCGATGCAAGGCAGATACCTAGGTCTTGTTTTGCTGCCTGGATGCATGTGCACTGCCTCTGTCTGGCCGCCCACGCTTTGCTGTTATTGGCCCGCAGACATGCCAACGCTGGATGCAATTGGCTGCATCCCCATCAGTCAAACAGTGCATCCAGGTGAGGGAGCCTTCAGAGGCACTTTGGAGGCATCTTCACAGTTGCGACTCCGCTGTGCACATCCCTCATCATCCCCCCCCCCAGACTTCCTGCATCCTATGTGCAGATCCCTCTTCCTTGATCTGGATTGCAGCGTGCTAGCCTGGACTGTTGACCCCATTTATCAGGTCTACCACTAATCCAGATTTATGCACCCTTAAAGCACACACATGATCCAGATCTACTCTGTTCCTCTGCAGACAATGTGTACTAAGAAGCTCCTTAATCTGGATTGCAATGCAGACAACACATGCTTAGGAGCTCGTAGATCTGGATTAACAGGTACAGGCTCTAAAATGTCTGAATGTGATTTGACCCAGACCAAGACCCAACATTTACTGCTTCACATTTTTTAAATATACATCTTGAACAAAGGCGTCTTGAGTCCATAGATATGTAAGGTGATTTTCTTTAGGACAGCACAGCAAAGCTAGGCCCTTTCTGCACCATGTCTTATGCTAGATTATATCCCGGAATAAGGATTTGTCATCCACGTGCTGGTGCAGGCTATGGTAGGCCCCTATTCCAGGATATAATCTGGAATAAGGCCCTATGCAGAAGGAACCCAAGACCTGAATTTTCTTATGCAAACAGATCTAGAGAAATAAGGAAAGTATTGTAACTGATTTAATCCCTCAGTTCTTCAAAGTAGGCTGCCCTGGCTACCAAGAAATTATTGGGCAAGGGTGAAGATGTTGGTACAGTTCAGTCCTTGAGGTAAATTCTGAGGTAAATTCTTGGAGAATTCACCGTGCGGACTCCATTAATGAAATTAATGGAGCTCCAGTTGTGTTTTTGCAGAATTGGCTGAAGACACGTTGGTTCTCCAAGGTATTTTAATGAACTATTTTGAAGGTTGCTGTAATCAAGTACATTTTAACAGTTTTCAGTGGAGTTTCTGTGGATTTTATGTTATGTTTTTACTGTAGCGCATATGGTTAATTTGGGTTTTGTTCTCATGAGGCAACGTAAGTGCTGTGGATAGAAGGGTGAGGTATGAAGAGGGCCAAAGAGAGCCACCTAGTACCATTGTAGCAACATGAATGTGTCTTGAGGGAAAGGGTCCACATGTCCTCATGGTGTGCTAGAAGAACATGGCATAGAAAGGGCCTTTTACTGGGCTACAGTGTCTCTTTGGCACAGGGCCTTTTCTATTGCCTGCACATTCCAGTCTCTGCAAACTTTGAGGCCATGGAACAAATCTTTCTAACCAGGGCTATTATATAGGGTTGTGCACGAGTATTCAAATGCATTCTAAATTCAAATGAATCGATCAAATTTTGACATTCAAATTTGAATCAAATGTCCATAAATTCAAATTTAAAGATTAAATTTGTATTCCGGATCCATTGGTTAGAATTATTCGGACATTTGTATGTTAATGGGTTCATACACGATGAATACTTGAAGATTCGCATCTTTCCTGCATCCATACGCATTTGTATGGATCTGTATGGGATGAAAACGGGTTGCATACGGGATAACTACAGGAAGTATGGATGCGTACGGATGTGTACGGACCTGGGGAAGATGCGTACGGGCATCTACGAATGTTGACATTCGTAAGTGCAAATTCAAATAAAAAATTTGAACGAATAGATTTAAATATGCTTAATTGGAACCAAATTTGGTTAAATTCAAATTTTAAACATTTGAATTGAATTGAATTTTCGGGTATTTGAATAGAATCAAATCCCAAAAACTGCATTCATGCACACCCCTACTAGTATACAATGTGCTAGAAATGCTTCCCCAAATCAGTCATTTTTAGAGCTTTTTGTATTGGCACTGGCACTACACGCACAGGTTGGTTGGTCCAGGGCTTGGATGCCAGGTGGCCCCAGTCACCACCATTCTCCCAGGGCATGGTGACCCTTCATCACCATCTTCCTTGTGCTCTTCTGGCATGTGCTGATTTGTCTCTGCTAGGGATTTGCACATATATTTGTAACATTCAAAATTCATACAAATTTGGCTGAATTCAGACCACCGTATTTGAACTGAACATTGGCATATTCAAATGCTGACGTTCGAATTTGAATCAAATGTTTTGGTACATTCGTACGAAGCTTCATATGGGATATGTATGGCATTCGTATACATTCATTTGTGATTTGTATGGGATTCATATGTGATTCGTATGCATTCATATGCGATGCGTATGGATTCATATGAGATTTGTATGGGATTCATATGGGATTGAAAATTTGTATTGAATTTGAATCCCACTATGTTGCAAGGGGATCTATTTGAACGAATACAAATTTTCTTGCCTTCAATTCAATACAAATCGAATACGAAAAAACCCATTCATCCACATTCCTAATCTCTGCAGACCTTACTACAGCCTTGCATTTTAGCCACTTGCAAAAGAAATTCATTCAATATAAAACAGGGAAATAGCTTTCAGCAATCATTAAGTATATGCATATTGTTTGCATAATGCATTGGTTATTATTCTTTCAACAACTACAGGTGCCTTAGAAGCAGAAAACTCCTATTTTCAGCTGTGAAGTTTTGGGATTGTGCATTTAGGAATGTTGATCCAAGGCCAACAAAAGATAATTTTAGGGACTTGGCTATACCCTTCATTTTTGAGAAATGGCTAGGATGCATTTTCATTAAGTTACCTGGCCAACAGAGAAGATGCTACAAAATCGGTGGAAGTTTCCAGGAATAGCAAAGGCTGAAGGAGTGCCCTCTGCTGACCAACCAGTATCCTATTAAAATTAGTGAATAGGAATGTGCAAAGTGACAACTGAATTTGCAAATTCAGCTGAATTTTGCAAACGCACCGACATTGCATTTGCAAATGCATTGGAATGAAAATCTGGTTGTTCAAACATCCAAAAATTCAGTCAAAGCAACCAAAGTTCCTGCTAGCAAAAAGGAACTGGATTTTAGTATTTTGTTATGTTTTTTGATGATTAAAAAGAACTGTTTTAATGGGGGGAAAGTGAAAAGTTCACAAAAACATTTGAGTGCAAATGCAAAAATCTAGTTTTTTGAGTTAATTTTCAGATGTTCAATAGCCAAATGAGTTTGATTTTTTTTTTTCGTGCACATCCCTGTTAGAAAAAAGCCAAGGTTTCCTTGTCTGTTGCGTGTGACTTGCTTCATATGCTGATGTGTTCAACGATTTTTTGGGTTTCTTTTGGATAGCCTGGAAATGTCTGTGTTTTAGATTGCTTTTGTTTTTTGTAAAGAGTGGCACATGCGCGCATGAGCTTATGCTGTGGATATACATTATTGTAGAACCAAGTGCCAGGATTTGCGCAGAAGCATGGAAGAGGGCTGGCACAGAGCAGTAGTGTGGGGAGAGTCTATCTCTTCTATTTCCTCCTTCGTTTCCCAGAATGTTTGTGGCCTCTGGGAACTTTCTCTAGTCAAAACAATGTGCATTTTTTGGTTAACAGCTGAACAACTTATCTGGTGATCTTGAAGTAATCCTTTAGGCAGGGATGTGTCAAACTGTGGTTTGCATGATGAAGAAGAAGAGTTGGCTTTTCTACCCCCCTTTTCTCACCCATTTAAGGGGACTCAAAGTGGCTGACAAAGCTTCTATCCTTCTCCCCACAACAGACACCCTGTGAAGCGGGTGGGCCTGTGAGAGCTCAGAAGAGAGCTGTGACTAGCCCAAGGTCACCCAGCTGGCTTCATGGAGGAGGGCGGAATCAAACCTGGTATTCCCAGATAAGAGTCCAACTCCTTAACCACTAGACCCAGAACTGGCAGGTGCCTTACTCAACAGCCCTGGCCATTGCATTTTGCGCTAGTGGTAGTTTCTAGAGCAGATACAAGGGTTGCCCCACATAAAACACATTACAGTAATCTAAACACGAGGTTACCAAGGCATGGTCAACAGCAGTGAGGCTATACCTGTCCAAGTAAGGGTCTGTCTGGTACATCATAACCCACTACAGTGGAGATGTTTACTTGAGGTACCTCTTGCCAGCACCAAGTAGAGGCCAGGGATGTGCAAGAATACTCAAAACATTTGAAATTTGATCAAATGCGGACATTTGAATTCGAATTGAGCGTCTATACATTCATTTTTTAACATCTGAATGAATTTGAATGTTTCAGATCATTCATATGAATTATTTGGACATTTGTGTGTGTACGGATACGTATGCATTACATATGTATCCGTAGGCATCTTATTCATATCTGCACGCATTTGTGCGCATTCATACGGGACAAAAATGGGATGCATACGGGATAGAAACGGGATGTGTACAGATGCGGACAGACACATACGAATGTTGTCGACATTCCTATTATTAAATATGAATAGAATATTTGTATGATTAGATAGGAATGTATTTGAATCGGTTCAAATTTTAATACATTCATTTTTTTCTCAATTTGTACAAATTTGGACATTCAGGCCCTTTCCGCACTTGGCCTTATTCTGGAATATATCTCAGGATCAGGGTCTCTTATCTGCATGTTATTGCAGACTACAGCAGGTCCTAGTGAGACTTGGCATAGCCTGTATTAGCCTGTGGACAAGAGACCCCTATCCTGAGATATAACCCAGGATAAGGCCAAGTGCGGAAGCAGCCTCAGATATTCAATTTGAATCAAATCGAATGTCCAAAATTGCATTTGTGCACACCCGTAGTAGAGACACCCAGAAACCGGAAGACAGATGGGAAAGTATAGACAACCAATGGTGAAGGTTTATAAAAAGTATGCATGGATGCGTGTGTGTGTGCCTAAGGGGTGTTTCCCCTCGTCTGTCTTCTGATTTGCCTGACCAACCTGATAAGTGGCGGTTTCAGGATAGGGAGGTGGAAATATCTGCCCCTCCATGGGCAATCTGTGTGTGGAATTCCCAATTCTCTGTGTCACAATGGCCATACATTTAGATGGGCTTCCAAATAATGCCAGTAGCTAAATATAAGCCCTGTTTTTGCCCTTGGAAGCCAAGAAATTGAGGTCAAACGACCAGAAAGGAAGACTGATTTGATTGACGAGTTGCCCAGAGACACCAATTTGCCAGCTGTTAGTCTTGGATCCCTTCAGTTCTTGTCCTTGGCTCAAAGTGAGGATATCCTGCAGAATATTTTTTTCCATTTATGTACTTGAAATCTCTTTTGGAAGCCGCTAGCCGACATGGATTTTCTGCTTCATGCCTGCCAGTCAGCTCTTAGAATGGGAACGAAGGGCCTTTCTGTACTTAATGATAATCCAGTGTGGTGCGAGGCCTAGATCCCTTCTGGGTCTCTTCTTCCACCCTCTGGTGCAGAACAGAAAGACTCCAGCCATCTGCACTGGATGGAGTGTATACTGGACGAGGCTGCCTGGTCTGCTATAAAGTCTACTGGTCTGGCGTAAAAGGTGTCCTGGTGGACTAGGGGCCACTAGAATGGGACAGGAAGGTGTGTGGAAAGGTGGTGGTGATAATGATGATGTTTATTTCTAACGCCCTTTCCACCAAAGGGCAGAACAACAAACTTATAATCAACAACTTAAAGACAATTCTTTGCCCAAGGCAGTTTACAGAAGACAGAAAAAACATAGCATCAAATAATACATTACTGTACATAATAATAAAGAAACTTATAAAGCAGGTGAAACAGCCAGACGTGGGCCTCCCCCCACCCTCTGTCCATGCTGGTGTTGGGGCTGGGCACCACCGGGGTTTTGTAGTTCTCACAGCAGGTGGGATGGTCGAAAGCTAAGCCTCTCTCCCCCTGTCCATGTTGGTGTTGAGCTCTTGGTTCCAGTTTTGAGGGGGACCCATTTTGGTGGTGCACAAATGGTACCACCGGAATGGGTCCCCCAGATGCTCTGAGTTGGTACCCTGGTAGCAGGCTCCAAAGCTTGTGTGAGTCATTCCAGAACGGCCGTCCCAAGTTTGGATGACCTCATCCTGGGACAGCAAGACAGCTCCAGCTGGGAACCATTCCAATAAGAACTGACCAGCTGGAGAGGTTCAAAGTCCAAGTGCGGAAATGGCCTAAGAGCAGTTCTGCCCTGGCTGGTAAGCTGGACCAGCAAGTATGCTAGGAGCCTCTCTTCTGCATGTCCAGGACCTTCCTTAGACCACACAAAGACATGGAAAGGGAGTCTGCTGGTCCAGTGTGCTGGCCATTGCAGAATTGCCCTAAAACGGCATGTGTTGCAATACTCCTAAGTGGCACAGATAATGCCACACCTATGCAATGCACAGAGAATTCTTGTAGGTGTGTCATGCGTGAAAGAACTTTGAAATCTTGGCATTGCTTTGCTGCTCTGCTCCTCCTTGCTCGCTTGTATTCTCTAACTGCTCCTTTCCCAGTTTTGTACAGAAGGTGTTGTTAATAAGAAAATGGGATTAAGAGCAGTGCTTCTTGCTTAAAAACCTTGATGCAGCTGCAAAATGGCAGGGTAATTGAATTGTCAGCATAAGGCTTGGTATTTGCAAAAATTAAACGGGCATGTGTGAGCAATGGGCTGTTTTAGACCTAACAATAGCATTGTTGTGCCAAGGCAATTTGAATTCAATGCAAAGGTTTTGCTCTGTTTCTGTAAACCTTTGCACAACTGCCATGGAATTGTATAAATTCACCATTGGATTAATGCACTGGCTATATAATGTGACTGAGAGAGTCAAAAGGTGGGAGATGCAAATAGAGACCCTCACGTTTCTGCCTCCATTCAGTTTAAGGGCCTTGAACCAGAAGCAATATGAGCTGATTTGGGGTCAACTCAGAACTAAATAGGACTGAGCCTGGTTAGTACTTGGATGGGGGACCACCAGGAAATCTCAAGATTATAAGCTGGACTGGGAAGTCAGTCAAACATCATGGAACAAGGAATGGCTAAGCACTTCTGTACTATAGTCCAGAAAACATAATAGATGTGTCCATGTAGTCTCCAAAAGTGAAGATGAACTTGAAAGGGTCTTTATGTTGCCTTGCAATTTCAGGATCTTTGTGTGTGCACTGATCATGGCATCCAGGTTGAACTAGCGGCCCTGCAGAATACAGCTGTAGTGTCGCTATAAAGTCACGCCACTGCAAATTCTTAGCTACCATGTGTGATGGCTCAATATTAGTTGCACATTCCGATGTGCAGCATCAAAAACTCTGGACGCAGCCCATGACTCCCAAGTTCTGGACTAGGGTCTGCTAATCTGGTAGACCCATTTAGACAGGTCTGCTGGTGACCCCAGTTTGGATCATGCGCCATGTAATGAAGGAGAGTATACCATCTACTGCTAAGATGGCAGCCCATTCCCAGGCCCCCAAGATGCTCAGCATTTCGTTTCTGCCACACCGTTGGCTGCAAACTTGTGTACTCAAAAGTCTGTTTTCACCTGTCTCAGGACTCCTACAGAAAGCAAGTAGTCATCGATGGAGAAACCTGTCTTCTGGATATTCTGGACACGGCCGGTCAAGAAGAATACAGCGCCATGCGGGACCAGTACATGAGGACAGGCGAGGGCTTTTTATGTGTATTTGCCATAAACAACACAAAGTCATTTGAAGACATTCATCATTATAGGTAAGCTTTCCCTTGGGGGCCGTGCTCTGGAAGCCATGTAGTGGCTCACATTCTGGAATCACAGTAAACGGCTGGATTTCTGTTCTGTTTTTATTTATCAAAGGAGCGGAAAGCAGCAAACCAGCATCTTGCCTGCCAATTTCTGTCCTCACAACAAGCCTGTGAGGAGGGTTTGACTTGGAGGTAGCAACCATAGGCTGGTATACGCGTGGGGCAGTGTAGTAATTGCTAGGCTGCCCAGCTTTTTTTTCCTAACCTCCCATTCCAACCCTTGGTATAATGGGCTAAAAGTCAAGACTCAGAATAAAATGTGTCAGGAGACATTTTCTCCCATTGTATGCACTCCACGCCACCAAGGTGCTGAATTCTTTCCACTCCATGCAACTGCTCTGAGGGAATATGGAGACCGCTAAGTGCATGGTGTTAAGAAGCACCTGGTCCCCTGTCTTTCTGTGTGAGGATTTACCCTGCCTCTGACCACAGGATGTGACATCACCAGGGACCTCTGACCTGCCTGCCTCCAGCCAATCACCTCCTCGGATTCTCCTCCTATGTCATTTCCTCCACACCCACTTTTTGGTGGCATATTTAAACCTCTGCAAGGAAATAAGCAAAATCATTCTGCCTTTCTACATTTCCTGTCTCCATGTCTCCTTATTCCTCCCGATCCCCCATTTTCTAGCCTGTTCAGGGTCAGCCATTACATGTGCTTGGATCCCTGATTATCTGGGCCGGTCAGATAATTGGAATTATCTTTCGTAACACCCAGTGTTCAGGGGCAGTAGCAATCAGCTGTTGCTCCCCACTTCCCGGAGCCGTTGGATCAGGCACAGAGCTAGACTGTGTCAGGATAGATCCACCATTTGCTTTGGGCAGGAAGGGACACTAATCAATACACTGGCCAATCCAGAAAGGCACTATTTGTGTGGTGGAATCTTCCTAAAGCCAGTGTCCTCTGGCTGCTGTCTGAATAATGAACTTGAAAGCTTGTTTCTCAGCTCACATGACGTGTGGACGAGTCCAGGCATTTCTAGCATCCACTTACCCATGCTCTCAGGCACAAGATGCCTTAAATGCATGTTAATTCAGAGCGTGCGTTTAATGCTGTGGAGATTTGCGTCACCCAGAAGTCACCAAACCTGAACGCTTCCTATGTACCTGCGGCAGGCCTCAATTTTAACCGCTAAAATCAGCCTTTGAGTTATTTTTGTCTGAACTGCAGGAGTGAAAGATCACAGGATCCTTGGACTATATTCTGTCAAGTGCCTTGGAGCATGTGAATAGCAGGGAGGGGTATGGTAAATGCTGTCACGTTGTCACTCAATTGTCTGGCCTCTGCAAGAAAAAAAAGGAAAAGAAAAAATGTTGGCCGATACAGGCTAAGAGGCAAATTTGACCTGCATTAGGTTCTGGGGCCAATTTGCGCTTCGGCCCATAGGATGCAATTAGTCAATGTCTGGGCAAGTGCATTTGCACTTTCAGGAGGTGTTTACAGCATAGAAATGCCCCCTGCCTACCCAGAAGTTGACTAATTAATCCGCTGTACATGGGGCTGCCCTTGAAGATGGTTCGGAAGCTGCAGCTGATGCAGAACGCAGCTGCTGGACTGCTGACTGGGACAGCTGGTCAGACGCACATCATGACGGTCTTAAAAGAGTTGCATTGGCTGCTGATTCACTACTGAGCCCAGTTCAAGGTGTTAAATTTGACTTATAAGGCCCTAAATGACTTGGGCCCCAAATATCTAAAGGAACTCCTTCTCCCATATCGACCTGCCCATGCCTTAAGATCTGGAGGTGAGGCCCTCTTGGTTGCCCCACCACCTTCAGTAGTAAAAGGGGTGGGCACTTGGGAGAGGGCCTTCTCAGTGATGGCCCCAGGCTATGAAACAGTCTCTTCCCTGAGGTGTGTCAAGCTCCTTCATTGTATATGTTTAGGAGGGCAGTGAAGATAACACCTCTTTGCCCTGGCCTTTGTCTGAATGGGAATATACCATCTCATCCCGCTTTACCAACACTGTTACTGTTTTAATATATACTGTTGCTGTTTTAATATACAGTGGTACCTCGACACACAAGTGCCCTGACATACAAGTGTTTTGAGATACAAGCCGCCGAGCGAGTGATATTTTGCTTTGAGATGAGAGCAAGATTTGAGATACGAGTATGTAAATACAGTACATTACATAACAAAAACAACTGAGGTGGTGTTTTGGGAGCTGGAATGGATTAATGGGAAAATTGCTTTGAGATACGAGCGATTTAACATAAGAGCAAGGTTACGGAATGAATTAAACTCGTATGTCAAGGTACCACTGTATGTCTGATTTTAAATGTTGTTACCCACCCTGAGAACTTCGGGTATAGGGAGAGATACAAATCCAATCAATCAATCAATCAATCAATCAATCAATCAATCAATCAATCAATCAATCAATCAATCAATCAATCAATCAATCAATCAATCAATCAATCAATCAATCATCAACTGTGGACAGCAGGCCCCTATTCCAGGATGTTGCAAGACAGAGTTCAGGTTCAACCTTGCACATTCTACCAACTTGCCAAATTTAAAGGGCTCTTCTTCCTTTTAAACCGTTCCGCCCTCCCTTCATTGTACAATGTCTGTGACAATAACGCCGCAATCACAGCGCTGTGCTAAAAGCGGTCTCCCACTCGTTTTCTCTTTTTCAGGGAACAAATTAAAAGGGTGAAAGATTCTGAAGATGTCCCCATGGTGCTAGTAGGAAACAAATGCGACTTGCCTTCCAGAACGGTAGACACAAAACAGGCTCAGGACTTAGCTAGAAGTTACGGAATTCCTTTCATCGAAACCTCTGCAAAAACGAGACAGGTAACAGACTTGTTTGTTTAAGGATAATGATTTGACCAGGTAACGGGATCCATTTTGGTGGTGGAATAAGGAGCAAAATGCATGCCCTGTGGCCCCAGTACACTGGCCCAGAAGTGGACCAGGAAGCCATTTTTGGCCTCTTGATCTGGGATATGCTCCTTCTTGTGCAGATGGAGTGTATCAGTGGCAGCTAGCAGGGGAAGGGAGGGCTCTCTAGTCCACACCAGCGTGTGGTCAAAAGAAGCCCAGAAGAAGACCACATTCCGGAACAGAGCGATCGTTCTCAGTGCAGACCTAGAATGCCAAACTGAGTTAAGAGATAGGGAAAGCATGTGATTTGAGCGTGAGGTTCTTACCCACTCCCTCCTGAGGAAATCTAGCCCTTGAGAGGGAGATGCCCCCACTATGGGGCAGCTGCTCACCATGCTGTGGTGGGAGGGCGAGTTAGATTGTTTCTTGATAAAGTAATTCCCAGTGTGCAAGTACGTTGAGTGGAGACTAGATAGACATCTCATCCCACTTCTGTAAAGGAAGGTGCTCAGGCCATAATCTGTTGCTAAGCCATTGGTCTTTGGAAGTTCTTCATGGTTCCCAACTTCTCCAAAGGCACTGTCCCTTACACTGGACGTTTCACGGGGTGGTGATGTTATGTGAATCTCTTATGGGGAATGGAGGCCATAATGGTTCTGCGGGTGAAATTGTCCCAGTTAGATAACTCACCACAACCTCCCCTTTGCAAATTTTCAGCAGGGGGTCTGTCTGCACACAATCTATCCCCACAAATACAGGTTCTTTCACAGTAAGTACCAAGACAGTATTTGGTGCAACGTATTCTGTGGTCTCCCCTTTTAAATTACAAGTACAGTACATCTGACTTTGCAATCTTTGTGATCTTTTTATTTATTTTTTTTCTTAAGGGCTGAAATAATAGTTTGGCATGAATTTATGTGCACATCTGGAGTAGTCCAAGTAGCAGAAGATCACAGCTGCAGCTTTGCTTGAGTTATTTTTAGCCATTCTCGTAGTGGCAAGAGCTATTTGAGTATTTCCCACTGAGTGCGCCAAAAGGGGTGGGGAAGAAATTTTTGGATAAACAAAAGAAAATACCGGGTGTTACACAAATGTTGAAAACTCCCTGCCCAGGGATCTTTCAAGAAAAGGTGATAAATGATAGCAAGGTCTGCTCCATTTTGATTCTTTCCATATCTTTGATTCTGTAATCATTTGACCTTGAAATCTTTTAATTTCTCTTGTATCCCTTTTCACTCAAACATAATCCCCAAATATTTTCAATTTCAGCATGAATGTGCCTAAAGCTGGGTGGGTGCATTGCATGAATACCTGATTTGGTCTTGACATATTGAACTGGAAGTGTGCAAATAAACAGAAACAGCGTCAACGCCGAGAGGTTCTTGGCTCTATAATCATGTGCAGGGAAATTGTTTTTTATTCAGCTTTCACTTTCATGTCAAAGAAAAGAAAAGAAAAAACTTGCAAATTCCCATTAAAAAAAATGAAGGGATAAGAAGTTGGGCCCTTTCTGCACTTACCTTGGTTAATCCGCATTAGCTAGATCCAGATTAGCGAGATCTGGATCAACCACAAGCAGAGGCATCTACGCTGAGTTGGCTTTGGAGCAGCAAATGTGTGCTTAGGGTCTTTTTCCCACTTACCTCCCTTAATCTGGATCTAAGATGATCCGGATCTAAGAAGTGGGTCCTTCAACTAATCCGGATTTAGAAGATCTGGATCTAAGGAAGTACCCGATGCATCTCCATGGGCAGTGTAGCACCCAATAGCAATGGGTGCCAGGCAAGCTCGCAGTGGGAATGCCGGAAAACCCATGTGGAGCATCCGGCTGTACCCAAGTGGGAGGTGTCTGTCATGCCATGTTTTGGGGGCAGCGGCAATGCATCTAATCTGGATTTGATGCCTGAAGACCAGATTGTAAACCCCTTTAATGGGGTCCACAGGAAATCCAGATTATAGGCTCTGAGCCTAATGGGTTCTTAATGGGTTCCCTAATGGGTACTTAATGGGTACTTAGTGCTAGTGGAACCCCCCCCCAAGAGTGCTAGCACGGAGATAGACCACATTTATCAGGTCTACCACTAATCTGGATTAGCGAGCCCTTTGCACAGTTCTAATCCAGATCTACCTTACTCCCATGAAGAAAATATGTTCTTATTAGTTCTTTGATCTATATTATCAAGTGCAGAAAGGACCTTGGATTGCAGAATTTGTCCAGGTTTCTGAGGTGCATATAGTTTCCCTTCCTATAATCAGGAGGAAACAAAATTGAGTTATGAATATAGAATGGGTGAAAATCTGGGACAGAGCTGTTTTATTTCTTCAGTTCTCATCCTTCCAAGTTATAGTAAATTAAACCTAACTTCAGCATATGGACAAAGCAAAAAAATGCTCTGTTTACTACTGTCCTGGTACTTATACAAAACAAAAAGTCAGATCTCTGTCCTGAAAAACTTGCAGTCTAAAATTTGACATGCACGGTTTGTGCACTGAATACCGAGTCTCGAGGTTTGCAGGCAGTCTGAAGATATTCTGTTTATTCATTGTGTACTGTGCTTTATTTGTTTCCATTCCTGTTCTGGGACTTGACTTAAAACTCTGCTTGCTCAAAAAAGTGTCATCTGATTTTGCTTCCTGTTGAAATTGTCTTTCTTTGATCATCAGAATATGCGTGATTTCCTCTTATTCCCTATTGATCAATAATTGTACTTCCTGAAGGCTATTTTAAAGAGCTGCACCAAACAGCTCACCTCTTGACTTTTGCTAGCCTCTTTGTATGTGGGTGAAGTTATCTTCACAAGGAGTAGGAGATCCAGGGATGGTCTGTGCTCCTTGTGGTGTTGGTCAAGTAGCCAAGGCATAGAAGTGGCCATTGCCTACCTGTTTGCAGAGAATCCTGCTGAGATGTACGCAACTCCAACCATTATTTGAAAAGAGGGTTCATAGTGCCCCAGGATGCATGAGACGCTAGTCTTCAGAAGTAGATAGTCTCCAGACGAGCAGTTGGCATCCTAGTTCTTCACAAATTGGTCTAATCACTTCTGAAGTTTGGTGGCGAACTGTGCCAGGTGTAAAGGACTTATTCCTTCTGTCTATCCTGATGGATTAAAAGTGGAAGAGAGGTCTATCAATGGCTTCCGGCACTTGTGATTATGCAACTACTACTAAAAGCCAGTGGCTGGGAGACTGTGAACAGGGTCTGTTACTGTGTGCATGGCTACTCTCATAGGCTTCAATGTGAAACTGGTTGGCCATTGGGAATAAGCTACTGGATTAGACAGGCCACTGGTCAGATCCAGCAGCACATTTCTTATGTGCTTATCCACTTTCTCTGTGATATTTTATACAACCCTGTCATGATTTGGCTTACTTCATTCCCCCACCCCCTTGCACTAGCCATCCCAAACCTTTCTCCTGAGATTAATCTCTGAAAACCCATGAGTTTAGTATTCAACTTTCTTGGGGACTGATGGGCCACTGTTCGATAAACACCTTTGTGACTTGCTTATTTGTGATTCTGTGGCACTTTTGTGCTACTTTTTAGGCTGACGCCCCAGTGCCAGTTTCTGGCCTCCCTGGGTATTTGTAGTTCCAGTATTCATGAGGGTATAGGAGTATATAACTTTCATATATATTGGAGAACTGCTCTAGCTCTTGGTCACTTTAAGTACTGTTTCCTAGAGTAGCTAGAACAGACCAAATCAAAGAAGCCAAAATAATTAAATAACCATCAACAGACACATAGACTTGGACCCCACCTACGGATCACTCAGAAGTACAACTCAGAACACCACACAGAAAGCAACCTGAGGTTGAACAAAGAGAAGATCAACCAAGAATCCCACAAAGAGAGGACTAGCTACGTGCCTCCTCAATCCCCCTGATGTCTACCAGCATTTAGGTAAAGAAAAGCTCACCCAGCAGCTGATGGCTGACTCAACAAAGAACAAATTCCAAAGCAAACCAGTAAAGGAGACCTTCAGAGAAGGGTGGACACAGCAGCTGAGCAGGAAGCAATCACTAAGGAAAAGCTAATACTGAGGAAAAGCCACTTCCTAAGGAAACAAGGAAAAGCTGATACCAAAGAAGATAATCATGTGCAAGAAGACCAGCTGCTATGTATTCTACCATCAACCAAGGAAGAACATCTGCATTGAGGATGATACCTAGCCTGGTAGCAGCCAGAACATATCCAGAAAAAAAATTATGATCTAAGGATGACCACGATCCTGAGACGTTTTCGCACGGGGCTGATTCGAACGCGAAAAAGGCAGCTGTGGACACGTCATCCGCATTGGCTGCGCACGCCTTGCGTCCCGACGTGTCCGCAGCTGGCTTTTCCGCGTTCGAAATGTAGAGCACTTCGAAGTGCTCTACACGCGTTCCAACGCGGACGAGCCGCACGCAGGCGTTCGGGAGAAGAAGCGTTCGCGCCGCTTCTGTCTCCCGATCGCCTGCCGGCTCGCCTCCGACGCCGCGCGGCTTTGACAATCAGCTGTTTTTCAAACAGCTGATTGTCGATCTGCCTCCGCGGCCGCCGGCGCGCCCCTGGCCGGCGTTTGCCGGCTAAGCCAGCTTCGGGCGCTTTGACCATTCGCACCCAGACGCTCCGGAACGCGTTTACACGCGTTCCGGAGCGTCTGTGTGTGAACGGGGAAAGCGCCCGAAGCTGGCTTAAGCTTTCCGCCTGAACGCGTTCGGTTTCGAACGCGATTCAGTGCGGAAATGCCTCAGCTCTCGTACATCAGTGTTTGAGCAAGAAGTCCTAAATATGCTGAGCAGAGAAAGAGATGCCCCCAGAATTTGAATTTGAAGTGTCTTTCTAGAGCGGTCTTGACTTTTTAGTGCTTTGTTTCATTTGCATGATGGGATGAAAGAGACCTTGCGTGGACCTGGAATAGAAAACTTTGGAGGGAGCAGAGATTTGAGGTATCCACTGGGCTATCTGGGGAGGTCAGATGATGGTGTGGAAAACAGAAAAAGTGAGAAATGAAAGATGGGAAATAGGCTATACTCTGATAAAGATTTAAAGTCATTCCTAGATTTACAGAGCAGCAGTAGCTGCTTTGTGGCTTTTATGATGTAGTTTTTAAAGATTCCTAGTGTTTAGCAATTGCTGCTCTTTTGTAGGGATGGGCACGAAAGTTTTTTTGACATTCTGTTCCAATCAAATACCCAAAAATTCAATTTGATTCAAATCTGTTAAATCCAAATTTAACAAGATTTGATTTGTTTTTACCAAATTCGAATGTATTCGTTTGAATTTTTTATTAGAATCTGCACATACGAACGTCGACAACATTTGTAGGTGCCCGGACGCATCCTCCCCACATCCATACACATCCCGTAGTTATCCCGTATGCAACCCGTTTTTGTTCTGTACGGATCCGTACAAATGCGTATGGATGCGGGAAAGATGCGGATCTTCGAGGACATTATGGACAAACCCACAAACATGCGAATGTCTGGATAATTTGAACTAATAGATTCAAAAATTCGATTCCATTGTTTACATTCTAATTTCAGGGCATTCTATTCAAGTTCGAATGTCGATTTTGAATGCATAAAAATATCCATGCAGTTTGGTCTAGTGGTTAGGGAGCCAGATACTTATCTGGGAATACTGGGTTTGATTCCACCCTCCTCCACAAAGCCAGCTGGGTGGCCTTGGGGTAGCCACAGCTCTCTTCTGAGCTCTCACAGCCCCACCTACTTCACAGGGTGTTGTGTTGTGGGGAGAAGAATTGAAAGCTTTGTCAGCCGCTTTGAGTCCCCTTAAATGGGTGATAAAAGTGAGGTAGAAAAGCCAACTCTTCTTCTTCTTTTGGGGCTGCCATGTAGATAGGTAGGAAGGCCCAAGACCATAATGGGCAGAAATGTAAAAATGCAATGCAGTCACAAAAAGAGCAGGGCCACAATAAGAGATTTTGTTTATATGCTTTCATTCACGTGCTGCTTTTTCTATGAAGAACTCAAGGCAGCACTGAATTTTCTTCCGCCCTTCCAGGTTATGCTCACAACAATTCTGCAGGGTAGACTCCTGAGCAGAGCAAGGTCACCCAGGAGCAAGGTCCAACCCTGTCCTGCCAATTCCTTCTCCAGGGCTTTAGCTACTCCATCATCTTTGTGAGGGCTGTTATATTTATATAGATAGATAGTTTAATATTCACATTTATGTGGAGATATGTGGATGGAATAAGCAGCTAGTGCATTTTGATTGTATATCTGTATTTCTTTCACCGCTGAGCTAGGGACACTGAGGCCATGTAGGGGCTACCAGTGGCAGCCAACACCGGGAAGTGCCATCAGAAACCCCTCCCCTGTCTGAAAGCCAGTTCGTGAGCTTCCTTCAAAGTCCACACTGCATGAACAAGCTTTAAAGGAAACGCATGAACCGGCTTTCAGGAAGAAAAGTGGGTTCTGGCTGTGTTCACCCGTGTTAGCAGTCACTGATGGTTACAGTGGAGGGGACTTAGCCCTCTATTTCTGGTTCCAGAAATGCTATTAGGGACGGTATGAGTAGTTTACAAAACCTATGCTCCTAAGGACCATAGGAGCCACAGTCCAAAAGAGAGCTTTGATGAACTCCAAAATGCAACATTGCAGTGCTAACTAGGGGTGTGCACAAATGCAATTTTTGGGATTCGATTCGAATATTCAAAAATTCAATTCGAATCTTTAAAATTCAAATTAAACCATATTTGATTCAAATTAAGCAACTTTGAATCTATTTGCTTGAATTTTCGATTAGAATTTGCACTTACGAATGTCGACAATATTCGTATGTGCCCGTATGCATTGTTACGCATCCTGTATGGAACTGTAAACATCCGTCCATATGTATCCCGTTGTTATCCTGTATGCAACCCGTTTTCGTCCCATACGGATTCATACAAATGTGTATGGATGTGGGAAAGATGCATATCTGCATGTATACATTGTGTGAGAACCTGTACACATATGAATGTCCAGATAAGTCGAAGGAATAGATCCAAAACGTGAAATTGGTTCAAATCTTTAAATTTGAATTTATGGACATTCAATTCAAATTCGAATGTCGAAATTCAGACAAATTCAATCGAATTTCAAATACCTTTAAATATCTGTGCACACCCCTAATCCTTCTGCAGTTCTCTGAAGGCTAAACCAAGTATGAGCATTGAATTTAAACTCTTTTCCGAGGCGGGTGGCTCTTTAAAAGCCTTTCTTTGAACCTTCCTTGCTGCATCTTGAGATGAATCATCCTCTGCAATTAGTTCCCTTTTCAGATCTTGGACTTTTCTTGATGGTGGTGGTGATGACTTTATCCCTTTTCCTTTCTTCATCTGTCTGCATCACTGAAAACAAAATCACGGCTCTTGTTTTTACGGATTGGGATGGAGGCAGTCGCCTTGAAGTGGTTCTGATGGGAATTTCACTGAAGTGAATTGAGAGACCTTCTGTCGCTAGAAGTCTGCTCCCCATTTCTGTCCAGAAGGGCTCAGGAAGAAGTTCCAAGGTATTTTCTTCTGAACTCCAAGAGGTCCTTCCATCTTCCATTTACATCAGTCAGACAGGGATATTTATGTAGCGGCCATAACCTGAGGAAATCTTCTTCTACTCTGCAAGATGGAAATGAGATTTCTTAAGCGGAGCAGCCTTCCCGTGGTCTTCCAAAAGACCTTGGGGCTAGAGATGTGCACAGTTTTGTTTTGCATTTGAGTCGAATCAAATGTCAAAACCTCCATTTGATTAGAATGTTTAGAATCCGAATGCAACAAAATCTGGTTCGAATCGAATACATCCAAAACCATTTGAATCTGAAGATACGGATGTCGACAGCATTTGTATTTGAAGATATGAATGTTGACAACATTTTAATGTGTTATACGTATCCTTACATTCGAATGTTTCTAATCATTTGAACAAATGTTTCGGAACAATCGAATGAATGTTTTGGAGCATTCAAAATTAATTTGAATGTTTAAATTCAAATGTGAAGATATTCTATCGAATTTGAATGTCCACATTTGATCAAATTCCATGGAATTTCGAATGTTTAGAACATTTGTGCACATCCCTATGTGTGGCTCCTCTGTTTTAAGTGGCAGAAGGATATCTTGCTTGTTGGTCCTGATTTCTTCATGCAGCAAAAGAGGACAAGTGACTAGTCTAAGGTGCACTCTGGATTCCTCTGGTGTACCTGGAGGTTTATCAGGTCCAGCCAATTCCCTGCATGAACTTCAGGTCAACCAACATCAACCGACATGACTAAGTCCAGAACGAATGTCTTCCTTTCATCCCTTAAATATACATCTCTTTACAAAGTTGCCTGGGTACTTGTTCCAGCTCGGTTCTGCTTACTTGGTGAGCCCTCTTTCACAGCCACAGTTCACAAAAGCCTGCCTTAAAGGAGTTGTGTTTTGCAATGCAGAGAGTGGAGGATGCTTTTTATACACTGGTGCGAGAAATCCGTCAGTTCAGATTGAGAAAAATCAGCACAGAAGAAAAGACTCCTGGGTGCGTGAAAATTAAAAAATGCCTTTTAATGTAACAAGGGTAAGTTTGCTTTCATTTAAGGGGGAGGGAAACTGTGGTGGGCAAAAGAAAAAAAAAGAAATCTGTTCAGCGGTGCAAATCAAATCGAACTTTCAGCTTTTCTGCGGAAATTTCGGGAATTTCATGAGTGTTGTAAGTACAGGTCAGTTTATGGTATTGACAGTAGCTCCCTTTGAAGCCCCCTCTCCTTGGCTTTTTGGGAATCTTGTTCCATCTCCCTGCAATTGAATATTTACCTTATTCGATCCGGGGGACAGTCCTCTCCTGGGTGCCGCCATTTTGGCTGCAGCGCCCTCCACAACTGCACACGCGTTCAAGGTCCTAGCACACTTGTGCGGCACCTCAAATGACACCGGAGCGCCAGAAGAGGTGCAGATGATTGCACTGCTGGACACTTAAGTTAAGTTCTGGTAAATGTTGGCGCACAATTTTGTGCTCCAAGCCTAATCAATTGTTAGTGAACTTCTGGTGAGGGTGGGCACCCTTGGAGGCTGTAAAGCCTACTCTGTGTGCGGATGGTCTTCACCAGAGGTTCACTAATTCTTCACTAGAGGCCGTAGTGCAAATAGGCCTCCTCTCACTCCATGCATCAGTGGGGTGAGGGAGCTGTTGAAGTGAACCTTGCCACCCAGCCTGCTCCAAGAGTAGTTTCCCAAGCCTCAAGGAACCATAGCTTTTAGGGCAGTTGGGTCTGCCCAGGAGTTTGCAAATTTTGACACCTTGCTCCTAGAGGTTCTGATGCAGCCATTGTGTCTACTTTCAAGTCTCTCTACCGTTCTTTTTGCTTAACTGAATTAGTAAAGCTCTAAATGTCCAGGACCCCCAATCATCTAGATGTGGATCTTTAATACACCTGTCTGACAATTGAGAACAGCAGGAGAAACCATATTAGTAGTTCTAATTCTATGCCTGAGGAGCGGCAGCTCACAAGAGGGCCCTCTCTGTGGTGGCCCCCATTCTGCAGAATAACCTCCCAGGTACTAACACTGCCAGGAGTAACCTTTTGTGTTTACCCAGGGGCTTTCTTTCACTAGACCTTTCAGTTGAATGATTCTACTTAGGGATATTCCGTTGTTTTTAATTAACGAATGTTTTATTACATTTTACCTTTTTTAATCATCAGGCTTGGGACTTTTTGGTAAAAAGAGGTACCTGAATTTACATATGTAAATTTGAATGCAGAAAAGCATTAAGTTGGGGCATGCACAGTTTATGCAAGGGTTTGGGTTTTTTTTTGAGGACTGAACTTGATTGAATCGAACTAGTGACTCTAGAAAAGGTTAGTATTTACGGTCTCTGAATCAAACAAGAAATCACTTGAGGTCTCTCAGGTTGTACTAGATGACACTCACCTCTTGACCCATGTGCCCTGTCTTGATGAAGAATATCTTCTAGTCACCAGGACCACAAGGCTTCAGCCCCCAAAGAATTCCTGGCACAGAACTATCCGTTTATGGCTGCGATGTGCTTGTTCCCATAAACTTGTGCTGAAAAACTGTCCCCAGCTTAAACCAAATCATCCTTTGAAAAATGCTTCCGACAGCTTTTGGTTGGAGTGTTGGGAAAATTTGTCGCAAGAACCCATGTCTTCTCTAAACTACCAGAATCCTTTGCTCCTGGTTTCCCTGCTTTCTGCAGGCATGAAGTGTTTGTTTGTTTTTGCTGCTCTTCACTTCTGCCACACAGGGGAAAGTCTGGGAGATCTTTCCCTGGGATATCATGGCAACCCACCCCAGAATCTGCCAAGAAAACTCCATGGATGAGTCAGGGCAAGGGATGTGTTGAAGACCCTTAGGACCCTTCTGCATGGCATGGGGGCCTTGTTGTGGTGGTCCAAACAGGTAGCTCAGCCTATGATGGGCCAGGCTACCAGTGGTGGGTGCCAACGGTTGTCCACATGGCACATGCCCTGTCCCGCCCCAACGTTGGGGGGTGGGGTTGAACATTCCCAGCCTCCAAAGATGCCATTTGAGGCTGCTTTGGTCAGGCAGTGAGAAGCAGCACATTTCCAGTCCCGTTATTTTCTGGATCCCCACTGAAATAGTGCCAGGTGAATTGGCTATGTGATAACAAATCACCAGCTTATGCACCATCCACATGTGATGGTTTAGTATACCAACATGCAATCTTGGGTGAGCCTCTTGTAAGTGGTTCATGCTTGCAGTGGGTTACAGTGCCATTTTTGTGCCATAGTTTGCACCAATGCCTTATCCACTGTGGGTGGAGTGGCCCATCAGGTGGCATGGCTTCCCAATATACTAGTCTGTAGTGTGGGTGAGGCATTCCAGTGGGTCCAAGTGGACAAAGTCTTAGAGAAATGTCATACTTTTAGAGGAAAACATCAACAGTACTGAATATCCGCATGGTGTTGCACTGCCAAGTGGGAATTGGGTGGTAGCATTGGCATCAGAGCCCTGTTAGCTGGCATCAAATGCTTCTGGCAACTTCCTAGCTCAGCGGTCCCCAACCACTGGTCCATAGACTGGCGCCGAGCCATGGGAGGGGGGGTTTGCCAGTCCACGGTGCCAGCACTGCCTCGCCCCCACTCCGGAAAAGGAAGCTGGCCCCTGGTGCAAAAAAGGTTGGGGACTCCTGTCCTAGCTGACCTCCTGTACTCACAGGCCAGTTGGTCTAGTGGTCACGGAGCCAGACTCTTATCTGGGAATGCCGAGTTTGATTCCGCAATCCTCCATAAAACCAACTGGGTGACCTTGGGCTAGTCACAGCTCTCTTCTGAGCTCTCACAGCCCCACCTACCTCACAGGGTGTCTTTTGTGGGGAGAAGAATAGAAGGTTTGTCAGCTGCTTTGAGTCCCCTTAAATGGGTGAGAAAAGCGGGGTATAAAAGCCAACTCTCCTCCTCTTCTTCTTTTTATGACCCACAAGAGTATGGCCAATGTGTGTTCTCAGATATTAGTCTTACTGCCTTCCTTGGAGCTCACTGTCCAGAATGGGATCATAGGATCCAATATGGTACCCCGTAGGGCTTCCTTTTTGAGTAAACACATAGATGACTGCCAGTGCCTAGCTAGTTTACTGTCATACTGCTTTGTGTAGCCAAAGCCTTTTCAAACCTCTTCAACCTTGATGCAGAGGTATTTCAGCTGAAAGTTTTCAAATGCTTGCCAAATGTTATGGGTGCATAAGAACATTCCAACCTTTGGTGGCAAGTGGAATCAGATCTTCATCTTGGGAGACCAAGAGAAGCATCATGTTCTGGCTTTAGCCTAGACTTGCTTTCTTGTTCCAGTACTGCTGATGAAATATGTTGTTTGACCGCATGACCTTCATCTAGTTTGCTGCTTGCTTAAAATTCCAATACGATGTGGGTGCAGTAATCTTGGGCAGGGATTCTCAAGCTGTGGTCTACTGGAAAGGGGTGGTGGGATGGACCAGGCCACCAGTGGCACGTCCAAGGATTATCTGCATTGCACAGGGCCCACCCCTGCCCACTTATAAATGGTCCACAGTGCAATTTTTGTGCTGTTGTCTGTTCCTGTGTCTTGTCTAGTGTGTATAGAATAATCTGGCAGGAGATGTGGTCTCCCAGTAAACCGGTCTGCATTACCTGAGAATGCTGTTCTATTTCTAGAACACATGAAGTTACACTAACTCAGAATATGAAAGTAGCATGCAGCAAGCAAGCGAATAGAGTGGTCGGAGGGACTCAGAATTGACCATCTTCTAAGGGCCTCTTTGTTTACAGTAGAAGTGCCCAAAAGGAAACTCAAATGGAAGAGACACATTGTGTTTTCGAGAGGCCTGAATAGGAAAGGCTTCACAGGAAACCTGAGGGATCGGGCCATAGTTCATATAGTCCAGCATCCTGTCTCACACAGTGACCCCCCAATTGCTTCTGGGATATTCTGAAGCAGAAGACAAAGGCAGACCCTTCACCCGCTCTTGACTCCCTGCAACTGGCCTCCTGCTTGTCTCTCCAACCTGGAGGATGTACCTAGGCATCCATTCTAGTAGCCATTGATAGGTAGCTGAACAACAGCTGAATTGATCATCTCATCACCTATGAATCCCTCTTCAGTAGCCTTGATTTCAGCGAACTCACCCTTCGCTGTCTTAAGTTAGTTTTGAGGGTCACTCTTTTGTCTCGCATTTTTCTCTTCCTTAGTTTTCTTGATGGATCACCATATCTTTCAGGACCATGGGTCTTTCATGGTTGCTTCTGTGCTCCAGGTAGTAAATGGGACCACCATATTGGCAGCTCTTTACCCAGTTGAAAAGGAAATGGCTGGATCTGTAGATGAAAGTAGATTTAGCTAGGAAACAGTTGAGGGTAAATTATACAAGTCTCACCTATAATGTTTGTTTCGTTTGTGCCACTGTGGCAAGCTTGTGTTGTATATATGCATCTTACCTGCTGTGCATTCCAGCGGTTTCTGTTCTTTAGGACTAGGAGAGTTCAAAACACTGTCCAGAGTTACTCAAAACTGCCAGACACACTCCACAAGGGAGTGCTAACTGCACTAGCCTGTGCACATCTGCTCCTCTTTATGCTCTGGGGATTCTCCAGGGTTTAGGGCAGTGATGGCCAACCTTTTGAGCTCAGTGTGTCAAAATTCGCAAGAAAACCTAGCTTAACTCGGGTGCTGTGTCACTTCTAGAAATATCCATAACTTTGTGATATTTGTAGCTCTAGTAAATAAGTTTTTACATTAGTGACTTTTGTTGCTGAATTTCGTTTGTTGCTGAATTTCGTTTGCTCAATCTTCAATTGAAAGTTGGCATTTCGCACACTTCAAGAACAAGTGAGCACTACACGCCCAGGTGCTAAGGTGACCGTGTGTGTCACCCAAAAGAGCTTGGCGTGTCATCTGTGACACGCGTGTCATAGGTTGGCCATCACTGGTTTAGGGGGTAGAGCCAGATGTCACCATAGCATGTAATGACATCACTGCACATTGTTTATATTTTGGGCCAGGTAGGGGCTTCCCCAGTCCACACCATTCTCAAGATGGGCATATAATGCTGAAACAATGTGTACGATCCTAGGAAAAACTGGTTTGAAACCTTTTGATCATAGCCTGCCCCTCATCAGAAGATATCTTTCTGGGTTACCTGAGAAGGACTACTATATATGTCCTTGGAAAGAAGCCAACCCTTTTGGGCAAAATATACATCAAGCAAACTATCCAAAATTAACTCTCAGAAAGCAGAAGAAATTATAAGATTGTAGAGAAAATAACCAATGTGATTCATGAATAAGTTCTGCACAGCTCATGAAGAAGTGTCTGCTTGATTGTAAAACTGAACTATTACTTGCTAATAGCATTTAAAAGCAAAAACCACACACAAGTAAAATGTGTATTTTTTTTTTAAGTAAAACTGCTGCATTTCCTTCCAGGGTGTTGACGACGCCTTCTATACGTTAGTTCGAGAAATCAGAAAACACAAAGAGAAGATGGGCAAAGATGGCAAAAAGAAGAAAAAGAAGACAAAGACAAAATGTATAATTATGTAAATGCAATGTATCCTCTCTCCTTTAAGGTCTGTGTTGATAAATGAGATCCATTTCTGTACCCTGACACTAAATTATTAGCACATGTTTGTACCATTACTTTAACAATTCCTTCCCCTTCCTGAACCTGTTGGCCATCTTTTTTGAATGCTTGCTTCAGGTGACAGCGGAAGATGTGCCACTGACCCATGAGTTGTTGAACCAAGCAATGCCTTTGAAAAACAAAAACCTAAAACCTTTTAAAATTAGAGGTATTTTGCTGCATGCAAATCTTTCTCACGCCTTCCCTTTTCCCTTGCAAACTTCTGCAAAACTACCTGTGCCCCTAGGGGGCATATCCTGGGCCATGTCTGCAGCTTTCCTGCAGCAATTTGGGTAGAGAAGCATATATGTTTTTCTTTTGACACTGTTTGGGTACATAAGATCCTTCATTTAGGAGGAAGAGGATCCAGTTAGAGGACTTGACATTTATTGTGAAGCTTTACCTTTCTGTAGGCCAAAAACTACTACTCATCCCAGAGATTTCCTCCATGCTCGACAGGGGCTAGAGGGATCAAGGAGTTAATTCCTTGAGTGGTATAAAGCCTGGAACAGAAAGGTGTATATTTCACATCAGTAGAAGCTATACTGCAACAGTAAGCACATCTGTCTACAGGTTCGTGGGGTAGAAGGTCCCAATCCAAGATGCCAAAGAGAACCTTTGGCCTTGAGGGAACTATGTAAGGCCTAGCTACAAATGCCTACTAAACGAACTACTGCTCCCATGCAGTGGTAGGTGGGGTCAGTTGAGTCGATCACTGACATTTTAGGACATGAAGATAAGCAGTGAGAGTTGGTAGCGGTTATGAAATAACCTCATGCAAATATGGGGAGTTACAGTTAGTTGAGTAGGGGTTGAGGAATTCCATTACTTGAATTGTCGCTGAAAAACCGAGGCTTTTGGGTTCGGTTCCCAGCATCGTTTGAGAAAGTCATGGCAGACCATGGCTGTATCTGTCAAGAAAACTTTCACAGATGGGGTCGTTAGAGTTGGTCCCAACTTGGTTACACCAAACAACAGTAATGGTAATAGCCAGTATCACTCGAGATGGGAAACTACTCCGTCTTCTGCAAAATTTGGCTTCCCAGTACAGAAGCCCCCCTCTCAATTTATGAGGGTTGATTTCTGCCAAAATCGCATAGATAACGAAACTCAAATACCAGAGAAGCCCGAAACATTATCTTCTGACCATCATTATCTTTCTGAAAAAGCTCCAGGAAAAATGCTGTTGCCTGGGCCCAAATTGGTGAACAGATGAGTTTGGGCGCCATTTTACATTTAAAATAGCGAGGGCCACAAGTGGGCAGATGACTGAATTCCCAGCTGAATGTCTGTTTACCATCTTCGCAATGTGGTTTATTTTAAAAGCACTGACCAGCATGAAAGAACCTGTTTTTGGCAAACTGAACAAAAATAAAAGCATTTTAGTTCTGTCCACTGCAACAGTGACCTCTTACAAGCCCATCATAAATCTTATAATTTCTACACTTAGGTGGCCTATCTTCTTGCATTTCCCATTGAAAACACATACATGCCCTGTTGTTTAGATGTTTTTAACGTAACCATTTTTACTATTAAAAATGAAACCTTTTTTAGAAAGTGAAATTCCAAATGTAGGATTGGTTCCTTATAATGAAGAACTACTACACTAATCTGATTATTTGCAAACAAAGTTGTTAAGAGACCATTCAGCTAGCAACTGGTCCATTCTACAAGCCAATCTTGAACAGACAAAACTTGTGTTGCAGAGTTAGGGCTGCAAGTTTGGTGCCTGAGATGCAAAGGCTGCCTTTGGTGCTTGCCACAGTTTTAATCTCTTTCCATCAAAGAGATGGGGAAAGCAAACAAAACGAAAGACGGCCAAACCATTCAGTTGAAAACCTGTGCTAGATCAGGGTGTTCTTAAGTAACAAACACCTGTAGATTGTGCCTTTTCATTGGATTTAATACTAGGGAACATAGAAGTCCAGTGTCCCACAGGATGTATGCTTCTGTATCAACAAACACTATTGTGTTTGGGTGGTTTTGTGTGTGTTTTTGTTGCATTGCATATCATGTGCTTTTTTGTTTTGTCTCCAACCAGACTGTGCTTGAACATTGCTTGAATACTCTATGGCCATTTGATACACTTTGACCCCTGCTTGGTCAGGGAGAATGTGGCCTAATGACAACTCCTTACTTCTCATCCTATGGGCAACTTCATGCATTTTCCACTAAAGCTGCAGCAGATCTATCCACTGGCTACCTGTAGTGTGAAAATTTTCCCTTCCATAACCACTTTTTAGTACCGTTCCTGCATACAGGCATCTTCTATCCCAGCTATTGGCCTTTTCATACTTAATTTCCATGGGACAGTGTCTCACAAAAGTTAAGTAGGGGGACGGTGGCTGGTAATCACATTGCAAACATGGGCTTCATCCCAAACATGCAGGGTAAATGTGAACACTGCTTCTGGGTAGCATCTGCCCACTGCAAAAACAGCCATGTGTGGGTTGCTATTGCTACAGCAGTCAAATGACATGGTGGATTTGCATGATGCACGTAGGTGCTGTGCAAAGGTTGCATCTGGGGCTCTACATCTGGGGAGCACCATCAGTGTTCCTAGCACAGCTGTGGAGTCTTTTTGATTACTCCACAGCTATCGAAGATGGGAATGTTCAGACACACTGGGGGCTATTCCGAGACGGAAGCAGCTCTGCGGTGTGCGAATGCTTCATACTGGAGCGTCTCCAGCTGTCCCTGAGGGTTAAGTGTGAAAAGGCCCAAGGATTCAGTTAAAACTCAGCCCTCTATACCCACGAAAGCTGTTACAATGGGGAACGTTCACAGAATGCAGGAAATAAAAAACACAGGCAATGTTTTGGCCCCCTAACACACCTTTTAGTGTTTCCCATTTTCTTTTCCCCATTAATGGTGTTGACTAGTAAGATTAATACATTAACTGTGTCACTTATCTCTGTGTCATGAGCATGTCAGTCCTAACCAAGCTTAGATTAACATAAATTTCAAGAGGATTTACATGAAAAGAAATTATTAACAAAATTGTTAGGTTGTACCAGGGAGATGAAACTTCCAACAGGTCTTGATCCACATTTTTGGTGTTTTTCAGGTTTTCTCTTCCCTTATTTTTGAATTATTCTCAATTACAAAGACACTGATGTTATCTTGTTGCCAAGCCCTCATAGAATAGAGGGTACATGAGTCAATAAGTAGCGACAATACGGGGTGAATTTGTATCTTTTACGGGCAAGCCCCAACAAGGATGAAACTGGGATTCGAACCTAGGGACTCCTGGGTTTTAGCCTAGAGTTCTTAACCACTGCGCCAATAGATTTCTTCCTGTGCACACACGTTGGAGTGATAACATAATCAGAAGGCAGCTTGTTTATGGCTTTCCCATATCAAATGCTGGAATGGGGAAATCTGAGGCCAATTCGCACTTGGTCACGAGAGGGTATCATCTGGGCAGGTTCATCTACACTAGCAGGAGGCATTTCCAACCCAGAAATGTCTCCTGCCTTATCGGATGTTACCTTATCATTGAGAGGTGGTGCACCACATGCAACCCAACCCTAACCTTTCCAGTGCCGTTCCTTACCTGTAGCTTCCAGTGCTGTGACCATTTGCACAATTTCCGGTGCAAGGGGGCATTCCAGGTGCCGTGCAAGCGCACTGGCACCCCAAATGACCAGAAACGTAACTGTGCATGCCTGGAACATCATTGTCACCATGGTGACAGCACCATCACATGTGCAGTTATGCTGGGCTCCGGTCACAAGATAGTGGCACCCTGCCAGTGATTGGACATGCACCAGGACATCATGAAATATGTACTAGCATTCCCAAGTGCGACCGCTAGTACACATTCGTCTGTCATGTGCTTTTCCCATCCAGTGGACTGGAAGCCATGTGCAAAAGGATCCCCAATTCAGATTTGCTTGAGATCCAGTGTCACAGCTGGGGAGAAAGTTTACCGGAAAGTCCATTTGTCTCCAACAGAGGAGCCCTGCAGTGCTGAGACCCCCAATGTTGTCTGGAGAATAAACAGCATTTACCTAGGTTTCATACTTGGGAAAATGTGCTTTCAGTAACAATGGCTACCAGCCTAGCTAGCGTGACTAATAGATGGAAATAATGAGAATTGTAGTGTGTGGTTCTGCTCCAGCCAACGGGCACACATCTGTAAGCTTACAAATACCATAGGATCAGATGTGGTCATTTCTGATGCACGTGCAACCAGTTTTCAGGCACCAAATAGACAAACTTACTGATGTGTAATAAAAGAGTGCCAGAAATGCTCCCCAAACTCATGAGTAAAAGAGCTTTCAGGCAGTAAGGGTGAATCTGCAGTCACCTGCAGCAGGGGGAACTCTAAGGACACTCCGTGATGCAGTCTCCGCACTGCACGGAACCGCCTCTTCACCAGATTCAGTTCTCCCTATGTGGGAGTTCCCCCTGCACATACAGTGGTACAGCAGTACCACTATACTAGCAGGAGGGCTAGTGCAGGTGCACTCCATGTTGCCCAGTTGCCACAGCAAATGGGTAGCTCAGGCTATGTTGGGCCGGGCTACCAGTGGTGTGTGCTAACGGTTGTCCACATGGCACACGCCCTGTTCCACCCCAACGTTGGAGGTGGGGTTGAACATTCCCAGCATCCAAAGATGCCATTTGAGGGTGCTTTGGTCAGGCGATGCCAAGCAGCACGTTTCCAGTCCTTTTATGGATGCCCAGTGAAATGATGCCAGGTGAATTGGCTATGTGCTAACAAATCACCAGCTTATGCATAGTTGCACTGCCAAGTGGCAATTAGACAGTAGCATTGGCATCAGAGCCCTGTGAGCTGACAGTTTCCTGACATCAAATGCTCCTGGCAAGTTCCTAGCTCAGTGGTCCCCAACCACTGGTCCATGGATTGGCGCATTGGCGCCGTTGCTTTCCTCTGTAATGGAGGCGATTCACACCTAGCCAGTGAGTAGGGAACCGCTGGAGAGGTTTGGGATGGATTCCATCTCAAAGTGTGGACGCCAGATCTATTCCCCATTTTCACTTCCTTGGGATGTTTTTGAAGAGAAGTCAAAATGTGAAAAGGCTCCGAGAGACTATGTACTGTTTTCCAAAACTCTTGGAGAAATTGTGTGGAGCAGGCTACCTAGGAGGAGAGCGAGTGAGGGTACTGCCTTTGTCTTCTGCTTGAGATGCCCATGCGCAGTTGGTGGGCCATTGTGTGGAACAGGATGCTGGACTAGACGGGATGTGGCCTGATCCAGCAGGGCTCCTCTTCTGTTCGTCTGACAGCATCTAGACTTCTAAAACCGATTGATACTTCGACTTCACTGTTGTTTTTAATGTTAACTTAAGTCCCTCTCTTACAGTGCCAAATCTCTTGCTAGGACTATTTCTTAAAATGCAATGTGTTTACCTAGAATGTATTTTAACTATTTTTGTATAATATGAACTAAACCTATGTGTTTTGTACATGATGCTCTTTAATTCTTTGGAGGTAAAATACATACAGTAGGACTGGGCGGGATAGGGGCGGGGTTATTTCAGTCACGTGACCTCAAACCTTTATTTGGCAAACGACCACTGTTCATCAGACTCTTTAGAAATGATTTATTAGCAGCACATGCTGTGAAGTGATGTTGAAACTGCTAAATTTGTCACAAATGAAGCTGCTCTGGCTGCAATTAATAATAAAAGTTCATGCGTTTCTGGTGCTGTTTTTTTTCCCCTTCCCCATCACTCTTTTGATGTGGAAAGGTTTGTCTTCATTTTATTAAGGCAAGGTGGGGAACCTCTACTTGTCCAGATGGGGTAGCAGTCTTAACAGGACCATTTCCTCCGTGAATCCAATAACTGATGGAAACCAAGGATCTCACTTGGTGTAGTTTATGGGTTGGATTCATGGAGGTTCCCGAGTTCTGCCCTGAACTCAAACTTTTGGATTTGGCTATGATGCTGTCTTTAGAGCAGGGATGTCAAAGATACGGCCCGCGGCCGCCGCCTGCCACTGCCGCCGCCCGCCACCGCCCGCCGCCGCCGTCCTCCCTGGGCGCGAAGGAGGCGAGGCGAGACGAGGGCGAGCGAGCGCGCGGCGGGACCCTCCAGTGCTTGAGTGCGCGGGCGCCGCCATGGACAGCCAGCCCCTCCTCGGAGCCCTAGCCACACCCCGGCCACGCCCCAGCCCGTCCTCTGTACCCTAGCCATGCCCCCGGCCACGCCCCCTGGCCCTCCTCTGTGCCCTGGTCACACACCCCAGCCACGCCCCGTGGCCCTGACAGTTTTTTTTTTTAATCCGGCCCTCAGCAAAATTGAGTTTGACACCTCTGCTTTAGAGGATCTGACAGCTAGAAGAATCAAATGCTATTGTTGGTCTCATGGACTGAATTCGCACTTAGGCCTATGGTATGGCTGACATTCTTATTCAGAGGACTCCGACTGCTTAGAAGAGCCAGATGTAACTGTTGGCCTCATGGTGTGACTATGACATTCATTTAGTAGTGAGATCTTCTGAAGATGGATGTTGTAGCCATACTATGAGACGATCTAGCAGTCAAATCCTCTGAACATAGACCTTGTAGGCTTACCCAGATGTTCATCAGTCTATGGAACTGGAGGCCAGAAGAGGGGGTAACAGCAACCAGGTTAGATCGCTTTAAGAGGGGGTTAGACAAAGACACGGATGACAGATTTATCAATGGCTACTAGGGGTCTATTCACACTTGGCTTTATTCTGGAATATATCTTGGAATAAGCGTCTGCTGTCCACATGCTAGTGCAGACTATAGGATGCCACAGATGAGGCCTGCCAGAGTCTGCATTAGCATGTGGACAAGAACACTCTGTCCTGAGATATATTCCAAAATACCGCCAAGTGCGAATAGGCCTCCTAATGGATGCCTAAGTACATCTTTCAGGCTACTGGGACAGGCAGTATGCCTCCAAAGGCCATTTGCTGGGACTCGAGAACAGGTGAAGGTTCTGCCTTCATCTTCTGCTCGAGATGCCCATAAGCAACTGGTGGACCACTACGTGGGACAGGATGCTGGACTAGCTGAGCTGCAGCCTGATCCACCAGGCCTCCCCTTAAGTTCTTATCCAGAAGTTAGGTTCCAAGCAGAACACAGGATAGCAACCCAAGAGCTGCGACTAGCGAGATGAAAACCAGCCGTGGAGGCGCCTGTTCTTCTGAAACCAAGAGTTTTCCACTCACCCACAAAAGCCAAGAAATAGTCACCATGGGTCCTTAATGGGGTCCTCTAGTGCTAGGTGGAAAAACACCCTAAAACTGCTTTTGTTGGAACATCAACAACACAAGCATACAGTAGGCAAGTTATACAGTTTTATTAGGGATTAATCATTCAACGGCCTGAGCAAGCATGTTTTATTGGTGTTGCACGTCACTTCCTCTCCTCCTCATAATAACGCTGTTTGAGAGCCCGGTATTTTCTGAGGAAATATAAAGCCTCCAGTTCCTTTATTACAAACTCCCCTCGGGCAATGAGTTCCTTGATTTTTTCAGGGTCCTTCACGTCCTTGTTCTTCAGGAAAGCTGCTTTCAGCCGGCTCCGAAAGTAATCTGACCCTTTGGGATACTCCTTTCCCAGGAACAGCAACTTCAAAACATAAAAGAGGGCAACATCACATGTAGTGCAGAGCATGGACTAAGGGGATTTGCCCGGTCTCTGGTCCCCAGAACTTACATTTTTGTAAAGATTCAGCACTTCGTATCTTAAAGGATTGGCCATGTTCACAGTCCATGTACATAACCGCTTTATCCATATATACTTGTATTTACCTAAAGAACAATTATTTTAATGTTAGGTATGTATAAGACCCAGAAAATTACCAATACTTCCTATATAAAAAACTACTCAGTTTGGACTAGTGGTTAGGGAGCCAGACTCTTATCTGGGAATACTGGGTTCGATTCTACCCTCCCTCATGAAGCCAGCTGGGTGACCTTGGGCTAGTCACAGCTCCCTTCTGAGCTCTCACAGCCCCACCTATCTCACAGGGTGTTCAGTTGTGGGGAGAAGAATAGAAACTTTGTCAGCCGCTTTGAGTCCCCTTCAATGGGTGAGAAAAGCGGGGTAGAAAAGCCAACTCTTCTTTTTCTACTCCCCTTATCTTCTTAGGTTCTTTCTGCACTGGGCCTTATTCTGTGATATTCTGCCCTTGGCCGGCCTTACTCTGTACTAGGGGTGTGCACAAATGGAATTTTCAGGATACAATTCGATTCGGGTCTCCGAAAAGTCAATTAGATTTGAATCTCTCAAATTGAATATCCGAAAATTTAATTAGATTCAAATCTTTAAAATTCGAATTTACCCAAATTCGATTCAAATTAAGCAATTCGAATTCGCGCTTACAAATGCCAGCAACATTAGTATGTGTTCTTACGCATCCTGTACGTATCTGTATGCATCCCATATTTATCCCGTATGCAACTCGTTTTCATTGTGTAAGGATCCGTACAAACGCATACAGATGTGGGAAAGATGTGTAAATGCAAGTGTACATCATGCACAAACCCGTACACATACGAATGTCCGGATTTATGGACACTGGAATTCAAATGTTGAAATTCAGACGAATGACTTTGAATATTCGTGCCCATCCCTAGTCTATACTACCAGGTGGAAGGCAGGCCCCTATTCAGGAACAAAGCCCAGTGCGCAAAGGGCCTTCAATTCAATTCAATTTCCTTTAATTCAGTCTATGCTAGAAAAGGTGGATTAGAGAAATTCTGGGAACATGAGGGCCACACACTGTCGATTTTAGGCACCCCTTTTGTTATGTCTGAACGTGAAAGCTTGTTGGGCCGAATCACTGCCTTTCAGTGTTACCTACCTTGCAGGGTTGTTGTGAAGGTAAAGGGGAGCCTTGAGAGCCTTTCCCCACACGATGTGCACAGTGTGGTCAAACAAGGCACAGGAAATGTGCAGGAAATACAGAGCAGCTGTGAGGCTTAAAACCTTTTCTATATGGCACCGGCTGTTACACATCAAGGGAACCTTTGCCCAGAAAGTATTATTTGATTAGATAGTGAAACTTCTGGAGATGGAAACTTCAGATCAGAGAACTCCAACAACCCAGCACAGAAGATCATTTTTTACAGCCCAAGTTAGCCAGAGAGGCCGGATTAATAGGTCTTCTATTTACACTGTGTGCAGAACTAGAAATAAACTTTTGAGAGAAATACATCAAGGCTGCGGACGCCCAGAGCCAACTCCTACATGGGTTCAGTGGGTGATCTTCAGCCATTTTGTTAGTCTGACTTACTTCCCAGGGTAAAGCGTAGCTTGCAAGAAGGATCTCTGGCAAGGCCTGGAGCATTTTGAAAGAAAAGCAGCATGAAAGCGCAATTAACCCCAAAGTTGGAAAAGTTTCCTTTTGGATCACAGCTCTTGAGTCAAAGCTGTCAAAGACTCACACAAAATACAGGCGGAAGGAATCTCTCCTCACTTTGCAAGAGGAAGACAAATGGCAGGAAAGGGGAGACGTTCAACAAGTGCTGCATGCACCCCGCCTCTCGTCCTTGCATCAGGGTGAGCAAAACGCCTCCTCCCCCCTCTTCAAGGGTTGCAAGACGTGCAAATAAGTGAGGATGGGATGAGATTCAGCAAAATCAAGCGCCTCAGAAACGAGACGAGACTGTCCACACACCAGTGTGCTAAAAAGGGGTGGCTTGAAGAAGGGCTAGACACATGAGGGCCACACGCTGTCTCTCTAAAGGTCCCCCTTTTGTTATTTCTGAATGTAGGGGTCTCTTTTAACTCTGTAAGGCTGTGCGCACACCTATGTTTTAATCCAGCTCCAGTCCACTTTCAGAGTCAGAGAACGCATCAGCAAAGAGGCCTGTCATTTCCCTCCCACTTTGCCTAACCCAAAGGTGAATTTTCTGAGTTAGATAATGCTGAAAGAAAACAGTTTGATTCTCTGCTGATGTATTCTCTCACTCTGAAAGCAGACTGAATCTGCATTAAAACTTAGGTGTGGACGCAGCCTAAAAGACAGTTTTGAAGAAACAGTGCAGAAAGTTATAGGGCAGGGCTCCCTGTCCTGTCGGAATGCCCTTCCTGAGAAGAGTTGCTTTTCTCACCCATTTAAGGAGACTCAAAGTGGCTGACAAACCTTCTGTTCTTCTCCCCACACCAGACACCCTGTAAGGTGGGTGGGGCTATGAGAGCTCAGAAAGAGAGCTGTAACTCGCCCAAGGTCACCCAGCTGGCATCGTGCAGGAATGCAGAATCAAACCTCGTGATTGCTAGATATGAGTCCGGCACTCTAAGCACAAGACCAAACATGATGCTAATAAGTCTGCACCCATCCGCGATGCGGGCCCCGAACAAGAGCCCCACAACATTTTGCAACGGTTTGCACTCGGTTGCACTTGAAGCAAAGTTCACCCTTGAAGTTATCTGGACCTGCAGCCTCCCCCTACTGCTGCAAAGGGAAATCTCTACATCGAAGGAGGCGAGCAGCAAAAACACCACTGCAAAGAGAAGGAAGGAGGAAACCTCGACCTGCAAGGAGCGCATGTCGCCCTTCCGCAGTTCTACACCCCTCTGCTCAGCTGTTGGGAAGATCTTGAAGCAGAGGAGGCCAATGCGCTTGCGCACAATGGAGGGCAGCTGTTTTGCTCCTGTGCGGCTGCGCGGGATTGAAGTAATGTAGAGAAAGAAAAGCTTAGAGGTGAAATCTTCGCTAATATTGTGGGTCTCTTGTTTTGTTTGTACAAACTGGCAACTGAAGCCAAGTTTGACGGCATCTCGTTTGCATTTTAGGAAGGGTGTTATGACACTTAGGGGTTAATCCAGTTTGAGTCCTCTTTCAGATGCTGTGGTCACACCTAAGGTCTAATCCAGCTTCAATCCACTTTCAAAGACTGTGGTCACACCCAAGGTTTAATCCAGCTTCAGTCCACTTTCAAAGGCTCACACCCAAAGTTTAATCCGGCTTCAGTCCACTTTCAGAGCGAGAGAAGACATCAGCAAAGGGAAAAGGAATTTTCTTTCCACATTTTCTTTCCAAAGGTGAATCTTCTGAGTTATTTAACACTGAAAGAGAACGAAAGCGCCTCCAGGCTGCCAGTTTTGGACACCTGGCGAAGGTCCACGAAGACTGCAGCATAAAATGGAGGAGTCTTTCTCATTGCAGCAACAAATAAAATTCTTCGATCCTCCTCCGTGTTTGCAATGCAGTTTCCACCCTTCCTTCGAATGGAATCCTGACATGTAGTGTGAAGGCAAAAATAACAGAACTCAAAGAAGAAGCGACCAGAGCGCCTGCGCACAAGACAGACAGACCTGCGCGAGTTTCTTCCTAGGGAGATAAAAAAAGTGTGGAAGGAAAAGAAGTTACAATTCCGGCTTCCGTTGAAAGTCTTTGCTTTAAATCCGCACGCGAAAAACAGAAACTAAAACTTTTGTTCTCCTTTCCGGTTCCACTCTTGGAATACTCTACTACAATTCCTAAAATTGTTATCTTAGAATAATTTTTTTAAAAAATACATTTATAGGTGATACATCCTCATGGGTACCGGAAGTCACATGTCTATAAGGTTTTGTCCCTTCTCTTTGCTTGGATTTAAAACAACAGCAACAACCTCCCGAGGGGGCGTGGCCTAGCGCCCAGGGGGCGTGGCCAACTACCAGGGAAACCGAGGGGCGGGGTGTAAACAACTTTCTAGCTTAAGAGGACCTTGCAATTGCAGAAAGGGGAAGCAGGCGACGGGATGGTAAGAAGGGGAAGAAGGGGGGGGGAAGATGACGCTCATTAGCATAAATTTGCATACTCATAATAATGCATGGGTAATTGACCCCACCTTGGTCATTTATTGTGATCCCTTCCAAAAAGAGACAAGATGCATCATTGCCATGTATTTCAATATGAGTATTGACACAGGTGAACTTAGACACAGGTATACATCTATAGAAGAAACTGAATGAGATATGTAGGATAAATGTGTAGGGGAAGAATTGCTAAAAAAGACGCAAGGACAGAGGCATATGGGAATAAATTGCTTTAGATATAAGAACTTGGTGTAATAATGAAGATATTGCTTACTGGCCCCTGAGGGCTTGAGGTGGGGTAGACTAGAAATGCAGGTTATTTACATACCTAATGTAGCTCTTTAGGTGCTTATTTATTGCCCTTCATTAAATTAGAATATAGGAACACAAAAGGAGCCCTGCTGGATCAGGCCACGGCCCATGTAGTCCAGCATCCTGTCTCACTCAGTGGCCCACCAATTGCCCATGGGCATCTCAAGCAGAGACAAGGGCAAACCTTCACCTGCTCTCGAATCCAAATGGTCCTTAGAGGCAACCTGTCAGATGCTCCAGCCTTGAGGATGTGCCCGGGCATCCATGCTAGTAGACATTGATACAACTGTCCTCAATGAGTTAAGAGGAGCCCTTCTGGATCAGGCCATGGCCCATGTAGTCCAGCATCCTGTCTCACACAGTGGCCCACCAATGGCTTCTGGGCATCTCAAGCAGAAGAGAAAGGCACCTGCTCTCAGATACCTGCAAATGGTCTTTATAGACCTCCTGGCTGTCTCCCAGCCTGAGGTCCCACTTAGGCCTCTGGTAAGCAACAGAACACCCTGTGAGGTGGGTGGGGCTGTGAGAGCTCAGAAGAGAGCTGTGACTAGTCCAAGGTCCCCCAACTGGCTTCATGGGGGAGGACAGAATCAAACCCGGTATTCCCAGATAAGAGTCTGGCTCTCTAACAACTAGAGCAAGCTAGCTCTGTTATCCACTTACCTTTATGTCTGAATGCTGACCTCCTTAGACAAATACGCCTGTTTCTGTAAATTAGACTGAAACCCTAAGACTTGAGTTGACTGACAGCCAGGAGAGAAGGGGTGAAGCCACAAAGCTTCAGGGATGTTTTGGGGTGAAGTGGGTGACCTCTTGTGAAACTTGGAGCAAGTAAATATCCATCATCACGTTTGGAAGTTTAAGGTGGAGCATCTGAACTTGGGATCCAGAAGGTGGCAGCACCTAGCCTGAGTGTGATATATACCCAGCTCAAACATCTGGAATTACATAGCCCAGAAATTCCTAACCTTTTCTTCACCATGGACCCCCTTTACATAACGTTCCTTAGGCTACTTAGGAAGCCAAGAAGCCCCGTCTCTCAGGTGATCGATCATTGTGTGTGACGGCTCGATTGGGACCGTGAATTCCAATGTGCAGCGTAAATGCGTCTGGACGCAGCCAATATGAAGAAGGAACTTGTCACTTTGCTGATGTAGTGTTCTCTCATTCATAAAGTGGACTGAATGTGGATTTAAACCTAGAAGTTGCTGGGCCCTGAGAAATTCTTTACATTAGACTGAATTTGGAAAATAATTTTTTAAAAGCTTGGTCAATCTTAGGTGCCTTATGTTTGGGTAGTAAAGTCTTAGAATCTGAAGCATATCTTCCCCCTCTCTGCCCCCAACACAGTTTAATGCTGAGTACTGCAATTGTTTTTAACTTTCTGTTTTTTTTCCTTACAACATTTAGGGTCCAAAAAAGAAAAAGGTAGGTAGGGAGACTGACAGAGAGAGAGAAAAAAACTGTATCTTTCTTATAACTATTATATAGTAGCCTTAGTATCAAAAAATAGTATCCATTTAATATTGATATTCAGATTTTTTGGTATTCATATTTGTATTATCAGTATTCAATTCAGATTTACATAGTATTACAACTGGCTTTGGTTTAACAGTTTGGGTTTAATTGCTAGGCTGGAACCTTTCTTAGACATGGACAATTATTTACACTTTGCACATTTTAAAAGAAGGCTTATTGTCACCATCCTATTTTATTTATTATTTATTATTTACAGTTTTATCCATCCCCATACCCGAAGGTAAAAACAGAACATGCATTAAAAGCACTTTAACAATTCAACACGATCTAAAACACTACACTCCGTGTTTAAAATGATGGTATCTATACTGGGAAGGGAAATATAATCATCCCTTCTATAATGCTGTGGTTTGATTTCCAGAAACTTCTACATAGTGCAAAAGTGGATTTTGGAAGGGTTTTCCTGTTCTTTTTATTAGTGCTTTAATATTTTGTATGCATAAGAACCTAACAGGAGCCCTGCTGGATCAGGCCACAGCCCATCTAGTCCAGCATCCTGCTTCGCACAATGGCTCACCAATTGCCCATGGGCATCTCAAGCAGAGACAAAGGCAAACTTTCTCCTGCTCTCAAATCCAGCAAACGGCCTTAGAAGTATCGTGCTTGTCCGCACAGCCTGAAAGATGTACTTGGGCATCCATTCTAGTAGCTACTGATACATCTGTCATCCATAAATTTGTCTAACCCTTCCTTAAAGCCATCTAGGCTGGATGCTGTTACTGCCTCTTCTGGCAGCAAATTCGATAGACTGATGATCCTGTGGGTGAAGAAATACTTCCCCTTGTCGGATCCGACTCTCCTGCCCATCAGCTTCGTAGAGTTCCCCCCTGGTTCTACTGTTGTGTGATAGAGAAAAGAAATGTTCTCTATCCACCTTTTCTATACCGTGCATGATTTTATATGTTCTGTATACATGTGGTGCATGTTTACCGTTTCAGATCAGGGCATGGCAGGATGCTTAGTAGCTGGGGCATTTTGCAGTCCTCCTGGAAATGACCTCAGATATGGACAATTTTCTGTAGCCTGATGAAATGTTGCTAGACTCCAGGACAGGCCTGGGCTGTTTCTGCTCCTCCCACAACCTGTCTGTACGTCGGTGGCAGAAATGGGGAGCCAGCTCAACCCACCTAGGAGACCATATGTTAAAGTAGTCTGCTGCAAAGCACTTCCAAGTAGAGTTTCTGCCCCTTGGATCAGGCGAGGCATGGTAGGTGTGCTGCCAGTATGTTACCTGGAAATGTGTGTTTCCTGGTGGCACACGTTGGCATGAGGATTCAGTGATTCAGGCATGTAACTGGTACAGTCCCAGAGACCCATTGGGTGCAGTTTAGCAGTGAAGAGGTGAGACTCAGAGGGGAAGCCACCATAGCAACTCCGAGGCCAAATCAGATAACTCTTAAGTTTCCACCATGGTAGTTACATCTTCTACGATGGTACTGCCGTGAAGAATGCCTTAGACCAGGCCAAGGGAATTTGAACAAACTGGAGCAGTCCGAAGGAGGGCTACCAAAATGGCTAGTGGTCTGGAAACCACGTCATATAAGGAAAGGTTGAAGGATTTAGGAATGTTTAGCCTAGAGAAGACTAAGAGGAGACATGATTGTGGTCTTCAGGTATCTGAAGGGCTGTCACAGTGCAGAGGAACCATCTCTATTCTCATGTTTCCCTATTCCAGCTGTGCTATTTCAGGAATAACTGTGAAGTTCCTGCTTCGTTTGGGATTTCTTTTGAAAAATCAAATGCCATGAAGTAGCAGATATTTATTTCCTTTTTTCATATACTCCACACAGTCTGGTGGTGGTAAAAAACTCAGCAAAGCTGAAAAGATGAGGTTGCAAAGAGAAGAGGAAGAGAGGAGACTGCTGGAGGAAGGTAGGTTATGTTTTATTCTTCAGCACCTGTTCAGCCGGAAGTATTGACAGTTTATGGTAACTGCAGCGACAACTATTCGATGTGGAGAATTCTTAACTGAAAATTTTAGGGGATGTTATCTCTCCTTTTTACTTATATACAACCAATGCATTGAAAAAGCAATCAGACCATGCAGTAATGTTATGCTCCAAAATGCTGTTTGGACTAATTTGGAACAGCCGTGAACCCTCTTAAATGAGGTCCAGTATACAGGTGAGCCTGTATACCTTTAGCAATCACTTGAGAACCAATTGCAGGAGTTACCTTGGGCAAATCTGCACTTCCAATCCCATCTGGGGGATGGGGAAGGTGAACTTGTGAGCACTAGTCAATAACGGCCTACCCCATGCATGATCAAGCACCTGTGTTTGGTTGCCGGGCTGCTTCCCTTTGGCCATCTTGAGCACAGCACCCTCTGCAACGGTGTGTGTGTCAACGCCGCCGCTATGATGCTGCCGCCGCTGTTCACAGTCACATCAGGGGGTCATTGGAGCTGCCAGCATGCTCATGCAGCAGTTCCGATGACCTCAACAGCTCTCAGAAGCGCAGATGGTCGCCGGCTGAATGCTACAGGTAAGCCTTTGGTTAGGGTTAGTTTGCTTGCGGAGCACAATTTTTGGCTCCACAGCTAGCATGCAATTAGACAACCGCTTGGCAGGCAGGAGGAGCTTCTGGCCTGTAAATGCCTCCTGACAGTGCAGATGCACCTGCCCAGAGGTTAACTAATTGCATACTACGGGCTGAAGTGTGAATTCATCCCAGGTACGAATTGGCCTCTGTTTTGTTCATCTCAATGATAAACCTCTCATTTTTACAGAGCATGCACGATTAATAGCTGAGCAAGAGGAAGCTGCAAGGCTTGAAAGGGAGCGGATTGAAAAGGAGAAGACGGAACGCCTAGAAGCCAAGGTTAGTTCACCCCTTTGCTGATGATGCTCAGTCCACATTACCCAACACTTCCCACTTTTTGGCTGTTCAGGGTCTCAGACCAAGGAGGACTTGAAGGAGTAGTAGTAGTAGTTATGTTTCGTTCTCTGCAGTCGGTGGGTGGGGGAGGCGACGTCTGCGCAGGCACGGTGGCCGTGGTGGTGGCCATGTTTGATCACTGACCTTTGACGTGGATCTCCAATCCCCGGGACCGTGAGAGGGATGTTCAGTCAGTCTTGCAGAGTGGGCTGTGGCCAAGAAGCCACAACCAGAGGCTACATTTCACTGGGACCAGGGCCTTGTGATGACTTTTCTCCTCTAATTCATCCTCTGGACTTTCAGAGCCCATGACACTTTGATGCAACCCCAGGAACTTTCAGTGATGTGATTTGACCTCTGAGGTGCCCTGAAATTTCACTGATCATCCCTCACTCTGTTGTGTTACTGACGTTTGGTTGACTAGGGTAAGATCCACGTGGGAAGCTTGATGGTGTCATGAGATCAGCTTCAAGGTGCAGGTGCCACACAATTGCATGGCCCTGTGGCAGCCTAAGAGTGCTCCCAGGGTTCAGGGTCCTCACAGGTGCACATTAGAGTGCCATAATAGGGAACCTTTGACCTTCTCCTCAACCGAGAGGCTGAGGAACCTCAACCGGATGCTGCATTGACTGGGACCAGGTTCTGAGAAGGACTTCTCCTCCAGTTCATCCTCCAAACTGTCAGAGTCCATGACTCTATTGCCCTAGAGACACAGTCATGACATTTTCTTAACCACAATGTGGAAGTGGTTTGCCGTTTCCTTCCCCGGAGGAGAAGCTGGAGCTAAACTTGAAACCTTTGGTGTGCAAAGCAGATCCCTTCCTGCTGAACGCTTGACATGCCCTTTAGTTACCATAGAGATTAAATTTTAACGGCCATAATTTTTAATTCTACCCAGGTTCCAGATAAAAGAAGCACAATAAATGGAGGGATGCAGCAGTGTGGGTATCCATCATCTGCTGGTAACGAGCAACATTCCCCTCTCTTTGTTGAAGCTCCCCTTAGTATGACCTCAGTGGCCCTGGTCACACCGATATGAAACAGGACATCCTATTCATAATTCGAACTGAGGTCGTACCAGCTCTGTTCTCACCTAGATCGTTATAGGTCAACCTCAGGCCGTCCTCGCTTTGGGCTGCATACTCACACCTTTCTCCGCCATTGACCTGAGCCTCCTCTTGGCTCTCCACCCCTTTTGCTGTGTCAAATCTATCTCTTTTCTTATTGGATGCCATTGTGTCACTCAAGGGTGTGTGTTTGCGGTTCTTTTAAAGCCAGCTCCTCCATCTCCTTACCCACCTTCCTTTTTTATGTGCTTTTCTTCTCCGTGCAATTGATTTTTAAAATAATAATAGATAGAAGAATCATACACATAAACTGAGGAGAGAAGGGGAGGTGCCTCATGAACTCTGACCGTGCTGCCCTCCCCTAGTCATTGGATGAAAGGAAAGACTGGATCCCGCCCACCACAGCACAGTTCAGCCTCCTTTAGACCATTCCCCTGCAAGATGCAGAAGAATATTCAAAGCAGAAGATATCCAGACAAAGATATCACTAACAAGACCTGCCCTGGCTGCTGATTTGCTACTGAGCCCAGTTCAAGGTGTTAAATTTAACCTATAAGGCCCTAAATAACTTGAGGCCCAAATATCTAAAGGAGCACCCTTTTCCACATAGATTTGCCTGTGCCTTTAGATCTGTAGGAGAGGCCTTCCTGGTTGTACCACCACTCTCAGCAGCCAAAGGGGTGAGTGCCTGGAATATGGCCCTCTCAGTGATGCCCCCCAAGCTATGGAATTATTTCCCCCATTAGATGCATCTGGTACCCTCACTTTACATGTTTAGGAGGGTATCTCCCTGGTCTTTGGCTAAATGGGGATATTGCTTTTCTCCCCACATTTCAGACCCTGTAATTGTTATAATATGTTCATATTTGTTTTTAAATGTTATGACCCACTCTGAGAACTTTAGGTATAGGGTGGGATAAAAATGCAAATAATAAATAAATAATAAATGTAACAAGGACAAAGTTTTTACCATTGTTTCTGCTTTTAGTCTAACATAAGAACATAAGAGAAGTCCTGCTGGATCAGGCCACAGCCCATCTAGTCCAGCATCCTGTCACAGACGGTGGCCCACCAAATGCTCATGGGCATCTCAAGCAGAGACAAGGGCAAACCCCTTCCTGCTCTCGAATCTTAGCAAATGGCCTTAGAAGCATCCTGCTTCCCCCCTCCCCCCAGCCTGAAAGATGTACTTAGGTATCCATTCTAGTAGCCATTGATCTATTTGTGATCCATAAACTTGTCTAACCCTACCTTGAAGTGATCTAGACTGGTAGCTGTTTTACCACCTCCTCCGGCAGCAAATTCCATAAACCGATGACCCGCTGGGTGAAGAAATACTTCCCCTTGTTTTAAAACCTTCTATGTGTATTTCTGGGGTGATCTTTTGACCTTACTAATAAGCGATCTGTGGGTTTCTTCGTTGATCGGTGCAGGAGAAAGAACGTCGAGGACTTGAGCAGGGTGAACTTCAGGTCCTGGAAGAATGCTTTCAGACTGCCACTTTGTGGAAGACAAAATTTAGAGCCCTTTCGAAGGTACGTTATATTAGGACTTCAGTTTTGGTTGGTGTCATGGAAAGCTTGGAACAAGTACTTTAAATGCTGGATATTTATGTGATTTTCCATTATTGCTCCTCCATGGGCAACTCCCTTGTCGTGGGGGAGGAACTTGCATACCCCTGAGAAGGTGTGAGCTATGTTGGCGGCGGTGTACACCTCCAGTAGGGTCTCCCATGCTGGACATGTCTCAACGGAAGGGTCAGACAAAGTGTGGCCATGGGCAGGATGGGCCCATTAGCCTTGGGCAACCATCCTGGGCAGATGGAGCTCATTTAGCCTTGTAAGGTCATCCATCTAAGACAGTGATGGTGAACCTTTTGAGCTCAGTGTGTCAAAATTCGCTAGAAAACCTAGCTTAACTCGGGTGCTGTGTCACATCTAGAAATATCCATAAATTTGTGGTATTTGTAGCTCTAGCAAAAAAGTTATATTTTTGATATATGTATTTTATTAAAAGCAAAAACAAATAATTATTTACATTAGTGACTTTTGTTCCTGAATTTCATTTGCTAAATCTTAGATTGTAAGCCTGAGGGCAGGGACCTGTCTAAGATTAATATAATATTGTAACCCACCCTGAGACCTTCGGGTATAGGGCGGGATAGAAATACAAATAAATAAAATAAATAAAATAAAAAGTTGGTATTTCGTACACTTCAAGAACAAGCAAGCACTACACGCCCAGGTGCCGGGGTGACCAGGTGTGTCACCCAAAAGGGCTTGGCGTGTCACCTGTGACACACGTGTCATAGGCTGGCCTTCACTGATCCAAGAGAAGGAAACTCTAATCAAACCTACGACCTGAGGATATCGCTGCCACCGTCCAAGCTTGCTAGGCCCTGGCAGATGAACCTTAGTTGTAAAAGGTGGGGTCAGTTTTGTGCACACTGAACCTCACCTTAAAAAGCCACTGCGCAGGCCTGAGGGCTACCCACGCGCTTGAAAAAGGCCCTGCAGTGACAGGTGAGGAATAAAATGGCGGGTGCAGCAAGCATGGGTCGAGCCCTTCATAAATCTTTGTCTGCAAAGCCAAGCCATGATGATTGTCGTAGGATTACGGATGGGCAGAAACAGTTGTCATAAAAGAACAAGATGCCCCTAAACATTATCTGCTAGGAATGTGCATGAATATTTGTAACATTCAATATTCGGATGAATTTGGACAAATTTGGATATTCGTATATAAATAGAATGTTACAACATTCATATGTTGACATTCATATTTGTATGAATGCTTCAGAACATTTGTGGACCGGGGAGGTGGGAAAGCAGCTGCGCCAGTCACATCTGCAATGGATCCAGAGTGCATTCGACATGGATTGAGAGCGGATTCAAAGTGGATTCAGGGCAGATTTATGCTTTCAGAGCGGGTATGTTACGGGATACGTATCGGATAATTATTGGATACATATTGGTACGTATGGGATATGTACGCATTCGTATCCGATATTCATCCAAATACATTCATGTCGAATAAAATCCTACCACATGTGAAGGGGATCTATTTGAACCCGTTCATGCACCTCGTTATTATCTGCATCTATTTCAAAGCAGCCCTCTTTGCCTAATTAATTAATTAATTAATTAATTAAGTTATTGTAAACCCATTCATGCACCTCCTTATTATCTGCATCTATTTCAAAGCAGCCCTCTTTGCCTAATTAATTAATTAAGTTATTTTATTGTAAACCCATTCCTGCACCTCCTTATTATCTGCATCTATTTCAAAGCAGCCCTCTTTGCCTAATTAATTAATTAATTGATTAAGTTATTTTATTGTAGTTTGTTTGATTCTTACTTCTTCCTAGTGGGAACACTACACTGGTTGTGATGGGAGTCCAGATCCCACAATTCCCCAGGAAATCAATACTTTTATAAGCTTGTGGGAAGAAGATAAAAATAATGATATTCATGAAGTTGTTGAGAAAGGAACCAAGGTGCTGGAGGTGAGTTTTTCTATGGATATTCCCACATTATGTCTGCCTTTTACTAGGTAGATGGTCAGAGAGGCAGGGAGGGAAGTAAGTGGAAGGAATGTGGTTAGTTAAGGGATGTGACGATTAGAACAATGTGACGCAGCAGCAAAAAAGGCAAACGTCATCCTAGGATGCATTGAGAGGACTATTGAGTCTAGATCACGAGAAGTAATTATTCTTCTTTACCTTCGTCAGACCTCATCTTGAATACTGTGTCCAGTTCTGGGCACCCCAATTTTAAAAAAAGACCTTAACAAACTAGAGAAGTCCAAAGGAGGGCTACCAAGATGGTTACCGGTCTAGAAAGCATGTTGAAGGATCCAGGAATGTTTAGCCTACAGAAGAGAAGACTGAGAGCAGACATGATCACGGTCTTAAGTATCTGAAGGGCTGTCACAGTGCAGAGGGATCGCCCCTATTCTCACTTGCACAAGATGGGAGGACTAGAAACAACGGGATGAAACTTCAAGGGAGTAAATACAGATTAGATATTAGGAAAAACATCCTGACAGTGAGGCGATCAGTCAGTGGAATAGGTTGCCACGGGAGGTAGTGGGTTCTCTTTCACTGGAGGTCTTCAAGCAAAGGTTGGACCTACATCTGTCTGGGATGGTTTAGGAAATCCTGCATTTTGCAGGAGGCTGGACTCGATGACCCTAGAGGTCCCTTCCAACTCTATCATTCTATGTGTTGCTTGAAGAGAATGGATCCCAACTGGTCTTATTGATATCAGTAGGTCTTCTCCACACATGGCTAAATCTGGGGGGCGTTCTGCACTTCCTTTGCCTTGTTCCGGGCCAGTGAGACTAGACTAGTACGAGATGCTGGTCAGGAACACAGCAGGGTGTGGTCTGGAATAGTCTGTATGAGCTTCTTGGCAGTCTCTGAAGAGTTAGAAACAAAGGTTCCTAACCTCATTGTTGCTGGGGACCTATTTCAGCAGTGTGGTAGTCCAGGAAATGGAACTGTGTCTGCTTCACACCTCTGTGACCTGGATCGCCCTTGCAAATACGCTGACAGACTGGGAGGTTGTTTGCACTTGGCCTTTTTCTGGAGTATATCTCAGGATAACCTGCACTAGCATGTGGACAGCAGGTCCCTTTTCTAGGATAAAGCCAAGTGCGAACAGGCCGCTGGATAGGGAAGGTGGGAGTCTTTTGCTATGGCACAGCTTCACTTGTTTGAACAAATGGTTCTCTGCAGCTGAAGCCTGGCAAACATTATTGGTACATAATGTTTGCCCAGTGTGACACCCCAAAGCCCAGATACACTTCCAGGTCTGAGCTCAGCACACATGCGAGTCAATTGGGCGATGAGGTGAAGGAAGCTTGCCTGATATCAGTGCAAGCCAACTCAGTTATCTGACGAAAAACAGCGGGGAATGTGCGGGCCACTTGAGGCTGTTTGGTTATCCACCAGTGACCCAGCCATTGGTTGTAGCCACTTTGCCACAGCAAATCCATACAGCTAAGTCAACAATGAGTTAAATCTATGGATTGGATTCCAAGGCCTTTTGCACTTTCCTTTGATCTGGAATATGAGCCCTTGTAGCCTTCCTCTGGGCCTCATCTGTGCACATATTTGTTTGGAACAGAGAGGTCCTACCCACCACTGGTCTGCTCTGTGTTCAGAGTGTGATCCAGGTTAGGAGATCCTTGATGTGGAGATCCTTGATGTGGATCACTGGTAACCTGATTAAACAGGGGCCTGTTTGCACTTGGCCTTTCGCTGGAATATATCCCGCATGGGGGCCTGTTGTCCACATGCTAGTGCAGGTTACAGGAGGCCCCAGGTGAGGCCTGCTGGAGTCTGTGTACGAATGTGGACCACAGACCCCTGTCCTGAGATATATTGCAGAAAATATCCTACAACAGTGAAAGTGGTCTGCCTCACCCATCCACTTTTGGGTCACCATCTGTCACTGGATTTAGCTTATTGTCAGCTAATAAATAACCCATAACTTGTTTCAGTTAATCAGGAAATTAGAATTCACCATACTGGACACACCTTTTCCAGAGCTCTCGCCGGAGGACATTGATCAGTACCGAGAAACAATTTCGAAACTCCAGGCTGCTCTCCACAGCAAATATAATAAAGCTACTGAAGAAATGCTCAAGGTTGACAAGAAAATCCTGCTCTTATTTCTGACCTTGCTGATAGATTTGTTCATTTCATGGGTTTGGCTCCTAAAATGTAGAGAATTTGGAATTCTATATAGTCATTGCTATCATAAAGTCATTTTTTGGTTGCTGCTGTATATCTTATGAACAAACTTGGATGTGCTGCTTTATAAGGGCTAGTAAGTGTCTAGTAAAAGGTTAGGAGGGAGAAGGTGGTTTAGTGGTTAGAGCTTTAGGCTACAATCTGGGGCCCTGTTTACACTGAGTAAGTAGACCGGCCCAAAGGACCTGCGAGTGCACTCCGTCTGCACCCTGCTGCAGAACTGGAGAAGCTTAGCAGAAGCCGCACTGTCCAGTAGAACTGTCTGACCATCCCAGCTTTGGAGTGTGATATGGGTGCCTGGCTGAAAACGCCCTGGCCAGTAACTTTGAAGACTGCGGACTTTCATTCATGCCTTCCAAAGCTGGGCTGGGCTGCTGGCAGAGAGTGGGCTCTAGGTAACTTTCCCATCATTCCACTGTTAGAAATTGGATGGTTGGTGGAAGACAGGGGCCTTTCTGTATTTGGCTCCCAGACTTAGTATCTGCACTGTAAGGAGTCATTTCTGACCCAGATAGTATCTGAAAAAGCCCTTCGTAGGGATGTGCCACACCAGTTCTAGTTGGGAACATCTGCCTGCCAGTTGCTGGACCTGCTGCTGAGCCTAGGCAGACCCACCTGGAACTACAGGGGGTTGGGCAGACAGCTCTTGAGCAGCAGAAGCTCAAGCCAAGCCAACCATCTTAGGAACTGTTGCCCGCTGTGGCCAACTGTCAGCTGCCAGGCACCCCTGAGAAACATCTGCCAGTTGGCTGGTACCGCTGCTGGACCTAGGTAGACACATCTGGAACTGCAGGGGATGGGGCCAGGAGCCTCTGGAGCAGTAGAGCGCCAATCTAGCTAGATTGGCCAGTCTGGAAACTACTGCTTGTTGCAGCCAACTCATGTTGGTTTTTTTATGGAATGTGAAGTAAATAAATAAGGGAAAACCAAAGGCCAATTTGTTCTTGCCATCTTAGTATACAATTAGTTAACATCTGGGCAGGTTTAGAGCCTTGAAATGACCCCTGCTGTTGACTCCACCCAGATGTTAACTAATTGCATACTAGCTGTGGTGCTCAAAATTGTGCATCACAAGCAACCCAAACTTTCCCAGTTCAGACCGATTCCTTACCTTTTCCGTCACGTGGCGACCATCTGCACTATTTCCTGCACTATTTCACGCTGGCACCTCAGATGGCCCCTGAAGCGACTGCACATGCACAGAGCGCCATCGTTGCCATGAAAACAATACTGGTGCATGTCCAGTCACGCAGGGTGCTGCAACCAAAATGGTGGTGCCCTGCGGAGGATTGAATGCGTGACCAGACCCAAGCGAGTGTCTGATTGTGCAGGTCTAGGCCTAATGTATACTAGTGTTCCCTAGTGCAAATGTGAGTTCACGTTAGTCTCTAACACGCTCTTCCTGCCCAGTGGACTGGAAGGCAAGCGTAGACACATCCCAAGGCAAAGGTCCGTGGTATGTAAGGAGAAGAGGACAGGATGTTATGTAGTCCACCTTCACTCAGGAAAGAACATTTGCAGTGAAATGCTTCCTGGTTTGGTGGTGGTGGTGGGACCTACAGAAGAAAGAGTTCAGCCCAGAGGACTTTGATGATGCAGCATGCCATCCCCTAAGCCAGAGAAACTCACCTCTGCAAGGTTGCTGAGCTTAACCCATTAATCTCTCCGTTTCAACCCTTTCTTGTAGGAGGCAAGTAGTTACGCCGAATCTGAAAGTGGAAACATGGAGGTGGTCATTAAAAAGAAGAACATTACTCTGTGCATTTGGGGCAACCTCAAGAAGAATGCTAAGTATGGCATTTAAGGAGTTGGAAACTTTGGGGCCTTTCAGGTTTGGAATTACTGGGATTACATTTGCCTAAAGTCTGTTTGGGAGAGGCTGTAGCTCAGTGGTGGAGTCAACAGCTTGGAAAGTAGAGGGTGGCCGGTTCGATCCCTAGCCTTGTCCCAGATGTAGGCAATGGCAAACCACTTCTTTATCTATGTCAAGAAAACTGCGTAGAGTCAACCAGGGGAAAGCTGCAACCCAGTGGTACTCAGCAGCAACAAAGTCTGTTCAGTAATCCCTGCTTTTACTTGAAAGATTCCTGTTAGAAGATTTCATAGCATCTCTAAGCAGCAAACACAGTTTCTTAGCCTTCTTTAGGCCAGAAAGAGATATTAGGAAAAACGTCCTGACAGTGAGGGTGATCAGTCAATGGAATAGGTTGCCATGGGAGGTAGTGAGCTTTCCTTCACTGGAGGTCTTCAAGCAGAGGTTGGACCTACATCTGTCTGGGATAGTTTAGGAAATCCTGCATTGAGCAGGCGGTTGGGCTTGATGACCCTGGAGGTCCCTTCCAACTCTATGATTCTATGTGTTGCTTGAAGAGAACGGATCCCAACTGGTCTTATTGATATCAGTAGGTCTTCTCCACACATGACTAAATCTAGAGGGCATTCTGCACTTCCTTTGCCTTGTTCCGGGCCAGTGAGACTGGACTAGCACAACTTGCTGGTCAGGAACACAGCAGGGTGTGGTCTGGAATAGTCTGTATGAGCTCATAAAACCCCACTTAGGGTGTGTCCCCATGATCAAAATACTCACCTGGGAGCGTTTGCATGGAAAGCCTCTAATCCAGGCTAAATGTCACAAATCTGAATTAGGAAGGTAAGCACATATTATCTTGAGTCATGGGGATGCTCCCGGGTTATTAGGGGAGGGCTTTGGCAATTGGAGCATTAGTGGGCAAGGTTTTGCTGTCCCTGCCATGCGAACTGCGATCGCAACTGCTTGGGGATCTCTTCAAAGAAATTCTGCTGAAGCATGGCAAGTATGACACACCCCATTGCCTGATCGCCCGATCGGCAAGGCACGCATGGGTAAAGGGCTTGATTTAGCGCACAAGTGCTTGACAGCTCATGGCTTCCTTGCACTCAGCTGATCAGAAGAAGCTTCTGTCAGGCAGAGGTATGCCCGCTGTCAAGCGGAGGTGCGCTCCTCGGCTAAAATGATTATTGAAGCACAGCCGCAGCTTCGAGCAACGAGCCGCTTGAAGCTGCACAGGTTTACCTCAATCACATGGGGACGTCTTAATTCAAGCTACGATTCACATTGGGGCTGCCCGGAATCCACCCCGAAGTAAACGGAGCCCATGGGGATGCAGCCTTAGCTTCCATCCCTGATGGCTGTGGCCATACCGACCGAAGGACGGTGAGGTTTGTAGTCCAGAAGTTTAGGAAGACATCAGGTTGGTCAAGTCCTTCCGTGATGATCACGTTGCTCTACTTTGTTCCCACTAGATTCCGAAATCAGATTTTTTATGACGAGGACAGAGAGCCGTGCAATGGGTTCGAACTCCCCAAAGCTCTCAGCACCTGTGATATTGCTGTGCGCATCCTGCATACCCACTATGATCACTTGTCCCCTTTCCGGCCGGTGCCTAAAGAACCGCCAAAGCTTGACATTCAGCCGCTTAAAATAGTGACACCCGTGAGTAGCAAGGAGAAGAAAGGTAAGAAGAACAAGAAGTCTACGGAACGCATCGCTCACGAAAACAAGACAGAACAAACTGTGGATGGAACACAGGTAGGATTCAGGCTATGCGCAGCAGAAATTACCTTGGCTGCAACGTAGGGGGATTATGGGAATTTCTGGGCAGAATGAGATGCTCAGTCCACCCTCCTTTCTGCCTATGAAAACTAAAATGTAGAAACTTTTGCTTATCTAAATAGCAATCATATTGAGATCTTGAGGAGAGGGCCTCCTCTCTCAGAATGCAAGAGGGCCTTTTCTGTGATGGCCCCCGAAACTGGAACAGCCTTCCTTTGGAGGTTCACCAGGTGCCTATGGGATTTGGCACTCGATTAAAACATACCTCTTTGCCAAGGCCTTTGAGGTTTAGGTTGCTCTGAGTGTTGGTTGTATTTTAAATGTGATTTTAATTGTGCTTCTGGAACTGCGGATGGGATGGGTTTCCACCAACATGAATGTAGCCCATGCATTCAAGAACATACAGAAAACCAGTTTGGTCTTGTAGTTGGAGTGTTGCATTCTTATCTGATAATTTCCCGGTTCGATTCCCCAATCCTCCATGAAGCCAGCTGGGTGACCTTGGGCCAGTCACAGCTCTCTTTCTAAGCTCTCACAGCCCCACCTACCTCACAGGGTGTCTGTGGTGGGGAGAAGAACAGAAGGTTTGTCAGCTGCTTTGAGTCCCCTTAAATGGGTGAGAAAAGCGGTGTATAAAAGCCAACTCTTCTTCTTCTATATATATAAATATATTTGTATTCTGTCTGGGCCCAAAGCTGAGCTTAGGTGAATGTTCGCCCTGCAATAGAAGTACCATTCCAAAAAGAGGACACAGCTGGGTGATATTTGGAGCAAGAGACTTGTATTGTTTTTTTTCTGTTCTAGAGCCACGAGGATGCCTCCTCCATCTCAGAAATGAAAAGCTTTGCATCTGAGGACCGCTATTCAAAGAAGAGCTCTGCCATTATTCAGTCTGTTTCCAGAGGTACTGAGTTGAAGCCTGAGTTTGGTCTAGTGGTTAGGGAGCTGGACTCTTATCTGGGAATATCAGGTTTGATTCATCATTCCACCCTCCTCCATGAAGCCAGTTGGGTGACCTTGGGCTAGTCACAGCTCTCTTCTGAGCTCTCACAGCCTCACCTACCTCACCGGTCTGGTCTGGGGAGTCTGGATAAAACTAAAAACAAATGGCTTGTCACTTTGCCAAGGTGTTCTCTTACTCTGAAAGTGGACTGAAGCTGGATTAAAATGTAAGTGTGAATACAGCCAAGGCATAATAAATCCTGTTAAACAAGCATCATAGCCCCTCTCCAGACTTGCAGAATAAATCCGCAGTTATAGGAAAAATTGCAGCTTACCTGCTGCAAAGCGACAACCAGCTGTCCAGACCCGAAACGCAGCTCTGTAGCTTCCCATAGGAAGCTGTGAGAGCTGAGTCAGTATGCATGGTCACATGCGATGAGACAGCCAATGTGGTTTGCTCTGGCCTTCAGTTAATTGGGGACAGGCTTTCCCTCCCCCGCTTGCAGACACTGTTGTTTTAATATATACTCTTATTATTTTAATATATTTGATTTTAAATGTTTTTACCTGCCCTGAGACCTTCGGTTATAGGGTGGGACAGACAGACAGACAGACAGACAGACAGACAGACAGACAGACAGACAGACAGACAGACAGACAGACAGACATGAGCTGCTCTCCCTGTTCTTGTCATCTGTTCTCGCCATCCTGTCCGGACAGTCAGGAAGATTCGAATTTAGTTAATACTGCGCAGCAAGTGTTCTTTACTGCGCACTATGGTAAATTTGCAGTAGCGATGGGATAATGCGTCGCCACTATGATCCAATTCTGTGTGATGCCCCTGCAGTGCGGTATTAATGAGTCCGGATGCAGACATAGTTATTTTTTTCTAGTCCAATGTAAAATATTTAGCCTGTTGTCTTTAAGCGTGGACCCATGAACAGTAAAGCCAGAGTCATGCACAGAAGTAACCCGGCTGCTCATTTTGCAATGTATTATGTTTTCCTCTTTTCCAAGTCCACATTTCATCTCTGCGGATTGTTAACACCTTTGAATGGGAGGCACTTGAAGACTTTGCCGTGGATTTGAACCAGTTCATGTCAGTGGGTGGCGTGTACCATTTTGACGCCCTGAAGCTCCCGCCTCAAGCCAAGCATGCGAAAGGCTGGACCATGGTAGAAGTAATGTTCAGAGAAAATGAGGGGAAACGTATTTTGCTTCTTACAGGATCCATTGTTCTGATATGTGGCATTTTGGGTTTCTGGGAAAGGAAGGAATTAAAACAGACTGAGTGAGGAAAAGTACATCCCCCTGCATTCTTTCCGCTGGCAGCAGAATTTCCACAAATTGTAGCCTTCAGAAAGGGGGTTGTGGAACTGGAGAAAGTGCAGAAAAGGGCAGCCAGAATATTTAAGGGGTTGAGCGGACTCACTCATGAACATAAGAACATAAGAACGTAAGAGAAGCCCTGCTGGATCAGGCCATAGCCCATCTAGTCCAGCATCCTGTCGCACACAGTGGCCCGCCAGATGCTCTTGGGCATCTCAAGCAGAGACAAGGACAAACCTATTCCTGCTCTAGAATCCCAGCAGATAGCCTTAGAAGCACCACGGTTCCTCCCCCCTCCCCAGCCTGAAAGAAGCACCTAGGCATTCGTTCTAGTAGCCATTGATACATCTGTCATCCATAAATTTGTCTAACCCTACCTTAAAGCCATCTAGACTGGTAGCTGTCACCACCTCTTCTGGCAGCACATTCCATAAACCGATGAAGAAATACTTCCCCCTGTCAGACCTTACGCTCCTACCCATCAGCTTCATAGAGTACCCCCTGGTTCTAGTGTTGTGCGATAGAGAAAAGAAATTTTCTCTATCCACCTTTTCTATACTGTGCATAATTTTATATACTTCAATCAGGTCCCCTCTCAAACGCCGTCTCTCCAGACTGAAGAGGCCTAGACGTTGCAGCCTGGTTTCGTAAGGGAGGTGTTCCAGACCCTTAATCATTCTGGTTGCCCTTCTCTGCACCTTCTCTAGTTCCACAATATCCTTTTTGAGGTGTGGTGACCAGAATTGTACACAGTATTCCAAATGTGGCCTCCCCATAGATTTATAAAGGGGCAAAATGACACTTGCTGACTTATTTTCTATTCCCTTCCTAATTATTCCCAGCATTGAGTTAGATTTTTTCGCTGCTGCTGCGCACTGGGTCATGAAAACAGGCCGCAGTGTCTAAGGTTCTTCAGATATGAAAGAAGGGGCCTTTCTGCATTTAGCTTCCCGTCCATTGGGTGGGGAAAGTGCGGAATAGACTAATGTATACTAGGATTCGTACTAGGGAATGACAGTACATGGTAACCAAACCCCCGCGCATCTGGAAACTTACCTTGCTCCGGGCATGTGTCTGATCCTCAGGGGGATGCCGCCATTTTGATTGTGGCACCCTGTGTGACAGCATTTGTGCTCCCGCTATGGCGATGACGCACGCACAGTTGCATTAGGGGTCGTCTGGGTTGCCAACGCACTTGCACAGGACTTCAGATGACACCTCGCACCAGAAATGGTGTGAATACTCACCACTTGACGATACAGGTAAGTTTTTAGTCGTGATTAGTTAGCGTTAGGTTGCTGCCGCTATGTGGTGTGCTAGGTTGCAATAGGTGAACATCTAGGCAGCCACGGGGGATTTCTATGCTGTAAACACCTCCTGCAAGTGCAGATTCACCTGCCCAGATGTCCACCCATCGCAAACTACCAGGCCAAGTGTGAATTGGCTTAGAGTGTTTAAGTGGCTTGGATTTTGGGCATTTGGGGAGTGAACGAACCTGGAAAGATTTAACTGAAAATAAAATTTACATTCCCCTGTGCTTTGCTAAAGGTTCTGGATACTGGCTTGGAAATCTATCCCTACATCGCAGTGTGTGATGAAAATGATGACCCCTTTAATGTAACTGTGGGCCTGACCGTCCAGCTACTGGACAGCGTGATCTACTTTGAAGAACCTCTCATTGCACGATGGGATGCAAAAGGTGGCTGGGTGGGTGGGTGGATGGATGGATGGATGGGTGGCTGGGTGGCTGGGTGGCTGGGTGGCTGGATGTCACAAACTAGAAATTCAAAACATTTTAAATAACACTTGTAAACTTAGCAAAAGGAAGAGGCACGTATGTGTGTCTCTTTGCTGTGTGTCTGTGTGTATGTGAGATAGAGAACTGCTAGGTTTGATATGTCCCCAGCTCAGCTGGAATGGAGTGGGGCAGAGATATAAAAAATACCTCCCCCCACAAAATGCACTGGAAGAGAACTAGCAGGAGAAACTTAAGGTATCAGATTTCTCCTTCATATGTGCACCTTGCTCATTTCCAAGGGCTTGTTCACACCAACCTGTTTCAGTGTCAAAATTACGCTCACAGGATATCCTCTGTCTGCATAGTTTTGGTGCAGTACACCCACAGCATGTGCCATTCTTATTAAGTCATGTGTTTTGCACTAGGTCTCTGTGGTTTCCGTCATTGCTGGCCTGCAGTGAGGGCAGTTATTGTGTTCTGATTACAAGTAGGACTAACTGATAGAAACCCTTTCATTTTCTCACGGACAAAGGCAAATTGTGGAGAACGGATGATATTGGGGAAGTGGTCTACAACATGAAAGAGAAGGAGATCTCTTTCAAGATGAATGGCTTTCACACTATCACCCTGCTTCAAGATGCGCACCTCAACATGCCCTACCAGTCATGGGAACTCCGTCCCCTCGGCCTTGATGAAACCATGTTGAATATCCTCACTACTTTTGCAGATGTGGAGATTCATATCAAGGTACCAGGGCTGGCTGTAGCGACAAGCCAAGGGGACTACTGGCTTGGAGTGTCAGGTTGGGGGGCAGGAGGGGGTTTAAAATTATCCTTGAGGAAAACTGGCAACAGGGAAAATTTCACACTTTCCTTCCTGTTCGCTGGACGGGAAAGGAGTGCAGTGAACTAACGTTGACTAGCGATAGTACTTGGAGTGCTAATTAATGTTACCCTTTTCCACCCACCCCCACGATCAGATACTTCACTAAACCAACAAGTAATCAGCAACAACTGGCTCTTCCCAGCTGCAAGATAACCATAGTCCTTATACATGTCTGGGAAGGGTCTGAAAGAAGAGTCGCTCTCAGTGTTATTTAACCCTGTATGAGGAAAGGGCTCCCATTCTGAGGTTCAGGATGGGAAAAGGTGATTTTAGATATTTTGTTTGCCCCAACAGCTTCAGATTCACCCAGAGTGTCTGATTGCATCGATACTCATATTTTTAATACTGAATTGAATGCAAGGGATAGAGGGAGATGGGTGTATAGTTCATCAGGTGCCATGGAAAGAGGAAACAATGAATTGTACTTGTCTTGCGTGGCTCTTGGACACAGGTCAACCAATGTACGTTAGAGTGCATCACCACAGTGGAAGATGACAATCTCCTGTCTGAGTTGAGGGGAATATGGATGAGTCCGGTAGCCCTTACCATGGCTCTGAAGGAGGCTGGACTGAACATCTTCCCAGCTGAATACTCTCCTAAGTACGTCAACGTAAACAAAAAAGTAAGAAACAAAGCATTGCTTTGTTTTTGTTAAATATTTCCTAACAACTTTTTCCCAGGAGTGTCTAGATAGCATGCAAAAACTAACTGAAAAACAGATCTATCAAATAAAAGAATTGGAACAAGGGATTAGGGATGTGCAAGTATATTTGAAACATTCAAAATTCAATCGAATTTGTTTGAATTTGGACGTTTGAATTCGACTTGGATGTCTATAAATTCGTTTCTTAACATTTAAACGAATTCATATGTCTTGAATCATTTGTATGAATTACTTGTATGTTCATATCTGTATGCATCTTATTCGTATCAGTATGCATTTGTACAGATATGTACGGGATGAAAACGGGATGTGTATGGATGCATACAAATGTTGTCGACATTTGTATCATCAAATACGAGTCGAATATTTGTACGAATAGATACAATTGTATTAGAATTGGTTCGAATTTTAATTCGAATACATTAGTTTTTTTCTCAATTACAAATTTGGGCATTCAAATACTCAATTTGAATTGAAGTGAATGTCGAAAATTGCCTTTGTGCACACTCTAACAAGGCATCATGGAGGGCAAGGGTATCAGTGGCTACTAGGATAGATGCCTTGGTACTGCCTCCAAGATGGAGAGGAGGATGCCTCTAAAGTCCATTGCAGGGAATTTAGAGCAGGTGAAGGTTTTGCCTTTGTCTTCTGCTTGAGATGCCCATGGGCAATTGGTGGGCCACCATGTGAGACAAGACGTTGGGCTAGATGGGCTGTGGCCTGATCCAGCAGGGTTCCTCTTACGTTCTTAATTGCCTCTTACTGTCTCCTGCCAGACAGTAGGGCAAAACTGAAGGGCAGCCTGGTCCATTAGCAGTTGGCACTTGCGTCCTCGATGCATACGCTGGCATTGTAGCATTTAGATTCACCCCAAGGTGAAACTAAATGGATTCAGCCGTTTTCCCCAAAGCATGAGGTCCCTTCTTTTCTCTTGCTTGCCTTATGTATTTTATAGGCCCAGCCAAAGATGTAGCCCTACGTGTAGATGTAGAAGGAGAAGCCCACTGGGTCAAGTAGGACTGAAGGGTGAGTAACACAGCTTTCTTCTCCCTTCCTTGGCTTTGGAGTAGGTGTCCGGAAGCTGTTGGATACCCAACAAGTTTGTACCTGGAGTGTTCACAAATGCAGTTTTCGGGATTCGATTCGAATATCCGAAAATTCAAATCGATTCGAATGTT